>OZ026616.1:2077500-2752454 GCA_964020975.1 Hermodice carunculata | reverse complement strand
ACCTCAAATGGCATGGGTCGCTAGGTGTCACAAACATGCATCATGGCAACAACAGGTTGTTTGTCCAGATATTGAACCAGCCCAGATCACCCCTATTGAACCAGTAAATTTTAGACCAGCTCAAAAAGTTTATATTGATTGCCAAAATAGTGCAAATGACAGGAACAGTAGTGACAGAATGACAGCTAATCAGTGTGTGTACAAGTACATGTCAGGTGTTTCTGCAGTGACAGTGCTTCAGTTGTCAACATTTTCTTCTTTTTTTTTCAAGTAACAAACAAAAGTTGCCCACCTCACCCAGTCAAAAAGGTGAAAATATAGTGTACTGGATTTTTTTTTTATATTTCAGAGTATAAAGCACATAACCAGCATGTACCATCACATAGCCAAGACTCTGTCTGTCAAGGGGGGAGTAAGTATATCATTTCATACTGTCATATGTTAACACTGTAGAGACCCAGTCAACATTAACAGCTTTCCTTGGTGGAAAGTGGGCAACAGTTGACCCAGAACACGTTGATATTTATCACAACAAAGAAACAGACAACGATTTCAGGTGCTGGACATTTTTCAATAATCTAATGAAAGAAAGGTGCATGCTGAGGCATTGATGTTATCTTTAATTAAAGTGTGTGTGTCAACACACACTTTTCTGTTATTCCTAAACTCATTCTCTCTCTCCTCTCTCTCTCTCTCTCTCTCTCTCTCTCTCTCTCTCTCTCTCTCTCTCTCTCTCTCTCTCTCTCTCTCTCTCTCTCTCTCTCTCTCTCTCTCTCTCTCTCTCTCTCTCTCTCTCTCTCTCTCTCTCTCTCTCTCTCTCTCCCCCTCTCTCTCTCTCTCTCTCTCTTTTCTTTACCAGCAACACTTTTCTCGGACACTATTATACATAGAAACTCCAAACCTGGCATGATTGTACCTCCATACAAGTAGTTTGACCATTTTATACCGAGGAATGAAAATGTTTTAAATTATGCTAATTAGCAGCATTTGAAATTTTAAAACTATTATAGATAGAGATGTCATTTCAATTTCTACTAGGGGGGTGTTGACCACTGCGCATGTAATGAATCTAAAACAAAAATTGTAGCAATTTAAATTATGCTAATTAGCAGTATTCAAAATTTTCAATCTTGAATATCTTCAAAACTATAATAGAAAGAGATGTCATTCCAATTTCTACAAGGGGATTATTGACCATGGCACACCAAATGAATTAAAAATAAGTTTTAGCAATTCAAATTATGCTTAATAGCACCATTGGAAATTTTAAATCTTGAATAACTTCAAAGCTATAATAGATAGAAATGCCATTCCAACTTCTACTCCTGTGTTATGGATTAGTTGTACATTGCCATACCAATATGCTTTGAAGACACACACACTGATTTGCTATGCATTAATTCATCTTTCGTAGTTTTTTAGTTCAAATCAAAATGTATTCCAGACCATTTGAGCTAAAATTTATGCATAGAAAATCTTCAACATTTAATCAATGAAGATCATTACGCTCTGTCAATATACTTGTGATTTTGTGACATTTTGCTTCTTGTTTGTCACTGGTTGAGACCTTTTTCCTTTTCTGTAGGCTGCATCCAAATATGTAAATGACCTTGGGGCACTATGTCCCTTGTTTGATCGACCAGAGCAGGGATTGGATATGATACAAGAGGCCATTACATCAATAGGACTTGTCCCCGGAGAAGACTTCCACATTGCATTGAACTGTGCAGGCCATGAATACATTGATTTTGTAAGTACTGATATCTCTGTTCACCTTCTTCACTCTTTAGCTTTCTCTTTATGCATTCATAGAACCCTTCCCTTTCTTTTTGTTTCCTCGGGTTTCTCATTCGTGTGAGCACAACATTGAGTACAACCAGATTAAATTTTAAACTGGTAATTTCAATAGTTCTTAAAAGCAGATCCATGTGTATGAATTTTTGTATTTTTTTGTGAACAGTGTATGGATTGATAAATCAGGAGATAGACTAACAAAACACGAATAAAATATGTTGCAAGTCTGAAGTGATAGTGAAAATTGGTGCTTTGTAATAAAATCAGTTTGGTGGTTATTTTGCAAATGTCCTTACAAATGATCATCATATTGAATCTCTATGGAATGATTGGGTACCATATGTTTTTGTACAAAATTAAATATGTTAGAAAGTATGAACTCATGCAGCAAATATGAGCTCCCTCACAGAGCTTATTAGTCATCTGATATTAAGCCTTGAACCAAAAATAGCTTCAAATGATAGGCCATGGTTTCATTGCAGTGAGATGATAAAAATTATTTTGGTACCTAACTTAAAGACACTGTAACGTAACCAAGGCTAGAGGTACAATATTCAGTCACACATGACATTGTTAAGTTGTGGGTTTTGGGGGATACTAATGAAACTGAATATGAAAGCTGTCACTAAGTTGTTTCTTATATATATATATATATGTATAATTTATTTGTTTATTGTTCCTTCAGGACAAAGGAAAATATGACGTAGTTGTCGGTTTACAGAAGCTTGCTGAGGACCTGGCAGACTTCTGGGCAGACATCATAGGTCGATACCCAAGTGTTATAGCTCTCATTGATCCAATGAGGAAACAGGTGAGAAATCATGCACCGGGGGAGAGCATGTATATACAGTATACACTATTGTTGCACCTTGTTGAGAGACAATGTGACAAATTTCAGTCTCATAACTTTTGCCACCCCCCTAGCCATGGATATAGATGGAATAGAGGGTGTATATACGTGTAAAAATTATTTTTATTTTACAAGAATAACAACCAATTGCCCGTATGTGCATGTGTGTGTAGTTTCAGATGTTATGTCAGTGTCATTTCATGCTCTCATTTTCTTGCTTTTTTGTGCTGATTGTCTTGGTCAAATATTAAGGTCAGACAAGGATCGATGCAGCATCAGAGATAAGTCTGGCTAGTCCATGCTACGAGTATGTATTGTTGTAGCTACCCACTTAAGACCCATTATTACCACTCAGGGCAAGTTCTTCGTGCTAATTCTCCACTCAAACAAACTCCAGGAAATTTGAAGGAAAGTTGTGACTTAGCACATCATCAAGTCTACAGAATACAACAGCACAAAAACTGGAGCTGTGTGCACTGCCTGGGGTGTGCTGGTCTGTACTGCCTGGGGTGTGCTGGTCTGTACTGCCTGGGGTGTGCTGGTCTGTAATGCATACAGTGTGCTGGTCTGTACTGCCTGGAGTGTGCTGGTCTGTACTGCCTGGAGTGTGCTGGTCTGTACTGCCTGGGGTGTGCTGGTCTGTACTGCCTGGGGTGTGCTGGTCTGTACTGCCTGGGGTGGGCTGGTCTGTACTGCCTAGAGTGTGCTGGTCTGTACTGTCTGGAGTGTGCTGGTCTGTACTGTCTGGAGTGTGCTGGTCTGTACTGCCTGGGGTGTACTGATCTGTACTGCTTGGGGTGTGCTGGTCTGTGCTACCTGGGGTGTACTGGTCTATACTGCCTGAGGTGTGCTGGTCTGTACTGCCTGGGGTGTACTGGTCTGTACTGCCTGGGGTGTGCTGGTCTATACTGCCTGGGGTGTGCTGGTCTGTACTGCCTGGGGTGTGCTGGTCTGTACTGCCTGGGGTGTACTGGTCTGTACTGCCTGGGGTGTGCTGGTCTGTACTGCCTGGGGTGTACTGGTCTATACTACCTGGGGTGTACTGGTCTGTACTGCCGGGAGTGTGCTGGTCTGTACTGCCTGGGGTGTACTGATCTGTATTATTGGCTTGACTGAAGTCATGACGGCAATACATCTGCAAGGTGGTCACACTGTAGTGTCTATTAGTATACAGTAGTGTCTATTAGTTTACAGTAGTGTCCATTAGTATACAGTAGTGTCTATTAGTATACAGTAGTGTCTATTAGTATACAGTAGTGTCCATTAGTATACAGTAGTGTCTATTAGTATACAGTAGTGTCTATTAGTATACAGTAGTGTCTATTAGTATACAGTAGTGTCCATTAGTATACAGTAGTGTCCATTAGTATACAGTAGTGTCTATTAGTATACAGTAGTGTCTATTAGTATACAGTAGTGTTTATTAGTATACAGTAGTTTCCATTAGTATGTTACTGTAGCTTGGCCAATGTTGTGACAGTGACAAGTTGGCACATTTGGTCTGTTGCCCACTATGCTGGTCACCATTTTTTATTCTTGTTCATGTATTCACAACCCAAGGCTTAGTAGATTTGGAGGTGACCAAGTGACTGGCCACATTGAGAAGCCTGGGGTCACTACATCATTGACATGGCTGGTGGAGGCTCTCTCAGTCTCGCCCAGCACTGAATCGTAGCCCCAGAGATGAACAAAACAAAGTGTACATATGACGCAAGTCTTTGGAGGAGAATTACTTTGTTATTAATGTCTGGGGTTTGCATTGACAAAAATGTTTCGCAGGATCCCAGCAAGACTGGAGAAAGCTTAACACATGAGTCTGTGTGCTGGCAAATCCAAGCATGTGGCGAATTGTCTGTTGGCACATGGTGAATTAGTCAAGTGCAGTCTGATTGGTTTCACACTAATATGATGATATGATATGGGGTTCCCACTGTTCTGATGATCTACATCTATGTGGACATAGCACCTTGACATCAAAATGGCAGCCATTTGCTCCACTTTGGCATTGTATTTGCTTATAAACATCAGCATATGTGAATCATTCAAGCTTTGTCATGGGAAAGAGTAAAAGGATATATTAATTGTACAATCTTTCCACAGCAAATATTTATTCTGGGCATACAGCAGTATTTAAAATGGGAAAGGTAAGATGTACATTGATAATGGTTTGCCACACAAATGCTCTGGGGTCATGTCCTGGAGCGGGCCACAGATCGAGAAATGGTGCCCATGCATCGTCAAGGGTTCTCATGGTACCAGAACAAATGATGCATGGCTGTTAATCAATCGTGACTGGATTTTTATTTGAAATGGAAGAATACCATATCGATCGGGTTTGGCAACAGTTGTGAGTGAACAGTTGTCATACTGTCGTTCAACAAGGTGCAGCAATAGAGTATGGCCAGGGGTTGATGAAGACTGTGACAGCAACAAGTTGTCACATTGTCCTGTGACAAGGTGTGACAATAAGTACTGTATGGCTAGGGGTTGACAAGTTGTCACATTGTCATGCAACAAAATGTGACAGTAGAAGAGGGCTTGGGGTGGCTAAAGTTGTGACAATGACAAAATGTCATGTTACTATGGCAACAAAGTGGGGCAACACAAGGAGACTGCTATATACATAGCTAGAGATCCAAACTGCTGCGTGGCCATAGCCCAATTATTGAAGTTGATCCTTCCGATTTGGAATATTTTAATATTTTCAAATTTATGCAAATTAGAGGCAATTCAACTGAAATTTTATATCTTCTGTATGTTCAAAACTATTCTAGGTGGGGATGTCAATATACATATAGTTTGTGCCATGGGCGACTATGACATGCATACGAAAGTGGAGGAATTTCAATTTATGCTAAACATGTCATTCTACATCCTCAGACTAAATAGTTCCATTTAAACCACTGTAATGTGGTCTTTACAGGTCAAGTCCTAATCAATGAATTATGTTACTTTTGGCAGTCTCATATTTTTGTAACATCATAGCACCATAGCATTAAAGATACACACTAAACATTTGTTTCAACTTGTTCTTTGAATACTCCGTATTGTGCATTTTTTTCCATCAACAATTTGATTCTCTATATGAAGTCATCCTTGCATGAAGTATTATTAGTTATTCTTAATATCTGCCTGATACAAACACCACATGCAGGGCCTTCAGGAATGTTTCCTCTTGTATCAAGTTAGTTACAAAAATTAAATCATTATGGAATCCGAGGTCCAGCCTTAAAATGGTTTGAGAGTTATTTGAATAATAGGAAACAGTATGTGGATCTTGATGGTGTTAACTCAGAACTCTTAAAAATCAAAACTGGAGTACCTCAGGGCTCTATTTTGGGGCTGCTACTGTTTATTATTTATATAAATGATATATCAAATGCCAGTGATTTATTTAATTTTATACTGTATGCAGATGATACTACCTTATCAACTACACTAAATGTTAACTCATCTATAGATGGTGTTACCGAAACTATTAACAGAGAACTTACAAAAATTTGTGTTTGGCTTCAAGTTAATGAATTATCATTAAATGTTGATAAATCAAAATTTATGATCTGTAATCATTCAAATAAAAAAGTTAATAAACCATACTGAAAAATGAATAATATCCCAATAACCCAAGGTCTCATTTTTTAACTTTCTAGGGCTTACAATTGATGATAAATTGTCATGGAAGGAGCATGTTACCAAAATTTCAAGTAAAATATCAAGAGTTATCGCAATTCTAAATAAACTTAAACATTAACTTCCACTGAAAGTTAAAATAACTATGTATAACTCATTAATACTTCCACATATAAATTTTGGAATACTTCTATGGGGATTTAAACTTTCAAAAATTTAAAAACTGCAGAAAAAAGCAGTACGCTGTATAAATTGTAGTAAATACAATGCCCATTCAGAACCAATTTTGAAAGCTCTCAAACTTTTAAAAATTAAAGACATTTGTACATCAGCTAAATTAAAATTCTATTATAAATTTATCCATAATGATCTACCCATAAGATTACTCACTTTTCAATTCATCCCAATAAATGAAATAAACAACTATAACAACAGACATTGTGATAACCTTTTTATCAATAGAGTCAATAAAATATTTGCAAAACAGAGTTTAAACTATGATATTCCAGTCACAGTGAATCAAACAGATAAGAATGTTATAAGGAAAATACATACTCATAGTTTACAAGGGTTTTCTTGTATATTAAAAATATAATTGTTTGAATAATTATGAAGAGAGTTGTAATATATATAACTGCTATGCTTGTCAAAATAACTAACAAGTATATTTTCCCACCCATGTTGTGTGTGTAAAGTGTATTATATCTTAAAGTTTATTTTGACATTTATTGTTCAAGTAACTGCCATCTGTATTGTTTCAAATGTTTAAGACTTAAATGTGGCTCCTATGAGAGCGACATGTATTTGTCTTCATAGGGGTCCCCCTAGCCACATCAATTTTTTATTAGTAGGTACATATATCTCAATATTGAAATTGTCATTGTACTGATTGGCTAAAATAAATGAGTTTTGAGTTTGAGAGTTTGTATCAGGATATGAAACACTAGTAAACTGCTTTCGGCGGCATATGACCAGTTTCAGTGGCAGACAGCGGCGGCCGGTGGCAGGGACGCCGGCTGCCGCTGAAAGCCAATACAAGTGTCTGGGGTTGACTGGAGGTGGGCAGTAGCCAGCAGTGGCCAGTGACAGGCAAACAGCAGGCTTTACTTAGATGCTATCTGCCACCGGCTGCCTAATATAAAAGACCACTCATTATATGACCACTTGATTCTGGTGGAAGGGTGGTCGTAAATTGCAGATGTAAGATTCAACATAACAGTAGTACATGTAATCTGAAATAGATTTCATTTTCAAGCAAATTACATGTAGTTACTTTTATGTGATTGAATGAGATACAAAGCTATTCATCATGTGTCAAATTGATGGAGGTATGATTCCTGTTATGAAGCCTAATAAACAAATACATTTACTGGAACCTCCATCCCCAAGTTTAGATCCATATTTTACATAATACACCGTGTAGTATGCTATGCAGAAGTGGAGCCCAGTGGCAGGGAGCGGTGGCCAGCAGCTGCCGGTGGCAGACAGCATCTAAGTAAGGCCTGCCGCTGGCCGGCGCTGGCTACCGCTGACCTCCAGTCAACCGCAGACCCTTGCATTGGCTTTGGGTGGTAGCCAGTTTTAGCCGGCGTCCCTGCCGCTGTCTGCGGCTGAAACTGGTCATATGCCGTCAAAAGCAGTTTGCTAGTGAAACAATATCGAAACTAAAGTTATCCCTCTTATCATTAATTTTATCCCTCAACTTGTTGTTTTCTATCTTGATTTCCAAGTCTAGAAATAAAGCTGTGTCATCTCAAGTTCTCCTTGTTCAGAACTAGTTGACTGGGATACAAGTAGATATTTCTCCTGTTGATACTTATGTGTTTGTTGGTATTCAATGCTGCAAGGTCATCAGTGAATCTCCTTGTGTGGCTATAGTTACATCTAGCAACAGCATAACTATGTACAGTCATTGACAAGTTCTTCATACACATGAGTTCATAGTACAAAAAATAAGGATCAGTCATGACATGTACAGGGTCTGTGCTCATTGTATGTATACCAATAATCTGCTGGAAGCTTGTGGTGGCTACTGAAAACACTGCATTTTCAATGATGTAATCAATCATTGTCAGTTTTTCTCTGCCATGTTCAAGGTTGATTTTTTGTATACAAGGTGGAAAAATCAAAAGTCTCTATAAATTTTGCAGTTGTTTTACTATTGATATGGTCAATGTCCTTCAGAATGTCAGCAATACTTTCAGTAATCCACATATGATCCACACCCATATAGGCCTTGATCTTATCACAGTAATTTTTTAGCATCTTGAGAATGATTTCACAATATTTGTCAGCTCTTTGGCAATGGGTTTTGAGACACCGTTTAGCTGCAATAATGTAGTGAAACTTCACCGGCTTCTTATGCATTTAGCTGCTAGCATATTGAATGATTGCCAGTTTTCTGTTTTCTTCCGTTGTAGTCCATATTCTAGACTTGCATAATTTGACTTGGTCTTCTATACTCTCATTAAATTTCTTGCCCTTTCTGTAAATGTTAGAGTGTACCTCCATGATGATGTTATCTATTATGTATGTCTTACAAACCAGCCCAATGTTATTTCCAGCTTTATCAATTGGGACAATGACCAACTTTACATGTTAATCATTCAGTTCTTACCTGTACAGCTCATCACTTAACACTTCTTTGTCCCTCTCCATATTTTAAGTGATCCATGTAATAATGTGTAACTTTAGTTCCACCTTATCTAGAACCTTTACTCTCCATTTTGCAATTTTGTATGGACAGATGGAAGTATGGATGGACAGTCATGAGTGATTGCATGAGCTCTGTGACCTTTGGTCAGCAAAGCTAAAGATTAATATAAATTAAGAAAATTCATGCACATTTCATCTAAAATATAGCAGTAAATTCACTTTTGCAGGTTATGACACACCCACCCATCTGTATCAATGTGAGGTACCACAAAGCAGGCATCAACACATGGCAGCAGCTCCTTGCCATATACATGTAGCTGTCAAAGCAGCTTGATTGTCTTTCAGGCTGATCTGTATGGATCGAGAAGACTAGGCAAGTGTTGATAAGAACAGATACAGGGTGTGCCAAATAAGCCTGACGCGTTTGTCCTTCACTGGACTCATCAGAGGCTAATGAGTAATGATTGACCACAGGTTGAGCATAACTCTAGTCTTATGCCCAGCAGTACAGAGAGTTGAAATCTTTCAACTCCACAGTCAAGTGGTTCAGTCAAAACTGAATGCTGCGTTGTGTGTATGGCCTTTATATAGGGCTGTGTAACGTTGCTAGGGGAAATCTAGACGTTACGTTGTATTGTGACGTCATCAATTATGGGTCAGCACGTTTAGCCTTACTGGACAGTAGGACTAGGTTGTGCCAGTCATCACAGGTGACTGGGTTGGCAAAAAAAAAAAAAAAAAAATGATCTGTATGGATGACAAGGTGCAGTAAGTGAAGCAGCAGTTCACCTCCAGATGCTTCTGTTGTGCTGTTTGTAATATATTAAAAAAAACAACAAAAGAGTTCATAATATTTGATTGACATTTGACAGAAAAGCCTGTTATGATTATGTGTATTTCAGGAAAAAGAAGCTTGGATGAAACTTTGTGAGCGTGTCAGTGAGAAATGCTATGTGATAGGAGATCATGTTTATCATAGACCTGGCCTACTCAAACATGAGGAATTTACCGAGGACTTTAAGACCAGTGGGATTATTCTGAGGGTTGAGCAAATGAACACCATAACAGATCTACTACAAGTATCCAAAAAGATGGAAGGTAGAGTCTATTCATCTAATATATCTTACGTGTCTGGTTGCAAGGTGTTAAGAGGTTAATTTATCCCCTGCTCTGCCCTGCCCCCCCCCCCCCAAAAAAGGGATCTTTTCAGGTCCCACCTGCACCTGCAGTTTGAATGCTCCTACTCTGCCCATTTTTTTTTTTTTTTTTGGGGGGGGGGGGGGAGGGCAGAAACCTTTGGCCAGAATCTGTTTAACTGAGGACTTCTTTTGGCATTTTTCCTCCCATGTTTGGTAAAATTAAGAGAAGCGCCAGCCATCTTCAATCATGTTGAAAATATACATGAGAAACATACTTTTTAATTTGCAAATTAAAACCTTCCATGATACTTTTTTTACCTGGTGGGCTGTCCCTTTGGCCTGACCACAAACATTTGCTTGCTAACAAGTAAGTTGATGCTTAATGTGTCCAAATTTATAATGATGGTGACCTATCACCTCGGTTGATTAAAACATTTTGTGTAAGTTGCTAGAGGGTGTTTTTTTTTTTTAAACATATCTAACTATGTGTATCAGTTGCAAATATTTGCGAAATCAGAGGTGTAAATAATTGTGCCTTAACACTGATTATTAAGTTCTATTTACTGTCCATATGTTGACCATTATGATGCTGTTAGCGTCTGGCTAGACAGCTGTAGAACTCTCATCAGTTGGTATGCAATATTAGTATAAGTACAAATACTCCTGAACATGAACTTTCCCGGATTTACATAAATTCAAAATGCCCTAGTTTGTATTTTCCCGGATTGCTGACCGGTAACACTAAGCTCCAGGACAATGTCATGTGTGCATTGAGTGTTTTGGGTTTTTTCCCGGTTTTTATTTTCCCGCATGGCACAACTTGTGAAAACTTGGGAAAATAAATACCTTTGGAAAATTTGTACTTATGCAGTAAACATATTTTCCATTATTGCAAGTAATTCTAGACAACCTGATTGCAAAAATATTTACAAATCAACGTTTCCTGAATTTGTATTCTTACATACTTACATGTATCTTTTAGATGCAGACAATCAGGTGATCTTGTCATCCAGTGTTGGAGAAACTAACGACACTCTTTTAGCAGACCTGGTGAGTTTACTGTGAATGTATTTATTCTTCCTTGACAATTTGTATCTCTTAATCAAATTTAGAACTTTTGAGGTGAATAGAATCTAGAGAGTAAACCCACTGGACCATAATGCTAAGATACAAAGGGGGCATGTGCAGGATCTGCCTTTTGTTTTTACCCCTTGGCCTTCTAGGCCGGAGGAGTATTGTCCTCATCTACGCGTCCATCTGTCGGTCCATGCCTTGTTAACACCATATCTCCAAATAAACTCACTTAACAGAGACCAAATTTTTATCACAGTGGGCCCTTGAGGTGCTTCAGGTGCCTATTGAAAAGTAGGTCACCAGGTCACATATTTAGGTCACAGTACTACATTAAAGAAAAAATGCATTAACACAATATCTAAACAAATATTGAATGTAGCTTCATCAATTATTAATGACAGTTGGTCCTAAGGATGCCTCAGAAGCCTATAAAAATATCTTCAATCTTAATTTTCTCATTATAGCTGTACCAATTATTTATGACAGTTGGTCCTAAGGATACCTCAGACACCTAGTGAAAACTAGGTCACTGGGTCACATATGTAGGTCACAGTGCTGCATTGAAGAAAAATGGCCTTGCCATGATATCTCTGGTCATTGCATTTGCACTAAAGCTTTGTCGTTAGGTCAAACAGAAGTAACCTTGACTCTCAAAGTGTTTAGAGTGGTAAGAGGAAAGTACCCAGGGTAAAGTATACTTAACTCACTTAGAGAATTTTCTCTAGTCCGTCTTAAGTTGGAAAACCATGATCATACTCACTTTTTGCAGGATTTCTTTCTTTTCAATCTTCATCCAGTATAGCGGAAGAGGTGGCTTCCAGCTAATACCTTAGTACACTTTACCTCATAACACCTGTAGTCAACTTTATGGTGCTAAAAATTTTATTACTATTTACCTGTTTATACCAGTGTCGGTATGGTGGAATAGTGTATGAAGCTTTTAAGTTTAAAAGGAGACGTCCGTACTGGCCGAGGGGCTTTTGGTCACTGATCGGCTTCAAGTTCTTTTTTATGTAGCTCTATAATTTAATTTATTACAGCTCAAGTTGTCAGACATGGTGAGCTATTCATTATCAGGTTTGAATATTTTGTAATTTTACTTGACCATGTATCACTAAAAGAAGTTTGAACTCACCATCTCAATCTATGCTGCAACAGAAGCCCCTAGCTCTGGTTACATGTAGGGATAGGTCTTTTTCCCATGGAAAATATGAAATAGTATTTAAAATTTGATTGTTTTCAGGCTGTTGGACTGAACGCCCGGTTTATTAAGATTGGAGCACCATGTCGTGGGGAAAGAGTGGCCAAACTGACGAGGCTTCTTGAAATTGAAGCTGAACTTGAGGAGGGAGGAAGGCTTGAACAGTGGGGGGAGCACATCTTCCCCGTCATCACCCCACCCCCACCACAGGAAGAAGATGCAGAACAAACAAGTGAAAAAAGTGAATCCCCAACCAAAAAGAAGTGATCTCTGTCGGAGACTGGACTGAGACTGAATTCTTTTGTTTTCTCTGCCAACAATATATTTAAACCAAACTGTAATATAAAATATGTACAGAATTATTGGACATTATATCTGTTTCCCCCTTGAATTGACTAAAACCAGCCTGAGGCCAAATGTGGCCTGCTTCAACAGTTTTGAACAAGATAACATGTCCCAGGTCAACAGCTTTCTGTAGTGTGGATCAGCAGCGAACCCACACTAGGGAAAGCTGTGGACTCATGTCTTAACCTTTCAGTGCCATCTTTTGGACTGAGTCAACAGCTTTTCCTCAATGTGCCCAAAGTGCACTGAGGAAAGCTGTTGACCTGGACCATATTTTCTCTGCAGCTACAGGCATTCTGATATTTGAATGAAAGGTCTTTTACAAGGAACATGAATCAAGCACCCTTATAGTCCGGAACATGTTTTAAATAATTTGATTTTAGTTGCGGTTGGTACTGAAAGAGCTAATTGATTCCTTGTCTCGACACAATGGGAAAGGGTTAAAGAGGACTGAAGATGATCTGTAATGAAAGCAGAATGGTTTGCCAGAGACAGCATGTGGACAGTTTGAAAAGAAAAAAAAATCGAAATACATGGTTTTGTGTACTGCTTTGTTGCAAAATGTTGGGAAAGTTGAGTGCATTGCTGAGGGAAAGCTGTACACATCAGACTAGGCACAGCTTGTCTTTGTCTCATCAATGTAACAACTTTTACTCTGTATCAAGTTGCTATACAAATGACCATGTGTATTGTCAAGATATGTAATTAAAGTTTTCAACATATAACAATTGGTGCTTTGGTTTTGCTACAAACACTTTAGACATTCCCTCCTTCAAGCAAGACACTTTAAGTCACATGAAAATTTTAAAAGAAAAAGATTCCCAAATTAGAAATGGTATGATGAGTACAATCTGTGACATATTGTGAGCTATGTGGGCCTGGTGCTGCAACATTCAGGTCAGATTTGAGGCCCATCCAGCCCATGTCTTACATTGGCCAATTTTGTTTTGTTTTTGTTTTTGAGCTGAAGTGACTTTTCAGTCAGGTTGCTTACAAAACCAAAACATCAATTTCTTGCTGATTTTTGCTGGGTGATCCTGGGCACCATGTGTATGGCAAGCCATTCTGACATTTAGTCCTATTTGGCAATATTGTTAAATGATTTAGTGATATCACCAGATGATTTAGCGCTTTCGCTGAATAAGTGAATCAGAGCATGTGCATACTGTGCCTGTAACGCGATTGACACCAAGCAGCAAGCATTTGGTACCATAGCCCTGACTGCTGAATTTGACGACAAAATTAACAGCATACGCTGTCTTCACAGCATGATAATAAACTCATTGACAATGCCGGAGAAGCAGTAAATATCATTTACTGATATGCCTAAATCATTGAGTGATATCCTCAATTATTTAGCAATATTGCTGAATCATACACATTTAGAGATGATATTTAGATGATTTGGCGATATCTCTAAATCACTTTGGGATATTGCTAAATGATTTTGATATATCACCAATCATTTAGCGATGTTGCCAAATCATTTAGCAGTATCACTAAGTGTTTTGGCAATATCACCAAATATTTAGAGAGATTTGTAAATATATATAATGATATCACTAAATATTTAATGATATTGCTGAATGGCTTGGTGGTATCACCAAGTTGTTTAGCAAAATTGCTAAATGTTAGTGATATTGACAAATGGGACTAAATGTCAAAATGGTTTGCTTTACATGTCAGGCTTTGGTGGGTAAAAAAATGATGGGTTTTGTTTGATTTTGTCAGGTTTTTGCGTCATTTGCTGGAAAATAATGTAGGAATATATCAGGATTAAGCCAAATCCTGACATTTAATTAGAAATTTCACAAAGGGTTCATGTTACCAATTTTGCCAGACACATTGTTAAAGTTAGGATCTTGATGGAATCTGCTGTGCCCAAAGTACAACAGCAAGATCTCGATAAACAGCAGACAGTATGTCGGGATCTGGCTGAAATCTGCTGGGACTCAAGACCCAACAAATTACTTCTGTCAGGTATCTGCTGGGAAATGTTGAGATAATATTGAAATTAAGCCAAATCCTGACATGTCGGGATCCTGCTGGAATCTGCTGGGCTCTGACCCTGCAGACTGTGTAGGTTGATATCTTGATGGATCCACCATGCCTCAACCCAGCAGACTCTGTATTTTGGGTTCTTGCTGGAATTAGTTGTGCCTAAACCCAGCAGACTATGTTTATCGAGATCTTGCTGTTGTACTTTGGGCCTTGACCCAGCAGAAAGCAGATGTTGGGATTTTGCTGGATTCCACTGGCTTTGACTCAGCAAACACGATGAAAAATCCTTCCACTCATACCAGCCTCCATTTCCTTTATCACCAGACCACTGCTTTCTACCATACAAAAACGAAAATATACAATAGCTGATAAATGACAGTGTATGTTTAAATAATAATATAAGCCACAAACTTACTTGTATGATTGCCAACAAATTGCTTTAGCCTGATTTGCGCTGAAAGTATGCAAAGTATTTAAAATACACTGAATTATTTCAACAGACCTAAAATCACACATTAACTTGTTGCATTATCATAGGTGTCAGCCCCAAATGTTAGAGCCAGGTGAAAAGTGCATGAAAATCAAGAAATTGGCCAATTTTGCATCCAAATTCCCTTATTTTAACTATTTTTAGAGTCTCAAAATAGGGAGATTCCCATCAAAATCTGGAGAATTGACAAGTATACAATATGGCTGCTTTCAAATTAAAAATTCAAAGTATGGTGAGAAGGATTCCAAAGCATTATGGGTAAGATCCCGGATATTCTCCAGCATTGACTTTTCTTGATTGTGGACTTCCCATCATTTTCCTGCAAAATGAGACTGTTGTCTTTATGCACAGCATCAAATGTCTTACTTCATCTGTGGTACCCAGCAAGAACCAGTACGTGTCATGCTGATATGATCCTGCATAGCCAGCAAAAGCCCAACACATTTACCCAGTAAAATTCTGCAAAAACCTATCATAAAAAAAATAAGTTCAGTTTCTTTATCCAGCTAAAACCAATATGATTCTGACATGATCCTGTATAGCCAGCGAAAAGAGCTACTGCATGTGAGTATATGTAACACTGGCTTATGTCCTGCTGATAGGGCTTCCTAAGTACATAGTGACTATTGAACATTTTATAGGGGCATATCTATGGGTTTCTCCTTGCAGACATGACAATACAGAGAGAAACGAAGTCCACTGAACCACCGATTTGTGATACCCCATGAAAATCTAGAGAAATTCAATGCTGAATCCCACTTAACATATTGCCTCAGAGGTTCCAACAAAAACATTGGTCCAAGCACCATGCAGGATTCATCATTCTTGAAAACCACAGGCAGCCAGAACTACGCCCAGTTATTATGATTGGTATGCCACAGAAAGTTCACATCTTTATTCACTATTGATTTCTTAAGGTTGGCAATGGTAGCCAGTCCCGTCTTAAACGTTGTCTGCATGTTCCCTATTCATGAGTTGAAAACAAGAAATCAATAGTGAATAAAGATGCCAACTTTTGACAGTATATCAAACATCATAATTGGGTGCAGTTACAGGTACCTGTGTTGAAAACATCTAAAAGATACAGCCCGAATCACAAGCAATCCTGTAATCAGGCCTTGTCAGTCTTCTGGTCAGTGCTTATGCTCTTTATTTCCCTCAGTTTAGAAAGCTTAGCAAATGGCAGATGACCTATTCCTTTAAGTGTTGTGGGCGCTTGAGGAAATTTTCCTGAAGGTATCCTCACTTGTGGATCTGTTTGAAATTACAGCTGAATCAACATACAAATGATTGCAAAATGGAAAGTCTAAGTTTTTAGTAAAAGGTAGGATTTTAGGGATTGTTTAAAATCAGGAGATGGGGGACTGTGCACAAAACAGGACAGCAATACTTACACAGGACACTGTGGCAAAACTGGTCGCTGGTCCTCATGTCCAACACAACTGGTCGTAATTTGTGCAGTGGTCCCTATGGTGGTCTGTAGAAAACTGTTAACCCCAAGGCACTTCATTCCAATGTATATGGGTTGCAACTTTTTCTATTAAAACAAACCAGCATGTTAGATATGACCTTGATTTTGGTTTGGTCATTAAAGAAAAATATTTATTCTATGTTTGAAGGTAAATCATCATTTTCTAGAGTGAAATTCAAAAGTAGTAAGTCACTGTAAATCACATGAACTGAACATTATTACCACTTAATTGTGATGCACCTGCGTCAGTGACGTGGTGCATTAACATGTACAAAGATAACAAAATTCAATATACGTGAGGGACATTTGATTGTTACACATGACAAATATTAAACTATGATGAATATAAACAAACACAGCACACCAGATTGGTGTTGTAAGTAGGCCTACAGCACATTTTTTAGCAATGAATACCAGATTAAAAATAGACTAAACAAAATCGGTCATGGCTAGAGAGTGAGTTACTAGTTTTCTCTCACTTGGGATCATTGTTGGTGGGAAAAAGTGACAAACTTTCAGCCATGTCAGATTCTCTGTATCTGTCACTTTGCCCTAGCTGTGCACTATCAGTGAGTTGTAACCAGAGGAAGCCATTGACCAAGTGCCCAGAGGTTTTATCAGTTTGCTACCTGAATGGCTGACGACACTGCAGTACAGGTTATGGATCGTCTGAAAGTTAGTTTTTGGATAACGCTAAGGAAATATGCCGCACTGCTTAAAGAGACAATGGCCTGTATTCAAAGAGGATTTTTATAAGTGACTGCTATTTTAGGGTTTCCTGCAAGATAATTGATGTGTTTTTATATCAAGCCCTCCGTTTGATTCTTCCTGTGATATTTTGTCAATGCTTTCAGTGCCAAATTTTGGACCGAGTCAACATCTTTTCATGGCACGCATTGGGCACGTCAGCCAATAAAAGCTGTTGACCTGGAATATTCTCTCTGAAACTATGAAAGTTCTTTTCATGAGGAATAAGAATCTTGGATCCTTATGATAATTCAGACTAATCAGACTTAAGTAGAGTGACTTTAGTTGTGATTGGCACTGAAAGAGTTAAAAAATATGTTCTAGTGCAGACAGGTTGATTTCTCATCAATACTGAAAATAAACACAAAATGTTGGTTATCTCCAAAATTTTATTTGCCAGATGGTTTTGTTGTCAGTACAAACATTGTAATTCACTCAACTGAACAAAGAAATATACATCATTCTATTGCAAATACATGCAGCTTGCACAAACCATAGCCACTGGTACTCTTCAAACCCACATTGATGGAAATTTCATTTTGCCAGAATGAAATTTTTCAATAAACCCTATTAATTAAAAAAAAAAACAAGAGGCCCATGGGCCTTATTCTCTGCTGACATAATTGGATAACCATCACAAACAGACTTCCTGAAATTTTATCCTAATTATGAAACAGGCAAACTTCAACATAATATATATTTGTGGTATACCTCTTGTTAGCCTTATTCTTTCTTAACATACTGAATTTAGTGTCCTTTACTTAAGTGCTATGTGGTCTTGAAAAATAAGTTGTTACAAACAATATATCACAAAATTTGACCCTTGGCCGAACTCACGTTTAGTGTAAATTCTGTACTTCCATCTCAATTTATCATTTGTCAAAATAGTGAATTTCATAAATCTTGCCATATATTAGCTTATATTTTCTGTTCACATATAGGTGGCACCACTAGTCTTGTTCTACTTTGTTACTCAGGAATATTTTCACCAAACTTTATGATCCATTGAAAATGAACACACCAGTGTTTTCAATTTTTGTACTGGCGCCTATATTACATAATCTACTTGGTGGTACCACCAATAATGAAAGGAACTTAAGATTTTCATTCATAGAAAATATCCAAAAATTCCAGAGGCTTACTTAAAAATTGTAGATGCTATCATGAGGAAAAGCAACTGATTACAAATGAACAGATGGACGGCAAATGGATGGACATGAGTGAGGCATAAGCTCTGCCACCTTCTATCAGCAGAGCTCATAATTAAAAAATAAAACCTGCTGGTTCAAGTCCTACCAGTCCCCAGTTTTCTTGTCACGACATAGATTTTAGATGATTAACGCACATTTATAATTTGAATGAATGAGCTTTTAAGTACAAAAAGATGGAAGAAAACTGTCACTGCTGCTTGAAAAAATGTCAACATCACAGTTGTTTATACATTCATGAAGCAAGTGAACTTGACAACACATACATGCTGCTGCCCCTTCCTCTCCATTATCAGGTAGCACCCTCTAGTGTTTGCTGGCAGAACTGACCAACACCATCACACCAATGTAGTTGCAGGTAAATAATGTTTTGAACACAAGAGCACATAACATTTATAAATCACTCACAAGGAAAAGAGGTTCATTATTTTTTTTATTTTTTTCCCTGAAAACTACAGTGGAATGGTCCCTATGCAGAACTCGAGTGGTATTGAAAGTAATTTTTGTTTCAATGAAAACTTAAACCAAGAAATGTTGATCACATGTCCATGGGCTTGCCCAGCTTTCCTGTTTTCCTTTTACAATCTCCTGGGTTTTTTTTCATCCAGATTAAAAGTTAACAATCTGTTTCCATTATTCTCCACAGAAATTACTTTTGTCCTTTTCAAACCAAAATAAATACTAAAAATTATGCACAGAAATTCATAGTATGGAGCACCGTGAAAGAGACTTGTACAGCCTGTTCTCCACACAATGTGTGTACACATCAAAAAGGCTGGTCATACCACAGCAGTCCTAGTTCTTGCATTCATAGTTACAAGTTTTAGTTCTAGGATTTTCTCCATAAAGCAAGCATTCCCCTTTTGTCTGGACAATATCCATCAATGACACTGTATTATTGTGTTTTTTTCTGTGAGCCCATGGTGTTCATGGTGTTGGCCTTGCATAGTAATGAGGCAGATGTATGTTGAGCTTTCATTGGTCTTGGAAGTTGTTTGTAATCAGGAGCACCATGGTGACTGGGCAAGATGTCATTCAGGAGTGATCTTGACCTTTATCCAGTAATCATAGCTGCATCAGTCATAAAAAACAGGAAAACATAGACGGGATGATAATTAACCTGATCCATCTCACCCTTAGGCTAGTAGAAATCCATACCATCCTAGTAGAGCACTAGTGAATTTCAATTGTACTCAGAAATAAAAACTGTTATATCTATACATTATCTATTTTAATCATTTTTACAATACAGCTATAATAACTGGATAAAAATAAAACCAACCGCGTGAAGACTACTACAAGCCAGGACGGCCTCCTTCATGGCCCCATCACTCCTCATGCACTCGGCGCACTTGGAGTGATGTGGCCGTGAACTCAGTTGTCCTGGCTTTCAGTACTGCACACCTGGTTAGTTTTATTATTTTATTAACCCTTACCCACTTTCATTATGGCAAAGTCAACAGCTTTGCTTGGCTGGGGCTGTTTATTAAGCAACCTAGATAAAGCTTATTGCTGATATCTCACAACAACTATTTTTAAAAACAAGAGGACTGTGACAGTCCTGTGCCAGGCTGATCTTGGATGCACAGACTTGTGATTCTGTGACCTTCAAAATATTAAAGTCATCTTTGTTTAAGACCAGCATCAATGTTTGCTATATCAGTCTTCACTCATGCAGTTGAGGAGTCATCCTTTTCAAATAAAAAGTGGCAGGACCTCTTCTTACCAAGAAATAAGCCAATGTCAGTTTAACCTTACAACGTCACTCGCTCAACATCATAATTAACAACACCAAAAGAAGCCCCACTGATACCTCCCTATCAGTAAGTAACCACAGGCCTAGGATCTACCATTGCCAAGGATATAACGGAAAATGTTATTTTGACCTTTCAAGGTCACTCAAGGTCAAAATTAGCAACATCAAAAGAAACTTTCCTGTTTGTGTTAAATAGTAACCATGGGCCTAGGATCAAATCTTACCACAATGAACAAAAAAATTCTAAACCAGATTCTTTGCACAGCACTTAATACCCCTCGGCTAACACAGAGAAATTGCATATGTACTTTCCTATTGATGTTTAATAGTTACAGATGTATGATCAACCATACCCAAAATATACAAAAAAAAACCCAACTGATTTTGACCTTTCAAGGTCATAAAAAGTCAAATTGAAAGACACCAAAGGAAAGCCCATAGGTATTGTTGTATTCATGTTCAATAGTAACCATGAGGCTACGATCAACCATACCCAAGATATAAAAGGAAAATATGATTTGCTGAGTCAAAAGTAGGTAAAAAATAGGACAAGATCATCTCCTTTCTGATGTTTTTTTTTAAGATGCATAGCTGGTATTGTTTGTGTGTGTGTGTGTGTGTGTGTGTGTGTGTGTTTTTGTCCAGAACTACTTACTAGTAGTCATAACCCTATCCGCAATCTGAACTCTGTCACAGTCTAACCTATATACATATGGAAGTAGTTATTGCACACGTTCTTCTGTAGAATTTTGACATAGGCTGTATTAGCCCAAATAAATAAAAGGGTCATCAGCGGGTATAAATTTGGTGTACTTGGTTTGAATTTTGACCATGAATATCGTTCTATACAAGAATATGCAATAAATGACCTTAAAAACTGGTCAAAAATTGATCAGTCATCCACTTTCAATGGCTTCTGAAGCCACTGAGAAGCACAGCTGGTGTAATTTTGCCTTGATTCTGCACTTTTACACTTCCCCCTCAAAAGTAGGTCAAGGAATATGTCAGGGTGATCCACTTTCAATAGGTTCTGAAACTTCCAAAGGAGCACAGCTGTATGGCCAGCTGTTTTAACATTTAACCAGATTTATGAAAATGTGATGAAATGTAATAACGGCTTACCATACAGCTGGTATAAATCTGGTGAAGATGAAGGGAGATTTGGATGGGGCTGCATCTGTTGTCTGTCTGTACGCTTGTATGTCCGTCGTTCATCTGTTGTGTGTCCACAATTTTTTTTTCGCCTTCTTTCAAAATTGTTGAACAGATCCGCTTCAAACTTGGTAGAAGTTTAAAGCAAAGGTAACAAAAATACCCCTTTGGGCATAGGGCTGAGGGGTAAAAATCATCTGAAAGTCAGTGGAGCATGATGATTAGAATAAACCTGGTAGATACCCACCCCGGGTACATCCTCACCAAGTATGAAATGAATCTGACAATTGATTTTGAAAAAGTCAAAAACGTGAATTACCACTGCAATCACCATTGACGTAAACAGTAATCAACAGGAATGTATCATTAAACAAATACCCAAATTGAAAAAAAAAAAAGTTAAAATTATGGGATACAAAGTATCACCCACATAGTGACAAACTTTGTTTCCTGTAATTTCAAAGCACCTGGCTCAGTGGTTCTTGAAAAGGAGAAAGAATAAATTTTCAATTTGAAAAAAAAATGCATCATATTCTTTGCAAATTTGGTTGAGGAGTGCCTTGGGAACATTTATGTGCAGAAACAAAGCATTTCAGAATGGTTTTTGAAAAGTTGAAAATCTGACTTGTGGATGGATGCACAGACAAATAATGGCTCTGGATTACCAGCCATGTTATAAGCTGAGCTGAGCTAAAAATTCAAAAATTCAAAAATAAAAAAAATCATTTGGAGCATGACCATTTGAACAAACTTGGTAGACAATCTTCCCAGTTAGTGTGCTGTCGAGAATTGATAGTCTTACCAAGTATGCACCCAAGGTAGATTTCCACCAAGTTTGAAGTGGATCTGTTCAACAATTTTGAAAGAAGGCGAAAAAAAAAATGTGGACACACAACAGATGACCGACGGACATATGAACATACAGACAGACAACAGATGCAGACCCATCCTATAAGCTCAGCTGTCAGTTGAGCTAAATAAGTAGACTTTACTAGTTGTTCAGCAGTTATATACACATCCAAGATTGCCCTAATGGCTTTGGTCAAGGGCAATCCCAAATCCCTGCATGTGCCTGCAGTGACCTCTGAACCAGTAGTAAAGTGTATTCTATTATCATGATTATGTTTCAGGGTCATTCACTTACAATAGTTTGCCAGTCTTTCCCAATCAAGGAAAGCCAAAGGCAGGCATACACTGTTCAATTGCATTGATGTTGAACTTTCAGGTCAAGGACATCTCAAAACGACAGGCAATCCTGTACAGCAAGCCCCGTTGACATTTAGTCCTATTTGATATCATTAAATCAATTGGCAATATAGGTAAATCATTTGGTGATCTCGTAAAACATTTCCTGATATCACCAAATTTTGTAGTGATATCCCTAAATGTGTCTGATTTAGCCATAAAGCCAAGTGATGAGAAATACATCGCTAAATGTCTTTCCACTTCCTGGGCTTTTTTTTGTCCAATATGGCTGCCAATTTGGAAGGAAGTGCAGTGGCTTCATCTTCCCAGTTAGTGTGCTGTCGAGAATTGATAGTCTTTTCTGGCATTGTCAATGGGTTTATTATCATACTGCGAAGACAGTGTGTGCTAACTGTTCATTTTTGTCGTCGAACTTAACAGTCAGGCCTACAGGTCCAAATGCTTGCTGTTTCGTGCCAATCACAATACAGGCACAGTATAATTACCCAGCATGCAAGAATTCATTGATTTAACAGTATTGCTAAATCATTTGGTAATATCACTAAATACATTTTTGGCAATATCTCTAAATCAATTAGGGATATCACTATATCATTTAGCGATATCTCTAAAGATTTAAGCACATCAGTAAATGAGACCATTTAGCAATATTGCTAAACGATTTAACCACATTGCCAAATAGGAATGAAGGTCAAATTAGTTTGTCCTAGTCCTATTGTCTGATTTGCTAAGGGGTCCTCTGGCAACCAAATCAACATATACACTATGTTTATTTATTCAGAAACAACACTGAAGAGCAGGCCATTTAGTACCGAGGCCCTGCTGCCAGACTGCAGCAGCAGAGGCTGAGTTATAACTGTGAACACCGCTCATCTTTTACCTGAAGCCAACACGGAAACAGAGAAAAGCAGTCAGTTTTTAAAAAAATTCTACAAGCCCACATCAAGTATTTCCTGCATGAAATTGACACTTAAGTACGTAGTTAGGTAGGAAGGGCATTGTCACTTGTGATCATAATGTCCTTAGTGGTACAACATCTGGCCACTGATGATGCTTAAGAATGCAATACACGGCTTTGGAAGTAACAGTTCATCATTTCATCTAGCCGTAATATGAAAATACACAATGTTTCACTGCACACAACAAACTACATGTATATACACACTTACACAACCTTTTTTCTTTTTTTTTTTTCAAACAGAGAAAGCCCTAAAGATGATATCATCATCATCATCATCATCACTCTGACTCAAATCAAAAACTATTTCACGGGAAGTCTGGCGAGTAGATTCGAGTTTACATACCAGTTTAACATGTTGGCAATTACATCTTGAGTTCTATTTCCATTGTATAAATATACAGACAATCACTACACATGCATAATTATCAACATTATAGTCCACTGTTACTTTAACACGTTCACCCTGTCATGTTAGCAAAATGTTACGATTCATTTTATATCAGGACAAATATACCATGATTATTTCCAGCACCGTATCCATGCCAACCACAAATGTCTTTCCTTGTATATGTGTATTGAAAAGTTACCTGTAATCTGTTTAAGCTCAAGTTACTTTGGGAGGTTACGATTACCTAATATTTTGATCCCTTTATTATTATCAACACACAAATCTTTTTTGTTTTTGAAATGTGTATACGACACAAAAGATCTTGAATGAGGTCAGAGAAAAGCAACACTAATCCTGCTCTCAAAATGTGTACAAAGTGTGAAACAAGAATACAGTACAGCAACCAACTGTCCAAATAACTCACTTTATCAGATTATAGTCCACTGTCAACCAGTCTGAGAGCTATTCATTTAATACCTAACTTCAAGTTTTCTTTAATGTAATGCCTAACTTGAATCTTCTAATTTTGATAGGAGTTCTACAATGACAAATGAAATTACATTTATGTTGTGTTAGTTTTGTGCCAAGTATTAAATTTCTTTACATATCTGTCTTTTCTTAATGTTTTGAATACAGCACTGGGTCAAGTCAAACTAAGCCAGGTCCAGGCTTCGACAAATCAAAGACAAGACTCCATTTGTATGTGAGTGCAGTCTTCCCTACCTGCAACTAGTTGCTCATCAGGACATATCCCTGGTGCTTCTGCAACACAACAGTTGAGCAGGCAAAACTATCTGTACTTAATGCTAATTTTACAAGGGTGACTTATAACAAGAGGATCATGATGATCCTGTGCTCCACTGACTGGAATCTACAACTTCTGCAAGTGCAAATTTTAATTGCTCTAGGCATGTACAGTATCAGTGCATCCCGAACAGTTGACAAATATTTTGATATTTACACCAAGTTATAAGCCAATACATGTATGATTGTTTGACATTTAAAGGTAACTCATGGTAAAAAAAGCCCTAAACACGATGTATGCATTCCATACAACCTCTTTGAGAATACAGTAATGTACAGGCTGTATGCATGTAGAGTGGTACCACTTGCAGACTCAAAGTGCTAAAATTTGATATCTCATAGCTTGTCTAACATTGACCTATCTTCATATTTGCTAATGCAGGTTCATCAGTTTTATTCAGATCATATTCTGTTAAAATTTAATGCAATTATGTTTAGCTGTTCTGTGAAGAAGTTGAAAATAGCCTTATCACTTAAAAATTTAAAAAGCAGAGATGAATTGCAATGCCACCTGGTGGTCGAAATGTGCACTACATGACCCCAGGTGACTGTGTGTACAATGTCAAAGCAATGGGCCAAAAGGTTCTTGAGAAAATTCATTAAAAAATAGAAAAAATATTGCATCATCATCTCTCTTGCAAACTTGGTAAAACAAGAACAGCCCTATGTAAAATCAAAAAGTTCCATACTAATTTTTGAGAGTTTGAAAATGTAACAGTTAAATAGATGGGCAGACAGACGAAAATGGACTTCATAAGCTGTGCTGTCTGACAAGCCAGCAGAGCTAAAATACAAACTTTGCACATGATGATTATTATTATTCTCTCTCTCTCAAGATTCTCCTACAATCTACATGCCAAATTTATAGTTCTACGTTAGGACATTCACTGCTCTGTGACCACATAAAGGTGTCCCTCGAGTAATGATTTCAAAGTCAAACATCCTGACTCTACTACAGTATGCCAGGCCAAAGACATTTTATTTGTTTATTATTATCATTATCTTATTTTATTTTTTTTCAGCAGCAAAAATCTTAATCAATCTTGGAATGGATGAAACAAGAGTCCATTACATATGCTGTCTGGAGTATGCCTTAACATTGCAAAAGCGCTGAGGAGTATGACAGTGAAGCCATCCCATCATGACAGGACAGTGGTGGAGGCAGCCCGTCGTGATGGGACAGTGGTGGAGGCAGCCTGTCGTGACAGGACAGTGGTGGAGGCAGCCTGTCGTGACAGGACAGTGGTGGAGGCAGCCTGTCGTGAGAGGACAGTGGTGGAGGCAGCCTGTCGTGACAGGACAGTGGTGGAGGCAGCCTGTCGTGAGAGGACAGTGGTGGAGGCAGCCTGTCGTGACAGGACAGTGGTGGAGGCAGCCTGTTGTGAGAGGACAGTGATGGAGGCAGCCTGTTGTGAGAGGACAGTGATGGAGGCAGCCTGTTGTGAGAGGGCTTCACTTATACGCTGATCACTTGTTGTGTTTTGCTCTAGCAGTAATTGCCTTTGATGATAAACACTTCTCCCAACTATTAGACTCATCTTGACAACAACCTGGAATGGATTATCTACTTTAAATTTTACACATTTTTCTCCTTTTGTAAGGAAATATGTAGATAAACTGTGGCAATTACACTTGGGTGCTTGAAGACTGCCGTGCTCAGACAATGAAGGTATCATTTTTTAGGTTAACTAATGATCAAAATCACTCAAGTATAATTGTACTGTAGGGCCAGACTCTTTCAATTTGTGCTTCACATACAAATTCATGGGGGGGGGGGGGGAATTTAGATACAAAAAAATAAAATCCTAGACTCCTGGGACAGCTAGCCCCGCAAAATCAATTCTAGGTCTGCCAGAAAAAGACTGGAATGTGACTTTCCATTTGCTGCCTTGTGGGCCAAGACATGTCCAATCTCAACTTTTGTATTATGCCTTACTGAACACTGACTGTGTGACATGTCAAGGACAACCTCCCAACCTTTCCACCCCCCACTCCCATCCAAACAAATTGGACCTGTTTCTACCATCACTGAATTTGACAGAGGTACTCTCTTTGACATGTTTACACCATGAAATAAATAAATTCTGGCCTACTTTTACTGTATTATGGAAGAAACAAAATTAAGACGCAAAACTTTGTTGCTTAAGTATATTGAGATTCAAGGAGCTACAATTATGCGTACATATTACCCATATAGGTCCACAGACATGAGGCAAAATACTCTTGATTCAGTATGCAAGTATCGTCTCGTTCTATTTAGACCGGCTTGTCCATTGAATGATAAAATGACATACCATTGCACTATTCAACTTACCACGTGTGCCACCAGACACATTTCACTGGTTTAAAAGAAAAGTTGCATCTGTAATTTTTGACAATTTAAAAAAAAATTAAAAACGGTTGCAACAGATATCACCTGTATAAAATTATGATATCACAAACAACAGATACCATCTATACAAAGCTGTGATCATATAAACTCCCAAAATACTGGGATGGAATCTCATGAGTATAAAGATATTATGTGATTTAAATTGGAGACTATGAGACACTAATGTGCTGATTTGTGAGCACTTCTCTGTTGCTAATGAAGGAGTCTTTCAAGTAGTTTACATAAGAACATACTTCAACTGTTAGCTACTAGTTTTGCTTCAGAAATTTTATGTACATTTGCAATCAATGTTGATGGATGCAATGAACTTCAAATATCTGTTTGTAAACTTGATGATCGAGTGTGTAAATGGTTCTTGTCTTTGGATTTTTTGCTGCTGCTGCCAAAGCTAAGGCGACTCAGAATGGGCACTGTGTATGCGGTCGTCTCATCCACGCTGCAGCTGCGAACTTTTTCCGTGCTGGTCTTCTGGGGTGAATCTGCAAGTATAACATTGACACTGTCAGCTTCTTCCTTGTAAACAAAAGTACCACCCAAAATATGGGCATCAGACATTCGGCAAAAAGTATTCCTGTCTAACCTTGAAGAGACTAATCCCAATAGCTGTCTGCGTTTTTCCATTGAACAGTACCAGAAAGTACCCAGTAACATAACAGTGTGCTTTTTTTCTTTTTTTAAACAGGAATTTCATCTGGGTGATTACCCCACAGCTGTTCTCACTGACCCGCCATGATCGACAGTTGGCCCAGTGCCCACACAGTCAGATGGCTGTCAATTTTGACAGAGGTGAACATGTATACGAAAAGTATATCTGCATCTTCTTTTGAATACATGCAGCTTTCAGCAAATAGCACACAGTAATATAAAGGACTAAAGAAAATGAAACGCTTACCTTTCCAGGGAGTTTCATCATATAGTGATAATGAGCCCTTGCGCAGAAATGATAGGTTTTTCTGTGATGAACTGTCAGGAATATCCATCAAGGAATCACTAGCATGCCGCCACATTGCTGGAAAAGGACATAAACATTATAACATGCCCATATACAGTGAAACCTGTTTTCAGAGAACATTGTGAGGAAAGACCACCTGCCTTTTCAGGCCATGTTAACCAGGTCCCTTTTACCATATTTTCCATGTTATTGCACCTCGATTGAGAGACCATCTGCCCTATGTGACCACTTTTTGGCCTGCCCTGGGGAGATCTCTCAAAACAGGTTTTACTGTATTTGAATTCATAAATTACAATAATAAAATCAGCAAAAAGTGATAAAATTTAAACCTTGTGAGTGAAAACAACATTATGTTATACTAGAAAGTTCTCAGTGACACACTAAATACTCCCTGCCTAATGCACACACATGGGTTGGGCCACCTTGAAAATGAGGTCAAGGTCACCATCAAAATCAGGTCAAAAATTGTTTTAAGGTTGGTAGCACTAAGGTAAACTTGAGGTTCACATGGCCTGTATTCTGCTCACAAGGATTTCGCTGTGGACAGGCTGTCAGAAGAACTGAGAGCATACCCCCCCCCCCCCCGTGTGTGTCCGTGGTGTGTGTATGTGTGTGTGCTGAAATCAGTATATACAATGTGCCTATTGATTGGAAAAGCCTGTTGATGACACATGTCAGCAGTGACAGCTTTGATGAGAGCTGATTGTACTCAACTGAGTCTTTACCATGAACATAAAGAGATCAGACCCTGTCAGATGGGGTAGGTGGAATGAAAAACGAAGCATGAGCCAGGATTTTCAGTGGGACAAAACATATTTGAGCCTTTTATACTGACACACCATTGCAATTAAAAACTGCCGGTGACTTGATGAGATGCTGTGTGAGGGTGAGTGGGGTGACTCCCTGTCTACATTGTCTTAATAAACAAGGTGCTGCACAAACCTCGTCTCAACAATGGGTCTTCCGTAGTCCTCCCAAAGCCTCATTATAGCTGTAATTACCTCAAAATTTGTGAAATTGTGCAGCATTACACATTGTTTAATTTTTTTTTAAAGTTACTGTTAATTAACAGGCACTTATCAGATGGTAGAAATGATTGTTGCCTGTGTTTGTACCTTGGTCCAGCATGTGTTGCTGAAAGCCATCCCACCATTTTGTGAGTTCCTCCGTGGAGTCCGCCGCCAGTGTGTGGTCTTGTCGCAATGAGACAGAGCTGGAGCTGATGGTGATATGGAAACAGTGACGCCGTATACTCCGACAGGGGTCTGCATCACTGATTTGTGTTTCCTTGAGTGCCAAAATAAATGAATCTTTTCATTTTCTAATCAATGAAATTGAAAGTTATTGTGCACCTCAAGATATTTGCTTGTGGGGTGCAAAGTGCACATCTTTCTACATGCAGTTAAACACAAGAATACACCAAGTCCAGGAGCTTGTGATAAGTCAGAGAGGAGCCTCCCCCAGACACGTTTCGCCCTCCTCGTACTTCCTCAGGGGTAAGGGAGGCTCCTTCATGTAGTTAAGTTTTCCTTGTTCACACGATCTATCTTTGTACGCATAACTTCAAAAATCAAGCTAGACTAAGACTTTGTAACTGTTGGCTGTATATTTAACATTGCAGGACATTACATGTACATATCTCAATGTTTTGCACCTAACTTGAGCTCAGTGGCTTGTTGTGCTGATGCCATAAAGTGTCTCAATATTTTAACTTGAGTTCAGCTAGTGGCTTGCAGGTACAGTGCTGACCGCATTCACTCTCTCAGTATTTTACATTGCGATGGTGAGTATATCTGCACTACAGTTGATCTACCCTGATCTTTGAAGATCAAAATTTACGTCCTATTTTTGGAGCAGGCCTCAGGAAGATTCACTTGCTGTGCTTTTTACAACTTAAGGTGCCATGTACCAGTATACATACCTTTGTTATAGGTATGACCTTAACAGGTTCATTCTGCGTTACATCCTCCTCACGTTCCCAACAGCTCAGCTTAAGATTGCGAAGTACACACCACAGCTGTCTCCAGTCTGTCCGGCCTTCCTGCATTCCAGAAGACATCATCATTACCAGTATACATACATTTGTTACAGGTATGACCTAAAAAAGTGATCTTGTCAGCACACAGGCTACCACAGACTACCACAGACTATCACAGACTACCACAGACTATCACAGACTACCACAGACTATCACAGACTACCACAGACTATCACTTGATACCCTAGCAAACACATTTTATAGTGTCCTGGCCAGTTGCATGATGACAGATTTAGAGTTAGTCACAAGATGGCTGTGTGAACAGCCTCTGCTCAGATAAATGAAACATAACACCTCAGAACTGGGTGCTCCCAAGTGGATCTGGTGTACAAATGAAGAGCAAATGAAACATACATGTGCAGTAGAATTTGGATATCACTCACAGTAACATATTCTTATCTCTCATCATATAATTTCAAAAATTTATTCAAACCGATGATAGTGATGCTACTAAATGTAGATGTTTGATGGAGAGTCAAGCTACATGTGTGCAGCCTTACAGAAGATACAAGTCAGTGATTGAGACTGGCAGCTATCCATATACAGTGGTCCCTGTCACCAGAGACCACCCCTACAGTGACAAAAAAGTGGTCTTGTGAGATAGGTGGTCTTTCATGACAGGTAAATTAACATGGGAAGTATAGAACTTGGGAATCTGAAAAGCAGTCTCTCATGAGAGGGTGGTCTCTCATGACAGGGGTCTCTCACGACAGGGACTACTGTAGTTACAATGTTGACGGGTGCAATATACCACGCACCCTCTGTGTCACCATGTCAATGGCCAATGACTTGCATAGTAAAGAGGAATTAAGAATGCAAGGGCCAATTAGTGCCCCCCCCCCCAAAAAAAAAAAAAAAAAAAAAAAAGTTAAAAATTAGGATCAAGAGTAACACCACATATACATGTAGTGAACAACTTTGGTCCTTTCACCAGGTACATTTCCACTAAGTTCCAGCATAATCTGACCACCTGTTGAACATATAAAAGTCTAGGCCTACCCAGAAGTGTCCCTTTGTAATTTTGAAGCTATTGGCCAAGACTTACAGATATTTATGATTTTCCCAAAAATGAACCCCAACAAAATTAAATTAAACACATTGAAAAATCATTGAAGCATTACCATTTGAACAAAATCAGTAAAGATCCACCCAAGATTTATTTCGCCCCCTCTCCTCTCTAAGTTTGAAGTCAATCTGGTTTACCATTTTGGAGGACAAGAGGCCCGTGGGCTTTATGCTCTATTGACATATAATCTGATGACCACCAAAAAGCCAGTTCCTAAAAAGCTTTCCCTCCATGACTTAGAGAAATTAATCAAGATCATCATATTATGCAGCATGAAACTTCCACATAATACACATTTGTGGTTTCATTAATCTAAGTTACATAGTAAAGGAATTAGAGCCCCAACACGATTTTACAAGATTATGTCACTGTGACCCAGATACTTGACCTAGTGACCTAATTATGGTACATGACACACCCTTATGTCCAGCTGCACCTATGTGTAAAGTTTCATTAATCTAAGTTGAAGGACAAGCGAATTCAAGCCTGGACACGAAATTTGGACAGATAAATGCACACAAAAAGCAATTTCTATGTGCCCCTCCTCTGTTAGGAGGGGGGCATTATTAATTATCAAACATATGAATTGCATTAAATTTTGGTACAGGCATATAAAATACAACTAGAGTGAAGTGTCATCTGGCGATGACACGATAATATGCTCCCGCGCGCGAAATCACTTGTATATAAGCCTCCCTGAAGAGTGTATCCCAAGGCATCTGGCACGGTTTGAAAATGGGGAGCACATATAAACCCTGAGTCCAGCTCTGCACATAATCCTAATTTGTAAATTTATTTATTGTTTTTTAAAAATGCATTAAAAATCAGAAAATGATAACAGCACCATGGCAATGTATTATGCACTAACACACATCATGTCAGTAAAGTCTACCAACTTTCAAAGACTTCTGCTGGAAGACCTGACACTAGATGAGGATACAAGTTCAGCCCCCTCCATAAATATGCACATGTATGTTTACCTCTCATTTGAAAAAAAAAAAAAAAAATCAGAAAAAATCAGAGACCATGCCAATGAAGTGTACCACATTTGAAAGGGATCCGATGAAAAACAATGGACTAGTTGTGCATACAAATTCAGCCCCATCCATAAATATGAACATGTATATTTACCTGGGATCTGTAAAATTTAAACGAATCATTAAAAATAAAAAAATCAAAGCAGTGACATGGCAATCTAATATGCACTGACCCACATCATGCCAGTAAAGTGTGCAAAGTTTGAAAGGGATCCAATGAAAATCCTGGGACTAGTTGCGGATATAAGTTTTGTGTTACGGACGTCTCTAGTATGTTACACTAATGTGCTAACAATGATCGTAAAGTGAGTGTTAATTGACTTTCGTCACCTCTACACCCAAGTGATGAAATAGGAGGAGCCAACAATGAATGATGGTCTCTGACTGTAGACAGACCAGAGAAAATCTCTAGGTGGGTTTAAGTTAACTTTACGGTATACCAACTATCGCCCTACCTAAATCTACAGATTAATATAACCTATTGGTGTCTTGGAACGAGTGTTGTATTTTGTCAGTATTGTTCCATATCTATGGAAACACTTCAACAGAGTTTTAAATAGCTTTTTGGTGTCATAGGTTTTGTGGCATAGTTTTTTTTGTCAAAATTTCTATTCTCCTTACAAACTCACTTGTTTGTGATGTGTTTCTGCTTATGCGTAAAACTTGTCTAATGACCACACCATAGGCTAGGTTCTCTGGAATGTTTCCAGTGATATCAGGATATGAAACTATGTCAATTTGAATTGTTCTTGTTTGTCAAAAATCTTTGTCACAGACGGACGGACAGAAGGACAGACAGAGGATTCCAATACACTGCCTGTGGGAGTATAATGATACATTAACCCACTGTACAATTGGTACTATACTATTGACACCATGCCACCTTTCATCACCACCCTTGATCCCAAACTGTACTGGCACACAAGCAAAATTTTAAGGACAGACAGACAGATGTGATCACATGAGCTTTGCAACCTATGGTTGGCTGAGCTCAAAAGCAAAAAAGAAAAAAAAAAAAAAAGAAAGAAAAGAAGTCTGGGCAGAGGTAGCAGAGAAGTCAAAATTATAAACTGCCAACAATGAATGCTCACAAAGCTCAGCTCACTGACATGTCAGCTGAGCTATAAACAGATGGGTTGAAGTGTCAGCAGTGGTAATGCTGGCATCAAACTTGTCCCCTGTCACAATTCATCTGAACTCAGAACACATTTGTTTTAGCTGGCACTTCACTGGGGCCGGCCTAGTGCCGAAGTACGTTGCCTTGTTCTGTCCCTACACTTAACATGCTGTCAAACCTATCCACTGTCACAATTCATTGGAACTCAGAAGTCATTTACAATGATGTGCTCAATATGAAGATACATGTACATGATGATATCAATTGGTGTGGCTAGGGGCACTCCTATTAAGACAAATACATGTCACTCTCATAGGAGCCACCTTTAAGCCTTAAACAATTGAAACAATGTAGCTGGCAGTTACTTAGACAGTAAATGTCGAAATTTGTTTCTGAGAAAGCTGCTGTCATAGCTGGGTCTACCAGTGACTTGATCCCTCCATCAACTGACTTAAAGCTACTTATCCTGAGGAGCACTTCAGCATGTGTCTTAAGGCCTTTTATGGCCACTGACCAGCTTTGATAGTCTGTGCTTCAGTCCATGCAGATGATGCCAAACCGACTTACCCTTATATGGAGATATCCAGAAGTGGTGTCCTGCACCAAACAATTTGGCTGAGCTGCTAAACGACAACTGTAATGACCAAACAACGGGAGCTCTGTGGCACTGCAGTCTGCAAGCACAAAACAGTAGATCATAAAATCACCACCAGGTGTCATCAGCATCTGATTCTGTGCTGGGGATTAGTAAAAAGAAAGTACTTTAAAAAATGAGAAGCTGCTGGTCAAACTGAGGACAACACTCTTACTACTCTAGGTTGCTGGTGTGTACCCCATATATACACTAAGTAGCATCTCAAACTGAAGATTGATTGAGAGATAAGCCCTAATATGGAAAACGACAGGCAAGAAGCATAGGACTGTTTGTGGTTGTAATCAGGCAGTGTCTTACTAAAAACAGGTCTTTCCAAATTCTGCTCTGGATTTATCTACAACATAGACTCAGTTATCGGTGCAAATATAGCTTCCACCATGATGAGTGGGGCACAATTAAAGCAAGTGTCCCCTCCTGGTGTGCCCTGTCACTGTCACCAGCTTTTACAATTCAGACAAACTTCCAGGCACATCAAAATTTGTTGGGCGAAGTACCTACCTGAACTGGGATTGGAGTCACACACAAGGTCAAAGATTCCAATCTCATCACTCACATCTTTGAGTTTTAACACGGCATGGGCAACCAGATCAAACTTAGGTCCTCTGTGAATTATAACAATAAAATATCCTGAACGATAGCTTCAGAGTCTTCACAAAGATAGTACATACTTTTATGAAATTAACAACTTTGAAATCTGCAATTTGCATGATTTTTAATGCCAAAAAAGCATATGCGTATTTTCAATCAGTTGCCTTTTAAAGTGTAACACTTTCATATCAGGGTTCATGCATGCAAAAACAAATAGTTGCCATAGTGACCACAATTTTTTGCAGGAAATATAAGGTGACAAATAATTTTCAACTTATACATTTTACAGACTATAGCATTCTATGATACAAGCCTTTCAAGCTGGGAACACTATACATTTTTTACCTTGAAAAAAAAGACAATAAATGGTAGCCATGGCAACAACATTTTACCCAGAATTTAATAACAGTAGCACTTCACAACTTAAAATACATACAATGTTGCCATTTAAATGATCACTTGCATCCATGCCACATTTCAAATCCACTATGTCAGTAGGTGCTTACGTGGCATGTATGTAATGTTAACAAAAATGACCAGACACCAGGTACAAAAGCCCTACAAGTTGTCAAGACTTCAAAGTGTCTACCTTATTACTTCCAGATGAATGGCATAAGAGCAAAGGTTATACTTACACTAACATATTTGCCATAAATTCCGGGTCATCTTTCTGTAAACAAGGAATAGATTAGATTTTTGTACATCTATGGAACACTGATTTACATTTTATTGAATTACATGTATCGCCGCATTTGGTCTCAAAATGTTCTTGTCACAAGTTTGGTCTGTCACACTCCAGCTGTCACCAGCTGAAGCATGGTCTGCCAAACTGCCACTTGAATGCAAGCTATTAGAGCTATAAAGAATTTATTGATCCTTTCCCCCTTAATCCGCCCAAAACCGGCTGGTGGTTAAATGTTGTCTGCTTCTGTGTTTTCAACTGATTTCAAGAGTAATGAACAAGTTTGACTATGAATTGTGGGTGAGACCCATCAAGATCACATGCCCCAGGTCAACAGCTTTCCATGGCATGGTTAGGTACTAAGCATCCAACCTATGCCAAAGAAAGCTGTTGACTCAGTCTGAATTCAAGGGGGAAAGGTTTATAGCTCAGTTATGCAGGGAAATCAATAACTACCAATATATATGTGAAGCACAGGGCTCCAACATTAAACAGGTTAAAAAAACAGCCTGTCAAAACTTTCCTAATTTGTAAAATTTCTGTTTGTTTTTAATTTATTTTTGCCAAAGCATATGGTACTGTTGCTGTCCAAATCATTTCTATCCCTGTTACCAGTTTGCAAAATGCCATGCTGCCATGCTCTGAGTTTGACTTCTCTAGCTCCATTGGAAATGAGCAAAAATATTCTGAAGAGCAAGTGGTTAAAACTTACCAAACCTGATAGCCTCCTGCCCACACTTCTGCCCACCGAGTTGCCCAACTCATGAAATTTCTTTTTAATTTTCTTTGGTGTGCTTGCAATGGTGACATCATCATGTAGTTTATGACTGTACACTTCCAAGTGACACTCAAAATCCGGTGGAATTTCATTGCTGGAAAGAGACAATTTCCCCATGCACTTTGTTAAAATTTTGCACTTCACAACGTTTTTCATCTAAGAGATAACATTCTGATTGTACTGCAAGGTCAGCACCCCATTGAAAATGTACAGTTTCAAAACTAGGAAAGATGATTTGCTGCATAGCAAATCAGTGTGTGTGTCTTCAAAGCATATTGGTATGGTAATGTACAACTATTCCATAACACAGGAGTTGAAGTTGGAATGGCATCTGTATCAATTATAGCTTTGAAGTTATTCAAGATTTAAAATTTCTAATGGTGCTATTTAGCATAATTTAAATTGGTACAACTTTTATTTTAAATTAATTAGGTGCGCAATGGTCAACAACCCCCTAGTAGAAGTTGGAATGACATCTCTATCTATTATAGTGTTGAATATATTCAAGATTGAAAATTTCGAATACTGCTAATAAGCATAATTTAAATTGCTACAACTTTTGTTTTAGATTCATTAGATGCGCAATGGTCAACAAACCCCCCCCCCCAGTAGAAGTTGAAATGACATCGCTATCTATAATAGTTTTGAAGATATTCAAGTTTAAACATTTTAAATGCTGCTAATTAGCATAATTTGAATTGCTACAACTTTTGCTTTAGATTCATTAGATGCACAATGGTCAATAACCCCCTAGTAGAAGTTAAAATGACGTCTCTATCTATAATAGTTTTGAAGATATTCAAGATTCAAATGCCCCTAATTTGCATAATTTTAAACATCTTCATTCCTTTGTATAAAACGGTCAAACTCCTTGTATGGAGGTACAATCCTGCCAAGTTTGGAGTTTCTATGTATAATAGTGTTCGAGAAAAGTGTCGGACAAATTTGCCGGTAAAGAAGAAAGAAAGAAAGAAAGAAAGAAAGAAAGAAAGAAAGAAAGAAAGAAAGAAAGAAAGAAAGAAAGAAAGAAAGAAAGAAAGAAAGAAAGGAAAAACAAAAAAGTGTCTGTTGACACACACACTTTAACTATGAGGAACACAAGTCCAGGAAAATTTTGATAGCAAAGCATTTCCCTTTGATATGTAATCAAGATAATCTGTTCTCCCCTGAAAGCCTAATCACTTGAATACTGGCATAGTATCAGAGCAGAAAAGAAGTCTGACTGATTGAGGTGAAGGAGTTTTAATAGTGGCAAAAGATAACAATATCAGCAAATTAGCACATGGGAGGTCATAAGGAGCACTATTAGTGAAAGCTGCTAGGGGCAGAGAAAACCTGGGGAGGAGTTCACCGTGACATACTTTTGTCTGGTCTTGTGTTGAAATGGGTTTCACTTGGTAGCAGCTATTTCACATACAAGAGGATCATGATGATCCTGTGCTCTGCTCACTGCAATCTGCTGCTTCCGCTAGTGCATGGGGCCAATGATTTTCCGTTTTTTCCGAAACCAAAGCGGAATTGTGCATTTTTTCATCCTTGTAACAGAATTTGATGTTTTTTCTTATAAATTATATATAAATATATAGCAGTGAAACGGAATTTCAAACATTTTTGCTAATGAAATGGAATTCCTCTTTTTTGTTGAAACGGAAAATCATTGGCTCTAAGTTCACTTTATTACTATACATATTTACTGTATTTGTTGTTATCAATGGTGGGCTAGAAGTTTGATATTACCAAAATGTAAGCCATTATGTCAGTTTAACCTTCCATGGTGAAGCTCAAAATTAATGACATTAAAAGACACCCCATATGTACTTTCCCATTAGTGTTGAAAAGTACCCACGAGCTCAGTACCAATGAAACTGCAGGTAGCTTCCTATTAGTGTTTAATAGTTACCATGGACCAAGGATGTACCATACCAATGTCAAAGCCACGTGTATTAGATCTGCTGAGTCAGCAAAAATAAAATGAAATAAAAAAAAACAAACAAAAAACAAAAAAAAATATATATATAAAAAATAAACAAAACAAACCAAACACACACACAGACACAGACAGACAGACACACACACGCACGCACGCACGCACGCACGCACGCACGCACACACACACACACACACACACACAAACAAACAAACAAACAAAAGGACTGTAAATTGCCCACCTTTAGCTGACCTGGATATTAAATCAATAGTAGGTCAGTCCAGGGACTTGTTATAGATGGACTACCAACGGGAGCGCTAATCCCTTTAGTGGTCAACTGGGCGCGACGACTACAAAGCGTGTTCACTAGCACCGCTCAAGTTAATCCTCCCTGCTCAGTCCGTTTGTTGTTCCATCTATGTTTCTGCGTTCGGTTGTATCGGGTTACATACATCAGGCTTACATCGGGTGTGCTATTGTACCAAGTTCAAAAACGGAGAGTTTTATGCGTGCGCAACCAATCTCATTGTTTGAATCAGAACCGTGCGAGTCCATGGATGCGTTTTTCGTTGAAATCAGCCGATAAAAGGGCTAGTTTTTGCATTTTTTCTGTCAAAAATGATGCAAAGTTAGACAACTTGCGTGCGTAATAACTCCTTACGCCGTTATTAGCAATAAAAAATGTAGTTTTAGATGGATAGTGTATGCCGGTAGGATCATGATGGTGGTTTCATTTCTTGTAGCTGAGTCCGGCGTAACGCTAAATTTTGACTTTAAAATCTGGAACATGGTGAAAAATTTTGCACATTTCAGTCGGTGACGTGATTATTCTCGCCTTTCATCACGTGACCTGGCCCACGAGACTGCCAGCGGCCAGCGCAGACCCTGGAGTTGTGTTTGTTCAGCACTGAAGGTGCTCCCTCAAACACCCGATCACTTGAGCTGCGGCAACATAGATGGTACAAAGGGGGCCCCGCCGTTGGTAGTCCATCTATAACACGTCCCTGGTCAGTCCCACTGGGGTCTGGGGGCACCAAGAAATGTCCACAAGTCATGCAATTATAATGCAATGGCCAAGCAGTTTTAGAGAAGATTTTAAAAACATTTTGCTGATTTCGTCTTTTTAGTATAAAAAATCATTACAAGAGGGATGTGTGAACATTCAAGAGCCTATCCTGAGTTGATCATCATGGTCACCCACACTTGGAAGAAGTCTCACTCTGTTTAAGGGGCGCTCAAAAGTGTTTGTAGACAATTTCAAAGAAATTGGCCATGTTGTTTTGGACAATTTTTTTTTTAATAATTTTGAAAAAAAAAACAAAAAAAGCTAGAGAGCTCTGATTGCAAGCAAAGCAATCACTGGGTGCTAAAATGCACTAAATTTATACTGAAAACTCATTAGTAAAAAAGAAAAACAATAAAACACCAATGCCAGCTGCTACACACCAAACAAAAACACGTTTTTCCATTCTTAGCAAAGGCATCAAACATGGGTCACAAAAACTTTGTAAGTCTTAAAAGTTACATGGCCCAAACAAAAAAACTGTAGGGTGCCCAGCATTCACACGATGACCCCCATGTTCAAACTGGCCATTTGACCTTGACCTTCAACTTGGATTAAAAATTGTTATTCTCAAAATGTGTGCCCTGCATCCAGCTTCAATACATGGTCTGTTGTTAAAATCAGGCTATAACTTTTTGAGTTATTGAAGAAAAACAACAAACTTGGACAAGTGCCAAAATCCACAATCATTGGGTCATGGTGACCCAGCAAGTGGGTCACCAAGTACAGTTTTACGTACAATGTACTCAAGTGCAATTTTATTCTGGAGGCTCAATTCTGTTTACCACTAATGTCCAAGCTACACCCTGCTATTACAAAATCATCTCTTTCAGCTTAACAGGCCCAGTGCTGTCCAGCTGAAAATCTTTGTAGCATTATTTTCTTTACATGTAGCATTTTTTCCACTTCCTTTACATAAGAAACAGGTATTTTTGAAAAAGCTGTAGCAATGTTGAAGAGCTTTGTAGCAAAATTTTGCTACAATGCTCCAGTTGGACAGCCCTGCAGGCCTGGTGACCTCACAAAAATTGATGAAAGTCACAGATATTACATAACAAACTAGCACTGGACATAGTCCTATAAATTTTGGCAAGAATAATCCAATTATTTTTCGAAATACAGTAAAACCTCTCTAACTGAACACCTCCATATACCGAACACCTCTCTACACTGAACAATATTTCTCGGTCCCAAATATATACTGTCAATGTTATTAAACCTCCCTATACCGAACACCTCACTATACTGAACATTATTTTCCAGTCCCAAGGGTGTTCGGTATAGGGAGGTTTCACTGTATGGAATTTCATATCTGAAAATACATTTTGGCTCAAAATTTCTGTCAAATTATAGGTGATGCCACTGGTATCAAAGGCAAGTGAGACTTTGACCTCCTCCACAATCCCACTAAATTTCATGAAGATCTATTAAACATTAAGAATGCTAGAGCGCTCACAATACTGCAGGTGGCACAACCAATATTGAACTTGACCTAGATTTTCATACACTTGGTAAGTCCTGAAAGTTATATGGGGCTATCTTAAAAACTGTGGACTGTATTGTGCTTACAAGCAAAAAGTTAACAGACGGATGGATGGACAGACATGAGTGATTGCATAAGCTCTGCAACCTTTGGTCAGCAGAGCTAAAAATTGCAGTGCCACCTGTACCAAAATGTGATCTATACCTTATGCCACCTAAGGTAACTGTATGCAATATCAAAGCAACTGGCCAAGTAGCTCATGAAAAGATTTTTTTTTTGGTCAGAAAATAAATTAAAATTCATAGAAAATAAGAAAAAAAATTGCACCATGATCTCCTTTGCAAATTTGGCAGAGAACCACCAAGGGAACATCCTTGTACAAAATTGACACATAACATGATGGCTTTTGAGAGGTTGAAAATGTAAACAGTATATCAGACAGATGGATGGCAGTGTGCAAACAGTTTCATAAGCTATGCTGCCTGACAAGTCAGTCTGAGTGAGTAAAAAACTTGAGACATAAATTGTGCACTGTTGCGCCATTGTTAAATCATTTTATGAATCTGCAACACGACACCTAGACAAGAGCTGTCTGTGGAGGGAAACAGATGACAAGTTTGACCATACAATGACCACGTCTCAAATTATGCCATTACATGCATTTGTGTTGGGTTTGCAGCTTGGATTTGTCTGCAAGTATAAAGTTTCATTTAGACATCTGCTGTCGTTGCTAACAATTTCTTGTAGAATCTCACTTTATTCTTACATGAAAATTCAAAAAGTATAATCCTACTTTAATCACCCACAAATAATACATGTATTACTGCAATGCCATTTCTGGTTTATCCTAAAATACATGTATGTACCGCATACACTGTACAGTAAGCAAAATGAAGGGACATTACTTTTTTACGCAATCATAACATTTTTGAAAGGTCCATTTAACATACTAGATGAAAGTAGAAAAATGACCAGGTCATCAAGGGCCCTGTAAGCAAAGTATTTTTATAGTCGTGAATTTTCATGGTGGTCAAGGTCACTCAATAGCAATCACAAGTAAATTCCTATAAAGCTACCTAGGTACAAGACCTTTGATCTCAAGGTCACACACTAGCATTCTTCACTAAAGTGTAACATCGATCCATGGTTTAATCAAATGTGAATATTATTTCTCTCAAGTCCTTGTATATACTGCATGGAACACATTTTTCAAACAGCCTTGTGACCTTGACCTTTGCCCTTTGACCTCAGGATCACTTGTGACAAGTCAAAAGTGAACTCTCTTCCTGATACATAAAATGTCTAAATATAATGAACTATCAAATAATTCTAGAGATATTGCACAGAAACAGATTTACATTGCTATGCCCCTGTGATGTTGACCTTAAACCTCAACTCAAAAAATACCGTTCAAAGAACGCAGTACCCTTCGGCCGCCTTCAATCTCTTTTGCTGTAAGTGAATAGGAATAGTGTCCCATAGTATCAGGTATAGTTACCTACACAAATACTACTATTGTACACTTGACCTTTGACCTCAAAAACATTAGGTCAAATATAGAGGTATAACCTTGACTTTCAATAGCCTTCTAGATCACCCTGTCTTATTATGCTTGCAGTGGTGTACTATCATATGCAATTTGAAAGTCCTGTCTCAAAAATTTCTCAAGTTATAGTGGTCAACAAAATTTCAATGAATAGGTCACTGTGACCCAGATACTTGACCTAGTGACCTACTTTTGATTCATGACACATTCTTTGGTTGTGATACATGTGTGTATAAAATTTCATGTAACTGACTTAAAAACTTCCTTACTTATACCAATACCACCATTGTGCACTTGACCTTAGACCTCAAAAAGTAGGTCAAATATACAGCTATGACCTCAATTTTCAATAGGCTTCTAGATCACTCTATGAAGCTTCTTGTGTGTAAGATTTAGATTGCTAGATGCAGGCTTTCAATAGTTAGAGCGGTAACGTTGCTTAGCACATGTGACCACTGTGTGCCCTTGAGAATTACGTCAAGGTCAACTATGCTTGCACACAAAGTAGGCCACATAGGAGTGTAATATTATATACAATTTGAAAGTCCTGTCTCAAAAATTTGTGAAGTTATGGTGGTAAAACCACGGGATGGACGGACGGACAGACAGACGGACGGCGCCGGGTACGACAATACCCGTCGGCCTCATAAGGCCAAAGGGTAAAAAGTATTATGAGGCAAAGACCTATATTCATCCCGTGTTTGTGCTTGTACTCCTTACAAACACAGATGTAATACGGCTATGTGATCTGCTTCCTCGTATCACACAGTTCATATGCAAATTAGGCTTGTGTTGTTAAGGTAACACTTGTGCCATCAACATGAATAAAACACGGTTTGAAATCCCTTTTGTGTGCATTTATTTCACTGTAAAACATGGGATAAATACAAACCATAGCTCATTTGGGTATCTGGGCCCACAGAATATGAAGAATACACTGCCAAGAATGCACTTATACGATACAATAAACAAATATCTCGTTTGCTAAAAAGATGGAAAAGAGTATGACTTGGTGAAGAGAATGGTCATCATGAACCACTGCGGTGCTGGCCTGTTGACACCCCTAATGGGCACTGTATGTGATGTTCAATGATGAGCTCCCTTCTTTAACAAGCACAACTTACAGTACCTTGCACCATGAACTCTCCCCAAGAAATTAGAACCACTTGTTATGATGAAACGGGGAAAAGTAGCATGCATAGATGTTATATTAAACATTAACCCACAGATGTTGTACTATTTATACAGGAAGACAATGGTATTTCTCAAAAGGCAAAGTAACTGGCACAAATCCCACAAGTCACCTTCAACCAAGACACCAAATTATACCCATAACATAGATAATGGGATTAAAAAGTTAACCAATAATTACTAGACAGACAGATGAACGGACAGATGGACTGGTTGATTACTATAGGCCTCCCACATCAACGATGCAGGGCCCTTATAAGACCTGACTCTTACATACATTTCAGCCAGTTTACATGGTAAATGGCAGAGGCTAAAACCAAGAAATGCACGATAGTAACATCCAACTCTTGAATCTTGCTTGACCTACTGCCAGATCTATGTGTATACATGAAGATGTAGAGCACTTCCCACATTTAGTATCCATGCCCCCAGGCTATGTGTACATTGCCAGTCTCTGCTCCTACCTTTGTCTGTGGTTAACAGTCAACCATTTACAGCTAGTTTTGTTGTCTTGTGGTTACTTTAAATAAACAATAAATGTTCCCTAGATGTAACAGATTATTTTAGTTCATGACTAAAATAGAGAGACACATTTCTACTGGCTATGACTGAACATGGCTGCAGACAATTCTATGAAATGGTACCTCCAGGAACTTATTCTACATCAATTGCTTTACCCAAGTTTATATTATTCACTGTGGCACATTCAATGAATCCATTTATATGCTCAATGGAATTATACATTAATTTTATTGACAGTATATGACACTGTTACATATAATAAGAGCCAAAATACAAGTTATCCAGGCTACAAGTTTGTTTGTTTGTTTGTTTTTTTTTGGGGGGGGGGGAGGGAAGAGACTATCATATACATACAAATTTTGATATATGTTGTAGAATAGTAATTTAATGATATATACGTTGCAGCAAAGTCCATGGGTTTCAAATTTGTAGTTCTAGAAGATGTTCATACCACGTATGTCACGTTATAAGTGCTACCTGTTCCATACATCTCATGTATTTTTTACAATTTTACGTGAAATTTCCCATTTCAATGTACATATTTCAGACCTGTAGCCAAAATTACTTGGACAGAATCTTCAGAACGAAAGACATTGACGGTTCTGTGCTCAGCTGACTTGACGTGCAAAAACTAGTGATCCAGTGAACTTAAGAATGATATCAAGGTCACCTATGTTCACGTTCATTATCTCTGTTACAAATATGAACCTATCCCCTTACCAATTTTTCAGAAATTATAAAATTTGTGAAAAATCACAAAATGACAGCACCACTATGTCATCAACAAATGTAGTGGAGATTAAGTCCACGTACATTCCCAATACATCTGAAGAAGATCCAACTTACTCTTTGAGAGAAAAAGTCAACAAAAGTGAAAACACACAAAAAAATTTGTAAAAAAAAAAAAAGAAGAAAAATAATCACAGCACCACCTGTTGAACAAATGATGATCTAGATGGCCCCCTAAGTGTCCCAGTGTAATTTCAAAGCCATTGGCTTGGCAGTTTTGGAGTTGATTTTGCAAAAAACATGAACCAAACAACTCCAAAAATGAGTGGAGCATGACCATGTGACTGAACAAAATTGGTGAAAACCCATGTAAGGTGCATCCCCACTAAGTTTGAAGTAAATATGGTTGACAGGTTTGGAGAAGTAAAAAATCTGATTTACCATTGCAATGCCCAATGATTTGCCTTGTAATCAATGTAAATGTATGCATTAACCAAACTGTACCCAAACTGAAAAAAATGTCAAAAATCAGATGCTGAATATCACCATCAAGGGAACAGTTTTGTTTGACCCTTCTGCAAAGCTACATTTTCACCAAGTTTCAGAAGAATCTCAGTGATGGGTTGAAGAAGTCAAAAATAGCTTGATCATACAAAAATTCACCAAAAATAAGCTTTAGCTAGGTTAGGCTTGCTAAGGCTAAGGCTATGCTTAGGTTAGGCAAGGCTAGCCCTCTGTATGGGTTGGGCTGGGCTAGGCTAGGCTAAGTTATAATTGTTGAATGAGGAACTAAAGGATCTATCATTAGCAAGCTATAAGTCAGTACTTAAGTTTGACCTTTAGTTTGACCTTTCAAAGTCACTCAAGGTAAAAATTAACCACACCAAAAGAAGTGCCACAGTTGTTTTACTAAGCCATGCTCATTAGTAACCATGGGTGTAGGACACACCATTGTCAACATATTGGCCAAAATGTCCCTCTCAAGCACACTCAACATCAAAATTATCAATGCCGGAAAAAAAAACAAACATTAGTCTTTTCCAATTAACACTTGATAGTAACCATGGGTCTGGGATCCGCCATTTCCAAGATACAAACCAATATTTAAATTTGACCTTTAGTTTGACCATTCAAGGTCATTCGAGGTCAAAATTAACATAAACCCCATGTGTGTTATCCTTTAATGTTAAATAGTAACCACAGATCTAGCAACCATTGACATGATATTTAAGCCAATATACATGTATGACTTTTCAAGGTCACTGAAGGTCAAAAATAACATCACCATCAGAAACCGCATAGGTGTTTTCCCGTCAACATGTAATAGTTACCATGGGCCTAGGATGCACCATTACCCAGGTGTAAGCCAATATCTCATATTTGCTGAGTCAGCAAAAATAATTAAGATTTCTATATGTGCATTAACCGATAAGTGTCCAAATGAAAAATCCATTAAAAATCAGGATTCCATAGTTACATCATCTTGTGAAGAAACTTGTTTGAGCCTTCTAAAAGATGTATTTCTGTCACTTTTCAGCAAAAATCCAAAAGACAGTTTTGGAGAAGTCCAAAATGTCAAAAACAAAAAAATCATAAAAAATTAGAGAAAAAAATCACAGCACCATCTGGTGAACAAATTTACAACTGGGTGTCCACAGGATTTTCCTTGTGCAATTTCAAAACAATTGGGTGAGCGATTTTGGAGATGATTTTTCAAGATTTAGCGGGGGAAAAATAGGATAAAATAAATAAATAAGAAAAGTAAAAATCATTGGAGCGTGACTAATTGAACAAATTTGGTAGAAACCTCCTAGAGGAACATTGCCATCAAGTTTGAAGTGAAGCTACAGTAGATGATGGTATGGGAGAAGAAGTCCGAAATGTGAATAGGTATTAGATGCCTATTGATTTACACAGTAAACAAAAGGAAGGTATGTAGTCACCGATAAGTACACAAATAGAAAAAAAAAAATTAAAATGTTAAAAATCAGAGTTCCATAGTAACACCACCAAGTGAACAAGCTTGTTTGGCCCTTCCACGAGCAACAATCCTAGTAGCCTTTCAGCTAAATCTGAATGACGATTTTGTAAAGAAGTCAAAAATAACAAAACCCCCTAAAAAGTTCATAAAAAAATTGGAAAAAAATTTGCAGTGCCATGCGGTGAAAAAATTAACAACAAGGGATCCCTACACGTGTTTGTGTGTTATTTTGAAGCAACTGGGTGAGTGTTTTCAGAGAAAAAGATTTGGCTAAGAAAAGAACAAAAAATTCATACTTAATACAAAAATCATTGGAGCGTGACCATTCAAACAAACTTGATGGGGAAATATATTGCCACTAAGTTTGTAGTGAATCCAGCTGAGAGTTTCCAAGAAGAAGTCACAAATGTGAATTCCTCTTGATATACATAGGACCTCAGGCCAAAAAAAGAACAAAACTAATAGGCTGTGTGAGTAGCCCATGCTCAGCTGACCTAATCTTGTTCACAAAATAAAAGCTCTGTGACCTTGGGAATTAGGTCAAAGTCACCCATCTTCAAATATAACCTTGCCTTTATACAGGACTTTAATCCTGTAAAATATCAAAGTCATAGCTCAAAACTTCTTGACATGTCACGCGGAAAGCAAATTCAATAGCTCAAGATCACCCATCCCAAAACATAACCTTGCCCTTATAGAAGACTATAATCCTGTGCAATATGAATGCCCTAACTCAAAAAGTTCCTGACATATTATGCAGAAAGCATTTTTCACTTTAAAGGCTGTGTTTAATACAAAATCACTGGAACAAGACAAATTGAACAGACATGGTTAAGACATATTTAAGGTACACCACAAGCAAGTTTGAAGTGAATCTGTGAAACAGTTTTGGAGATGAAGTAAAAATGTGAATAAGTATTAGAATGCCCATTGACTTACATTGTAATCAATAAGATAGGTGCATTAACTTGTAAGTACCCACATTGAAAAAAATCATTAAAAATCAAGAATCCACAGCAGTGCCACCTAATGAGCAACTTTGTTTAATCATTTCACAAGGAACATTTCCACCAAGTTCCAGCTTATTCTGAATGACAGTTCTGGACAAGAAGTCGGAAAAAGCAAACCAATGCACAAAAAATCATTAAAAAAGAAAAAATTGCAGCACCACCTGGTGAACAAATTAAGACCTAAGAGTCCCTAACAGTGTTCTTGTGTGATATCAAAGCAATTGGGTGAGTGGTTTCAAAGATTTTCTAAAGATTTGCCCCTAAAAAAGAACAAAAAAAAAATCCAAAAATCACTGGACCGTGCCCATTGGAAAAAACATAGTAGAGACCCACCCCAGGTATATCAGCACCTAAGTTTGAAGTGAATCTAGCAAACAATTTGGAGAAGAAGTAGAAAATGTGAAGTAGCGTTAGAATGCCACAATCCCCATTCACTTACACTGTTATCAATCGGACCATATGCATTAACTGTTATATACCCGAATTGAAAAAAAAAAGTATGATATGAAACTTATAGCAAGGCAGAAAGTTGACATAACATAAGTACATAAAAGGTGAAACAAGAGGCCCATGGGCATAATGCTCTGTTGACCACCATTAACAACAAATCATTTTCTGAAATGTATTCTATCCACAACCTGGAGAAATGAATCAAGGTTAGCCATATTATGCAATATCAAACTTCCACATGATACATATTTGTGGTGCATTTGGCATAATTCACCTTATTCTCTATCAAGATATTGAATTAAACATCCTTTTCTTCAGTGCTTAATGACCTTGAAAAATAAGAAAAGGTCATGCAATCATTGGATTATGGTGATCCAAAAAGTAGGTCACCAAGTAGAGTTTTATAAACAATGTACACAAGCGCAACTTTTATCTGGAGACTCAATTCTCTTTCCCACTGACGTCCAAACTACACCCTACCAATACAAAATCACCTCCTCCAACTTAACAGGTCTGGTGACCTTAAAAATAGGTCAAGGTCATTGATCTTATATTACCAATGTACATGATTTATATATCCTATAAATTTGGCATGTCTAATTCAATTATTTTCAGAGATATGGAATTTTGTACCTTTCAAAACATTTTAAGTCTTAATTTCTGTCAACAGACAGACGGACATGAGTGATCGCATAAGCTCTATGACCTTTCCTCAGCAAAGCTAAACAAGAGGCCCCTGGGCCTAATACCCTGTTGGCACTGTGGCTACATCTACATCTTCATTTCAAAGTTGTGAGTCCTTAAGTGGCTTCTGGACATATAAAACTTATTAGATTTCTAATAGTGTCTCATTTGTCCACCAGATGGCACTTCCCTCCACATGTCATCATAGCTTATTTGTGCAATTCCTGTGATGGATATTGCTGCATATGCCAAGACAACAATGAGCGAGTCCTTAACTTTATGTATTCAGTGACCTTGGGACAGAAGATAAAGGTCACCCATATTATGTAATACAAAAGGCCCATGGGCCTGGTGCTGTGCTGACATTGGCATTGATGTCCAAGCTACACCCTGCAATTACAAAAGCATCTCTTTCAACTTTCCAGGCATGGTGACCTCACAAAAATAGGTCAAGGTCACTGATGTTGCATAACATTTTAGCATTGGACATGGTCTATATATCCTATTAATTTGGCAAGTCTAATCCAATTACTTTTCCAGATATGCAATTATATATCTTAAAACAAAATTTGGCTCAGAATTTCCATTAAATTATAGGTGGGGCCACTAGTATCATTAGTAACTTAGACTTTGATCTCCCCCACAATCGTACCAAATTCAGTGAAGATCCACCAAAAATTAAAGACGCTACAGTGTTCACCAGATTTTTTACATTTTGACCCTGATATTGCATATTGTAGGTGGTGCCACCAATATCAAAATGAACCTAGATTTTCATACACCCTATAAGTCCTGAAAGTTACATTGGACTAACTTGAAAACTGTGGAAAGTGTCATGGTCAAAAGAGTTTCACATTTTGACCTGTATATTACATAATAATATAGGTAGCGCCACCAACATTGAAGTTGAGGAAGAGTTTCATACACATCACAACTTCTAAATGTTATATAGGCCTAACTCAAACATTGTGGGGTGCAGAGCATTCACGAGATGACCCCAATATTCAAACTGGCTACTTGACCTTGACCTTTAGCTCTGATTAAAACATTGTTATCGTCTGAAATGTGCGCCCCACATGGAGCTTTCCATACATGGTATGTTTGTTCAAACTAAGTAGAGTTATAGAAAAACTAAAAAAGGGTCCAAAGCACACGGATGCTCCCACCTGTCATTGCCCCCATCAGCATTGGAAAGAATATGGCATGTAATATCATTGGTGTAAGACCTCAAATACTTTTTGAGATACATGTGACACAAATGTGACAAGTCTAACGTTGAATCAACATTTTCCCTAAGTTAATGAATGATTAATAAAGACTGTATAATCAGACCAAGAGACAAACAAAACCCCAGGTGCATGCCTTCATATATTAATGGATGTGTCCACAAAGTTTCATGGTTGTACCTCAAATGCTTTTGGAGAGTATGTGCCACACAAATGTGACAATTTTAATGTCAGATTGACGGCCGTCTCTTGTATGTTACACTTATGTACTAACAATGATCGTGAAGTGAGTGTTTAAGGTAATTGGCAATATAGTCACCTCTACACTCAAATGATAAAATAGGAAGAGCTTGACAATGAAAGATGGTTTCAGACTGTAAAATCTCTAGGTGGGTTTAAGCTAATTTTACTGTATACCAACTATCGCCCTACCACCACTTCTATGTTAGCCCCACCTAAATCTGTAGATTAATATAATCTATTAGTGTCTTGGCATGAGTGTTGTATTTTGTCAGTGTTGTTCCATATCTATGGAAACACTTCAACAGAGTTTTAAATAGCTTTTTGGTGTCATAGGTTTTGTGGCATAGTTTTTTTTGTCAAAATTTCTATTCTCCTCACAAACTCACTTGTTTGTGATGTGTTTCTGCTTATGCGTAAAACTTGTCTAATGACCACACCATAGGCTAGGTTCTCTGGAATGTTTCCAGTGATATCAGGATATGAAACTATGTAAAATTTGAATTGTTCTTGTTTGTCAAAAATCTTTGTCACATACTGTTTGTTGTTAATCCCTATTTCAAGATCAAGGAAAGTTGCCTTATTGTCACTCTCATTTTTCTTCATTCAAAATGAGTTTGTTTGGGTCAATTTCCTTCCAATGTTTCTTGATCTCATCCTTGTTGTCAGGCAAATCTATATGCCCTCCCACCCCCACCCCCGGTGGGGGCATAAAAAAACCCGATAAATTTGGACAAGTACCAAACTCTGTAATTACTGGGTCACAGTGACCCAAAAAAATAGATCACAAGTACAGTTTTATGTAATATGTTATTGAGTGCAATTTTGATCTGGAAGCTCAATTCTCTTTGCCATTGATGTCCAAGCTACACCCTGCCATTACAAAATCACCTCTTTCAACTTTACAGGCATGGTGACCTCACAAAAAAAGGACAAGGTCACTGATATTGATAACAGTCTAGCATTGGACATGGTATATATATCCTATAAATTTGGCAAGTCTAACCCAATTTCTTTTCGAAATATGGAACTTTATATCTTAAAACACATTTTGTCTTATAGTTTCCATCAAGTTACATGTGTTGCCACTAGTATCATCAGCAAGTTAGACTTTAACCTCCTCCACAATCCCACTAAATTTGGTGAAGATCTGCCAAAAATTAAAGATGCTAAAGTGTTCACAAGATTTTCATACACCCTATAAGTCCTGCAAGTTTTATTGGGCTAACTTGAAAACTGCCGATGGTATCATGCTCACAAGCCAAAAGTTAAGGTACGTCCAGACAGAATGATGGATAGACGGACAGAATGACGGATGGATGGATGGATATTAGTGATTGTATAAGCTCTGCGACCTTTGGTCATCAGAGCAAAAAAAGGATAACAGAGATTTCATGTGCATCTATTTGTTCACATAAGCTCTACAACCTTTGGTCAGCTTAAAAAAAAAGGAATACATAGATTACATGTGCATCTATTTGCAGACCATGTTTTATCAAATTGGCCAGAGGCCCTTGCATTTTTCATGCACAGGAAGCAATTTTTGTAGTTTGGCTCCAAAGTGTTTGACACATTGGATTGTGTACATTATGATGTTATGGTTGTGTAACTATGATTATTTACTATTGGTGTCTAGAGTGATGGGAAGAATGTTGAAGACCAAATATGGTTAACCCTTAAAGCGCTAATTTAAGACTGAGTCAACAGCTTTCTTTGGGGCACTTTGCGCATTGCGTTGACTAAGACTACTTTTTGCTCTAGACCAGACTTCCTGGTATTTGAATGAAAGGTATCTTTATGAGGAATATGAATCTTAACCATTATATGTTTAACGGGAATGAGAAAACGACTATTGCCGTGATCAGCACTTTCAGGGTTAAAATGGATCCATGTTGTCAATTGTGTAGACTTTCAGTGCAATTTGTTTGATTGAAGAACTATGATGCAGGCTACAGGTAACTTTACAAAGTAAATCAAATATATATATATATATATATATATAAGTTGATTTATGGTCACACAACATGAAAAGTAAGGCCCTTTCCTGATGTTTTTCAAGTTTTGTAGCATCCAGTTTATTGTAGAAATGCAGCGATGTAGCATAGTAAATAACTTTAGAAAGAACATTCAATTCAAAAACGGACATTTTATTTTCTACATCTAGTAATTTGGAGTCTTTTAAGACTTTGAATTGTTTCCCAGCCTTTTTGCAGAGATTTACCACATGTGCACAAAATCTTGTCATCTTTGGTGACTTAAACTGATTTTTTAGAAAAAAAAATATGAAAGATTAACAAGATAATCTTCTCTCTACGTAACTCGGTTGCTTTCAGTGGAAAATGTGACAATAATAGCGTGTCTGTTTGGTAATTATCAACACAACTAGAATCTTGTTTATTTTACAGCCAAATACATAATTGTGGGACAGTTTAAGTCTTTAGTTCACAAAGATTAAACTTCTTGAGTTATCCTGCAGACACTGCAGTCTGACTACTGATCGACAAGAGTAAAGCTTTTTGTGAAGGGTGCCTAATAAAGAAGAGCCCCCTCCACATTTTGACCCCCTGGGTCTTCTTCAAGGAGTCCAGGTACTCTCAATTTGTTGTTGGTATTTTCAAAAGCAATACACAGACTACATGTATGCACAAGACAACAGGATTTAATCCATTCTTCTTGAGATGGGAGTGCTCCATAGATTTAAAATTACGACAATTTTAAGCAGTTTTATGACGTTAAACAATCAGTGTTTCAATTGTATACCATGTACTCACAAGGTGATGACATCATCAAATGTGAGGTCTGTCATACTTCGGTCTACATCCTTGATCAATGTTGTGTCACAGATTTCTGTCCCCACTTTCCACACACAGAACACTGCGTACCGCCTGTGGTCTGCAAAACCAAAACAATTATAACAACTTCATGCTGCCCTTTAAGTGGCTGACATGTAACTAACACAGCATTCAGTTCCTGCTGAATCACAGAGCAAAGAGCTGAAACAGAGACCAACTCCCTGTAACCAGTAAATATAAATAAATTATTGATATTTAGTCAGTGGTAGCACAGAACTCATTAGCTTCAGAGGAGTCCAGACAAGGACAACTAGAAGCCGATCAGTGACGGAAAACCCCTGGGCCACGACAGACAGACAGACAGACAGACTGACGGACATATAGGTGATGACAATACCCCTCCGGTAGGTCAAGGTTACTTCTGTTTGACCTAATGACAAAGCTTTCGTGCAAATGCAATGAGCAGAGATATCATGGCAAGGCCATTTTTCTTTAATGCAGCACTGTGACCTAGATATGTCCCAGTGACCTAGTTTTCACTAGGTGTCTGAGGCATCCTTAGAACCAACAGTCATAAATAATTGGTGCAGCTACAATGATTAATTTAATATTTAAAGATATCATGGTCCCGTTTTTCTTCAGCAGCACTGTGACCTAAACATGTGACACAGGGACCTAGTTTTTTATAGACTTCTGAGGCATCCTTAGGACCAACTGTCATAAATAATTAATGAAGCTACATTCAATATTTTTTAAGAGATTGTGTTAACACCATTTTTTGCCCTTAATGTAGTACTGTGACCTAAATATGTGACCTGGTGACCTACTTTATGATAGGCACCTGAAGCACCTCAATGAATGTCTCGCGAGCATAATTCAAGCCAGGCTGTAACCAATGAATAATGACAGTGATGGTACAAATCTGTAGTGAGCATCACTATCAATCATTTACCCATGTATGAAAGCCCTACCTAGTGCAGTTAGTGAAATAATGCCACCCCGATGTTTTTTGTTGATGGACAGACAAACTGACATGAGTGATGCTATAAGCTATGCGACCTTAGGTCAGCAGAGCTAAAAATAATTATTATTGCTACAAGGAAGTCTGTCCCACACGGTAGTTGCCATAAATGGTAAATATACAGAGGTCCCTGTCTAATAAGGCCACCCTAAATACAATTAAAAAATGGCCATAAAAGAGGGATGTTCTCTCTTGTGGTACAATACAATGGAAATTCCACTTAACTGGAATGGAGAAGCAACCCTTGTAGAGAGGGTGGCCAGTTTGGAATTTTGTCTATAGGTTTGATATAACTTAATGTAGGGCTACGTGATTCATTGGGCCAATGTTCTATCTACAAGAGGTATGTAATTGAAATATGAGTTTAGTTTATGAGCAGTCATGAAGATGTTCACAAATATATATATATCAATATATATTTATATAAGCCAAGCCATTCAACAAAATGCACATATGTATTTTTTCATAAAGATGATTTAAATGCATTTTGATCCAAGGGAAATCCTGCTCCCTTGCAGAGTGAAGAATGCACACTAACTGACCTGTCATTATAGTGATGGCTAATTGTGACCTTTTTTCACATTTTCTGCATCAATTATGATGATCATGTTGACTCACTGGGGAGGAAGTATATTCATCATTAACTCTTTTCCAATTAAACCACAACTCTCACTTGGCTGAATTTTCATATTATTATGAAAAACGCTTTTAACAATTGTTGACATCAATCTGGACAAGGTAAACAACTTTCTTTGGCCCAAGTTAGTACTGGTTTGTTTACAGTACAGTCACTACCTAAATCTTGTTCTATGGAAGGTTGGAAGTGCATTATCCAACGTTTTATGACCACAGAACGTACAGGTCTGGAAACAGCAACCTTTGGCATACCCATAACCTAGCCGAAAAACGGGAAACTCACAAGCCAACTGCCCCAAATCCCCATTGCTAAAAAGACTGGTTGAGCATAGGCAGGTATGTGTGAATACCATAATCCACAATATGATTTGGATAAATGTTTACATATACATGTAAATGAAACAAACACATATATATATATATCAAAGAACATTTGTTAACTTTGAGAATTTATGTCCAAGTATATTAATAGTGAACAAATATTTAGATACTAAAATTGATGTCAACTGATAGATATAAAATGTATCTGGAACATAATGCCTGTGGCTATGGGTTATAACATTTTCCAGTTTGGCGACAGATTGATATAATGTATAGACTACAAAATTTAAAATACTCACCTCCTTTGTTTTTAAAATGATCTGTATCTTTCCACATGAGTGGTATCCTGATATCTGCATGAGAAAAAAACAAGAGGACTGTGAGAGTCTTGTGCTCAGCGGACCTTTAATGTACATGCTGAAGTGGTCCAGTGACCTTTTGGAATAATATCAAGATCACCTTTGCTTAAACCCATCATCAGTGTTTGCAATATCAATCTTCACTTGTACACCCCAAGATCATATTTAAACGAAGTAACAGGATCCACTACTAGATATAAGTAAATACATCAGCTTTTGCAACTGTTGTCAGAGCCTGAGTGACCTTTCAAAGTCACTCAAGGTCAAAATTAATAACATCAAAAGAAACCCATAGGCACTTTCCTACTAGTACTTAATAGTAACCATGGGCCTTGGATCCATATTTACTGACATAGAAACCAGTGTCAGGTTTGCTGTTTTCCTTACTGCAATAATGCTGACATGTACATATATTCTTACCAATTTTTCCAAATTTTGACAATTTGTTGAAAATCAGACACTGACAGCGGTACCCTGTACAGACCCATTTTGGTGAAGATCAAGTCCAGATAGATTCCACCAAGTTTGAAGAGAATCCAATATGCGGATTGGGAGAAGTTGAAAATGGTGAAGAAAAAAAGGAAAAAAATTGCAGTGCCACCTGTTATACAAAGTAAGGTCTGGGGGACCCCAGAAGTGTCCCTATGCCATTTCAAAGAAATTGGCCAAGTCCTTTTGTAGAAGACTTTTTTTTTTAAAGATTTTCCCAAAAAATAAACAAAAAAAAAACAAAAAAAACCCCAACAAACTTGGTTGGGATCTGGCCCATGCATTAAATGACAGGTAACCCAATTGTAAAACTTGTAAAAAAATCAGGGATCCAACGTATCATTACCTGGTGAACACTTTTGTTTAACCCTCCCACAAGCTAAACTTCCACCAAAATTCAGAGCCATCTCAGTGATGGTTATGGAGCAAAGTAGAAAAGTGGAAACAAAAACAGAAACAAAAACAAAACAGAAAAAAAAAAAAAAAATAGAAAAAAATCGCAGCACCATCTATTGAATAAATTAAGGTCTTGGGGTCCTTAGTGTCCCTATGCAGTTTCACAGCAGTTGCCTGAGTGGTTTCGGAGAATGCTTTTGAATTTTTTTAAAAAGATTTTGCCAACAATTGAATTTTAAAAAAAAATCAAAAGCTCATTGTAGTAGCACCAGTTGAACACATTTGGTAGACACACACAAGGTACAGCCCTATCAAATAAAAGACCATCCTATAACTTCAGCTGACAGACAACTCAGCGGAGGTAAAAACTTGCACCACCACCTGTGGAACAGATTAAGATCTGGGGGTCCCCAGAAGTGTCTCTTTGCAACTTTGAAGCAATTAGCTTTACTGTTTTGGAGACGACTGTTTTTACCACAAAATGAACAAAAAAAAACCCCATCAGAAAATCCCAAAATGAATGGCTCATGACCATTTGAACAAACCTGGTAGAGACTATTAAACCAAGCTACAACCCCAGCAACGTTGAACCAAATTTGGTTTTGATATTGGGAGAAGTCCAAAACGTGAATTGTGGAAGATGCCAGAGAGATGGGTGGATGAGGATATGCCTAACCACCACATAATCTCAGTCAACTGAGTTGATATTAATCACTGGAATGTGACCATTTGAACAAACTTAGGAAAGACCTATCCCAGGTAACATACATCCCCCACCAAGTTTGAGGTAGATCTAGCCTCAACTGTTGCAGAAGTTGATAATATGAATTGTGGATAGATGACCAATGGATAGATGGGTGACATACTGAGCCATACTGTAAGTTAAGTGCATGGTACACTTTTACAGCACTTAACACTGAAAACATGACTTTGCTCCAACCAAGTCCTTGTATGCACTAGACTTCTCATTTGAGAATATATCAACTATATATCTTTTAAAAGCATACATGTGGATTATGCTGTTAAAATTAATGAAATATCTGTCAGTGTTAAGAAAATGAATTTTAATTGCTTAATTAAAAAACTTTAATTTACCTGTTTTTGTGAAAAAACAAGAAATAGCACAAACACCCAAACTGGTAAACATTATTTTCTTAGAGGAAATGCAAGAGGACATTTCTAGCAGCAAAACCGTATTATAAATTTTGGATAAGGGTTTTAGTTCCAAATTTACAGAATGTCTCAGTTAAAATTAAAATTAAATTTTTTTGGAAAAACTTTATACAGCCATAAAATTAAAACTTAGCCCTGTCTGAAACATTTAAAATACAGCTTTGGAGAGCATTATGTGTTCTTTCATTAAAATTTTATGCGAAATTTAAGAATTTTAATTAAAATTTAACTGCATCAATAGTGATAATAAAATTGTATACTCAGTACCAGAATCAAACTTGATATTATGTTTCCTTTCAGAAAATATATACTTTTTTTGGTATTAGATGGCAACCATAGACAGAAATTAACTAGACATACCTTCAACTCAAGTGTTGACTGAAGGGTCCACCATTTGCTCAAATTCGGTCATGGTGACACCAAAATTTAATCAATTTATCTTGGCATGCTGGATATAAGCATATTGCCAAACTTGACCATATACATGATGGCATTCTGTAGATATCATGGTAATGAGAATGTGCACATCTGGATAGATGACAACCCCAAAACAGAAAGGGTCTCCCCTATGGGGCGGACCCTTAAAGATTTTAAGCAAGAAAGTCATCAAGTGTATACCACGTCCTTAAGCTGACTGAACCCTTACTAAATCATTAACACCTTTCAGTTTTCTATTTGTCTTCAATGGCAAAGTTCTGCATACCACTTAGCATTGCAAACTGGTTTGAAACAATGCAGACTAGAGCCATTTGAACATTTCAATACCTTCTGGCTTCCCAAGTATTCAGCATAGAGGCCCCAATGGTTCTATTGGTACACTTGTTGGGGCTGTGCATCTATTGGACACTATACAACAGTTGTACACTTTAAATTAATGCTAATTATGGATACTTCAAAGTTGAATACCTTTAAAACTATTATAGACAGAGGTTCCATTCCAACTTCATTTCATAGGTTTGTGCTGTAGACACATCTAATGAGCCACAAACAAAAGTAGTGAAATTTTAGTTTATACTAATACGGGGCTCTTGAACAGTTTTAATGTGAAATATCTTTGTCCTGTTTCACTGTTTTTGCATGGCTAACATCAAACAGTCTAAATAATCATTGTGGATAAGACCAGTAAAACAAGCTGCTGACTTAGTCTTTATCCCTGTCACATACTGTATGCTGCTTGGGTTGTCATCATGCACTTTGAAAGACTCACTTCCATACCATTTGTTTTGTCCCTTTGCAAGTTTGTTGCTGTGCATGAAGACTTTGCATGTGCAAATGTTTGGTACTACATTCTACTATAGGCAGAATTCAGCTGCATGACAATTTTTTGCCACATTTGGTTTAAACATATTTTATTTCAAAAGAAAATACAATTAGCCGAGAGGCTCACCAGCCTATATTAGGGCCTCTTGCCACATTTGGGGCAAACATAACCTCATTCTGTACATAATTCATGCCTAAAAGTTCGTAAATAGGAAAGAAGGGTCCCCATTAATGAGCATGTCAAAAGCACCATCCAACTAAAGCTGCAACATATTTAATAAATTTCAGTATCATATATGCACCTAAACTTGCTTCTTTGAGAAATCCTGGATCCCTTATTTCAAATTTTCTGATATTGATCACGTACAACATTTAGAATAATATAAAATAACACAAAATGAAACAAAATACTTAAATTTTCATTATTGTGTTGTCAAGGTAGAGTGGCACCTTAATTGCACATCATCCCTTATGCCACATGACCGATCTTACAACAGTCATTGTCAAAAAACCTGGGCACAAAAGCAGTGGTCAGCCATGTTGATGTTGTGAGTGCCAAGCATTTTCATTCCTCATTTTTCTCTTTTGGCAGTGGCTCAGAAGTGGCATCATTGTGTCAATGGTGCAGAATTAAATAATCTGTTGTCATTAAGTGTCTTTTGTTCTTTTTCTTTCTTTGCTTTCAAACATTTTCTTTACATAAACTACTTGACTTGCCAGTCAAGGGAATATCTTGAAGCTTGAGTCTCTGTGTCATTAACCACATTACAGTGCTCCCTCTTTATAACACACCTCATTACAGGGCAGTTTCTGATAAAACATGGTGGGTTCCATGGCTCCCCCTGAAATAGTATTCCAATTACTTCTATGTTAAAAGTCCCTCTGTTTTAAGGCAGTTTTGCTATAACACGGTGTACCCTGTGGACCCCAACACCAGCGCTATAAGAGGGAGCTACAATGTAATTTAGTATAATCCCGACTGGACAGCCAGGGCACATGGTAAACTAAAGTCAAACAAGAAGGAATCTTCAGATCTGACTTTAATGGATATTGACATGAGCACTGCTCCTTTGCCCTAGTTCTCCTCCTTAACCAAGTTGGATGGGATATATGAGTGTGTGTGTGTGTGTGTGTGTGGTGTGTGTGGTGTGTGTGTGTGTGTGTGTGTGAGAGAGAGAGAGAGAGAGAGAGAGAGAGAGAGAGAGAGAGAGAGAGAGAGAGAGAGAGAGAGAGAGAGAGAGAGAGAGAGAGAGAGAGAGAGAGAGAGAGAGAGAGAGAGAGAGAGAGAGAGAGCATTGTTCTTGGACACAATTAAATTGGAAGAGAAGAATTCAAACAATTATTTACTTTTACCATGCTTGGTGAATTTGTGTGCCACAAAGACCTGTGTGCTGGTCAGTAATAAGAGATCATATCACCATGTCGTCTGGAGTTATGTAGTCAGTAATAAGAGACCATATCATCATGTCGTCTGGAGTTACGTAGTCAGTACTCACCTGATATACACAGTTTAGCTTTGCACGGTACTTGGTTCCCATCCAAAGACCTGCAATGTTAACAGACAGCATGAGCCAGTGTTGTCTGGGTTATTAGCACAGTATGTAAACTGTGCAGGCTGAAGGACGTATAGACAGTCAACCTGTGCAAACCATTGCGGTAAAAGTACAAATTATCCGAGCATTTAATTTCCCCGATCTACTGAAAATCAAGATTTCATGATTTTTATTTTCCTGAGAATGGCCTGTAGAATGTGTGCAGCCAATTTGCTGCAGAAACTTTCCGGTTTTTATTTTCCCAACTGATACTACCCGGAAAAATTAATACATCTGTTAATTTGTACCTTTACAGTATTTTTATTCTTCTTTGCACAGTAGCCCTGCAGAGTAAAATGACTTTAGACACACAAACTCAGCATACTTAGCTGCAAGTATTGCAATATACATTAATTTACATAAACGTGACCCATGCAAGTTAAGTTGTTTCAACAATATGTAACCTATGCCGACTAAAGTGGATAATGCAGCATGAGACCCATGCAGAGTTAAAAGAGGCCACTGCTCCACCTTGTATGCCACGTGACACAGTGACCCTGGCCTAGGTGCTGGGACAGCTTGGGGGCACTGACCAAGGAGGGACGAAAGTTGTAATGGCTCTGTTTATTATTGACACGAATTACTCCCTCCTTTGTCAGCTTGTGCGCCAAAGCTGTCCCAGCACCTAGGCCAGGGTCATTCTGCTACATGGCAGACAATTTACACAATATGTTTAGAGTTTTGTTAAACTAGTAGGACAACACCATGGCCGAAGACGTCGGGGGTAAATGGAAGTCCGGATGGATCTACTAAGAGATGCACGGTTCGCATCCACGGGACTGGTCAAAGAACTGATATGTTAACAAGAGCGAACAACATCTAGAAATCCAAGTACAAAAGATAAGAAGACAAGATAAATGTGTAAAAGAAAGTTCAGGGGTAGCCTCCCCCAACGCGTTTCGGGCCCCAGATGGCCCTTCATCAGGGGATGGGAGGCTCCACTTTATTTAAATTCTAACAGCAGCTTAAGTATTAAATATGAGGCTCGTTATCATGCTGGGTAAAGAAGAAGTTTCGTGACGGTGCTGCCCTCTGTCGGTGGTGAGATCGGTCAGGCTTTGTGACGTTGTGTCTGGCGCTGTCTTACGCTCACGTCTTACTTATAGAATAAGTCAAATTAATATGGTGAAGAGAAGAAAAAAGAAAGAGAGTTAATTATTAGGCCTATACAGGCTAAATGAGTGTCCTCACACTAGAGTCAGACATAAATATCAGTTGATGTATACGTTGTTAAAGTTATTCCATTTAGAGAGTTCAGTCTTGAATATATTAAAGTTATTCCATTTTGAGAGTTCAGTCTTGAAAATATTTCCGTATCGCCGAATTGCGGTTGAATTACAAGAAACACCTGATTTATAATCAATATGTTTAGGTTAGAGTGTTTTACATGTGTCTACGGGTTTTAGAGTGAACATAGTGACGTGTCAGCATAACGCAGTGAATCAAAACCCGTAGACACACCTAACACACTCTGACCGATTTAGAACGCAATCCCACTGGTTCTTCAAAATAAACAAATGAGTGACTGACATGGTTGGACGAACTGCTACACCCCCTGTCACGGAGAAGCACGCATTACTCATTACGCTAAACTTAGGCCAGCTCATCCATGTGACAACTTTTTCACACGTTTCACTCCCCCTGACCAGCATATGAACCACACCTTGTCACGGGACACAGACATGTGGAGCAGACCAGAAAGTATGTGTCGTTAAAGTTTTTGTACCGACATTTGGCATTTTGAGAAAGCTGATAGCCATGCAGTCTGAAGCTGTTTTTGAGAATTATACATTAACTCCGCTGGATATAATTCCGGATGATATAACAGATATCTGCACGCAAAACCTGCTTGGGGTAGAAACCACAAATGACCAGAGCACGGCAGGTGAGCATCATTCCTTACAAGGCTCTTCCAATTTGCTCCTAGGCAAAGAGACGAACAAAAGCAACAGGTTTAGCTTGCTAATTACCGAAGCAGGTTAAAAACAGAAAATTAATTATGCAGTTCCCAAATGCACAGAGCCCAAAACAAGCCCGGAATGTGGAAAGCATTTTCATTGTAGCTTGTTCTTTCCTTTTGCTTTTCTTGTGTTTCCCATTTTTAGCTCCCTATATTGCAGGTCGTCCAGAGTGCGGTGGCCGCTAAACCATGTGCGCAAAGATGTGGGCTGTTCTGGCCAGTCCTGCATGAAGTCACTCTCGGTCCAATCAAAGCGCTTGCCTTGACTCACTGAATACGCTGTAGAAAATTCTTCTACAAGATTTAGGAGAAACTGATGTGGCTCTCTGATTGCCCATTTTGATATCTTCAAGGCAAACTGGCGTTCTAAGTACCCTGTGTAAAATAACAACAGGTACTTGGAGCACTTGGGGTTTTCAGGCTGTTAGGTTAAAATCTTTGTCAGTCTGCAGCACAGTCTTTGCTACCACTCAGCTTTGTGTGTCACTTTGGATTGACCCACTTTCTAATTTCTAGTAACTTACTGTATGCCTGACTGCCACTGTTCTCAACTCGCACGTTCCAAAGAGAACATGGTCAACACAAAGCTACGTGTGTGTATTGCATCTACAGTTAAGGTCTCAAATCAAATATGAACACTATATTTGGCTGGTGACAGTAAAGAAGTCAATGTCCATTCTTTCATCTGAACAAACATGAGCAACGCCACATTGTGACAAAGACTGAGGGTTGAGTGTACAACTAAATTTGCTTTAATTGTATCAATCTATCCACAAAAACAAGACGCTCATGAGCCAAACGCTCTGCTGACCACCATCACCAAAAATAAATAATTTCCTTAAAGGTGTTCTCTCCAAGACCTTGAAAAATTAATAAAGGTCATCCACATTATGCAATATTAAACTTCCACATAATACACATTTGTGGTATATTTGGCATCATTTGCCTTATTCTTTATCAAGATATTGAATTAAATGTCCTTTTTGTAATTGCTTAATGGCCTTGAAAAATAGGTCACGGTGACTCCAAATTAGGTCAACAAGTAGTGTTTTATGTACAATGTAATCAAGTGACATTTTGATCTGCAGGCTCAATTCTCTTCACCATTCATGTCCAAGCTACACCCTGCTATTACAAAATCACCTTTCAACTTTACAGGCCAGGTGACCTCACAAAAATAGATCACAGTCCCTGATATTACATGACATACCAGCATTGGACATGGTCTATATATCTTATAAATTTGGCATTTCTAATTCATTTGCTTTTCATGACATGAAATTTTGTATCTTTAAATTTGGCTCATAATTTCCATCAAATTATGGCTGGTGCCACTTGTATCATATGCAACTGAGATTTTGACCTCTTCTACACTCCTACTAAAATTTCATGAAGATCTATCAAACATTACAGATGCTAGCACAGGCACAAAGTTCTCACATTTTGACCCACATATTACATAATATTGTAGGTGGGACCATCAATATCAAACTCAACCTAGATTTTCATACATTATGTAAAACCTGATAAGACCAGTGACAGGGAACCAAAACCCGGAGAGAAAGCCAGACCCGTTTCGTATCAAGTGATACTCATCAGGGACAGTTCGGATCACCGTGTCCCGCTGCTTATATACGCAGGGGTAACGTTGCTAGTTGACGTTAGGTCAACATCATGGTGGTCGTACGTCACGACGCAGACTGAGACTACCAGTCAACTGTTGGATTTAACAAGTTGGGGTGATGTCTCAGAAAACGAGGACATCAAAAGAGTAAGAACTGAATGATGGTTGCTATGCACAGAGTAAGCTCTGTGTACAAGGCCTGTTTTTTAGCCTTTAAAAGGAAATGGCTTTCCGTTTAAAAAAAAAAAAAAAATTTCATACACTTGATATGTCCTGAGAGTTATATGGGGCTGTCTTGCAAACTGTCAATTGTATTGCAATCTCAAGCAAAAAGTTTACGGCCGGATGATTTGAAAAAACTTGATAAAGACCCACCTAAGATACATCCCCACCAAGTTTGAAGTGAATCTGGTCAACAGTTTTTGAGAAGTTGAAAAATGTTAAATTGTTGATGATGGGCAACCGACGACGGACGAGACCTATGGAGAACCATATGCCATAACTAACCTCAGCTGACTGACAAGTCAGCTGAGTTAAAAAAAAAACACCAAAACATATCATTAAATATTATAAGTTTAAAATGTGGCTAATTAAAACACTTACTGTCTTTTCTTTAAGACTTCTTCCGTCTTTCTCTTCTGTAGCTCAGACATGTAGGCAATCATGCGCGAGTTAGAAGTGAGGAGATTCTTGGCTGCCTCCAACATCTGCGTTGGATGCTTGGAAGCTGCAAGAAGTTTGGCTGTGCCATCTCGCATCTTGATTTCATGATCAATCTTTTGCTGTAGGTAGTGGTCCTGTAATTGTAGAGCCAAAACCAATCCTTAACATGTTTAAAAATATGTTATTATAATTTTGTCGTGTGGCATCAGCATTTACTTGTTTCTGTCTCCTGAAGCAGGCGTTGGTTATCATGGCAGATGCTTGTTCCCTGCCACCTTCTCTCCAGTCAGGCTGAGGTCAACGTACACATTCATGAGGAGGAGGAGGAGGAGGAGGAGGAGGAGGAGGAGGAGGAGGAGGAGGAGGAGGAGGAGGAGGAGGAATGCAGAACCCAACTCCCACCCAAGGGAGTGTGACCATTTTAAGAATTTTGGTAGAGACCCACCCAAGGTCAAGATCCCAGACACATTTGAAGAGGATGCAACCACCAGTTTTGGAGAAGTCAATCATTTAATTGTGAAAGGATGATGGATAATGACCCATGTTATAAGCTCAGCTGGCTGATGAGTCAGTTTGGCTGAAAATGAGGAGTCCTTATCCGTATGAGTAAAAACTGATATTGCAAACACTGTTGATGGTCTTCAACAAGTGTGACCTTGACATTATCCCAAACGTCACAGGACCACTTCAGCTAAGTCTGGTAGGACGTAACTTGGTGGGTCTATGCTGAATTTGTTCAAATGGTCAGGGCCACACTAAAGTGATTTCTGGGGTTTTTTTTATTGTTTGTTTGTTCAATTGACCCTATTGACTTTAATACATAGAATATATGCTTTTATCCAATAGGTATCTTATGTGAAATGTTCATTTAAACTAAGCAGTTCCACAGTAACATCACCTATTGAACAACTTTACTTGACTCTTCCACAAAGCAAATTTATACCATATTTTAGCATAACCTAAGAGATGATTTTTGAGAAGTTGAAAATAGGCAAATTCATGAACAACAACAATGACAACAACGACAAAAACAGCACAATCAGTTGAAAAAACCAATGTTTTGTGGTATCAAGTATGTTCCTTTGCAATTCTAAAGCAGCTTGCTATTAAAGTGGTTTCAGAGATGACTTCAGATTTGGCCAAAAATGAAACCAAAAACATTCCTATAAAATCCCAAAGTCACTGCAGAGTGACTGTTTGAATAAGGTTGTAGAAACCTACCCAAGGTACATCCCAAGTAAGTTTGAAGAGGATTTAGGAAATGGTTTTGGAGAACTACAAATGCAAAAGTGAACAGACAATAGGCAGACAATGGATAGAAGACTGACCGTTCTATATGCTCAGCTGCCTGGCAAATAACCTGAACTAAGAAAAGAAAAACAAACAAGAAACCATAGGCCTAGTGCTCTCCTGTCATGAATCAGATGAAAGTGAAAATGAATGTAGCAATAAGAAAACCTTTTGAAACAACAAAGCAAATTTATCTGAGAAGGACTGCAGTTTTCGACTCAGTACCATATTTTATAAGAATTTGTGGCTTTGTGTAGAGCCTTTATGGTATAAATTTGGCTAGTCCTCTTTGTTGTCAAGATATTGAATTTAATGTATTTTCCACCCCATGGGCATAGTTTCACATTTCAATCATAGGTGGTGCCACATGTCTTTTCCATTATTTAGACTATCACAGTAATGTATCTGTGAAGTCCCAAGTCTGTACATCACAAGTTTGTAACACAAGGCCCATTTCAATCAGATCATATTTTCAACTTTAAATCCTGTGACCTTGAGAAAATGGGTCAGTCACTTATATTATATAACATTGTAGCCCTTTTCATGAAGCATATTAGCCATCAATTTCATAATGCTAGCTCAAATATTTTTTGCGATTTATTGAAGTTAATGTGCTTCGTTACCTTTTGGCTCATATTTCCTAATACCATATGTGGCGCCACAAGTATCACACATGTTCAAGATTTTAGGTTCAGTAACATTCCCACCAAGTTTCATGAAGATCCACCAAAAGTTGAGCACTAGAGTGTCCACAAATTTTTCATATTTTGACCTATATCTTATGTAATAGTCTAGATCATGACCTCATTATTGAAGTCGACCTAGATTTTTATACATATGATATGTCCTGAAAGTTATATGGAGCTACCATCAAAACTTTGAAAGTTATCGTGCTCACAATCCAAAAGTTTACAGACGTCTCAATATAGAATACACTGCTAAGAATGCACTTATATGATACACAATCCCACATTTCAATCACTGAAAAAATGGAAAACATATGACTTGATGAAGCAAACAGTCTCGGGGGATCCCGCAAGCACCGTCTGCTGATAAATTACCCAGTCTCATCACGAACCATGGCTGGCACTAGTCTGTTGATGTGGGATGGAGTGACGTACGGACAGACATGAGCGATTGTATAAGCTCTGCCACCCTAGGTCAGCAGAGCTAAAAAAACAAAAACAAATAAACCCAAAAAGCCCAAAAAACCCTGGGCAGTCAGCTGAGCTAAAAAAAATGTCATGAATGCAAATTTTTTTTTGAACTGCCCGAGTCTTACTCACAAAGTTACTAGACACTGCTGTTTCTCTTCAATGCCAGTGTTTCATTTCTGCCATGGAGTGTCCATTAACCTTTCATCAACCATAGACACTTTTAGAATTGTAAAATACTAATGTGCAGCTACTGCTTTGATCTGTCGCTTCTGAAGGGTAAACCCACATATAAATAAATATATTGAAAAAGTAGGTTCATTTTGTGTTTACAAGTCTATTACTTCTGACCTTAATCTATATTTTTAATAAAAGTTAAAAGTGTAACTGCAAGTTGCCACTGCTTCTATTAAAATCAATGCATACTCAACAGCCAAATTTTGTGTTTATTTCTTGGTCAGACTAGAGCTATTATGTACGCCAGGGATGCATTGATAATTACGCAATTATACACATAAGTATACAAGTCACGAGTTGTTGTGAGGTCACTATGAAGACTATCAGCTTTGGGAAGCAGTGTCAACCCTTTATGTGCCACATTTTATTTTTGAAGTGTGACTCAATTCTGAGTCTGACACGACAGTAATATTCCGGTAACAATTAGTCATTGCAGATCCTCACTTAGAATTTTACACTTTGATGAGGAAATGTTTCAAGTTCAGTTGGAATGTCTGCTTATAAACAACAATCCACACTCATTATTGGTGCACGACTGCATGCTGTGCTCAGTAGTTCGTCATTGTCTGGCAGTGCAACACCAGGACTCTTTTGACTAGGCATGTTGGTAGTTTGGTCCATCTTACTTAATACAGTGAAATTTTTTTATACACATTTCCCATTATTTCAGCTAAATCCATCAGAAAAATGCATCAGCAGGAGCCCAGAGTAACATCTTACTCTGTACCACTTCACACTGAGGGGAGAAATATGAGACAGAGCAGTCTCCTGTCTTGAACAAATAGGTTTGGTAGGTCTCTACCAAATTTTAAAATATCTTACAATATCTTCAATAAAACATAAATTGTCTTAAGACATAATTATCGTCTTAAGCATGAGAGAGAGAGAGAGAGAGAGAGAGAGAGAGAGAGAGAGAGAGAGAGAGAGAGAGAGAGAGAGAGAGAGAGAGAGAGAGAGAGATCCAATATTATTCCAAATAATATATAAAATGCACTTGAATGTAATCAGATTCACTGATGGTAGTTCCTTATATTTTTAAGCTGAACCTAAATACCTGTACATGTAAATATAAACCATGAGTACAAATATACTTCATTCACCTCAGTGTCAATATCTTCGATGGTCTTAACATGTCGTTGAACATGTTGAATAACAATATCGTCATTTTCGTCTATAGTAATCATCCCGATCTTCGATGAAGATAAAACGTTTGCACCTGAATCTGCTGAGAGCACCTGCTGCAAAGTGGTGTAAGATACGTGGAGTGCCAACAACAAACGTTAAGCCACTGTCAGATGTCTAGCCTCCTGGTCCACAGCTACTCCATGTACATCCTTCAGTTGTGCAAAGAAGTTGTTACCAATGGGACCAGGCTCGCAGGATTCCATTTCCAGCAAACGGATGTGGACCAGTAACTGTGATATTTGTCTACAGTAGACACAGGATGAGCTATATAAATTGATGTGACCTCTGCGTGAGCTGTTCTATATATGTTCCTAAATCCGTGGCTATAGTTCCTTTGTGTAGCCTCCTGTTTCCCATGCAAGTAATTATGTGGTTCCGCTTGATTTGGGACAGAATCACTGATACAGGGGTGGGTGGGTGGGTGTTCACAGCACTACAGGGAACATGTGTGTTGAAAATGTTATTCATTTTGTGTCACATGTACACATTTGTGAGTTTGATTATATTATTCTGCACCGCGCTGTATCTTTGAGATGAATTCCTTGAAGTAACTTATTAATGTACTGACATGGTCAATTTTTTCTTGTCAATAGTCTCAAACTTTGTTACTGTTAAAATAATTGCATAAACTGTTTGATCATCTAATTATAGACATCAGTTCACACTGGACAACTAAAGTTAAAAATAAAAACAAGAGGACTGTGACAGTCCTGTGCTCAGCTGACCTTACATGCACACACTAAAGTGGTCCTGTCAACATCAGAATATCAAGGCCACCTCTGATTAAGACCATCATCACTGTTACTAACAGGCACATATTCCCTAACCGATATTTCCAAATTAAAATCATCAGTCAGACACACAGACAGACAGACAGATAGATAAATAGATAGACAGACAGACAGACAGATAGATAAATAGATAGACAGACAGACAGACAGATAGATAGATAGATAGATAGATAGATAGATAGATAGATAGATAGATAGATAGATAGATAGATAGATAGATAGATAGATAGATAGATAGACAGATAGTCTTAATTGTTGGCAATCATTGGTTGAAAGTATATAAAAATAGCAAATATCAGGCCGGGGGGGGGGGGGGGGCGCTACTCCCTATACCGAGCGTAATGGGGATGTCACTCCCCTCCACACGTGACCACTGTCAGTCCCCTCCACACGTGACCACTGTCAGTCCCCTCCACGCGTGACCACTGTCGGTCCCCTCCACACGTGACCACTGTCAGTCCCTCCACACGCGACCACTGTCAGTCCCCTCCACATGCAACCACTGTCAGTCCCCTCCACATGCAATCACAGTCAGTCCCCTCCTCCACTCAACTTCAACTTGCCTCTCCTCATCGGCCACTTCTCACAGATCACAGCCAAAGTCCCCCCAAGCAGGCACCACTTTTTTTGGATGTGTTTGTGACTACCTTCGCCCATGTCATGGGTGAGGGTGTGTAGGGTGGGGATGGGAGGTGTAATGGTATCCCATAAAAAATAGGAACCACTTACGCCTGCACATAGTGTAAAATACACGGTGTTCATGATGAAAGTAAAAAAGAATTTTGCTGTATGGTTTAATCTGTTGATTTTGTTATGTCATCAATTTAATGCAAATCATTCTTCAACATTGAAAAAGGAGTAAATGCAAAAATTTATACCTTGGTAAATGTGTGTGCATGCTGTAGCTAAGACTGTCTATGGAGAAACTTGGCAATCCTGGGATCATCTGTTACACAAATTGAAGCCGGCCTGGATGGAAATCTGATAATAAATTATGCAGGTACTTCTGGTCCAGCAGAATAAAGCAGATTGTTTGTTTAGTTGAATGTACACATATCACTGATTGTGACCTCCATTTGGCTTTATAAAAATTCAAACTATACACAAGTCACTGGTGTGCCACCCAACAAAACACTGTTTGTACAATGGGTTAAACACAGACAACTGTACAGTGTACACTGTCAGCCCAGTGTCCTAGTATCATCAATTATTGGTTTGGCTGGCGCAGCTCAAACTCAAAGGCCAGCAATTTGAGTGCCTTCAATTGATGTCAAAGGTCAAGGTCAGCAGGCGGCAGCTGATGAAAGCACAATTCAGGGTAAAGCAGGTCAACTGGAGGCAATGTACATCTGTACATTGTAAACAGAATGTATGAATGAAAGAAACATATACAGTCAAACTGATTTGGTTTTTTGTTTGATTAGTTGTTTTTTGTTTGTTTGTTTGTTTTTTAATCTTAGAAAACAGACAGTCTTGCCTTGCAAACCTCAGAACATGTGGACACAACACAACTTAGAGAGTAAGATCCAATTCTGCAGTGATTACTGTTCACTTCCAGATGTGGCTACAAATTTTGAAGGCCTTGATCTGCCCCTGTGTAGAATTATAATTCACACAAATTAGGTGAATATGCAAAATTTAAATCTTGAATACATATAGCTTCAATACTATTGTAGATAGGGGGTGTCATTCCAACTTCAATTTATAGATTGAGACACAGCCGTATTCAATGAACCATGGTCCAAAATTGTAAAATTTTTAATTTATGCAAATTATGTGAATACACAAAATTTAAATCTTGAATAACTTCAAAACTATTATAGAAGTGCCATTCCAACTTCAGTACATAAGTTTGTGACACAGTTGTATCCAAAGAACCATGAGCCACAGTTGTACAATTTTAATATACACATGTATGCAAATAAGGTGAATACACAAAATTTAAATCGTGAATAACTTCAAAACTATCATACATAGTGGTGCCATTCTAACTTCAATTTACAGGTTTGTGACATAGCTGCATCCATTAAACCATGACCCAAAGTTGTAGAATTTAAATGCAAGATAGGTGAATACACAAAATCAAAATCTTTGAATAGCTTCAAAACTATATAAAAATAGAGATTTAATTCAATTTATAAATAATTATAATTTACCAACATGAGACACTTGCTTCGAAAATTTATTGTACTGTTTTACTCTGTGCTCAACATTTGTTCCTCCGTAGCATTTTTACATGAGATTACGACATTAAAATTTGGTATCTTGGACCAGGTCCAATAAATTTTCGAAGCAAGTGTCTCATGTTGGTCGTCTTTTTGAGTCACTAAACAAACTCCTTGCAGGGAGGAGATGCCATTTGAGGCATTTGATTACACGCTGAGTGACATGTGATCAAAATCCACCTATGACCAGCATGGATACTTCTGAGGGCCTTTGTAATGACGTTTCATCAGATTGCAGGCTATTTTGGCAGGGTCTTGTGGTGATTTTTTTTCTGAACCAATGAGATAGCTTGTTACATAAACTGACAAAATCCTGTGCCATTATCCTGGCAATCATTGAAAAGAATTATCAGGTCAAGTGTAAGTTATTTGCGTAAATGGGATGACTTACATCATTCAAATTACCACCAGGAACCCGGCAGTTGTTATATTGTCATGCTACTGACAGGAAATTAAAACTTAAATCTTTTTTTTAATCACATAACCTAAATGGCTCTGGGCAATTATTGAAGTTTGCCTACGATGCAATGTAATCACACATGGATGTAAATAATGCGTATTTATACAAATTGTCAACTTTGCCACTAAAATTAAATAGGAATGTCATGTATTAGGATGTGACAATTAAGATAGATATCACTCATACAGGACTATTATGGCATAAAGGTCTAGCAGAGCACAGTCTAAAATCATGGCAAATAGGATTTTGTGAATGATATGATGTCACATGAAAGTAGACTAGTTTCAGATAATTGGTATTTTGAAACACTCAACATATACAACTATTCAAGAGAAAGCTACAACTAAGACAACCAGGGATTTTGTGACCCAAACTCCACTCCGACATTCCAAACAATAGAACAGCTAGGCCTGACAACCTGCAAAATTCATTTCCTGAAATATATTCCCTCTGTGAACATGAAAAAGTAGGTCAAAGTCATCCATATTAAGCAACAAAAAGCTGCTACACATGATAGACCTTTGTGGTACATTTGGTATCATTAGCCTTATTCTTTCTCTACATATTGAATTTATTGTGTGTTCAACAACTTTTGGCTCATATCTTTCATAAGATACTCCAGGCAGTGTCACTGGATTTCAAGGTGTTTTTGACTTTTTTACCACTTAAACAAATCTAAAGTTGTCCTGTTAACTTCAGAATAATATCAAGGTCACCTTTGTTTAAGACCATCATCACTGTTGCTAATATCAACATATCCACTTTTACTTTTTTTTTTCTTAAATTTTGATAACTTTTTTTTTAAAAAAAAAAAAAGGAAGATAGCAGCACCATCATGCAGTAAACAAATTTTGTGGAAATCAAATCCACGTATTCTCCATATGATTGGGATCCAACTTATGGCTAGGGACAGAACTGGTATAAAAAGCAAGCACTAACTCTTGAACAAATGAAGCTCTGTGATACTGAGAAGTGTCCCTGTGTCCCTGTGCAATTTCAAAATGATTGGCCTAGTGGTTTTGGAGAAGATTTCAAAAATTCCTTAAAGATCCAAAACTCCCTGGAGCATGACCTTTTGAAAAAAGTTGGTAGAAACCCACCTAAAATACACCCCCACCAAGTTGGAAGTGTATCTGGTTGACCGTGTTGGAGCAGAAGTTAAAATGTCAAGTGCAGTCTCCGTTGACTTATGTGGTAATAAATAGGATGAATGTATGAAGGGGCAGGTGCCAGAATTAAACAATTGCTTAAAAAAAAAAAAGGGGGGGGGGGGGATGCAGAATATCACTATCTAGTGGCCAACACTGTTTAAGACCATTTTGGAGAAGTCAAAGATAGCCAAAAAACACAAAAAAATCATTAAAAAAAAAAAAGGAAAAAATTGCAGTGCACCCTAGTCAACAAATTAAGGTCTAACAGTCCTCAGAGGTGTCCCTAGGCAATACGATGTATTCATATCCAAATGCGGTCCTACTCTAACACCTATTGAGCAAAAGAGGGAGCCACCTGCATCAGGGCAGATCACTGTAATTAGCATGGTCAAAGTACTTTCTCAACAAAATGAACAACATAAACACACAATAATCTTAAGCAAATGTATTAACATATATTTGAAACATAAAGGATGCCTAAAATAATTAGAAATGGGCTCTCTTTTGGTTGAAAAGGTGTTATCTATGGATGTTTACGTAGAGTATAAAAATATAAATGAGTTTTGAGTTTGAGTTTGAGTTTGAGTGTATAATACAAATCTGCCCTGATTATGGTGGAAGAATCAGTCTGTTGCCCCTGCAACACAGAAAGTGAGCAGGATCGCAGTTAAATATGAATGTCTCCTATTTTGAAGGAGCTGGCTCAGTGGTTTCCGAGTTTGTTTTTTTTTTAAAGATTTTGCATCCCCCCCCCCCCCCCCCCACAGCACGGTTACCAAACAAATTTTGTACATTGTATATCCCCACCAACTTTGAAGTGAATTCAGCTTACGGTTTTGGAGAAGAAGTTGAAAATGTTAACTGTAGATGGATGTCTCTAACAAACGAAATGTTTCCATACACAGATCTCCAATAGTTCAGACAAACATGACCCACATTCAAAATTTGAACCCAACAATGAGAACAAAGTTAAAAATAGCAAAAAGCAGAGATTCAAGAGTACAAGTATTCCTATTCCAGTACCAATATGAAACAAGAGGGCTGTGTGAACAGCCCGTGCCTCAGCTGATCTTGACATTCATCACACTTGCAGCTCTATGAACTTGGGAAAGGATCAAGGACACCATGTTCTGAGTAAATCTGACTTTTATAGAAGAACACTTACATGTGCAACATCAAAGTTCAAGTAGTTCTCAAGTTATAATGAAGAGTAAAATTCATGTATGTTGCACTGTGACCCCACAAACGAGGTCAAGGTCATTCATGTACTGTCTCAACATGACCTTCATACAGAATAATTAACATGTGTAGCTAACTCAAAACAGATCTCAAGTTATCAAGTAAACAGTAAATTTTGTGTCAGTTGTCCTGTGAATGAGCATTAGAATGCCCATTGACTTACATGGTAATCAATAGGAAAGCTGCATTGAACGATAAGTACCCAAAATGAAAATCCTTAACAAGAGGGTCATGATGATCCTGTGCTCAGCTGACATGCACCTGCTTTTTTTTAAAAATTTACCCAAAAATTTATGCAAAAATCAATGCAGTGTGACCATTTGAATAAAATATACAGAGACCTATCAAAGGTACATTTCTACAAAGTGTGACATGAATATGTCGAAAATTATCTAAGTTGTTTTCATTACAAGTAATCTCCATGTTCAGGTTTCGAAAAAAAAATTTCTATTTTGTACTTTTTCTAAAAATGAATGAAAAAATTAAACGAGTCAACCTTTTGGAGAACTTTGTTTGACCCTTCTACGAGGAACATATCCAGCAAGTTTCAGCTTAATCTGAGTGACAGTTCTGGAGAAGAAGACGAAAATAGCAAAAATGTACAAAAATTCATTAAAAAAAAAATAGAAAAAAATTGCAGCACCACCTGGTGAACAAATTAAGAACGAGGTGTCCCCGGCAGGGTCCCTGTGGGATATCAAAGCAATTGGGTGGGCGGTTTCGGAGAAGAAGATTTTTTAAGATTTGCCCTCCCCCCCCCCAAAAAAAAACAAACAAACAAATTCATAAAAAATCAATAGAGCGTGACCACTTGAACAAACTTGCTAGAGATCCACCCAATCACATCCGCACCAAGTTTGAAGTAAATCTGGCCAAAATTATTCAAGTTATAACCATTAGAAGAAATTTCCATGTTAAACTTTCCTATTAAAACTTTTGTAAGGATTTTTGAAAAAAAATCATTAAAAACCCCAAAATTACTGGAGCGGTTTTGGAGCATTTTTGAAAAAAAATCATAAAAAAATCCAAATTCATTGGAACATGACCATTGGAGCAAACCTGGTAGACACCCACCCAAGGTACATTGCCACCAAGTTTGAAGAAAAATCTGGATGATGGATTCGGAGAAGAAGTCGAAAATGTAAATTAGCATTAGAATGCCCATTGACTTACATGGTAATCAATAGGAAAGGTGCATTTACCCCAAAGGAGCCGACTTGAAAAAAAATGATTAAAAATCAGGAATCTGCAGCATTCCCACATAGTGAACAACTTTGTTTGGCCCTTCCATTAGGAACGTATCCACCAAGTGTAAGCTCAATCTGAGTGACGGTTCTGGAGAAGAAGTCGAAAATATCTATAACACACAAAAATTCAAAAAAAAATAGAAAAAAACTGCAGCGCCACCTGGTGAACAAATTAACAACAAGGAGTCCCTATATGTCTTCCTGTGTGATATCAAAGCATTTGGGTAAGCAGTTTCGGGGAAGAAGATTTTTTTAGATTTGTCAAAAAAAAAAAAAAAATTCATTAAAAATCCAAAAATCACTGGAGCATGACCACGTGAACAAAATTGGTAGAAACCCACCCAAGGTACATTGCCACCAAGTTTGAAGTTAATCTGGATGACGGTTTTGGAGAAGAAGTCAAAAATGTGAATTAGCATTAGAATGTCCATTGACTTCCATAGTCATCAATAGGAAAGCTGCATTGACCGATAAGTACCCGAATTGAAAAAATCGTTAAAAATCAGGAATCTGCAGCATTCCCACATAGTGAACAACTTTGTTTGACCCTTCTACAAGGAACATATCCACCATGTTTCAGCTTAATCTGAGTGATGGTTCTGGAGAAGAAGTCGAAAATAGCTATAACACACAAAAATTCATAAAAAATTAGGAAAAAATTGCAGGGCCACCTGGTGAACAAATTAAGAACTACGTGTTCCAGGGAGTGTTCCTGTGTGATATCAAAGCAATTGGGTGAGTGGTTTCGGAGAAGAAGATTTTTTTAAGATTTACCCGAAAAAGAACAAAAAAATTCATTAAAAATCCAAAAATCACTGGACTGTGACCATTTGAACAAACTTGATAGAGACCCGCCCAAGGCACATCTCCACCAAGTTTGAAGTGAATCTGGCTGACAGTTTTTGAGAATAAGTCGAAAATGTGAATTGTGGACGACGGACGGACGGACGGACGACGGACGGACGACGGACGACAGACCCTCAAAAAACCTCAGCTGACTGACAAGTCAGCTGAGGTAAAAATGAGAAATCCAAAGCAGTGCCACCTAGTAAACAACTGTTTGACCCTTCCACAACAATATATCCATCACATTTCAGCTTAATCTGAGGGATGGTTCTGAGAACAAGTGAAAAATTGCAAAACCATACAAAAAAATTCATTAAAAAAATTGCAGCGCCACCTGGTGAACAAATTGGGAACTAAGTGTCCCCGGGAGTGTCTATGTACGATATCAAAGCAATTGGGTGAGCGGTTTCAGAGAAGAATTTTGAAGGTTTGCCCCAAAAAAGAACAAAAAGAATCATGAAAAATCCAAAAATCAATAGAGCGTGACCATTTGAACACACTTGGTAGAGATCCACCCAAGGCACATCCCCACCAAGTTTGAAGTAAATCTGGTCAATATTATTAAAGTTATGAGTTTTACAAGAAATTCCCATCTTAAACTTTCCTATTAAAACTTTTGAAGAGATTTTTGAAAAAAAATCATAAAAAAATCCAAATTCATTGGAACATGACCATTGGAACAAACCTGGTAGACACCCACCCAGGGTCCATTGCCACCAAGTTTGAAGTAAATCTGGATGATGGTTTTGGAGAAGAAGTCGAAAATGTAAATTAGCATTAGAATGCCCATTGACTTACATGGTAATCAATAGGAAAGGTGCATTTACCACAAAGGAGCCGAATTGAAAAAATCATTAAAAATCAGGAATCAGCAGCATTCCCACATAGTGAACAACTTTGTTTGGCCCTTCCATAAGGAACGTATCCACCAAGTGTAAGCTCAATCTGAGTGAGGGTCCCGGAGAAGAAGTCGAAAATAGCTATAACACACAAAAATTCACAAAAAATTAGAAAAAAACTGCAGCGCCACCTGGTGAACAAATTGACAACAAGGAGTCCCTAGATGTCATCCTGCGTGATATCAAAGCATTTGGGAAAGCAGTTTCTTCGAAGAAGAATTTTTAAGATTTGTAGAAAAAAAACAACAAAAAAATTCATTAAAATTCCAAAACTCACTGGAGCATGACCATGTGAACAATATTGGCAGAAACCCACCCAAGGTACATTGCCACCAAGTTTGAAGTTAATCTGGATGACGGTTTTGGAGAAGAAGTCAAAAATGTGAATTAGCATTAGAATGCCCATTGACTTCCATAGTAATCAATAGGAAAGTTGCATTGACCAACAAGTACCACAATTGAAAAAATCGTTAAAAATCAGGAATCCGCAGCATTCCAACATAGTGAATAACTTTGTTTGACCCTTCTACAAGGAACATATCCACCATGTTTCAGCTTAATCTGAGTGATGGTTCTGGAGAAGAAGTCGAAAATAGGTATAACACACAAAAATTCATAAAAAATTAGGAAAAAATTGCAGCGCCACCTGGTGAACAAATTATGAACTAGGAGTCCCAGGGAGTGTTCCTGTTTGATATCAAAGCAATTCGGTTAGAGGTTTCGGAGAAGAGATTTTTTAAGATTTACCCAAAAAAGAACAAAAAAATTCATTAAAAATCCAAAAATCAGTGGACCGTGATCATTTGAACAAACTTGGTAGAGAGCCAGCCAAGGCACATCTCCACCAAGTTTGAAGTGAATCTGGCTGACGGTTTTTGAGAAGAAGTCGAAAATGTGAATTGTGGACGACGGACGGACGGACCCTCAAAATCAGCTGACTGACAAGTCAGCTGAGGTAAAAATGAATTTCACTCCTGACTCATGACAGGCAGTCACCCATAAAAGTGGTTGTACTAAACTGGTTCTCTCAACCTGTGAAATACATTCTTCATTAACTGCTTATTTAAGTTTTTTTCCAAAACATATAGGCCTAACCACTTAAAACCCAATATTTATTGCTTGCCCCCAAGACAAAAAGAGACATGGTAGGCCCGCCACTTTTGGGCTCTCCTGACTGGTCATGTAGCTATATTGACAACAAAAGAAGAAAAAAAGCCTACATCAGTACATTGCACTGGAACATTATAAAAGCACTTTGCCTCCACTATAACGATGTGTCCCGAGAACTCAGCCCACAGCACTATTGGTAAATAGATTTGTGAAGAGAATGAATCATGGTCATCATGGATGTCGCTCACAAACTGAATGTTTCCATATACAAAGCTATACTGTACCAACCAAATGTATGGTAAAAGTGTGCTGAAAGTGTATTGCTCAGAGGCTCCTTCTTCCAGGGTCTGTAAGACAATGTAATGAGGTCCTCTTGGCAACAGCTTCCTCACTTGTGTTCTTTATGATACTCCAATTTCCAGTGATCACACACTTATGTTCTTTATCTATATATTCTTTAAACAGATGGATGGACAAAGAACAACAGCCTCTTATAAAGGCAGCTGACTGACAAGTCAGCTGAGCTAAAAAACATACAAAAATGATTCAAAGAGGATTTGGTTAACAGTTTCTGAGTTGACAATTTGAACTACACAGTGAACAGACAACACCAACGATGACATGGATGGACATTTCTCAGAAACTGAATGCTTCCATACGTAAATCTATACTGTACCAACTTAATGGCACAAGTGTACTGAAGATGTTCAGCCCAATGGCTCCTCCTTCTACTGTATATATGACAATGTCTGTGGGGCACTAGATGAGTATAGGATTATGTAATGTTATCATGAAGTGCAACCAATGTTCTGACTCGGATGAAATCTTGCATAAGTGTTGTGTTTCTACCAATGCCAATATTTGACCAATGCAGACTCCATATGCTGGTTTGTCTGCAATGTTTCCTTTTATGTCTGGATAAGAAATAATTTTAAAGCTGAATTGATCTCTCTTATCAAATATTTTGTTACATATTTCTTGCTCTTCATCTCAATCTCAAGATGAAGAAAAGTTTCCATTCCAGATTGAGGATCGGGTCTTCAGGATAGATATATTTCCAGTTCATCGATGAACCTTTGGGTACATTGAGAATGTTCTCTGGCTGCATTGTGATTCATTTTTGCCAACTCTTCCATCTATTTCCATTTCCAGAAGTAAAGGACCAGATTTAGCAATGTAAGGAGCTGGATCCTTTCCCTACGGAATGCCATATCCGCTGCTCTTTGGATGGTTGGACTACTGACCATCCTATGAGCTCAACTGATGTGTCAGTCAGCTGAACTTAACATGAAGAAAGAAAGCAAAAAAATCTTAAAAATGAAAAAGTCACTGGAGCATGACAATATGAAGAAACCTAGTCGAGATCCACCCGAGGTGCATACCCAAGTTGGAAGTGAATCTGGTTGATGCTTCTGGAGAAACATTTGATTGTAAATGAGCAGAGCAAGTCTTTGTTTACATATACATGTGTATAAAGGTACATGTGGATGCCCTGAAGATTGTGTTTATGTGGCGCTCCCAAGATTGAATTTTGTTCCTCCATTTATTTTCTCTGTGCACATGAAATAAATATGTAAGTTTTATGTAAAAGCTGAATTCATGTATGCCAGAGTGAAACGGAACTGAAGCAGAATTTGCTGTTTTGCCAAACAGAAAAAGACAAAATTTGAAACGGAAAATGACAGGCCCTACATATTACTTACTGACCATTGCCTAATGCATATTTGGCATAAGTTTTGCAGTTCCATCTCAATTTATTGTCATGGACATCAAATCACAATAGAATCATTTTCTGATATGCACTCCCTCCATGACCTTAAGGAAGTATTCAATTCAACAACAAAATAGCAAATTAAATGCACTTTTAAATGTCTATCATACTAGATCCACTTAAAATGTAGGATTAGTATCCTTACTGACCTTCAGAATTAGGTCAAGGTCATTCAAAATTTAAAAAAAAAAATTACAATTGGCCCAATGCATATTTGGTGCAGAAGCTGCATCTCAATTCATAAGGAAAATAATACTGGCATCCCAGGACCCCACACATCATAGACTTGTGTCAGTGACATCTTTCTATAATGATATATTGATACACATACACAAGTTCAGTTGTAGAAAAGAAAAATGAAAAGAAACGGAAAGCAAAAGAAAAGAATAAAAGAAAATCACAAGAGCCTGAACAAATGAAGTTTTAGGAGAGTCTCCAGAAGTGTCCGTATGCCATTTCAAAGCAATGACCAAGTGGTTTTGGCGAAGATTTTTAAAGATCCTGACCAAAACAAAAACAAACAAACAAAAAAAAAAAAAAGTCTAAAAATCATTGAAGCATGACAATTTGAACAAGACTGGTAAAACTTTGTTACATGAAGCTGACAACATTTGGAAACCTGTGTGGTCGATAAAAAAGTTTACTCAAAGTGAAGAAAGTCAAACTCTGAGAAAAGTTAATGGTTGAAATGGGAAGCCTTCAACCTCTGTGTTTTGGTCAAATTGGTAAAAAGGTACATCCCTACCAAGTGTAAAGTGAACTATTACATCAAGGATGCCAGATCCATATTTCTTGTGAAGACCTTATTCAAGTCCTGACCTGCTTGTAGTTCCAGAGAACGTAATTGGTCCAGGTCAACAGCTTTCCTTGGCACACTTTGGATGCATCATGACACAAGCGTGCCAAGGAATGCTGTTGACTTCATCCAAAATATGGCACTGGAAGAGTTAACAGACAAGTAGCTAAACTGAAAAATTCATTAAAAATTAGGGATCCAGAGCATTGCCACTTACTGAAAAAATATGCTGAACCCTCCAGCAATCTACATTTCTACAAGTTTCAGAACCGCCTGAATGACGGTTTGGAAGAAGTCAAAAATAACAAAAAAATTGGATTGGAAAAAAAAAGTGCCACGTGTTGAACAAATTAACATGTGGGGGTGCCCAGAAGTGTCTGTATTCAATTCTGGAACTAATGGCTCGGTAGTTTTGGCAAAGATGATTGTTCAAGAGTTGGCCACAAATGAACTAATAATATTTAATGATGATGATGATGATGATGATGATGACGACGGCGACGACAACGACGATGACAACAACAACAACAATAATAATAATAATCACTGAAGCATGACCATTCAAACAAACTTGACAGAGACCCGCCCACAGTAGGTCCCTACCGAGTTTGAAGTGGATCTGGCTGTGTCTGGAGAAGTCAAAAATGTGAATTGTCGATAGACAAAATAGAGGGACAAAATATGACAGGCAGCTGACCCTCCTACATGCTGAGCAAGATGTCAAGTCAGCTCAGCTAACAACAGTCCTTACAGCTGACATTTTGCCTTCAACCAGTTTAAAAAGGAACAAATCCGTGGAAAAAACATTGATATTTATAAACAAAAGCTGAGTGAACAGGGTCCTACCTCTTTGATTACAGAACGGTATTGTTTTATAAACTCCAACATGCGTACAATATCCACAATAACCACATCTGACTGCATGGTGAAGACTTGTGCCGAGCTAATCCATAGGAAACTTTCCAAATCATGTATTTGTCTACAATATCTGTGCAGAAAGAAAGCTTAGTAGGTTGAAGCGTCTCTATCCACGTCAGGTATGGACACGACTAGTGGAGCTAGTTTCTTTCTTCCATACACGCATCTCCTCGTTATCTGGAGCAATCTTTAATGAATTGCCCATCTCAAGCAAACCATGACTGGACCTCGGGGCAATTTGACTTTGTGACCAGTGAGTAGAGCAGGCAGCTGCCGGGGCACTGTGCCTTCTTTACAACGATGCTCAAGGAGTCTCTCAACTTGGAATAAAACCTCCCCAAGGCTATGGCGGAAAGCAATTGGCATAAATAGACAGGATGGGCTTTTGAAGAGTTATGGTCAGATTTGTAGCAGGCAGGTTTTGGCATAAACTACAGAATGCCAGAAGATAGTGGTTTTGTGTCAAAGGATTCCTATGACTTCAATGAGTTTTAATTTTTGTTCTTCAATCTGATAGGAGCACACAAGAACACAGTGCTTTGTGTTTTTACAATACACACCAGCAGCTACAATATTACAGTATGCAAAGTCTGTGGTCAGTTACAAATATATGTCAACTGCTCACATAATGAGAGAATCACGGATGGTTTATAAGCTTTGAAATCATACATTTCTTTAGAAGATTAATCAGTACTATTTGAAAAGACTGTTAAGCAATGTATACAAATCTCCTCAAAGAAAAAAAATAGTACAATGATCCAAAGCACCTATGTCTCCCGCTAGGCCATATTTTGTTAAGACTGAAACCCTGCATCTATCATGTCTGGGGGTCAAAATTCAGTGGACAACAGCTGTAGGTCTGTACATATGATATTCTATGGTACACAGACAGGTTTTTGGTACCAGTGACATTGGAAAAAGGTCAAGGTTGACAAACAAGCCATGCTGCATGAAAAAAGGTCTGGTCAATGCATGAACAATGATACACAGGTCTTTAATATGATGCTTGATACAGTACAGGTGTACTTCAAAGTCACATTTAGTGGAGTGACCTGTTACCAGTGACCTTGAAAATAAGGTCAAGGTTAGTGAACAGGCTTTAATACAATGCACTTATGACAAGGTACAGATTGTATATGCCTCATAGTCAGGCTCAGCGGCTTTGTGACCTTGAAAAGAGGTCAAAGTCAACATGAAACAACACTTCCCATGCCCACCATAGGATGCACCATAGTATAAGTTGCATCATTTTATATTAAGTGGTTCATTAGATGTTGGTCCGTATTGACCTGTCACATTTTGCCCAGGGCCATGTGACCTTGAAAAGAGGTCAAGGTTAACACAGAGCTACACTGCACATGCCCTGTATGGGAAACAAGTAAAAATTTCATCATCATAGTTAAAACAGTTCATTAGATATTGGGCTGAATGGATGTAACGAACAGATGAATGAGCCAATGCCATGTATGGACCTGTCTTATTTTGGGGCAATATGACCTTGAAAGGAAGACAAGATCAACATGATGCTACACTGCCATGTATGCCCCGTACGGCAAACATGTAGGGTAAACATTTCATCATCCAGTCTTAAGACAGTTCATCAGATATTGGGCCAAATGGATATAATCAACGGACAAAGGGACAAACTGTTTCTATGTCCCTGTATGCCACCTTTAGAAGTTGGGGGGGGGGGGGGGGGGGACAAAAAATGGGTAAAAAATATTTGTGGAGAGCAGGTTGAGAACAAAAATCAAATTAGCAACTGAATCCTTTTACATGCAAATGGCCGGTTGTTCCTTCTCCATGCAAACTGCTTGAGTTAACATCAAGATAAACGAGGCAAACCTGCAATACTTCACCCTGGGGTTGCCAGGCTACCTTTATTTGGACAACCAGTCCCCTGAGGGTGGACAAGTGAAGCAATTGTCACCACAGATTGTTAGTCAACAAAGTACCAAGGTGTAATCTCCCTCACTGGTCATGCTTCATAAGTTTTTTCCCATGATAGATAAGACGGTTTGACTCCCAAACCTTTTCTTTCACATCAGGCTATGTGCAATGTTTGTATTACATGCACTCCCTAAATATACAACAACTTCCAGATTTTCAGATTCACCATTTTATGACAAAAGCAAATATATACAACATGAATAAAAATAATTTGGTGAGGATCAACTTGTGGGTGGGTGGGGGGAAATACCCTGGGTCAAATGTGATGACAAGGTGCCTAAAACATTCTCTTTGATCATACACCCTTCCTTTCTAAGTTCTTCATGGCTCTCTCTCCCTTATCGGATGGATGGAGAGACAATGGTTTGGGTTTGCCTGCCCAAGGCATTATAGTTATATAGTTGATGATGATGTGGAAGTGGGGGGTTATATAATCCTAGAGGATGCTCCCAGCACCACCGGCATGATCTACATACAAACTGCATGCATCCAACACTGTACATAATTTGGCCACATTTTTATCTTTGCTGGTGTATGAAACATTGTTTAAAAAGAGAGAGAAAAAAAAAAAAATGAACACACACACACAAAACCATTAAGTCATCAATTTTTGTGGAAATTTTACCCACTATCCCCATTCAACTAATTTTAGTTAAATACAAACACAGGGACAGTGTATATGCTGAAAATACTTTACCTGACGTATGTTTGAGAGTGTGGCGGGTTACCAGGTACAAGTTTTTGGCAAAGCCAGATGTCAGTAGGAATATTCCTATGTCTGATGATCAGAGGGTGTAGGACAGGCCATCCTTAGGAGACCTTGACATTCAACTATTCAACAAGTCCCACCCTCATGGGGTTCGCAGAAGCATTCCAAGCAATTTTCAACCGATTGGCCAAGTATTTCAAAGATTTTTTAAGGTTTTGCCACTTCTGTAAAGCAAAAGTTACACATGTGAATTACCACCCACTTCCATGGTAATCCATAGGAATTAATGTACGCCTTAACTGACAAGTGCCTTAGTTAAAAAATTCCTTGAAAATGAGGGGCCCCCACATCACCACCTGGTGAACAACTTTGTTTGACCCTGCTACAAGGCACATTTCCATCATGTTTCAGCACAATTTCAAACACAGTTTTGGAGAATTGAAAATAGTGAAAACACAAAAATCCCTTATAAAATATAAAATTTTAGTGCCACCTGGTTTGAAGATAATCTGACTAACGGTTGCAGAGAAGTCAAAAATGTAAATGTAAATGGATGCCAGTGACATTGACAGATGACAGACAAAGATCCGTCACAAAAATGTCCATTTATTTTCCCATGATTCAATAGCAATGGCGAGATACATGTACTTCTCCAACTGCCAGTCTCTGGCCCTACTGAGGCTTTACAGGCATGGTGACCTCACAAAAATAGATCAAGGTCACTGATATATCCTATAACTTTGGCAAGTTTAATTCAATTACTTTTCCAAATATGGAATTTTATATCTTAAACACATTTTGGCTCATAATTTCCATCAACTTATAGATGGCACCACTAGTATCATTAGCAACTTAGACTTTGACCTCCTACACAATCCCACCGAATTTGGTGAAGATCCACCACAAATTAAAGATGCTAAAGTGATCACAAGATTTTCATATTTTGACCCCTATATTACATAATAATGTAGGTGGTGCCACCAATATCGAAAGGGGCTTAGATTTTCATACACCAAATAAGTCCTGAAAGTTATATTTGGCTAACTTGAAAACTGTGGTCTTTCCTGCAGAGTCACAGAGGACAAGACGCTAACAATGGCTATGAAGGTTAAAACTAGAAAAGAAGATTTGCTTTAATGCAAATGTGGCTGTGTGCCTCCAAATCTTGCATAAGTTTAAATGCTACAGTTTGTGTTTGTGGCTCATTGGATGCGCCTACAGCACAATCTACAAATTGAAGTGGGAATGGCACCTCTGTCTAAAATAGTTTTGAAGATATTCAACTTCAAAATTTTGAAGTGTCCATAATTGGCATAAATTTAAATGTACAACTGTTGTATTGTGTCCAGTAGACACAGATGCACAATAAATGGACCAATAAGCCAACATTTGGGCCGCTACGTTGAATACTTTGAAAGCCAGAAGGGGTTGAAATTTTTGAAATTTGAAATTTGCATTATTTTGAACCAGTTGACTATTCTGAATGACATGCAACATTTCTCCATAGGGAGCCATATCCATGCTAAATTTGAAATTTCTCACTCGATGGTGTTTTTAGTTTAAGCCGACACAAAAATCAAGTGGAAAGATAGGCAAGAAAGAAAGAAACAATATTGGAAAAACAATATGTCTGTGTTCAGACACAGACATAAATTGCAGAAATCAGAGATTCAACAGTATTCATTTTCCAGTGCCAATATGAAAAAAAATTAATTTCAATCCTGACTTGAGATAGGCAAACACCCAGAAAAGACAACTGGTGGTTTTAAACTAGTCCTCTCGCCCTTTGAAATACATTCTTCACTAACTTGATACATTAGTTTTTTTCTAAACATACAGGCCTATAACCACTTAAAATCCCAAATTTATCACTTGTGCCCAAGATGAAAAGAGACATGGAAAGCCAGCCACCTTCTAGTTCTCCTTACTTGTCAGTCAGCTTAATCGACAACAAAAGATAAAAGTATAGACCTACATTGCTATTGTGATCTTTATCAATATACGTGGAACCTCATAAAAGCATTGCACCTAACTCTGTGTGAGAGCTCAGCCCACAGCACCATTGGTAATGGATTCATCAACTGAACGAATCACTGTTACAGTTGATCAATGGGTGCACACGAGTCAGTGCACAAGATCTGCCACCTATGGTGAGCATAGCTTAAAAAAAAAAAAAAAAAAAAAAATCCAAAAAATCTAATCTTATACCAGCAGAAACAATACCAAAGTTAAGGTTTGGCACTACTATCAAACCACAGTCTGCATAAGACTCTTTGCCTGACTTGCACCACTGTTTGTTTTAGAATAAAACCTATCTCAGCTTGATTGACAAATTCACCCACATATGTCTGCTATAAGCAGAATAAATAATTAGGGGAATGCCAGTACAAGAATAATTATGGACATCCATATGTATAGCCTGTTCCAAAATCTTGGCAATCAAATTGCTACCACCAACACACATAACTTAGTGCTCTCAGTTACAATGATCCTGACTACAGTTTGGTTTTGGATTAGGTTCGGTGCTCAGAACAAAACCAACTGGAAGAAGACCTGTGAGCATATAGCATTCTGTCCTGACAGCTTTCATCTGCAACTCCTGCACGATGTGTTTCGTTGTCAAGACAACTCAGTGAGATGATTGACATTGACAGTGTTTGGTGGCGGGATGCTGTTGTGCAGTTTGAGTGCCAAAGGGTTAATTAAGACACCATGTGGTGAGAACTCCATGTTGTGTTTATCTCTTATGCATTGAGTGTGGTGCCCGAGGCTTTTGCCCATGAGAAAATAACAGGAGCAATATTCAAAGTAGCTGCTACCAGTAATTGACGCTGCCTGCAGCTCTTATTGTGTCTGCTGGCTCGGGCTGTTCTTTATGACGGTTTACTGTTGGTAGGATCACATTTCCAAATATTTACAATATGTCAGGACTATCCAGCATAAAACTAGCGAAAATACAACTTGACAGAACTGTAACCCAGTTTTAATCAAGTAAGAGTCCAACAATATTCAAAATGACAGCTAAAGAACATTAAAACAATGGTGCATTTTAAACTTATACCAGCAGAAACAGCTCCCAAATTAAGATTTGGCAACACTACAAACCAGTCTATCAGAATTCTTATCAATGGACATATGGACAATAATTTCAGTGACATATTAATTTGACATGGTATTCCAGATAGTGCTCATTCCATGGCTTGCCTAAATGACTGCATGTTTGTTTGCCAAAACTTTCGAAGAAAACATCCAATTCATATATACTACATAATATTGCAGGTGGCACCACCAATATCAAAAGGGACCTAGATTTTCATACACCCTATAAGTTTTGAAAGTAATATTGGGCTAACGTCAAAACTTTTAAAGTTATCGTGCTCACAACCCAAAAGTTTATGGCTGGATGGACATGACTGATTCTATAAGCTCTGCGACCTTAGGTCACCAGAGCTAAAAACATTGCAGCACCACCTGGTGAACAAACTATGAACTTGGAGTCCCTAGGAGTGTTCCTGTGTGATATCAACGTTATTGGTTGCAGTTTCAGGGAATATTTTCAAAGATTTTGCCCAAAAAGGAGTATTTTTTTTATTCTTTCTCAAAATACAGAATTTATCGTCTTTACTAAGTCTTTAAAGACCTTGAAATATGGGTGAAGGTCACCCCAAATTTCATAAAATTGACTATTAGTCTAATGCATATGTTTTTTAATTTTGTAGTTATGTCTCAATTTATTATCACAATAATGAATTAAATGTGTTTTTGATACCTATAATGCTAGTTCGAATAATTACCACCACTGACACCACCACAACTGCACATCTCATACTTTTGTTTGTACAATGTCCCTGCGCTGCTACATGAAAGCGTGCTCACAAATTCAGATGTAATGACTGTCACCAAAAAAAATTTTTAAAAATCATTTTGTGACACATATTCTCTCTGTGACCTTCAAAAAGTATTTCAAGGTCACCCATATTATGTAATATTCAAGTTCCACATATAATATACATCTATTATACATTTGGAGAAATCAGCCTTATAATTTCTCAAAAATGAATTCATAAATTTTACCAATTAAGTTATATTTCCCATTCATTTACACTTGGCATCACTAGTATTTTTAGGATTATAATTTTGCCTCCATAATGTTTCCACCAAATTACATAAGGATCCAATGAAAATCAAACACACCACATCAGGGGTAGAAATTAGCAGATTTTAACAAGTGGCAAGGGTTTGTTATCACGTTTAATTTTTGGTAGCAAATCTGCGAATTGAGTAGCAAATCATGAGGGTTTGGTGAGTACGGCGCAAAGCCACCGAAAAAAAAAAGAAAGAGAGAGAGAGAGAGAGAGAGAGAGAGAGGATGAGAGAGAGAGGAGAGAGAGAGAGAGAGAGAGAGAGATGAGAGAGAGAGAGAGAGGAGAAGAGAGAGAGAGAGAGAGAGAGAGAGAGAGAGAGAGAGAGAGAGAGAGAGAGAGAGAGAGAGAGAGGAGAGAGATGAGAGAGAGAGAGAGAGAGAGAGAGAGAGAGAGAGAGAGAGACTGTGTGCATAATTTTCTTTTCAATAAACTGAAACTAACACTTTGAGCACTGAAAACTTTTTTCTTACACATGTTATAAAACATACAATTACCAGCTGAATGGAGAAAACCATAAGATTTAACAAATGTGTACTAGAATCTGTGTATAATAAGAGTACATTGCCTAGATAATTTTAAATTATTAAACAGTAAGCTGCCATTAAATATAAATCATTGAAAACATACTCGCTTTCATGGCCAAGGGCAAAATATATGCCTAATTCAATACATAATTTTTATCAGTGAGTGTAAAACTCCGCCATAAGATCTTAATGCCTCTGTATTTTGCATTAGGGACATGTGGCTACTTTGCAGTTCTTACGCAAAGATTTTTTCCTAAGGCATTAAGCTAAGACAATAAAACTGTCACTTGTACTGGCACTACGGTACTTTGGGCAGAATAATTACATATCTACAACTAAAGGACCTTTAAACTAGCAACACAGTGTACTATACTGCAGATATGTTAATATGCTATTTAATAATTTATTGACTCTGGCAGATGTGTATACACTTGTGTTTACAACCAGAGGGAGCTAGAACATCAAGACAATGCCAGATATTCCATGATATACCTTGAGAATAGGTCAAAATGACCCAGCAATTCCTTGCCTCCAGAGCACACCCTGTACAACTAGGAGTATGCACAATGACCTTAAGACCCCCTTGGCCACCATTGTGTGTGCAAGGTAAAAATATGACCCCTGGTGACCCTGAAAATAGGTCAAGATCACTAGCTTTAACGGTACACAGTACAAGTTTCATGATAGTAGCTCTGTTTCTTTGAAAGTTAATATTATGTCCACAAAGTTGAAAAATATGATGACCCCAGTTGACCTTAAAACCAGGTCAACATCACTGAATATCACACTCATAACAGCTCACATGAGATGCTTCAACAGCGCAAGCTTCACGATGGTAGCTACTTCTTCAAAAGGTACATTGTGTCCACAAGGGTGATGGACAGCTGAAAGGAATGACAGATGGACAGAAGGATGGACAAAGGAATGAACAGATGGATGCATGCACAGACATATCAATGACCACACCCTGTCGGCTGGGTAAAAAAAATTTCTAATACCACAAGAACACAGGGGTGGGAACAGACAGACATGCCCAAGACTGAAACTTTTTCAGGCTGCCGGTCTGTAGGATCGCACCCGGGATTGGGGGGGGGGGGGGGGGTCAAAACTTTACTTTTGAAATTTGTCATATATATATATATAACTATAAAAAAAACTCCCAATGAGAAAAATAAAATGCAGATGTGTGTATACACTTGTTCATTTATACCTGATAAGACAATACTGAAAGTGTAAAATATGTTTAAACCAAAGTGTAATCTACATGTTAACACCTACTAAAGTTACAGGTTACATGTAAATGAAACACTCACAGTCTAACACACCCTGTATTAGATTGTTGGTGTTTCAAACACACTTACAGTTTGCTAGACACGGTACTTCCACTTTTTGTCTGTTGGTTTTTCATACTAGTAACTTTCCTCTGTTTCCCTGCATAGTTTTAAGTTGCTTCTTTTGCATGATGAAGCTTTAATTTGGAAACAGCTTTAACTAATTTAAGTTCTTTCTCTTTATGTTCAAGTTGTCTGCATCCATTCAAATGTTCCTTATAATGTTTGTAGGCCCTGTGACATTGTGTTTTCTCCTTTTTGCTGATACTTTCAAATCTGTAGACTTCATTCCCCTCCTCCTAAGTCCATACTTAATGATGGAAAGTCCCTCACATGCCCGGGCTCTGTTATTTTTGCGATTCATTCCAAGTGATGAACACGCAGTTCGTCAGAAATTGCATGATTTATATTTCTGTGCACTTTCTATTTCAAGTTACCTGAAAAATTTGATGTCGTAGGTGGGTGTCAAGAGTTGGATCTTAAGTGCGGTGACTATTTTACCAAGCAACACAGGCCGTGCAACACAAGAGAGTGTACACAGGCATGTTCCTGAGCATAATTTCAGCTATTTACATCTATTTTTGCCAGCCTTCGATCATGAATGTAATTACTATCTTGTTCTGTCATACAGATTTGTTCCATTCAAACATTTTGATTAAATTAAAACAACAAAATTTTGTTAAAAACATCAATAACTGACGCATCGGAGATGGCGATCAACAACACATCATCATGGTCTTTACGGCTGCCATGGAAGTAGGCCTATAATACTCTGTGCGGCGGTCTTCGCTTCTTCACCTTGCGATCTGCGTATTTTCGTTGCCTTCCCTAAGGAATTGTCACTCCTGCCTCTATCTGTGTCTAGATTTGTTTGATCAAAGGTTTTTGGTGGAAATATAGTGTGAAAATTTAGCATCTTGGTCCAATAATCTTTGTATGAATACGATTTGTTCACCTTCCTAACATTGTGCAAGAGAGGCACATGGGTTAGAATGAGGTTGATTGAATAGTGAGCGACACATGATCAAATCCACCCAATGAAGAGCCTGGAATATTGTAAGCGCATTTATAATGAGGGAAATGAAAATAGATTCCCATTTTGGGGCCATCTTTCGAGGGATATCCCTGGAATATTTTTTCTTAGCCAATAAGAGAGCTTCTTACATAGAAAGACAAAAAAAGGTGAGGATTCCAGTAATGTAAAACATAATGGCAGACGATGCAAAACATCGTGTCCGCAAAAGTGCAAAGTCACTAAGTTTTGGGGGTGAATTTTACAGTTTTATCATTCAAAATGTTTTGAAAAAATGGGTAGTCATTGACCTTTTATCCATTTGATAAGAATATACAGTGGTACCTCCTGAATGTGGCCACCCTTTCTGCCAAGAAAAAGTGGCCACATACAGCAGGTGACCTGTCACCACCGGTAACTTTTACAAAGAAATTGACTCCTATGTCCAAGCCTAGTGACCACAAAAAGCAATGTGGCTGCTCACGGCAGTGGTTGCATACAGCAGGTACCACTGTATATAGTTTTTAACGCAAAATCGAAATAGCCATCCACAAGTATTGAAGTTTGTCTACAATAAAAAAAGTAAATAAACATTGCGGGCCAGCGGGAAGCTGATTGAAGGTTGGCTTGCGTTGCGCGCGGCTAGACTTGACAATAGTGGCAAACGATTACATTTCAAGTGTGTGTGCTTGAACACGGCATGCTGGGGGTTAATGAAAAATCAAACTGGCAGCAAACTAAAAATGCACGTTTTCCCACTGATTTGACATTTTAGATAAAAGACTTGCACTGTTCATGAACTTCCAGCCTATCAGGACAGCATGCAACAACTCGCCAACTTTCCTTGGCACAGCTTGGCAGCTATCAATACAAACCAAAGTTGTGAACTCAACTTATTCTAAACTGGATCTGACCTAATCGTCCTATCAAGACTGGCAGATGAAGAGTTCAGTCACTGCACTGACATAGTAGGCACACATCATGAAATGTTGCTCTATGTCTTAAGGTGTTTTGAAAATCAGTGTTAATTACACTCTAAAAGTACATTTGACTCGGGTTAAGGATACTTTTTGGTGGAAACTCTCAAATGAGCTACAAAACAGTGAAATTCAAATGATTACCAAAAATAAGTACCAGAACATTTGCACAAAAAACTCAGAAAATCTGCTGATCTGCTGACTTTTCCTGTTTGACATGAAACTTATGAAGCTAACTCAAATTCCAATTCATTCATTGGAAAAAGTAGCATTATTGAGGTAAAACTTCAAATATATTACAAAATCTTCACATGGATAATAATTATACATACATAGATTTTGATGTATTGATTGATATTCCTATCAAATTTAATGGCTATATCTGAAATACTTCATGAGCTACACATGGCACAATTTTGACAAGAGCCAACACTCATTTTCCTGGAATTGTCATTTTCACTATGTTAATTAAGGATTATCATTTTCACTAAGTTAATTAATGGAAAATGAACAAAGGTTAATTAGCCCAAGGGACAAACAACACCCCAGGTCCACATCTTCATATAGTGATAAATTATTCTATTCCGTTTCATAGCTGTATATAAAAAACTTTTTGAGATATGCACAACACAAATCTGAGAAGTCCAACGTCAAATCAACATTTTCACTAATTAATAATTAATTATCAGAGGATGATTAATCCAAGAGACAAATAAAACCCCAGGTGCACATCTTCATATGTATATTGATTAATGTTCCCACAAAGTTTCAGAGTTGTACCTCAAATAGTTTTTTTTTTTTTAAATACTTGTGACACAAATCTGACAATTTTATTGTCAGACAGACGAACATACTCCCTCATAGGTACCTGTGCAAATTGCAACCTGTGGGGTGACAGATGGGACCTGTGGATTTTCTTTTTATCATTGAAGCATTTGCAAGCTTCAAAGTTGAAAAACGAAATGGCTCACTCTTTGTAACATGAATTCAAGCGCTCATTAGATGGCACTAATACTGCCCAGGGTACACTGTCCGTCCACTCTCCCAACAGTGTACTTGTGAGGTAATCGGAGAGTACGTGATCAACTTGTGGGGTGATCCCCACAAGTATAGTGGGGAGCATCCAATCCTTATGGATACATTTCCCCACTTCTTCTGTCTATCCATATTTTTCATCTATTATGGTGTGGGGTGATTTTTTTTCAAACTTCACAATTGAGGGGAAAATGACCTGAAGCATTTTAAACACCATTTACTTCTGGGGATCAAGCCACAGGTAGCAATTTTCCCCACAAGTCAATCATGTAGTCCCCAATCATCCCACAAGATATACTCTTTGGAGAGCGGACATACAAGGGCAAATTTATATGCCCCCCCCCCCCCCTCCTCTGAGGTGGGGACATAAAAAGTATACAAATATTTGAACTTATTCAGTCCTAGGAAATAATACAAAAAGTGTTCCCTGCCAATCACTGTGTACATCATAGCAGTGTCACCTGGGGACAAAAAGGCACTCAGTATTAATTAAGCATGTTGCCACCAGGTGGCAGGTACTGCTGAAGATTGTGGAAACAGAAGTCACTGGTTGTGATGTTGAACCCTTTCCAAACTGGCTTAAGGTAAACTGTTCTCTGCTTCATGTTTTTCTCCATCAATTTAAGTGTTGAGGAAAGTAATTTGAATAATTATGGTAGATAATGCCGCATATTCCAGGTCAACAGCTTTCCCAAGGGAGGTTGGCACCCAACCCTTCCCAAGAAAAATACATAACAGCCCTTGTCACCAGACTCACTAATTTATCGAGGAGATATTTTGAATCAAACTTTTCTACCCATTAAAAAGTCTGAAGAAACTAATTAATTACATGTAGTGCACACAAAATATCTCTGTTGGGGAATGCTGCTTTTTTTCAGTTTGTTATTTTTTTCCACACTGAACTGGGGAAAAGATCAATTTGTCAAATTTCATACTCAGTAAACCAAGACTGAGCATGATATTTGCCAAATTATTAAAACCAAACAGTTTTTCAAATAGATATTTTTTAAAGGCAATCCTGTGCTCAGCTGATTTTACATGCATACTCTGAAGTGGTCTAGTGATATCAAGATCACCATTGTTTTCGACCATCATCACTACTGTGTATAATATCAGGCCCCACTCATCGTGCTCATACTAGTTAAAAATTATTTTTTAAAATTCAAAGTGATGGAATCCACTATTACCAAAATATACCGGTATGCCAATATGTCCATTTGACCTTTGAAGGTCACTTACGGTCAACATTAACCACATCAAAAGAAACCCCATTGTTACTTTCCTATTAGTCCTTAATAGAAACCATGGCAAAGATATAAGCTACTGTTTAAGTTGACCTTCAAATGTCAGTCAAGGTCAAAATTAACAACTCTATCCCCCCCCCCCCTTGGTATTTTCCTGTTAGTGTTTATGAGAAACCCTGGACACCTTGTATACAAGATTACCAAGATACAAAACCAATATGTCAGAGTAGCTGCTGTCCCTGGTGTACATCAGAAATCCTCAAGACGTCCTGTCTCCATTTTTCCTAACTTTGATAATTTGTTGAAAATCATAAAATGCCAATACTGCCATGTAGCAAAAGAAATTGGTGGAGATCAAGTCTAGGAAGTCTCATTATGTTTGAATAGGATCCAAAATCATCCAACATTAGGAGATGAACTCAAGAAACAAAAGAGCTGTGACGTCAGCTCAGCTGACCTTACACCTGTGGACTTCAGATCCATATCCATCCTCACTGTCCATAACATGTACATACCCCTTCAATGATTTTTCCTAATTTTGGTAATTTGGTAACAAGCCGATCTTGACATTCACCTATAATAAGTCCCAGCATGGTCTAGTGGTACCCAGAATTGCCCTTAGGTATACAAATTAAAGCAACTGGCCAAGCGCTTTTCCAGAAGACCTTCCTAAGATTTTGTCAAAAAAAGTTACCAAAAAATGTATAAATAACGTAAATATCAATGGAGCATAGCCACTTGAAGAAACTATAGAGAACCAGCCAAAGTACACCCCCAACAAGTGTGTGGTGAATCTGGTTGATGGTTTTGGAGAACTCGAAAATGGGATTACTAACGCAATCCTTATTAACTTACATAGTAATCAATAGGAATGCATGCATCCACTCATATGTACACAAACTGAAAAATTTATTAACAATCAGGGATACGCATCATCATCATCATCATCATCATCATCATCATCATCATCATCATCATCCAGTGATCAGCTTTGAATGATCATTCCCAAAGGTATGTTTCTATCAACTTTCAGCACAATCTCAGACACAATTTTGGAGAAGTCAAAATTTTTAAACACAAAAATTCATAAAACAAGAGGCTCATGGGCTCAATGCTCTGCTGACCATCATCGACATCACCAAAATATTAGTTTCAAGTGGCTGTGGTCAAGGGTTTCGGAGAAAAGTACATACATGTGAATGGTTCAGCAGAAAAAGTCAATAATAGGAAATAATGACAACATACAAAAAAATTTATGCTTATGCACACCTCCTACATGTACCTGAGATCTACCATCCCTATAAATTTCAAAGGGCTAGCATTTATACTTTAGAAGATATGGCCCTGACATATGTATACATCTTGCATCTAGTACATGTACTATATGCCATGTTAAAATGTGCTCTCAACAGTCATTTTGAAAGGAATTTCACCTTTATTTTATAGAAAAAAAAACAAAAATCTGTTATCTTGCCTAGGGGGACACACAGACAGACAGTCAGTCAGATGGACAGACTGACAACCCTAGAAAACCCCCACAGGTCTTTGTATAAAATTTGAAACTAATAGGTTCAGAAGTATTATGTGCATGTACTATATACATCATACAGTACATGCACTATATGCCATGTTGAAATGTGCTCTTATTACCATCATTCTGAATTTCAAAAATTCATAAAATTTGTTTAAAAACAATTGAGCAATACCACTCATAAATATCTTGTAGGCATATATAAATATATACAGGTTACATTCCCACCACGTTTGAAGACAACCTGACCATTAGTTTTAGAGAAAAAGATGAAAAATCCGTTATCGTGACCAGGGGAACGAACAGACAGACGGTCAGTCAGATGGACAGACTGACCACCTGAGAAAAATCCCTCGGGTCTATGGACTACTTGAACCATATTTGAAACAAATAGGGGTCACAGGTACAAAGATATGGCTGTTAAGACCTGGCTATTGCCTAACGATGTTTTGTGAATTAATTAATGATCACAGGAAGCTAGTTTTCCTACTCGACCTGCTTCATCATAAGGTGCATCACTAACCAAGATTTTGTGGAGCTACATACAATATTTTTTAGTTATCAGGGTAATGTCCCCTGGAGGTTGCCTGATGGTTCAGATCTAGCGGTTGCCTAACGATCTCTGATTAATTAACTAATTAATTAATGATCATGAGAAGCTAGTTTTTGAACTTGACCTGCTTCATCATAAGGTGCATCACTAACCAAAATTTGACGGAGCTACATGCAATACTTTTTTAGTTATCGCAGCAACATCGTCTGGGGGTTGCCTAATGATCTTTTGTTAATTAACTAATCAATTAATGATCACAGGAAGCTAGTTTTAAAACTTGACCTGCTTCATCATAAGGTGCATTACTAACCAAATATTGGCAGAGCTACATGCAATATATTTTTAGTCATCACGGTAACGTCGTCCCAATGGACAGAGGAGACAGACCATGGGCGAACAGTCACAAATCCAATCTATCCCCCGGATCCTTCGGACACGAGTAATATAATTAGTTCTCTCCAAAACCTTGAAAAATTAATCAAGGTCATCCATATTATGCAATATCAAACTTCCACATGATACACATTTGTGGTACTTTTGGGATCATTCACGTGATTCTTTATCAATGTACAGAATAAAATTTCCTTTTGTTAAGTGCTTAATACTTGAAAAATAGGTCAGGTCAAGTTCACACAATCATTGGGTCAAGGTGTCCCAAACAGTAGGTTACGGAGTACAGTTTGATGTGCAATGTACTCAAGTGACATTTTGATCTGGAGGCTCAATTCTGTGCCATTGATGTCCAAGCTACACCCTGCCATTACAAAACCACCTCTTCTGACTTCACAGCTCTGGTGACCTAACACAAATAGGCCAAGGTCATTGATTTTATATAATATATTAGCATAGGACATAATCTATATATATATCCTATAAATTTGACACGTCTAATTCAATTGTTTTTCGAGATATGGGATTTTGTATTTTTTAAGACATTCTAACTCCTAATTTCCATCACTGATTTGTAAACAGGAAGAACAATTTGTGTTTATTTACTGTGATTTATTGCAAAAGATTTTACGGCACTGATGGTTACATGTATTAATAAACGTGCTCAGTGTACAGTAAAGGTAGTAACCACTGATGCTCTTACACTGACAGACACAGCCAGCGGTCAATGTACTCTAAGGGGAAGTCTCATTTGCCACACCAGTGAACAAAGCTCAAAGTTCATAGTTTACGCCCACTAGCTCAAGTAAATTACCTACTATCACTTCCTTGCAAACTTTACAATGTGCATAAGAAACAAACTCACTGTAATATCATTGACTGGGTATTGATCATACATGGACATTGATTGTGGACACTTCACTGTAATATCGTTGACTGGGTATTGATCATACATGGAGATTGTGGACACTTCACTGTAATATGGTTGACTGGGTATTGATCATACATGGAGATTGTGGACACTTCACTGTAATATGGTTGACTGGGTATTGATCATACATGGACATTGATTGTGGACACTTCACTGTAATATGGTTGACTGGGTATTGATCATACAAGGACATTGATTGTGGACACTTCACTGTAATATCGTTGACTGGGTATTGATCATACATGGACATTGATTGTGGACACTTCATTATCATCACTGGATGTCTGGACAAGTTAAAACAAAATGGCACTCCCTCAAGATGAGTTTTCACCTTACAGTTTCAGGATTTTGAATCAACAAAGCCTGTGAAAAGTTTAACCAGACACTATGGAAGACAATTTGAGGATCATAACCTCAGCAGGGACTTTAAAGGAGTCCCAAAGAACATGGGATAAACCTGGAAAATGTCAGCAGTTGTGCATTTTGACATGACAATGGCTCCACTGGAGGCACATGGGTTCACTGTACACTGCGTTTGAGGGTGGGCAGAGGCAGGCTGACAACAGAGCTTACCTGAAGACTGCTGGCCAACTGACGACAGTAGAACACATCCATATCTCCCACAACCAGCGATGAGCAATCCATATCAGACTCCACCCACGACTGTGGCCTTCTCCAGTTTTGAAAAGTTTTTGGAGATTTTTTTTGAGGTTTGTGAATTGTGTCTCCATTGAGCATGCTGAGCCCAAAACACTGCTCCAGAGACATTGTTATCAGGTCTGCCTCACACTGGCACGCTACTCGTCTTCACAGCCATCAATTCTACAGGGTACAATACACTTTTTTTAGAAATAAAAAAAATATATATAAAAAAACTCAAGTACAACGAGTGGGCTTAGGGCTACAATGGTCACTGTTTGGGATTAAGTGTTTTTAGAATAATTCTATTTCCACAGTACAAGTCCCTGTGAGCCTTTGTCCACTTGGCTACTCAACCATGTCATTCCATTTAGGCCATACCTGCACACAGGTTCTCGGAAGCAGTTCTCTTTATGGCAGCCACTGTTACAATAATGGTACATACTTCACATAGACATGCACATGTATGTTGAATTCAACCTACGGCCACGTAAAGAAAGAAGAAGAAGAAAAAAAAAAAAGAGTTCCATCAATGATAAATCTAGTAAATAATGCTCAGTGCTTTCCACTAAATTGAAGACACTGTATATATTAACCCCTCTCCTTCCATCTTATAACCTTGGACTTTGCTGACAGTGACCAGGTGTAGTGTTTGCTACCTGTACAGTCCTTGTGCCCGCTGCTGACAAGACTGGACCAAGTTTATGTGCAGGCTGGTTCATGAGATATTATCACACATATCTCTCCTATTCATTCTGACATTGATTAATCTTCTCAATTTTTTTCCTGCAACTACAACTTGTAACTATCCCAAGAAAATAATTCAGTTATGTTCTCAGTATGACTTTCTACAACATCTTGAAATAAAGACTTTTTGAAGCTGACTTGATGCCTACTTTACGTACTACTTTCACAATTCCTCGTTGATTTTATGAATAGCTTCTTTGACAGCAGAAACAAAATATCCAGGTCTCGAGGTGTGACAATATTACAAGGTGCACTGCCACACTGAGCTCTGTTTTTATCTGGTCACTCTCAGTGCTCACCACTAACAGTCCACATCCATGGTGTTCAGTGGAGACAGACATGTCAGCATGTCAGTTCTCTGGCCAAGTATACTGAGTCCCCAGTGCATTCTTCTTTTTATCCCAACCGTTCTTCCAAAAGGCAGATTTTTCTCCTCGGTGCACATGAAACAGTCCTCTTTTAAGCTGGTCATTTTGGTGACCCGCTCACTCTGCAGACCTCTGCCTGCCTGCACATTTGACTATTTCCATGCAAGGTCCAGGGTTGGAATGTTTGTGGTGTGGAGGCAGAGAGGTCACTAAACATTAACAGAGGCAAGTACTCTGTCCATAACACATAGTCTATGACTTGGCCCCATTGTAATGTGCCCAATGTGCTGCCAGGTATGGCCTTCCAGTATAACGCACCATCATATATTAACTAGCACAAACTAAGCTGGGTAAACACTTCACTATTGACATCACAGCTCAGTTGAGGGCCTGGCTGCATGCGTTTATCACCCTCTGAGATGTATTTCCAGCTTGAACCGTCTTTGTAACATATGTTCTTCCAACTCACACTTTTGCTATTTGACGGCTTCACTTGTCCTGCTGCATCACAGTAAGGTATGCAAAAAAGTATTATCAACACATATTTCAGTTATACACCAGTTAATTGATATACATCTTGTAAAATCCACCCATATAAAGTTTCTCAACAGAGAAGCCAGGAATCATTCTGTGCGTGGCAACCAGGATGAGTCAGTGAGTTAAGCAATCAACTCAGTGCTAAACTGACCTGTATGTCATACAATCATGGCTCCTTTCCACCTGAGAGTGGCCAATGTCACAGCAGGTAATGACAGGTTTGCCTGTCAGAGGCCATGTCGTCTGACCTTTGACCTGGCATCCTGATGCTGGTCAAGCAGGCAGCATTGGGTAACAGTAATATACAGTGTCAACACCTGAAGAGCCTGCCCCTGACTGGCCACACAATAATCTTGACAACAACCATGTCAACAATTTGCTCAAGTCCTTAGGAAGTTGTGTTAATTGACTTGAAAAGGCCACAGTTTAGTGTGAGAGAGAAGGAATCATAAGTGACTATTTGGACAAAGTTGTAATTAGTGACAGGCTCAGGGTAAGTCTTTGTACGAGGGAGTGCCAAGTGTCACCATCAATTTGGAAATGCATTTAAAGAAAGAAACCCAAGAATAGAATTTTGGAGGAAAGACAAATGATAGAGTGATGTATCCCTGTAACAATGCCAGTAAACTGTTCTTCTCAGATCAGTGAAAAACATTACATTATGTCACTCTGGAGCAACCCCTACATCCCCCTCTTCCCATACAGGGCCACATTCAGACTGTGCCTAATTGAGTACACTTATACACTGACAATGGGGTACATTGTAGTTACACATACAAAACCCCTCCAGAGATTTGAATCAAAAGGTCCACTAATCCATATGATGGACCCAACAGCTGTTGCACAATTGACCCAGATTCTCAAAGAAAGTTTTTCACATTCAAAGCACATCAGATAATACTTTGGAGTCAGCTATGTTGAAGATAAGATAAGTCAAATTTTATTTGACTGAGTGAATTTACTCTCTGGTCTTTAGAATTGATGTTAGACCTCCTTGTTCAAATCAATGAAATTTTAAACTGGTACAATAACTAAGATTGGACACATCATACGAGTTGACAGTTCAACTTAGCACAGCTGAAAAACCTTGAGGTTTTATCATAACTTTTCCTCTTTTCATCTCTACTGGCTTGACCATCAACCATAATCAACCTATTCATGTCCCCCCCCCCCTTCCTTTTTGAGATCATCGTGATCCCTAAAAACCTCCTGCCAATATGTGGCTATGTGCATACCCCATTTGGAAGCAAAAAGAAAGAAACTAGAAAAGAAGATTTGCTTCAAAGTAAATCCGTGTGCCTTGTACATTCAAATTAAAATATGAATAGGTGCATGACACAAAACAAAATTTCGGGGGAAAAAAAAAACAAAACTGTAGCAAAATATAGCTCTTGGCATGACAAAATCTGCTGGTAAGAGGCCCATGAGCCTAATGCTCAGCTGACAGATAATCTGATGATTATCCCCAAAAATTCATTTCCCTCCATGACCCTGAAAATTATTCCCTGTCACCCATATGATCCAACATCAAACTTTCACATGAACACATGTTTGTAGTACATTTGGTCTCTTTCCCTTCGTGGAAAAACTGAATGTCTGCATTGGCACCCAGACATAATTACAAGGATATGTTCCACCCCAGTTATGCAATACATTACTGGAGACAGGACACAAATGGCCACTGTGACTGTTGGTGCACTCTGATCTGTATCAACACACTAAGTTGTTGACCCACTCCAGAAGAAGAAAAAAAAAAAAAAAAACGAGAGGGCTTTGATGAGCCCACGCTTAGCTGACCTATGATGATCAGAGCAAAGTGAAGTAGGCCCACCTTGATTGGAAATGAGATAGGAACAATCTCCATTGACTTACACGGTTATCAAGAATGTATTCATTAACTAAACAGTACCAGAATTGAAAATTCATTTAAAATCAGCAGTCCAGACTACCATCACCTAATTATCACATTTGTTTAACACTCCTATAAGCTACATTTCCGTCAAGTGTTAGAGCAACTTGAGTCACAGTTTTAAAAAAATAAACAATATTGAAAACACGCAACAATTAGTAAAAAAAAAAAAAAAGAAAAAAAAAAGGAAAAAACTGCAGCACTACGTCTTGACCAGATTAAGGTCTGGGGTCCCGAGAAATGTCCTGATGAAACCTCAAAGCAATTTGCTGAGCAGTTTTGGAGAAGATTTTGTCAGTTTTTTGAAAAAAAAAAAAAAAAAAATCACTGGAGTTTGACCATTTGTACAAGCTTAGTAGAGAGCCATCTAGGATATATCCCCTCCAACTTTGAAAACCATTTGGTTGACAGTTTTTAAGAACAGACCCAGTCAAACATGTGAGTTTCCATTGCAATCTGTAGTGACTTACATTGTAATCAATTGGAATGCCTGCATTAACCAACAGGTTCCTGCATTAACAAATTTTTCTAAAAATAAAAAATCCCCAGTATCACCACGTAGTGAACAACTTTGTTAACCCCTTCCACAAGCTACATTTCTATCAAGTTAGCACAATCTAAAAAAAAGTTTTGGAGAAGTCAATAATAGCTTTAATGCACAAAAACTATAAAAAAAAAACTAAAAAAAAAAAACTAAAAAAAAAACTAAAAAAAAAAAAAAAGAGATACCACAGCACCACCTGATGAATAGATTAAAGTTGGGGGATCCCCAGAAGTGGTTGCTTGTAATTTTGGAGCAATTAGCTTCGCAGTTTCTGAGAAGAAGATTTGGTCCCAAAAAAAAAAAAAAAAAAAAAAAAAAATCAGTCCAGCTTGACCATTTGAACATATTTGGTAGAGGCCCACCTAAGGTACATCCCCACAAAGTTTGCAATGAATCTGGTTGATGGGTTTGGAGAAGTAAAAATTAGAATTTCCATTGCAATCCCCACTGACTCACATAGTTATCAATAGGCAAACATTATTTAACTAGCACATACATGTACCCGAATTGAAAACTTCATTAAAAAAATCAGGAATCTGTGCTATCACCACATGGTGTACAACTTTATTTACCCCTACCGCAAAGTTGATATCAAAAATAGCTTTAATACAAAAAATTCATTAAAAAAAGAAAAACAAAACAAAAAACAAAAAAACAAAAAACAAAAAAAAAAACAAAAAAAAACAAAAAGAAAAAAGAAAAAAAAACACAGCGCCACCTCTTGAACAAAGTAATTCATAAAAATCTAAAAATCACAGAGGGGTGACCATTTGAACAAACTCACTGGAGCTGGAGAACCGCCCAAGGTACACAAAGTTTAAAGTCAATCTGGCCAGTGCTTTCAGAGAAGTAAAAAATGTGAATTGAGAACAGATGACGACAAACAGATGGACGATGGATCAACAGAATATAGTAAAAGCTCAGGTGACTGACCCTTTCTTGCCCAAGAACATTTCCCCCTAAACCTATTCTATGCTGACAGACGGTGAACCTAACCACTGTTGAGGAGAATCACTTGATTTGAAACTGGTCTGGCACTCTGTCCCTGGTAGTTTTTGTCTGTTAATGGTCTGGCCTGATGTTATTTACAAGTTTGGTATCTGTAATTATAAGGGTGTAGGAAATTGGCTTACACAAGCATTTTCTATGTCAACACACCAAATTTGGTGGCTGTATGTGTCAGAGTATAGGACATAAGGCCTGGACAAGCTTTGTAGAATGGATGGACAGAAGAATCAATTGAAGGATGGACTAAGGAAAAAGTGCAACCCAGGCTAGTGCCCAGTGTGGGACCAGACGGCTACACTGACAGTGTGTTAGCATTCTTCTGCATGGCTGGGGTCATTCCACAGACATATGTCACAGGACTCAATGTGACAGTCTTTGTCTTGTCCAACAAAGTTAACATGCATGGTGTCACCATACATCAAAACAGCCAAATGACACACCCATCCCAGATGAAATGTCTTCACATTTGTAAAGGTTTGACCTGCTTAAAAGGATAATGATTGGTCTTTACATTTGTTAACACAAACCCATTCCTAAACAAAAGCCAATGACATTAATTGTTCCGCCCATGCAGACTGATATACAGGACTGGTGACAGAATGAAGCACGTGTCATCTTCCCATTGACGGCTCATACAGCTGTTATTGTGGCATTTGTTGTGGTAAGCAGCCAGGGAAGAAAGCCGAGTTCAGTTGTTGCTTCAGTTTTGGAGCTTCCACTGCTGGACTGTATTCCTGATTAATTACTTTCAACTGCCACCCAGATTTTTTTTTTTTTTTTTCTGAGTGACAAAATACTCCTGTGGAAGAGAATACAAAATGTGGGTGATATGCAGATGTTGTAACCCCAGGGACAGTAGCCAAATATGTTCAAGAATTCATGCCTAAAGCCTCCAGTTGGGGTACCACCACATGGAAAGCTGGGCAATGTGGCAACATCAACCGCCTGAAACCAAACTGCATTGATGTAAATTATCCTGCAAACGAAAATGTTTTGGATATATAGGCATTCCAAAGTTATATGTACCACTTGATGTGTTTGTTTGTTGCGCAAGCAATACAAAGGAAAGAGAGGAAACCTCATCTCTGACAACTCAAATACTCATAGACACCTACATGACAGTGAAATTTATGTGAGTGTATTCAAGTCTGATGATCCAACCTTCAACAATTTTGGCCGTGAACTGAAAGTGAAAATGAAAATTTGGTCAAGCCTACAGATCAGGGTTCATGTCAACAGGACAGATCCATTACGGTTGAGTATTGTTACAGGGTTCATACAGGTTTGTGAAAAGTAAATTCAAGGACTTTCAAGGACTTTTTCAAGCACTTAAATCAAGTTTGCAAGGACCAGATCCAGCAATAGAACACAACAGACAAATTGTCTGAATCATCACTTTTCAACCCTCTACTAATAAGACCAATGCATCTTATTCCACATTTATTATTTATTCCAACCATGTATGAATCAGACTCAATTTCTGAAAGGGGCAGTAGACTTTCCACAAACTGACAAAAAAACCTATATGTGGATAATATTGTATTCCTGAAATTGACTCTATCTAGTCTATAAAATTGCTACAACTACATATGGGTAAAGTTAGACCTGAAGATGTACCTATCCCCATGCACATTTTTCACAAGAATGCCACAGATTCTTTTCTAGGAAAGTGATGTACTTTGTTACCTGTATGTTTGATACAGTGTATTTGTCCCTGAAAGTAGGCTGTACATGTAAATAAGGCTCACATAATTGGATAGGCCTGATTTGATAAGAGCTGTCAAACCTACATGGGTTAAAATGGGGTTAAAAAAGCAAAAAGATACTTTGTAATTTGCAGTGTTACATTTTGACAAAGGGAATTTTCCAGCCACTTCAAAGGAAAATGACAGCAGAATGTGTTGATCTTAATGTGATTCAAGTTCAGAAATGCTAAATTTTGTGGAAAATATTCATATTCCTTGGCAACTTGCCTCATTGGGTGATGGTTAAAAATAAAATTCAAGGACTTTTCCAGGACCTTTGTCCAAAATTCTGGATTTTCAAGGTTTTCAAGGCCTTGAATATGAATGTAGCAAATTCAAGTACTTTCAAGCACTTCAAGGACCTGTGTGAACCCTGTTGTTATTAATTTCTGTAACACAATACTTTTTGGCACAGAGCCATGTGTCACGATTGGCATCATGATATACATGTATCATGAGAGTGTATGAAGTGTGGATCACACTCTTTGAATTTACATACAACAGTCAGTATCACAGCCTCTGTGCTGGTGATTTGATAAATCATTCTGCTGTGTCTACATACACCAGCAATTAATTGATGATGTAGGCTGTGAAATATATTTTATTGGCAGTCCATCTCCATATGGGGATGATTTTCTTAAATTTCTTCATATAAAATTCATAAGTTATGGTAAAGTTGAAGTTTTTTAATCGTATCATGAAAATTCAATACACAAGGAACATACAGTTTGGTACAGAGTTAGTATCACAGTGTTTTGATATAGTGTGCCAAGTCCAGGATCCAGTGCTTCCAGGGGAGGCCTAAAGATATGGCAGGTAGACAGGTTCCATTTGAAACAACTTGTCCACCTTCTGCTGCAGGGTTCTTTTACAATTGTACAGCATTAGCCTTTAGAGGCTGACTGAGTGATCATTGAAACTAATACCACAAAGAACAAATTAAAATTGGCATCAAGAAATCAGAAGCAGTTTATTTTCACATGTAATGAAATAGTGTCCACATGTAGCACTTCCAAATGGTGTCAAGCTGGTTAATATACTCCCATGAATACAGTATTTAACCCTTTCCCCCTTATATTAAGACTGAGTCAACAGCTTTCCTTGGCATAGACTGGGCACTAAGTGGCCAACCCACGCTGAGGAAAGCTGTTGACCTGGGTCATGTTGTCTTGACAGGTCTCATCTTCAATTCTCAGTCAAGCTGTTTTTTCACTGCTGTTGAAATCAGTTGAAAACGCTGAAGCAGACGACATTTGCCCACCAGCCGGTTTTGGCCGGTTTGAGGGGGAAAGGGTTAAGCATTTTACCTGTTGATTGTGTATAGCCTGATACACTATTACTTTGTAGTGAATTTCTCAGCATGTATTTTTAGGGAGCTTGTTTTCAGCTATGGTTATTTCCCATTGACGCATCATAAATCTAGCTCATGCCACTCGCGTCAACAGCACGTCAACCTCACTGAGGTCATAAAGTACTATGTTATATAAAGAATAACTTCACAGACATAACTGAGGAGAAGTTCAGACTGCTGATTGGCTATCTTTGTATGAAGACTCAATTATTGCCTTCTTATGCACTTTACAAGGCCATATTACCCTACCTATGTTACCATGCATGTTTAATGCATGTTACCTTAGCCTCAGTCACATGTTCTTCACTGAGTACTGTCTGTGTACCACAGCACAATACCACAAGCCAGCAGAGGTAATACCAGGATTGCTGAACACCATGCAGGCACAGTGTACAATGATATTGTTTTCATTCATTGCTTTAGGTACTTTGTATTGAACAAAATGGGGTGCTGCAAGTTTCAGTCAAACCACTACAATAATATTACATTACTACAATACTGTGCAAAGTAAACACCACTTGAATCAAGTGTAATTTTAAGACTAGATATCTCCTATCACACAAATAAAGCCTCCAGGGCACCCACCAGAGCCTTCATCATGTTAGCATTTATGTTTTTTTTTTTCCATGCAATTCATACCAATAACAAACAACAGAGCTAGAATCACTTCTTTTTTTGGGGGGAGGGGGGGGGAAGAGAGGGAGAGGTAAAATGGTACCTGCAATTCTACAGTGTTCAAGACCAAGTAACGCCAGCAACAAGGGACCCATGTGCCCTGTGCTCAACTGTTCGTAAACAGGTGAATTTAGGTACATGGGTTGGAACCTGTTTATGTGACCATCTGGTTAACGGGACCCTATCAGTGTAATGAGCAATCAAGACTTTGACTCCCTCCCCAATTTCACTGAATTTCATGATGATCCACCAAAAGTAACGATGCCTGGGCTAGAGTGTTCACAGGATCTTGACATTTTGACCCATATATTACATATCACTGCAGGTGGCACCACCAATACCAAACTCACACTAAATTTGTATACGCAAGTCCTGAAGTTATGGGGCTAACATGAAAACAGTTTGCCTGTGAAGCAGACTCTAATGTTCTTGTTTATGTATGTTACACTAGTTGTGTAGCACTAGGCTGCTTCGCAGACAAAAAAAAAAAGTAAACGTCATTATCAAGTGACCTTCTTCAATTTTACAGCACCAGTGGCCTGTAGTAGTGACATTGAGAAAATAGGCCAAGGCATCCACACTATGCAATATCACACTTGCACATATGATATGCATTCATACTCCATATATACTGTTAGCCTTATTTTTTCTCAACATATTGAATTTTGTGTCCTTTACTAAAGAACAACTTAGAGATCTTGAAAAATATGCCAAGGTCACCTAAACTTTTATAACATGTAATCACTGGCCTAACACATAACATTTTATAACATGTAATCACTGGCCTAACACATATTTGGTGTAAATTTTGTAGTTCCATCTAAATTCATCACCCCAATAATGAATTTAATGAGTTTTTGATATGTATGATGTCAGTTCCACTTAATACCACCAGTGGCACCACCATGACTTCACATGTCACAATTTTGTCAGCATGATGTTCCTGCAATAGTACATATATGGATAACCTAAAATACAATGGCCAACAACAAAAAGAAAAAATCAATTTCTGAAAATGCATTCTAGTGTTTCCGTTAACCCCCAAATTAGGGTATATTATCCTTTCAAAACCTCAAATACCCTCTGAGAAAATTCTAAAGGGTCACAAGTTGTCTACTGTAGTTCTAGAAATTTTCGCACGCGATTTAATTTCGCGCTTCCACCTAAAGCGCGAAATTAAAATGCGCGAAAATAAGTTGCATTGTATTTCACTACATTGTTTGGCATTGGATTGCGCGAAACTAAAATGAGCGAAAATTCTGAAATTTCAGAAAAAATGAGTTTGCGCGAAATAAAACACGCGCGAAAATTTCTAGAACTACAGTATTTATATGTAAAAAATTGGTAAAAATCTAGTATTCTCCCCTGAAAAAATTCCTAGCAGAAACACTGCATTCACAACATGACCTGGAGAGAGAAAGTCACGATCATCATATGCAATATTAAACTTCCACATATGATACACATCTGTGGTACATTTGGTATCAGTTGCCTCAGTATTTCCTGAAATATCAAACTTAAATTTTTTCCACACAGTTTGGTTCCTACACTTCATATTACTGTAGGTGGCACCACCAAATTTCAGGTGTTCTTGTCTTTTTGTCGGATCAACATTCCTATGAAGTTTTATCGTGATGATTCATCAAAAACTGCTTGAGAAACATAATTCTCAAAATGTTGATACATTGGCCCACATCTTACAAATACTATATGTGGTACCACCAACTGGGCTCATGCTGGCCATTTGCTAGTTTGCCAGTGATGAAACTAGAGAGCTAGGATTGCAAGCAACCCCGGGGATGCCTCCCCCTGCCCGCAGAATTACCTGTAAATTGATTGCCCCAGATTCCCACTGAATATGGCAAATTTTATTTGCTGAGCACTAAGTGACCCATAAATATGTTGCACTAAAGTGTAATTTTAAAAGAAGATTTGCTTCACCTAAAATCTGTCTGGGTGCCTCTAAATTTTGCGTATTAGCCTAATTTGTAAGAATTTAAATGCTACAACTTTCATTTCTGGTTCATTGCAGTGTTCTTGCCAGTGCTGGCTGGCTTTGGCGATCTGCAATAAAGTTTGCTCTACTGACAAAACTTTCCTCAAGCCTGCATCAGAAATATACCAATAAAGGTTGTTCAAATACTGTCTGTTGTAGTGACAATAAAGACATTTGTTCTCCCTTATTGAGGCAATCTTCCTTGTTTACTTCTGTTGTTTATTGGTCGAACAAACTCTCATATGCATAAATCAAAATCCTACAACTTTGGTTCATGGTTTATTGGATGCGGCTTTGCCACCAACCTACTATTTAAATTGGAATGGCATTTTTATCTTTCATAGTTTTGAAGAGATTCAACTTTAAAATTTGTCAATGCCCCTGATTAGCATAATTTGAAATTCTGGCCTTTAGTCAGCACAGCTTAAGTGGTCTGATCACCTGGCAGCCTGTCATAGAATACAAGTCAATTTAAGAGACAGTCCTGTTTAGGTGCAATTAAGGGGTAGTCCTACAAAGATATGCAATCCATCAAGAGGGCTGGTGTTCCACACATTTAGTGCATAAATATAAATTACCATGACAACAACTCTGATCACATGGTCAGGCAGCTGTTATGAATTTACATGCTGCTGATATATCATTTTTCAGCCCATGATATCATCTCCAGTGATGTCAAAGTAGTCTCCTCTGACACCAGATCATAGGCAATACTTCTGCAAGTATGTATGTTTGGTCCAAATCCCTGTAACTGAATAACTGCACCAAGGTCAATGGTCCGCCATCATACTTGTAAGGTAATAGGCAGATGTTACAGTCCAACCTGCAGTTGCACTCATTAAAGCTTTCTCATTTCCTTCTTCCTGTAAACTCAACTGCAACACTTTCGCAAATACATGTGTGTTTGGCTCTCAGAACAAGTCATACGCACACCTAACTAAACCTAGGGTAAGTTCACAAAATGGGGACAATTAACTTTACCAAAATTTACTAAACTTTATTTCACCTGCACGGTTGGCTGAGCGGTAAGACACTTGCCTTTCATCTCTGCGACCCGGGTTCGATTCTCGTCCTGGGCAGCATGTGGAAAAAGTTCCTACCACTTTAACCATGCACAGTAGTTTTCTCTGAGTTCTTCGATTTCCTCTAACACAGACAAGGTAGGAAGTATACGCCAATATCTGTGCCATGGAGAGTGACTCGATAAGTCAATGCTTGACTTCTTTCACAATTGATGTAAAACAAATGTGTCTATATTTTCCTTTTTCAGCATGTTTAGTTGAAGGATGCCACCCCCATTGGTAACTTTAATATGGGCTGCTCTGAAAATGCCTTTACGTGTACTTGTATATGGCAAATAGGGGTGCCGCATGAAATGTTATGTAACATCAACAGGATAGCTTAGCCTTAGGGTATATATGCCTGAGCAGTCACACACACACACAAAATGTCCTGAAAAAACAAGACACCAGGCAGAGAGGTATGATAACTGTGTTTGGTATTAGGGTGGCTATGGGCTTTATAAATGGGCCTTGGCAAGTACTACTGGCATCAATGTAGATCCACAATGCCACGGCTACGACTCACTCACAACTGTCTGAATTTGACAGGGACATAATCATTGGGATGTTGGAGGCTGGCCTTTCCCAACAGAAGGTAGCTAGGATGATGGGGTGCTGATCCAGGCCATCAGTAAAAGGGTGGTGGGACAGTTTCCAGGAAACCAGAGCATGCAAGAGGAAGGCTGGATCTGGGCGATCAAGACTGTCAGATGGGATGGATGATCATTACTTGATCGATTATGTGAAGAGGCACAGGTTTCTTTCCACTGAAAGGTATTGTCAGCAGTGGCGCCAGGCCTGCAACATCAGAGCATCACAGTCTACCATTAACAAGAGACTAGTGCGGGCCAAACTGAGGGCATACGGTACTGCTCTGCCATTCACATCCCTCTCAGTCCTGCACACAAGACACCAGCACAGCAGGGTGAGGAACATGCAGCCTGGGCCTGAAATCAGTTGAACAGCATGACGTGGTCAGATACATCCCGATTCTGCTTGGATTTCCATGATGGAAGAATAAGGGTTCAACAAATGCCTTCTGAGAGGTCCGTAGAAGGAAGTATGGTTGACTATGGAGAAGGCAGTGTCATGATGAAGGGGACAGCAACAGGGAGAACAGCTCTCATCAGGGGGAACGGGACACTAACAGGCCAGTACTATGTGGATGAGATCCTGCCCACATTTGACGAATGGATCCAACAATATCCAGGGCTACTGTTTTAACACACTACCACATATGCCCAGTCAGCCTGCAGTATCTACAGAAACACAATATCCCATTGTTGCCATGACTAGCCTATTCTCTTGACCTGTCCTGCATCGAGCATTTGTGGGACGTGCTTGGCCATGGCATCAGGGATGAGTATAACCGACAGCCACCCTCGACCAACTGGCAGAGAGACTCACAGACCAGCTAGTGGAATCAAATTCCCCAGGCTGACATCACTAAGCTGACAAGCAGCATGCCGAGGTGGATCAAAGCTTGCTTGTAACAGAAGCGTGGTGGTCACACTCACTATTGATGCATGCAGCCTCCCATTGTCCCAACAACAACAACAACAACAACAACAACGAAAAAGGTCCTTTTAAAGACATCCCAAAAGAGATGTGAAAAGCAATGGTGTAATAAAGTAAACAAACTCCCCACACACATCCTCATTTTATGTTTGTTTATTTTTTAAAGACACACAGAGTTGTTGATACAAACAGCTCAGCATCCTAGATGTCATCAACTCTACCCACTCCCCACCACAAACACAAACAAACTTCCTTATCAAGTTTGTTTGTCTTTGTGCCTTGAGAATGACAAAGAAATCTAAGGGGTTAATTTGAATGAGATAATGCTAGGGAGCAGCCATTGTGGTTAAGTCACTCATCTGGCAGCAAGAGGCCATGGTCTGACAACAGTCAATGGCCAATGACAGCAGTGTGTGTACAGCTAGCTACATCTACACTGTAGATTTGCTGGCAAATACTGGGAGCATTATCTTCAGGTGAAAACTTTGTTCAGAGTTCACACTGATAAGTATTTAATGACATGATAAGGACTTTCTGGTGAGTCACACAGAAGATTCAGCTATTTTTGTACATTGTTTATTCAAGGTGTGTGTACTTTTTGCTAAATCATATGTTAGCAATTTTATACTTGTCATGATTAAAAAAAATGTTTTAACTGAGCTAGATGTTTAAAAACTTGCTTGAAGCAAGAATACAGAATTAAACAAACATTGACACACATTTTGGAGTCTTGTGAAATGCCTCTATTTGAGTGGAGACAAAGGAGGCAGGTCAAAGCAGCACATGGAGTCCAAGGTGATCAGACCCAGGCAGCATCACAATGAAAATGGACATCATTTCATTGAATATTTATTTTCCCGATGCTAAAAACTATCAAAAATAGGAAGATGGAGAGAAGTAGAGTAGTGTCCCTCTCATAAGATCACCCCACATGCAACCAAAAAGTGGCCACATTAGAGGGGTGGCCTCTCTTGAGAGGGACAATACAATAGTAATACCACCCCTCCTTTTGTGGCATGGAGAAGTGACCTTTGTAAAGGGGGTGGTGTCTCTTGAGAGGGGCCTTATTAGAGGGGGACTACTGTATTTTAAAACAGGGCTGCTTACAGTTTGTTCACTCCAAGACAACAAATCTAATCAATGGTAAAATGGGCAAAATGCAAAAATTGAAAATATATATGAAATTTATATATATTTATAACATTAATTTTCAATGTACATATATTTTCCAGAAACATATAAGGTGAAAAAAAAACAATATATTAATGTTGTAAATATACTAATTTCACATGCATGCATTTCTATAGCTTTTACACAGTAATCATTTTACTGGTGATTCAATGATCCCATATGGGATTCCATGTTATCGGTTAAATAACCTATGTATTTCAAATTGAAAACAGTTTTGCTGTTATAGTCAGTCATCTAAGTGTTAGCAAGAAAATCTATGGAAATAAAACTGTATAACAAACTAGGCAGACAGGCTGGGTGAGTCCAGGATTAATAAATGAAGTACATGTATATGTGTGCAGACAGAGCTACACTTTAAGATGGCACATCATTGTTTTTTCCACCTTATATTTTTCTTAACCTGACAAAATTACATGTAAAATACAGCAGAATCTCTCTATTGACACATACCATCCATGGAAAAATACCGGCCTACATTTTTATGAAGACAATAGGTCTGAACAAGGAAGTGGTCCTAACTCAAAATACAAAATGCTGCACAAAAACATAAATGGGACTGTCACAGGGTGGTAGCAGTCCATGTGTGGAGAGGTCATAACAGGCAGATTTCTCTGTTCTACTAGATCTTGAATCTGCCTCTCCTAAAAACATGACAAGTGCAGCTATTGTGCATTTACACATCATTACACATTTTAACGACTCGCGCAATAAAATCAATCAAAAGCAAAGACACATAGCGGTATATTGTATTTCATTCATCATATTCACAGGACTGACTCACTCTTACCTTACAGTCCACCAAATAACGTTTTGGCCGTGGGCTTCCCATTGTATAGCTCCAGCTGAATGCTATGTTTGTAGAATCACCAAATGTTGGTGCATTATGTTTTTCATTTGTAAAAATGACCAACAGGATGATGGTTTATGGTCCAAGCTGCAGGAGGCATGCTATAGCCAGGTCAGCCTCATGCACTCACTTTCACTATTGATCCATCCAGAGACGGCAGTCTCATCCTCGTATCCACCGCCAGACAATGGAAACGTGCGGATAATTTATGTTAATGACCGCTGCTCCTCAGCCTCACAACAGAATGTGGCTATAGCATTACACTGGCTGCTCTCACTGGCTCCTATACTTTGGACTGGTATGTTTTTTATTTGGAGGAGTCACTTTGCAATGACAAGTGCACCAGTTCACCATCACCAAACCACATGTCAATTCTGGTAATGCCCGGAGGAACAAATATGTCAAAGGATCATTTTGCTACTGTAATGTGCATGCAGTTATGACACGGGCACAGATTTTGCCTGAAAACAATGAAAATGACTCTGTAACTATGCGATGCATTTAGGACAACGTGACAACACTGGGCAGCTTGGACACTTCATGCTGCAGTAATCAAGTATCAAACGTATGCACATAACTATCAAAATACTGCAGTTGCATCATTATTATCACATTTGAAACTATATAAAATGTGACACTTGGACATAATTAATTGTAGCAACATTTTATTTTATGAGAACAAAATATGAAGAGAAGAGAGCTCCAGGTTATTTATTGATATACAGGGTACCTTGCCTCTAGAGATTCCAAGATTCTCAAACAACATGTAACTAAAGCTTCAAATTGTTAGGATGTCAAATTACATAATAGTACAGCCACTAGAACACGGAACCTATCTGATGTACTTACAACCAGAATTTACTGCTACACCCCACAGACACAAAGCAATCTCGACAAATACCTCCATGTAAACATGAAAAGCAATGATAAACACTCCTCATTTCAAAGCTGAACCCTCTATATCCTTTTCCGGTTCCAGGGGTTTTTTTTGTTTTGTTTTGTTTTTTTGTTTTTTTTTTGGGGGGGGTATTTTTTTTTTTTTTTTGTACATGTATCATCAAATTTGTTCTGTGCCAAAGTTTTATGTTTTGTTCATGGCTCTCAGGACATCCATGTATTTAGTTTCATGCACTTGACAAAAATTTACCAAAGCTGATATTATGACATTTTTTTTAAAGTCTTTAAACAAATGTGATGGGATTTTCAGGTTTGAATAACATTCACTGCTCTTGCATTTTTTGTGTTCATGTGTATAGGTCGCCTGCTAAACAGGCTCTATTTTTATTGTTCTGTTTGGGAAAGCATTGGACCAGAGACCAGAAAGACTTTTTTAAAAACAAGCATACAAGAAGCACAATAAAACGTATACATGGCATATCTGAACCAGGTATGAACAGCACACAGACCACCGCTCTCCTATCACTCATGTATGAACTGTACCCAAAGACCACCGCTCTCCTATCACTCATGTATGAACTGTACCCAAAGACCACCGCTCTCCTATCACTCATGTATGAACTGTACCCAAAGACCACCGCTCTCCTATCACTCATGTATGAACTGTACCCAAAGACCACCGCTCTCCTATCACTCATGTATGAACTGTACCCAAAGACCACCGCTCTCCTATCACTCATGTATGAACTGTACCCAAAGATCACCGCTCTCCTATCACTCATGTATGAACTGTACCCACAGACCACCGCTCTCCTATCACTCATGTATAAACTGTACCCAAAGACCACTGCTCTCTTATCGCTCACCAGTGCTCTCCTATCACTAATGCAGCAGTTTATACACCAATAAAGAGAAGTTGATAGAAGAAAGGGCTGTCTGAACAGTCCATCCTCACCTGACCTTCAGTCAACCCACAGGCCTTATAACTCCCACTCTGGTCTAGCAGATGAGGATGTTGGAGAGAAAGTAAAAGATGTGACTTTCCATTGCAATCCCCATTGACTTACATGGTAATCAATAGGATATGCATGCATTAATCAACAGGTACAAGTATTGAAAAAATTATTTAAAATCAGAGATCCAGAGTGTCACCACCTCGTGAACCCTGCCACAAGCTACATTTCCACCAAGTGTCAGAACCATTTTATCGCAGAAGTAGAGAAAAGTAGGGAAAAAAACAAAACAAAACAAAAACAACAAAAAACAAAAAAAACAAAAAAACAAAAAAACAAAAAACAAAAAACCAAGAATATTTGTCAACAATCGGGCTGTGTGAGCAGCCTGTCCTCAGCTGAAATTGACATTTAACCCATGCACAGAAAACAAATTTATATAAGGTGGCTCTATGATCTTGGAGTTTGGGTCAAGGCCACCCTTCTTCAAACTTAACCCAGCCCTTATAGAGGATACATATCTGTGCAGTATCAAAGTCCTGGGGGGGGGGGGCAGCATGCAGGTGAGTGGCATTATAACCGTAGGGCTCATGATTGTCCATTTTCACAGAAAAACCAACGGAATCACTGAATGATCCACAAAAAAGCAGACTTTTTCTTCTGCAGAATTTAACAGAATGCGGTCAAATTTCCGAAGTAAAGGAAATAAAATTAACATGCAATCAGAGATTGCCGGATCTATGCCCCCCTAACCTCATTTGTAGCTTTTCTAATCACAGTCTCATTTGGGAATGACTGTAGTCAATAAAAAGGGCTATCACAGTGACCCATATCCTTGATCTAGTGACCTAATTTTGTTTCAAGACACACCTTTAGGTCAAGATATATGTGTGCATGAAGTTTCATTAAACTAAGGGATGCGTCAACATTTCCATCATTTTTTAATTAGTACTTACAGTATGCAAGGGGGGGAGGGGGTTAAATGGGTCTGTACACTTTCACAGAATACGGAAAATAATAGTCAATTGTTGGACAGTTTTGTGCCATTTTGGTATAATTTTTGGGAAAACCATCATTTTAAAGCACTAATTTAGGGGAGGGACAGTGGGTCATGAAATTAAGTACAAGGTACCTAATTCAAAAATCATGATACTGTTAAATCATCCCAAAGTTAAATAGTAATGGAATTATAGCCTGGACAGGATTTTATAATGATGTCACTGTGACAGAGATACTTGACCTAGTGACCTACTTTTGTTACATGACACACCCTTATGCCAAGATGCACCGGTGTGTAAAGTTTCATTAATCTAAGATGAAGGACAAGTGAATTACAGCCCGGACACAAAAAAGCAAGTCTACGGATAGATGCATGGATGCATAATACTTGACCTAGTAACCTATTTTTGTTGCATGACAAACCTTTGGTGAAGATATGCATGTATGTGAAGTTTCATAAAACTTAATGACTAAAAGAATTATAGTGCAGACATGATTGTACCAGGATATACGCCTGTGACCCAAATTTGACCTAGTGACCTCCTTCTGTTGCATGACACAACCTTATGTCCAGATGCACCTGTGTGTAAAGTTTCATTAATCTGAGTTGAAAGACAAGTGAATTATAGCCCGGAACACTGTATTGCAGTTTTATACTAAGGCCTCACCATAGCCCAGATACTTGAACTGGTGACCTACTTTTGTTCCATGACAAACCTTTGGGTCATAATATGTGTGTGTATGAAGTTTTATGAAACTAATTCAATGAGTAAAGGAAGTACAGTCCTTACACAATTTTGCCAGGACATACCAATGACCTAAATATTTATCCTAGTTTTACTTCATGACACACCTTTGTGTCAAGATATATGAATGTGTGAAGTTTTATGAAACTAGGTTAAAGATTAAAGGAATTATAGCCCGGCCACGATTTACTGGCTTGGAACAATTAGCCAGGAAAGAAGACCCTGCTGAGCTTAATTTTACACATGAAACACCCTTGTGTCCAGATACATACCTGTGTTAAGTTTCAAGTCAAATTCTAAGACAACAGAATTACGTGAAATGTAATGTAGTTTTACATTATTGTATCGCCGTGACCTAGATACTTGACCTAGTATCCTACAACTGTTTCATGACAAACCTTTGCATCAAGATGTGTATGTGCATGTGTGCAGTTTCATGGAACTAAATTAAATAGAAAAGGAATTATACCCCGGACACAATTTTACATGAAGGATATGTCACTGTGACTCAGATACTTGACCTAGTGACCTACATTTGGAACATGAAGCACCCATATGTTCAGATGCACTTCTGTGTAAATTTTCATTAATCTTAGTTAAGGGACAAGAGAATTATAGCCTGGACAGGAATAGCAGAGGCACGGACTGAAAAAGTGATTACTATAATATGCCCCTCAGGGTTTCCACCAAAGGGTAAAGCAGGTAAACCAGCATACCCTAAAAAATTTCAAGGGTACTTTTGCTTACCTCAATATTTTGGTAAAAAAGTACAGTTTTAGCCATTATCCAAAAATACCCAATAAATTTTCATTGTCAGACTTTTCACCTTGAAATATGAGTAATTGAGAACCTTAAAATTTCACTCTGGCAGAAACCCTTCCCCTTCTCCGGTAAAGGGGGGGGGGGGGATAACCAAATGAAGCAACAAATAAAGTTGAAATTTGGTACATTCTTTCATTCCAACAGTAAAATTCATCCCTAAAACTGGACTCATTGACTTATTTACAAGCATGATAATTTAATTGAGGGTGCTGCGATTATTAATCTCGCAATTCGAGATTCTTGCTTGAACTTCTTTTTCCATGGGAAAGAGCATCATGGCAGTTGTCAAATGTGCCAGAGGTAGATGTAATATTGATACTGTTTTGTCCTTATTATCTGATTATCCCACCGCCACTTAAGTGAAGTGCTCTCCTCTTTCTAATTCATGGGGAAAGGCCTTAAAATAAATGACTGTGGCTGCATGTATGTTATTCTGGCATTGTACAGGGGATTTCTTGGAGTAAATCAAAGCAGGAAGTGAGGTTCCGAGGTGCCGGAAGTTATCAACTATAAATGGTGCAGCAGTCAAATGTACATTTTCCACATCAGGAAGAAATATCCAGGGAAAAAATGGAAAAGGCTGTTGATAAAATCCGGTAAATAGCCAGAAATGCAGCGAGTCAAAAATTGAAAATCACCAGCCCTACTATAACCGTAACTTTTCCACTATGCACATTGTGAGTTTACAACCATTTGGTGCTTAACCTGGTAACGCAGCCAAGGTACTTCATATTTTCCTGCACGTGAGTCAATGTTCTTAATTATAAGTGACTAATATTATCTATGCATGCTCAAGAAACCAAGTACATTTAGTAAATGTACAAGATATTGTATAGCTGTACAAGAGAGCACTACAACAGGGCATGGGGCACTAAGTGTGGACAGGTCTACAACTAATACTTCTTTCATGGAGTTCTGGGTACAATGTGTCTGGAAAATTGATGTGCTAGAGCCACTGACTGTGGGGCCAGCAGCTCACACATCATCAGGGCGCTGCACGTACTGGGTTGTGACAGCATTTATTTATTTAAAAAACACTTAAACAAGCACATAAAATGGATTAACATTTGAACACTTTTCATTGGTAAAAAGTTCCTGCCTATAAAGCCTTATAAGACCATCGAACAGTGGGTTTCTTTTTCATTTACCCACATTAAATATATGATAACCAATGAACCGTAGTAATACATGGTCTGTCTGCCTGGACGCAATTTCAATGTTGAAATGAACAAGTGTTCTGAACATGTTGAACACCTGTTAAAATGTCAAGATTGTAAAGATTTGCATCAGACAAGCAAGCAACTTACCTTTTGAATAAAATCCATCCAAGAATCAAGAAGGAGAGCCTTATATACATCCAATCTCAAAAGTATCAATTTACTTTTGTAAGAAATATGGCTATTCTGCTTTACATTTTGCTGTGAAGTGCAATAGACACAAAGCTCAATTATCATAAAAGATGAAAGTGAGTTGCCATGGGCCATGTGTGGCTGTGTACATATACCTGTACTAGGCATACTGTGGCTGTCTTTCTGCCTGTGATGTCCGCTCCACTCCATCTCATTAAACATGTGTAACTAACGAGGCATTCAATTTATGTGGCATCTTTAAGGAAGTACAACTGGACACTCTGACATCTTGACAGTCTTTGCCACAAGTTTCCAAGGCACGTAGGAATTTTATGTGAGATTTAAATATTGTAACAGTGTTTTTGTGTAGTCAATGGTCAAATTCAGAATGTTTACATTATCTCAGCATTTTGTGGTAACGAGAAATGGGAGGTGCACGCCCTTGAAATGGTGGAGATGGCAAAAAGGATTAACACATTACAAAGTTTCTGAGCACATTGGGGGGGGGGGGGGGGCAGGTGTAACTGGCCTTCAGATGACAAGAGCTGCTTCATTCACTCCATGCAACGCTGGTCAAAGCCTTATGCACTGCACTGCTAATGGTCTAGATTTCCATTCATCAGCTGGGGTCCAGTCAGGACGCTGGAGTCTCAAATAAATGTCAAGACATCATAATTTTATGCAGTGACTTCTGTCCATGCTGCAGTGTCATTAAGCCACAAACTGCCAGGCCATCAGCATCACCGACATGGTCAATACTTGACTTACTACCACTAACAACAGGCCAATGGGTCTGGTGCTCTGCTGATATATATAGGGATAAAGAACAGAATAATGGGCATATGAAGTTTCACTAACCCAACTCAATGAGTAAAGGAATTACAGGCCAGTCACAATTTTACCAGAACACAATAGTGTGACATAGTCACCTAGTTTTTGTACATGCCACACCTTTAGGTCAAGCCACAAGTGCATATAAAGTTTCAAGGACCTAACTCCAATATTTAAAGAATTGCAGCCCAGACTCAATGTATTGCAGTACTACATACATGTATCACCATGACACATATGCTGCACATTGACTGTTTTGCAGTTTTACATTAATTCCTCACCATGACTTAGATACTTGACCTAGTGACCTACTTTTGTTACACAACATACGTTTGGGTCAAGATATGTAATGAGTGTATAAAGTAAATGACATTCACATTATTACTAGCCAATGCTAGGGTCACATGGAAAACAGTTTAAACATAATGGAGGAATAATGATGCTAAATAAATCCAGAAATGCATGCAGATATAATGTGTTCATGACATTATCAGTAGAGGTGTAGACCACCTTCACACCACACACACAGTGGGAAGTGCCAGCTGTTTCACAAGGGCAGCCAGCAAAATGGCTGTACTTTATTCTAGTAGCTACAAACCCATAGATATTGACCACCAAAGTCACTGTCTATCGAAAATACTGATTAGGGAAATCAAAGGGAATGTATGCAAAAACTGTTTTAAAAGTACCCAAATTGAAAAAAAAGGTGAAAAATCAGAGATGTGAAATATCACCTGGTGAATATTTTATTCTTATCCTTCCACAAACTACATAAAATTTCCACCAAGCTTTCGAGGAATCTAAATAACGATTTATGAGGAGTCAAAAGTGGCACAAAAAAAACAAAAAACGAAAAACAAAAAACAAAAAAACAAAAAACACTAACAAAAAACAAAAAAAAACTCATAATAAAATCAGCAAAAAATTGCATCATCACTTGGTGAGAATATTAAGGTCTATGGATTCCCGGAAGTGTCCCTATAGAATTGCAAAGCAATTCGCTTGGTGGTTTCATAGAAGAAGATTGTTTTAAGATTTGCCAAAAAATTGAACAAAAAATTCATTAAAGATCTATTTATAAAGGACTGGCCCAGGACCATTTGAACAAACTTGGTAGAAACTCAACCAGGGTACAACCCCATCAAGTTTCAAATTAATCAAGGAGAAAGTTTTTCAGAAGAAGTTGAAAAAGTGAATTGTTGATGGACAGGTGCTGAAGCCAACAGACGGACCATAAGATAAACTCAGTTGACTGACAAGTCAGCTGAGCTGAAACTAGCTCGGACCTAGTTTCACCAATATTGTGCCGCTCTGAAGGGTACCAGAAAATGACCACTAGGGGTGCATCTCATGTCCCTGTCCCAGGGGGTCACCTTGTTCCCATAAAACTTCTAGCATGAAGCTTGCGTGAATAACGGGATTACTACAATTTATTGAAATTGTTTTTGTTAACATTTGCAAATGTAAAACATCAAATTTTAAATTTTATCACCAACTTATCAATCATAAATCATTTCTTTACGGAATATTTTCAATCAGGTAACCCCAGACTATACGGGAATATTTCATGTTCAGAAACTCCTGTACAATGTATACAGTAAAAACTGTTTTGAGAGACTGCCCCTAGAGCAGGCCAAAAAGTGCTCACATAAGGCAGGTGGTCTCTCAATAGAGGTGCAATAACATGGGAAGGATGCAAAAGGGACATGGAAAACACAGTCTGAAAAGGCAAGTGGTATGTCCTCACACAGGTCTCTCAAAACAGGTTCACTGTACCTTTGTACATTTACAGATTAATGAAAAGTTGTTGGCTGTACAGGACAACATGATCATGTACGAAGAACTTTAGAAGTAGTAAATAACACAAAATTACTTGGTTAAATATGAGGATGATAAATACTGAATATGTTCAAGGCTTTTTACAAGTAATAAATTAGTAAACAGGAGGGGGCAAGTAGGTTTTGAAACTAATTCATAACAACATGAAAATACCCAAATTAAGGTATACATGGCACTACTATCAAGCCATAGATTGTCCCATTAAGAGTCTCTGCTTGACCTGTGCAACTGTTGCTTTTGTAAGGAAAACCTGTATGCAGTTTGATCATATACATAATGGATCAGGTCAACATGGGACAATCAGACTTGAGATCATTGTCCACAAAAACTCTTAATTAGCATCAGGAATTTAATTGCTTAGAACACATTAAAAATGATCATATTGATGATATCATATACAGTGGAATCTGTGTATTAAGACCACCTAACAGACTGGAAAAAATTGGTCTTGATAGAGGAGTGATCTTAATATGGGACAAAATTAAATTATGCACAAACAAAACAAGACTTTGACTTGGTGATTTTAACGTGGGAATGGCCTCTTTATGGAGGTTGTGACAAGCATTAATTTGACTGTAGTTATTCAGTTCATTGTGCGCTGAATCATCATTTACTTATAAGTGACCTCCTGAAACGGACCAGAGCTATATGCATCTGTGGTGGAAAAGACTTCATGAAGACTATGACTGAAGGTAAAGTGTACAGGCATGAAGAGCTTTCCATGAAAGCTATATGAACATCTGGGTACAGGTCAATAGACAGAGAGGTGACAGAGACCTTGAGTGTCTGACTGACTGAATACTCGAATAGCATGTGCCTGCCCAACTGAAGATCCCACAAGGAAGAGGTGGACAGTGGGTCAACCATAGAAGACTGTCATTGCCAGAACCTGACTTGTCCTTGTTATTATCAACTGTATTTAGTAGCTGTGGACTGTGAAGGGTTCGTGTGGCTAAGTAGACCATATATATTCAGTCAGGACTTCCGCCAGCGTCCCTGGACTGTGGTCACTGCTGGAATAATCTACAAGACCCATCAAACTGTACCCTTTATTATTATAATAACTTTGTATTAATCATTGTTATAATATCTTTAGTGCAGTTGTTTAAATCAAGAGCTTTGGTGATTCTTTGTTAACATCATAACATGGAGCTCAGCTGCACACATCCTCATGTCTGCAATGCTACAAGTATGAATCACACAAATGCCCCTGCGTGATTGAGTTTTAAAATAACACCCACTCACCCTTTGAAAAAAATAAAGCAATAAAAACAAAGGGCACTGCCTGCTTTGTAGTCATAAGTACCTTGACTCCAAGATTGGGCCCCTATTAGGCCTCAGAACATATACATGTCCCAGAATACCATGTAACATGAGGACAGTCAGTGCGGGCAACAGTCTGCAATCATAAGTCACAGACTCAAAATATGTATTACACACAAACACACACCACTTACATACAATTATAAACATTGACCGCTGAAATGACCTGGAGGCATACATGTATGCATTAAGAATACTTGTTTGTCTCCATCTGCACCTCCCCCCCCCCCCCCATCAGCACTGAATCAAGGCACTAGTATTGTGTGCTGCCACCTGCAGGCCACTTCTGAAGATATGAAAGTACCTTTACTGCCAGCCTAAGGTGTTACTGTACAGCAGCAGGTTTTAGAATACAGGTAAATTTATAAGAATTAGATGTATATATGCTCTTGTCACAAGGGGATGGTCTTCAAAAGATATACATGTGGTCTCTCATGAAAGGTGGTCTTTAGAACAGGTAACAATGTAGTTTGTAAATTTGATATTAAGCACTGGGCAAACATGGTCCATCAGGATCAGAATGTGAATAAAAATATTTTGATTATCCAGAATTTATGGTTTTTTCAAAACAATATTATATAAATGTATCCCTGTGGAACTTTTATTCATGAAACTCCTCCAGTGACATTGAAAACAATGTTGTTTTTAAGATGTACATGTAGATGAAAGCAACTCAGCTACATGAATTTGTCTTTTGTATTTTCTTTTCTCATGTTGCCATGAGATGTTTTAAATGTATCTTAAAAGACCCTAATCAAGGCTTGAAATTAACTAATTTGGCCACTAGCCAATGAAAATAATCTACACCCCAGCTGTCAAAGGCAGTCCTGAGGCTGGGGGAGAGCAGAAGAAAGTATCCCTCCCCCCAAGGAGATTTTGGGGATCCTCCACAGGGAAATTCTTTAAATTTTGGTGCTCAAAACAGCATTCTGATGCATTTTAGGGACTCTTGTGTTGTATTATTAACACATTTCAGAGGCTACTCAGGTACTGTACTCAGTAGCATAGGCTCTGAATTGTGTTTTGTTACCACAGAGTATACTGGTGTGACCTCTCACCTGTGTGTGACCCACTGAAATCACATATTGTGTTAAACTGATCACCACAAGGTGGACACCAGTATGACTTTTCATTTTGGTTTCAACATAAGATCATTCCCAAAATGATCTTGAACCATGCATTGTATGTTCCTTCAGATGAAATACTTTGCCTGTAGATACAGATCCTTTCCCACATATAGCATTGTATGACAGCTCCTCATCCGTGAGAGTTCTAGTGTGCAGGGGGTCAAAACAATATTAGTAAAATTAATGAAGATTTTTTTCATGTATTTTTCAAAGGACAACACTCATGACTGACCCTGTAAGCATCACCAGCAAACAAATTTAATTGCCTCACATCTGTTCAGAGTGGCTTTTACAATTACATGTACCATGAAACAGAATAAAGGTGACTGTTTCCAGTTTCCTGGTTTTCGTGAAAATTTGTTCCAAAAAATGAATGAATAGATGAATAAATAATAAAATCTTTCTTCTTCATGACCAAGTTGGTCTGGAGATTTTATCCAGCACAATTTTTTTCAAAAACCACCAAAGTTGCTATGGTGACTGATCTAACCAGTGAAATGTGCATCTCATTTGGAATATTCATGATGTTTAAAAGTATGCAAATTTGGGGCAATGAAAAATTTTAAAAGCTCCAAATCTTCCAAAGTATTGCAGATACTCAATATTTCAATGTGCATATATAGGTTTGTGACACCTGCCAATATAATGGACAGGATAAGTTGTAGAATTTCAAATTTTGCTAATATAAGGGGCTTTGACAAATTTCAAATTTGAATATCTCCAAAACTATTATACATAGACATGATTTGCTATGCAGCAAATCATCTTTTCTATCTTTTTCTTACTTTCTCTAAAATAGAGGCAATTATGCCCACTTTCTATTAAAGTTTCTTCCTTCTCTGTGAAATACACAACTTAAGGGCCAAGTGATTTATACTGTGTTTTCTCAATATAACTACCACTCCAAGATCACACACTTCTCATGGACATATGATTTCCAGTGGTCTTTGACAGCTTCCACTTTCAAGTTCTTACAGCCTGAGCCTAATGTAAAATCTGATTTCTTTCGTCTGTCACTGTACGCATGTGGTTAGTCAATTTTTTTTACCAAAAATTAAAGTCTTAAATCACTTCAAAACTATTACAGATAGTAGTGTCATTCAAACTTCATTTTATAAGTTTCTGACATGGCCACATCCAATAAACCAAGGACTAAAGTTGTAGCATTCTAATTTATGGAAATTAGTGTAATATACAAAATAAAGTATATGTTCAACAATGGCAAAGTGTACCATTTCAAACTGTTCTTATTTTGAAGACACCCGGACAGATTTGCTGTCAAGCAAATATTCTTTTCTAGTTTCACCTTCATATTCATTAAACTTTACTTTTAGGTATCTGTAAGACATGATGTAGATTGTAGAATAAAAGAAAAAAGCTCCATTTAAGCACATGTGCAGCCCTCAGCTACCATGATGTTGCTGTACCCAACTTTTTGTCAACTACTCTCCTAACAGTCATAACAGAAGCATTTTAAGGTCTACCTAAACAAGCAACAAGCACATCCATGCTCTTTGTATTTTTTGTATTTATAAGTTGTACCACAGTGATAATTGTGTCAAGACTATCTAATGAATTCCCAAGATAGGATCAACTTAAATATATCATCATCCTAGGTACAATAGATTAATATCTATTAAATCATTCCGAGACTGTGACAATTTGGCACAGCTGGCTCCTCCACAATGCCACTGTATGCCTTGCCTACTATAATCCTACCAGGTTTCATCAAGTTTTGTCAACTTATTTAGATTTTCTTGCATGGCAACAAACTTGGGATAAGTGATCCTGTGACTCTGAGCATTAGGTCAAGGTGACCCAGTTACAATCCTAACCTAAGTCTCCCTCACCTAAACACATGTACATAATCCTCCCAACTTCAAAGTGTTACAAAGTTTTGTTATGTTCGTAAGCTTTCCTTGCACAGATATGAAATTCATCTGAGTGCCCCTGTGTCTTTCAGTATTCAGTCAAGGTGACCCAAAGTTGATCCTTATTAAGTTTTGCCTACATACATATCACTGCCAATTACACCAAGTTTTGCTTGGTCGTCAAGGTTTAGTTCCATGGAAATGAAATCCACATGTGACCTAGTGACCTTGAGAAATAGGTCATGGTGACTCAAGAGATGAAGGAGGAGGAGAAAGAATGGGAACAAATACAATGTCTCCCTATGGTTTAAAAGGTAGACATAATGCACCAATCATATACCAGGACTAGAACCTTATCAGATAGCAACGCATTTGACTTTGTTCACACAACCAGTAGATCTATCAAACATCAAAGCTGGGTATTCACAGAGGCTTGCAACAGATAAACATGATAAATACACATGCACATCACCATGTAACATGTTTCCAAGACAAATTCTGATTCCAAGTTCATATGTAGCTTGCATTAACTTTTAAAATGTGTGTGATTTGTGTCAAAAAAAAAAAACAAAAAAAAAACAAAACAATAAACTATCAAGACTCACATCTGTCTTTTGCTCCTTCTCCTTTTTTGTATCTGGCATTGCTCGCATAAATTGAAGAAATTGCATGTCTCCAGCAATTGGTGCCGAGTAGTCTTGCATTCCCTTCATTGCTTGTCTTTGCATAGAACTTGCCACTTTTGCCCGAATACTTCCCCGCAGCTTGGACAGAGATGTGCGCCTGATGGACAACCTACGAGGGTCAATTTTCCCCTGCTGGCTCTTCTTGTCATTTGTGGGCTTTCCAAGGAATATGCACTTTGGTAGGAGGGCAGGAAGGGTCCGTGGGACTGGCCGACTTCGCAGGGTTGGGGGACTTGTTCTACTTTGCAGAGGTTGTGGTGCCTGTTAAAAAAGTAGGTTGTGGATATTACCACAGTAACTGCCAGTGCTAGACCTGCTCCAGCTGGGATTTTTTTAAATATATTTTTTTGTGGTTTGTTTGTTTTTAATTAATTCAGTTTCGTTTTATACTTTTATCTTATGTTGAGCCATTTTTTTTTCATTAGTTTGAAGGTCTTTTAATCACTGAAAAAGTGAAGTGCAGTCTGACCACCGTCCAATTCAAGCATTCCTCAAATAGATGGCACTCCTATCAGATCTACTGCACTGGTGTGAAAAACACTGAATTTACTGTTAATTGTTTTATTTTCGCATGTATGAATTTTCACAGCTTTTGTATTTTTGACATTTCACTGTAGTTTTGATTTCACCGTTTTGGGCATAATTCCCATTCAAACAATGTTAAAATACTATTTCACTGTGTTTTTATTTTCACGGTTTTGTGCCCTCAGTGGAATTCAAGCGAAAATAAGAGTAGAGCCAAATGCAAGAATGATGTTTCAACCTGTTTGACTAATTATTTCTCAGAGGGAAATTCATTAATTTGTCTTAATCACAGAAGTTCAAGGTGTATGGAACTTGATACAAATCTTCAGGCATTATGGGTTAATTTTCAGGGCTGATCATAGGGAAAAACAGAACTCTTACCACAGACTAGGCTCTGCAAGTGTTTAAACTTGTAATTCCAGGAAAAACAATGGGTCAACTCTAGGAAAACGACAAGCAAATCAATGTTTTCTGGTTCAGTCTTCACCTTCCTCAATGTTGCAATTGTTTCACATAAACTGTGTGACACAAGCCCAAACTAACCATGTTCCATAACATTTACCTTTTTGATATTTTTAAACTGTCAGACATGTTCCAAAGTTAACAATACTTCCTAACAGTGACAGTTATTTTCCTCAATGCGGCAGTTGTTTCACTTCAACTGTGTGATACGAAACAAAACTAACATTGTTTCCTAAAATTTACACTTGCTATGTTTTTAGTTAATTAGTTAACCAGCCAAACATGTCGTGATGTACTGAATTTAACAATATTTTCTAACAGATACTTTCCTCAATGCAGCAGTTGTCTCCTTTTGACCGTGCAATACGAAACAAAACTAACATTGATTCCTAACATTTACATTTTTGTACATGTTTTTACTAAATCACTTCAACAGCCAAGCATGTACTAAATTGAACAGTATTTCCTAACATTTACTTTCCTCAATCCCTTACCATACTCTATTTCACTTCAGCTGTGTGACACGTACCAAAGCCAACAATATTTCCTGACAATTATTTGATTGAACTCTTCCACTTAAATCGCATGCCACTTACCAGGCAAAACTAACAAAAATTCCTGACTTCCTACATCATTTTATGTTAGAAATTAATGTTAGATTTTAGTAAGTAATCTTCAAATTAACGATTAATTCTGAGAGCACTTAACTCAGTTTTAACATTATCAAAAATTTCAAACGTGGCTGAAATGTTTTTTTGAAATACTGCCACTTGACATATGGTCCATGTATGTAAACAACAGTCATTTTTTTTCAGGAATGATCCCTCTGCCCCCCTTAAAGCTCATAAAATCATTAATGTGAACTGCCAGTGCTAGAAGCCTAGATAGAGTGAAGGCACCCCAGAAAATGGGGGGGGGGGGGGATTTTTGAGATCTGATGGGTATGGCCCTATGGATAGACAGACATGTGTGAGTCATCCAGATTCTATCAAAGAATAAGCACTAGGAAAGGTGAAGGACACATCATCTTCCGATATCAGAGTAGTCATAAAACAGGAATTTACTTAAACCGGAACTAATTGAACATTGACCTCGTTCATCAAAGTTTCAAACTTGTGTGATTTTAAGGAAAAATGAAATGTAGGGGCCAGCGGTGATGTTTTTTTGTGGGGCCTTCAAGGCCTGCATTCTGGTCTCCTCAAGTCCTATGTCTGGCTGCGTGTACAGCTTATGGAAACAGAGTCAATATTGTAGGATTTGAATTAATACAAGCTTTGAAGGCACACGGACAGATCTGCTTAGAAGCAAATCTTTTCTAGTTTTACAAGTGTTCCGGCTTAGGTTTCAGGACCTGGCCACGTAACGAAACAGGGCATGTTATATAGCAGGTCTCTAGTTGAAATCATTGTTCAAAAAATTGAAAGTTTGCCATTCAGTGAGAACCCGTCTTTTGCTTTGTATGATCACGTGGGTAAATACGAACTAACCAACTGTCACAGTCAGTGACACGATACTGGCGGTAGTGTCTTCATATTTTTTATGAAGGTTTAGTCTAAAATCGAATGACGGGGAGTGATTAAGTGATTGTCACTGTGTGCTGAAAAGGACAACTGTGTGCATAGTATTTCGCTGTTTATGTTTACATTTTAATTAAAACCTTCTAACGTCTTGGGTGAAAACTGAGCACCTTAAATTTGCCGGACAAACTTTCTACCAGAAACTTGCAAGTGCGAAAACAGACACGGATGAGTGGCCCGCACACGGCACCAGCTGTGCGGACCGTTCGCCGTGTTTGAACCGAGCTAACTCCAAAGACATTTCATACAGATCATGATTACCTTAAATGTCGGTTTTCTCTGCGGCGTATCGATCTTTCTCCTCTTCTCTGCCTTCTGGTCACTCAGGAAACGTAGATACTGAAAATTATCAGAGAAATCTCTATTTTCATCTTGAATTTCGCGCTTCCTTTTGCCCTGGAAAGTCGCCATGTTGACTTGGCTTGTTCTACTCTCACACTCAGTGACGCAATTTTTTGTTGTGATTTATTAACCATTTGGAGGGAGTCATTAAGTTATGCTTTTCATATTAAATTATTTATTATAAATTTACCACATAGTTTAATTTACAAAATTACTGCGATCTATTACTGGCACGTCTACGAATATCTCTTTGAGAGTACACTAACCGCTGCACATACAACTAGCACTGATTTTGGGCAAAGACAAGCAGACGAAGCCGCGGGGAGGTGAGTTACTGTTCAAGAATTTCTTGCAACGTGCGTTAAATTAGTAAACAGAGTAGAAATTGGCTGTTTATTTCTTCATATAGGAGAGACTTGTCCTAAATTTCTTGACAGATAAACATTGATTTCTTCAAATAGCAGAGATTTGTGCCACTACAGGTAAACATTGACCCATGTGTAACTTTCAAAGTCACGGAACCAGAAGGCTTGGCGGCCGTAAAGGAAGGCACGTTCGGTAACGGCAGTTCAACCATGGACCACCATCAACGACCCTGGTTGGTAGGTCCATGGTTCAACAGATGCTGATATTACACCCAGACATGGCTGCTATGCAAATATATCATCTATATCAGTACAAATAATTTGAAATTCGTACAATGCAATAAATTAAATGTGTACCGTGCACACAGAACTTGACAATGACAGCTTCCTGTCCCGTGCGTCATCTGTGACTGCTGTATCTAATTGTGTACGGAGGTTAATAAATTGGCAGCTCAACAGTCCGACTGTGAATTGAAAAAAAAAAAAAAAAGTACATAAACCGTCTTTGTGTAGTCTGACCATGGAGGTTTCTACTTCCATGGTCTGACTAAAGTACTGGTGCGGTGGTGCAGCTTGACCACATCATGCCAGCACTGCGACAGTCCCCTTTGACAAGGGGGAAACCTTCAAGTTGAAAAGGGGCCGGGGTGTGAGGACTGCCGGCTCTAGGCCCCCACATAAATTGGCAGCTCAACAGTCCGACTGTGAATTGAAAAAAAAAAAAAAGTACATAAACCGTCTTTGTGTAGTCTGACCATGGAGGTTTCTACTTCCATGGTCTGACTAAAGTACTGGTGCGGTGGTGCAGCTTGACCACATCATGCCAGCGCTGCGACAGTCCCCTTTGACAAGGGGGAAACCTTCAACTTCAAGTTGAAAAGGGGCCGGGGTGTGAGGACTGCCGGCTCTAGGCCCCCACAGGGATCAAGGGATGGGGCCCCATGTGGGAGCCTTGGCCCGGGGCCAACGCCCCTGAAGCTTAAGTGGCATTTACTGTGTTTATCAGGGCAAAACTGCATGATTTTATTTTTCGGGGTACAGCGCCCATAAAACAGAATTCCCATGATGACTAACTTACCAAAAACTTCACTTCAGGATATCATACAAAACATTCTTGCATACAGAGTGCACTACACTTACTTTGGCGACCGCAGCCCAGTTCCAATAAGTAAATTAAACAAATCAAATTTCAAATGTTTCTAATCTTCTTTTTTAGCTCAGCTGACTTGTCAGCAGCTGAGCTTATCTGATGGTCCTTCATCCGTCGTCAACTTCTCCAAAACCGTCTGCCAGATTCACTTCAAACTTGGTGGCAATGTACCTTGGACAGGTCTTCACCAGCTGGTTTTTGTTCAATTGGTCACACTTCATTTTTTATGACTTTTTTTTTGGTTTCTTGTTCTTTTTTTGGGGCAAATCTTAAAAAATCTTGTATGTCGAAATCGCTCAGCCAATTGCTTTGATATCACATAGGAACACTCCTAGGGACTCCTAGTTCTGAATTTGTTCACCAGGTGGCACTGTAATTTTTTTTAGCTTAGCTGACTTATCTTTTTTTGGATGGTCTGTTGTCCGTGCGTCCATCTTTAAAGTAAACTTAAACCCACTTACAGATTTTCTCTAGTCTGTGTACAGTCAGAAACCATCATTCATGTTTGGGTCCTCCTGTTTCATCATTTGGGTGTAGAGGTGACTATATAGTCAATTACCTTATACACTCGCTACAGGGATTGGTCAATACCTAGATCCGGTCTAATATATGACATCAACTTTCTTTTGACCGATCTCTGATTTTTTAATCAACAAAATGTGTATCTGCATACAACAATAAGTTTTCTTTACTTACCACTTACAGGTTCATAATAAAATTGAAATGTATGTGAAAGGGATTAACAGAATGCACCACTGTGGATCAACTATAGCTTTAATTGGCAAAGTTGAAAAATATGAATGTCAATAATTATCTTTAAAAATTTAAAGTTACTTCAGATCATTTCCATGAAATATCAAGTTAACATTAATAACATCTATTTGTAAAGTCAAATGTTGCATTCAGTCTACATTATTACTAATGACAATGTATGTCGTGTACGTGCAATTTGCTTCCAACTGGAGACTCATTTAACTGTTTAACCATTTGCTGTTCAAAGTAACCCTGGCACCTTATCTTTAGAGATTTCAGCTGTGATTGGCTTGTTTACTTTAAATATTAATACCAGACATATAGATGATATACAAGCAAACATTACTTTTTGTGACTGCTCGTTTCAAAATCAAAATCAGTACCACATGAGACCAGTGAACATAATTTTAGCAGTTTGAAAATAAAATGAAGATAGTATCGATAGCTGGATGAAAGAATCAGCTAGAGTTGTATGTGCTACGACATCCAGCACCGTGATCATGGGACACATCAGTCGGTAAGTTGACATTAATGAGACAATACCACAGTGTACAAAAGCAAACAGCACTGTTTGTGACTTCCTGCTTCAAAGATAAATTGCCACCACACCAGTCTATTGACTATAAAAATGGTTAGATACAAAATAATGATTTTATGGATGGTTGAAGTGAAAGAATCTGGGTACTTAACTTGTCTGTAAGTAGTTTGCTTACAGTGAATAATACCATAGTGTATATATGCAGGAAAACAACACTTTTGTGACTATACCTGTTTCAAAAGTGAATCAGTACTACAATAGACTTTTTAAATATGGAATGGTATAAATAAAAGAATCTAAATTTCAAAACACCAGAACTACCCAACAATACATGTTCGTATATGATAAAGTGTGAAAACAAAGCATTGGCCGCAATAGCTTGGAACTTTTTATTTGACCAAGATGGACCAGTCAGACCCAGAGAATTTTTTTGCCCTGTGGTAGTATGTAAACAAACACAAATTTGCAGGTAAATTTGCCTATCTCAACTGCAACATTGGTTTGGGTACATCACAAAGTTTCTGCCTGGTGGGGACAGACAAGCCGAGGTCAGATGGGTTTTGGAGTAGTCAGATCAAAGGGTGAAAGTTGTCAGCATCTTATTTTCTCAAACTGAGTACCAGGTAAACTTTTGCAAGGATATTTTTAACATTTGACATTTAACTATTACAGTGCCAATGGTTCTGCAAATTTGATTAATTCCTAGCTCTAAAGATAAAGGTCTGTTAAACACATACACATGTATCTACAATCATATACACGTACAATTGCCTATACTGGTAAAAAGTTAATATCCATGCAAGATGCATGTGCAGTGTCATCTTTTCATTGCAAATGTGGACAGCCATTTTACTAAAAGAAACTTGAATTTTTGTATTTAGGCCTGTGTATACCAAAGGGACTTATGGGAATTTCATAAATTTTAGTCTGTGGCATACCAGTTGTCTGCCTGCAAAATGCAGGAAGCCATTACCGAAAAACCCAACTCTTCTTTTAAAAAAAAAAAAAGTGTGCTCCAAGGTTGTATAGATTGTGAAAGAATTGTTTTCAGGTGAAAGTGTTTTAAATTTTGCATTATGATTATGTTGAAGAAGTACTTGTATATTACATTATTTTGTAAACATACAATGTCAAGACCATTTGGTGGCAAAATATTGTAGTGATTTAATAGTTAATACTCAGCATGTATAATATTTTGCATATTTATTGGGAACATATATATATATATATATATATATATATATACTTATGTAAGTATATAGGTTAAGTAAAATCTGTATGGTGTTGTCTATACACCTTGGATTCCGATATTGGAAACAATTATTTTGGACACCGATGGGAAAAGAAAGGGATTGAGAAAACTTTCACTAGCATTTTCAGAGTTAAATTCATCTAATTTGAGGGAGTATGGTTACATTAGTTTTCAAGGATTTGTGTCCTTTAAAAATAGAAAAGCAAAGACATAAAATATATATCTTATTGTAGATGTTTTCAAAGGTATTACATAGTGATGGCACAAATTGTTGATACATCTGGGATTGGTAGAAAGTGTCCACAGTAGGCAGGTCTCTACAACATATATACAGACCCATGTTTTAACACAAATATTGACCATTTGTTTCTGGACATAATGGAGAAACATTAACATTAGACAGGTGTCCACATTATTGCTCTAGATGTTGAGATTTATTTATTTATTTATTTTTAAATAATTTTTGAAGCTTGAAAATATAGGAAAGGTGATCCTATTTTTTCTTTAATTTCGCTATGGATTACTAATGACTGAATTTCAGTTCATAAATGTGAATATTTGTGAAGAAAATCAAGAAATAAATGAAGTATATAAAATTCTATTGCATAAAGATGACATTGTGAATGCATATTTACATACACATGTAAAGTATTCATTGTACGCCGATACCCTCCACAGTTTTCAAGTTAGCCCAATATAACTTTCAGGACTTCTAGGTTATAGTATGAAAATCTACTTCCCTTTCAATATTGGTGGCACCACTTACAATATTGAGGAATTTTTGCCAAAATTTTATTCACTTCAGTGTAAATGGTAATCCATAGCATAAGCCAGCAGCATAGTTTATAGGTGGGCTATTTATGTTTGCCAGGGAAGCTATAGACCAGGGAGTTGTGCAGTAGCAGTAATTGGGTTATCCCCTGGGAACCTTGTGGAAACCCCACAGAAGGCTGGGGAGTGCTTTGTTCACTTGGCTGTCTGCCAGCCATCCACATGGTTCTCAGGCACAGGGGTCGGGCGCAAAGGTCATGGAAATCCCACAGAAGACTGAGGTGGGGTGGGGGAGCTTTGTTTACTTGGCTGCCTGCCAGCCACCCAGATGGTCCTCAGGCGCAGGGGTTGGGCACAGAGGTGGGGCGCAGCATGCCAGCCACCCAGATGGTCCTCGGGTGCAGAGGTTGGGGGGCAGCCTGCCAGCCACCCAGATGGTCCTCGGGCATAGCATGGGTATATAAGGGATGCCTTCCCCCATCATAGCAGTATTGGAAGTTCAGTTATCAGATAAGGCTTGAAGGGCATAGTCAGACAGACACGTACAGTAGACCAGACTTGGATGTGACAGCACTCAAGCACCATCAGCACTTTGTTGTCAACTTGTTTCACATTTTGAGATCTCCAGAATAAATGGTAAAAGTGATGTACAGTCTTCATTTTGTTAGGTGAAATCCTAACAATATTATGCAACATAGGGGTCAGAATGTGAAAATCTTGTGGACATTTTAGCATCTTAAACTTTTGGTGGATTTTCACCAAATTTGTGGGGTTGTTGGGGAGGTCAAAATCTAAGATGCTAATGATACTAGTGGCACCACCCATAATTTGATAGCAATTATGAGCCAAAATGTGTTTTAAGATAAAGTTGCGTATCTGGAAAAGTAATTAGATTGAACTTACCAAAGTTATAGGATATATAGACCCATGTCCAATGCCAGAATGTTATGTAATATCAGTGACCTTGTATTTTTGTGAGGTCACCTTGCCTGTAAAGTTGAAAGAGGTGATTTTGTAATGGCAGGCTGTAGCTTGGACCTCAATGGCAATGTCAGCACAGCACCTGGCCCATGGGCCCGTTGTATTATATGATGTAGGTGACCTAAATCTTCTGTCCCAAGGTGACTGAGGACACAAAGTTTAGGACTCACTCACTGTTGTCTTGGCACATGCAACATGACATCACAGGAATTGCACAAATGAGCTAAGATAACCCTTGGAGCGAATTGCCAACTAGTGGACAAATCAGACACTAAAATCATATAAGCTTTAAATATCTTCAGAAGTCACTTGAGGACCCACAGTTTGAAATGAAGATGTAGGTGCAATATAGCCACAGTGCCAGCAGAACATTAGGCCCAAGGGCATCCTCTTAAGGTTTCGGACCAGTAACCTCTCAAGGTCGGGTCAGCTGATCCACAACTTTTGATCAAGTACTGAATACCATTCCTGTGTCTATTGGATGTTAATATTACAGGAGCAGATCATCCCAAATTAAGTCCCATCGTAATTTTGGATATGAAAATACTTATCAACTGAGAGTTTTAGAAAGGCATTGCTACTCTAGACATATTTAAATCGTTTGATAACTTTATGTATTTTTGGAGACATATTTGGTGCAGAACAGTCAATAATGGAGGTAAGGTACACAAATGCACCTGTAAACAAGTCTTTTTTTTTAAAAAAAAAAAAAAAGAAGGGCTCGCCAGGTTAGAGAACAATGTATTAGTTGTGAGAGTTTATGGTCAGTTTAAATCTGGGAGTGTGATGATGGACACATTATGCTTCTCAGCTGAGCCAAAGGAAAATTGAATTATTGTTTTGCATGGATTGTTGGCAGGTAGCACCATCTGATGGAAATCCATACAGTTTTTGCACCAGTGCACCGCAATCAAAACACGGATAAGCTCGTACTACAAACAGGCATCGATTCTGCAGAGCAAAAATTACACTTTATTAAGTGGCTCGAACAAAATTTTTTCAGTTTGCAATAAAAAAGGTTTCTGGATTTTTTTTGGGCGGGGGGGGGGGGGGGGTTGCGAATGTACAGTGCAATCCGTTAAAATACAGTGCAATCTGGTGAAATCTGATGGTTAGTCATACCCGTTCCCAGAATGCAACATGTCCATTTGTGCACATGCCTAATTATGCAGGAACTCTGTTTTTCCCTGCAGCCCATCCACCACAAATGGGCTCTGTCGAAGCCGACCCCCAAAAAACAATCTAATCACATGACCCCCCATTTTTCTTGGTTTTTACTTGTTGCTATCAGTATAAAGTTGGAAGTACAATTCAAATTTAGGAAAGTTGTGATTTTACAAAATAGGAGAAACAAGCCAGCAGATGTCACTACTGTAAATTGCTTTATTTTCGCGTGTTTAAATTTTCACGGTTTTTCTATTTTTGAAATTTCACTGTATTTTTAATTTCACTATTTTGGACATAATTCCTATTCAAACAATGTTAAAATACTATTTCACTGTGTTTTTATTTTCACGGTTTTGTACCATCAGCGAAATAAGCGAAAATAAGAATACAGCGAAATTAAAGCAATTTACAGTATTTTAACATGAAAATGCATTAGGCCTAGGTTACTGGTCCAAGACCAATATGAGTATTAAGTTTGACCCTAACAGTTCAATTGCAATTGACCATATAAAGTACAATGCATATATAGATAATAGAATCTACACATACACAAGCAAAAGTTACAGAGAATCTTGTTTAAGCTCATGTTGCAATGACTGCATTGATAAGGCCCCTGGGCAAAATGCTAGGAGTTCCAGTATGTGGCATCCCCAGATGGCAGCAGTGATCGCATTGGAACCAACCTCCCTCCCCAAACATAGCAAAGGGAATAGTAAACTCTATGGACGTGCACACTGAATGATCATATAGTGTGTAGGCATATTATTAAGAATTCAGTACCCACTGAACCATAATGCATGTCAGGTTTAGGTATCTGAGCATGTGCAACATGTAGGCTAGCAATGCAAGGTGAAAGTCATCCTCATAGCAATGTGTGCATCCACAGATGCACAGAAAGAAGAAAAAAAAACGCTTTCCCACAATTGCATCTCATTCTCAGCATACCCACAACTTCTGCTTGTGTTGCCACAGCCAGTCATGGGAGTCCTTGCAAGAAGTACTTTCTCCACTCCCTTCCTCCAGTTACCCACTCCAGAAGCTGTCTCCCTGAAACGCAACACACTACAACTCTTTTCCCAGTACTTCACCAGGAAGCCTTTCACTACCTTATGCCAGTTCTTCCAACCCATCATTGATCAGACAGTGCTAATTGATCACTGTCTGCCATACATGTATCTATGTCTGTGTGAACAGTGTGCGGCCCTATCAGTGAAGTTGAAATAAATGCAAATTAGAAGCAACGAATGAGCAGACTTGTGTGTATTTGTGATAGACCAAACCTACAACAGGCCATGATCAGTGAGCAGCAGCAATGTACATGTATGTATTTACACTACTAGGATTTGTTGTGTACACTTATGTCAGACCTGTCACTTTAATGCTAACATATGGTCACCATTTTGTCATCAGTCCATGCTGTCCTGTCAACAGTGATCCATAAATGAATCAAAGTTGCAATGAAAATGTACTAGAATTAGCTAGAGGTTCGGACTTCATGACCTTCATGACCGAATCTTGTTTGCTGACACTTGACATTCTGTTGTATCAAGAATTAATCTTTCTGTCTGGCATTTCTTTTTTCCTTGCTGAATTTTTGAAGTCAAGAGCCTTATTTTCCTACATTTTTTTCTGGGATTTAATGCTTTCTGGCCTGTAGCTTTTCCAATGTCATTTTGAAGGTACTTTTAAAGTAACCATTTTCCTTTGTTGACAAACAGATTTATTTGAAGTACCTGTGAACCCTCTTTTCTAGTTTCTCTTTTCTCTCTCTCCCCTTCCACTAGCAATTTTGTCTGACCGTTTTTTGGGACACTAATACATTTAGAAACTTCAAACTTGGTATGATTATAGATCCATACATGAAGTTGTGCCTTTTTGCTGAGACAGCTAAGTGCATTTTAAATGAGGCAAATTGGTGGCATTTGAAAATTTAAATCTTGAACATAAAGCTTCAAAATTATTATAGGCAGAGCAGCTGTAGTGATGTCATTCCAACTTTTAGCTGATGTTTTATGCTGTAGGCGCATCAAATGAAACACAGCAACACATTGGAATTTATGCTTTATAGAGCACACTTGAAAATGCAAATGTTGGATATATTCAAAACTTTTATAGGTAAAGCTACTATTCCAAAATTAATACCTAGGTTTGTGCTGAAGGTACATCTGATAGTCACAAACAAAAGTAGCATTAAAATTTGTACAAGTTTTTGAGGCACACAGATTTACTTTCAAGCAAGTTTTCTAAATTTTTTATTTTTATTCTTTTTCATCATCAGGCATTTTGTAGCATAAAGGTGATGCTGTGAACAGCAGATATATCGGAAACCCTGGTATGGGGTAGGGACAAAATTTTCTCTTGCCAATGATGGACAAATATTGGACAAAAGTTCTAGATGACTATTTAACTTGAGGAGACTTGACATGCTTAAAGCTAATGTACATGTGGAATCACAGGTTTAAGTAGTACCTGTCTGTGCAGATGATGGACAGATACATAGACCTATTTCGAGAGGGTATAATCATTATGGTATAAACTGGTGCTTATTTTACCCAGGGCCCTCTTACGCATGCCAAGCCTTCAACCATATGCATGTGCAGTGTATATACTAATTGGTGTTACCATGATTGAATCATTTAAATCATAACATGCATAACTTCTTTTCTGTTTTTCAGACTTCCAAGATGACCATGTGAGGTGAACCATGTTTGAAGCATCTGCTCACATTCTGGAAATTCCTTATCGCTGCCCAAAGTGTGGAAATGAAAGAAATTTTAAAACTTTGTCGCACCTCAAGTCCCACTTAGAAGCTGAACATTCCTACCTGTCCCCCTCGAAGGGTCAGACAAAGATTGGACGGCAATCCCCACTGACACAATGCTACACACAGGAGGCTCAAGAGTTAGAACGTCAGCTCCGTGTGGCCAAAGAAACAGAAATTTGTAACAGATTGTTGCACAGCAGATCACTTGATGCCGCAGGCAGTCCATACCACAGTACTGTACAGTCTCCAAGGAATCCTTTTCTTTCTCCTCGTATTGTGACTCCTGTGTTTGAATCTTCCACAGTTACATCCCCACGCCTGCACCATGATCTTGGTTCTAATCAAGTCACTAGAACAAATGCTGCACTGACAGGTCTCTGGCAGCTGTCAGGTGCTCCAGTGACTGCATCAGGTGATGTTTCTAAACCATACAAGTTCCCAGAAAACAATACAAATGACTCACGTTCAGTCAGCTTTCAAGTGCCAAATACCCAAGAGCCAACAAGCTGTACTAATCTAGTACAAGAAATTGCAGCTAATGGCCATCAGCATGGTGTTTCCAAAGTGTCAAATGCTCAAGTAGTGCCACCTGGTGTCATATTCAAATCACCGTATTCAGAATTGGCAAGTCCGACGACATCTTACAGGAACAACATAAATGCTCTTGCTGATGAAATACAAGGATCCAGGCAGCAACAATGGATCACGAACAATTCTTTGTACAGGACTAGAGACAACTTTGGTTTAGTTCAGCCAGCTGGTGACAATGTAACATATGTGCAGCAAAATGTGATAGAAAAACTCCGTGATGAATTACAACTCAGGGATACCCAGCTACAGAAAGCAAACTTAGAGTTGCACAAGCTGACAGAGGCCAGACGGAAGTTGCAAAGAGAGTTGCTGGATGTGAGTAAGTGGAATGAATGCCAGCAGGAGATGGTTGGACAGCTGGAGGAGCAAGTCCAGGTAACCAAGGGGTGTTTGGCGGAGAAAGACAGGTAAACTATGTTACCACTTGTTGCATCGATTTTTAAGGAGCATTTTTTTTTCTTTAAAGAAATGGTGTTAATTTAAATGTGTTCTTTTTGACTTTCATTTTTTCATCAGTAAGGAACCAAGGCAAAATTGTAAGTTTGGTTTCAAAATACAAGTGGCCCATTCAGCAGATGCTATGAGTGCTGCCAATACCGTAGTTACCGTGTACATAATTTACAAAATAAACCCAGAAATTATGCAACAAACAAGATTTGTTATTGCACATGTAATCTGGTATTTTGCTTGTTTGTGCTGACTACTAATTATGTCTCCCCGCAACGCAAAAGATTTGACTTAAGAGGTTGAAATTTTGCATGATTATAAACCATAATATGAACTAGGTAGGGATCGTAGATGGGTGACCTTGACATATTTTCAAGGTCACGTGGCCACTTTTAAAAATCATTGCGGATGCACTCGAAAGATTTGACTTAAAGAGGTTGATATTTTGTGTGATTATGTTTCTTTGTAACACTTTGCTTGTAACTGCAGATGTATGACCTTGACCTATTTTTCAAGGTCACATGGACATGTCATGTAAAATTGATGTGGATGCAATAACTCCACAAGGATTTGACTTAAGAGGTTGAAATTTTGCATGATTATGTACCATAATATGAATTAGGTTGGGATAACAAATGCTTGACCTTGACCTATTTTTCAAGGTCACATGGGCATGTCATGTAAAATTGATGTGGACACAATAATTCTGCAAGGAATTGACTTAAGAGGTTCAAATTTTGCATGATTATGTACTATAATATGAACTAGGTTGGGATTGTAGATGGGTGATCTTGACCGATTTTCAAGGTCACGTGGCTACTTTTAAAAAATCATGGCAGTTGCACTCGTGAAAGATTTTACTGACACAGGTTGACATTTTGTGTGATTATGTTTCTATGTAAGACTTTTGTGAGACCTTGCTTGTGACTGCAGATGTATGACCTTGACCTATTTTTGAAGGTCACGTGGGCAATTTGTCTAAAATCAATATGGACATGATAACTCAAGGAAGATTTGACTTGGGAAGTTGAAATTTTATGTGAAGATGTTCCTATGTATGATCTTGCTTGGGATTGCAGATGGATGACCTTCACATATTTTTCAAGGTCACACAGGCATGTCATCTAAACTTAACACACATGCAACAACTCTGCAAGGATTTGACTTAGGAGGTTGGAATTTTGCATGTTTATGTACCATAATACCAGCTAGGTTGGGTTTGTAGATGGGTGACCTTGACCTATTTTCAAGGTCACATGGCCACTTTTTAAAATCATTGCAGATGCACTTGAGAAAGATTTGTCTTAAAGAGGTTGATATTTTGTGTGATTATGTTTCTATGTGAGACTTGTGTAAGACCTTGCTTGTAACTGGGAATGTATGACCTTGACCTATTTTTCAAGGGCATTTCGTCAAAAATCAACATTTTGAAATGTCAATAAAGAGTGTACCTTCACCATATCTGTAGATCATTGGAATCGGTATGTCTGTTTGTAGAAATAAGCGTGACAATAGTAAGGGTGCACGGGGAGACATTTGATTTTCTGTTGGAAAATCAGCCTGTTCTTGTTAAGACTGTAATTGTTGCTGGCCCAGCATGTTAAGCTATGTGCACCTAACACAACAATGTCTCAAGGTCAATAATGCGGGCCAGACAAGTCAGGATGAGCAAAACATGTACATCTCTAGTAAGATGAAATAACTACACCAGCTTACTTTGTCATGTATGTACTTCTCTGAAGCATTTTTTCATGTGAGCTGTTCCACTTAAGTTTTCAGCCTACTGTATTTAACCATAAGTTTTCACTTAAGTGGTTTATGCTATTAATCATATTCCTCATGACTTATATTTTCAAGTGGAGAACAAAAGCATCATGGGTAATTTCTTTCAATGTAAATATGATTGACACTTTTGCTTATGTGCAGACACCATCGTTAGCAACTCACTATATCCATGCATTTAGTCTTTATTACTATGTTATGATATGAGACATAATTGTCATTACTAAGTAATTTTCATTTGTGTTTGTGTGACTATACGGATAGTTATCATTTTTAGCTGACTTGTCCTTGCAGCTGAGATTCAACTGTTCACACCTCCATCCATTCATTCACATTTCACATTTTTGACGTCTTCTCTAAAACTGTGAGCTCAGTGTGGTGCCAGTGTTCCTCAAGTGGTTCCTTCTACATGTCTTCAAATTATCTTCATACTGAGCTCTAGTGATTTTTTTGATGTTTTGGAAATATTTTGTTTATTTTTTTGCAAAAGTTAATTAATCTAACATCTTCTCTTTAATTAATATTTTGGACTTCCCCAAAACCGTTAGCCAGATTCACTATAAACTATCTGGGGATGTACCCTCAATGGATCTCAACCAAGTTGTTCAAATGGCCATGATCAAGTGCTTGTGCAAATTTTTCCTTTTTTTTTCTTTTTTCATTTGCAAAGTCTTAAAAAAAATCTTCTTCTCTGAAAGTGCTACGCCAACTGCTTTGAAATTGTGCAGGGACATTTCTTGGGACCCCTGGGTGACTTAAACTTATTCAACAAGTGGCCCTTTTACGGGTCTCCTGACCATAGGTTGCAGAACTTTTGCAATCAATTCATGAAAATCTGTGGTACTTTCATTATTGGTGGCACCACCGAGAGTATTACCTAATACACAGGCCAAAGGGTGAAAAAATTGAAAACACTCTGGTGTCCTTGATTTGTGATGGATCTTGATAAAGTTTGGTGGAAACATTTGGGAAATATGTGAACCTGTACAGATGAACAGAAAGTATGAGCCAATATCATGTGTTCAGACGTATGAAATTCATTATCATGAGAAATAATCAGGCTAACGTAATCAAATGTCACAGCATATGTGTATCATGTCTTAAAATATGATATTGCATAATATGGGTGACCTTGACCTACTGTTTTAAGGCACTGAGGGAATAAATTTCAGGAGATGATATCTTGTGATGGTCATTCTGTCCTTACATGTGAACATATATATGCATTTTACCATCACAGAAATATCATACAGAAAAGTTAATGGTGCCTGGAGTCCTGGTGGCACTACTGGTGATTTTCAATGGAACCAGCATTATATGTGCAGGCCTAAAGAACACATTAAATTCAGTATTATGATCATAAATATTGATACAATATTGAAATTGATACAAAATATGTATTGTACATGAGAATTGATATTATAAACTCAGTGAATGACTTTTACCTTACTTTTTGGCAGTTTTGGAGATTTTTCAAGATTATGCCTAAAAATGAATTTTAAAAAATCATGAAAGTTCACAAATTAGTGGAGCATGACTATTTGAACACAGTTGGTAAAAACCCACCCAAGGTACATCCCCACCAAGTTTGAAGTGAATCTGGTTGACGGCTTTGGAGAAGATCTTGCAAAAAAAATGCACAAAATAGCTCATATTAAAAAATTACTGGACTGTGACAATTTGAACAAACTTGGTAGAGATCCAAGTGCTCGAGGTACATCCTTACATGGGCTCCAGTGAATCCAGCCAACATTTTTTGAGAATTTGAAGGAATGAATTGTTGATGGATGGATGCTGACAAAGACTGGACAAAGTACCATTAGATAAACTCAGTCGACTGACAAATCAGCTGGGTTGAAAATGTATTCTTCAAGTGTGTATTTTACAAAACTAATCGATGTATTTAACACAAATATGCCTGAAAATTTATGAATAGTTACTACTTGAATGGGGATAGATTAACAAAGAAATGTATGGGCTCTTGAATTCTTAAATACACCCATAACACTGATCAACCCGGTTACAAGGTAGAGCACATTGTGCCTGTTTGCACAGACTTCACATAAGCATTAAGTGTGTCAAGGTTTGCCACAGAACTGTAGAAAGTAAAATAGATTCCACTTAATTGGGAGTGATTTGCATAACCATAAAAGTGATAACAGAATGTTGGCATATATATATATTCTTGTAACATGGTGGTGGGCTGTTGATACAAAGTGGTTTGTACCTAATGTATATTTTGCAATAAAACTGTCCCATCCTCATGAAAATTATGTTAGATTCTCAAAGAGGTTGGTCTCTCTCATGGTAGGGATATTGCAGGTAAATAGCTATAGATTGTCTAAGTTGTACATTTCCATTGTCTATTAATTTATTAGTAAAAAAAAAAGATTATTTTTACCTGTAAAGTAGGCACTCTATAACTTTTAATAATAGTTTTAAATGTGGTCTACTGCCATTCTTAAAAATAAAAATAAGCAAAAATAATTGAATAAACTAAAAACAGGAGATTTGATGCAAAGCAAATCTGTCTGCATGCCTCCAAAACTTACATATATAAGTTAAATTCTACAGTTTTGTTTGTGCTTCATCGGATGTGCACTCAGTGCAAGCCCGTAGATTGAAGTTGGAATGACAGATCTCTACCTAGAATAGTTTTGAAGATTTTCAACATTAAAACTTTTGAAGTGCCATGAATTAGCGTAAAGTACAATTTTATCTTCTGTTTATGGTCTGTTGGATTTGCCTACAGCACAAATCCATGAATTGAAATTGGATTCATCATTGGTACCTCTACCTATTGTTTTGAAGGTAAACAACATATAAACTTTTCAAGTGGCCTTGATTAGCATAAATTAAAATTCTACAACTTCTGTTAATGGTTCATTGGGTGTGCCTACAGTGCATGTATACAGGTCTGTGGATTGAAGTTGGAATGGCACCTCTATTTATAATTTACTTTTGAACAGATTCAATATGTAAACTTTTGAAGTGCCCCTCATTAGCATAAATTACAATTTTACAACTTTTGTTTGTTCTTCATTAGATGCGTCTACAGCACAAACCTATGAATTGAAGTTGAAATGGAATGTCCTTCTAGTTTTGAAGATTTTCAAGATATAAATTTTCAAATGGCCCTAGTTTGCATAATTTTCAAAACCATCATACCTGATCCCAAGAAGACACAACTTTGTGTATGGAACTATAATCATGCCAAGTTTGGAGTTTCTCTGGGGGGGGGGGGGGCAACACTAGAAAAGAAGATTTGCTTGAACACATGCTGAACTTGTAAAATCCAGTGAAGCGTTTTATGAAAAACATTTAATTTGTCATTTGTTTGTTTTCTTTTCCACAGAGAAATTAGAGAAATGAACAATTACTTAAAAACTGCAGCAGAGAAAGAGACAGAGGCTAGACAGAAACTGGAAGAATTTATCAACAGTTTGATGGACAGGGCTGAAAAGGCTGAGGGACAACTCCAAGCCATCAAATATGGCTCAGGTGCAAGGCAGCGCTCAGCCAGCATGGTGCACCCACCTGCACCACAGGTAGGGAATGCTATGGTGGATGTAGCAGATGATGGCCAATATCTGATTTGTCTGTTACAGTGGCAACAGATTGGACATATGCATGTACAATATATGTCCTGATGCCCTCTACAGGTTAAGCTCAGGTGACTGGTTGACCAGGTTTCCCTTCGCTCAACGCAGTCTCCATGCTATAAAATTATACCAGTAGGTTGCAAAACTGTAATTGTTAGAAATTGTAATGGAAATTGAATGGTTATCATTTAGGTACATATTTATCATGCTTGTGGTTTTTGACATCAGAACTGCCAGATCTTGTAGCTGCAGCATCTGTTACAGTGTGCCTGTATGTGTGAGTAGGCTTTGCCTTCATGATCTCGCTCTCGATCTCTCTCCTCCCCCAAGTTGACCAACATTTCATTTAGACAGTATTATACTTAGATAGTTCAAATTTGGCATCATTATACCTCCAAGCATAGAGTCTGGCTTTTTTTTTGTTACAAGGAGAAATTCTCAGAATTATGTAAATTAGGATCATTTGATATTTCAAATCTTCACAACCCACAAAAAATGGGCATGGTAACTGAGGACAACTAGTGGCAAAAAAGTTCAGTTCAGGCTGTGGCAAGCTTGCTAGGCAACACACTGGTCTGAAGCTGGTGATATCTGGTGGCTCAGAAGTCCAGGTTAGGGTCTACATGGGTAAGTTGCTTGGCAATAAGTTCCCTGTAACTGGAGAGCAAGCTTAGATCTGGAATAGTAATTATGTCTCCCAGTGGAAGCCGGGGGACATATTGTTTTAGTGCCCGTTTCTTCCGCTTCTTGTTGTTGTTGTTGTTCAGGTTCTTCAACACTTGGTTTCCTGCGATAAGTCTTGAAGAACTTGATGGAATTTGATGAAACTTGGTAGGATTATGTATTTATGCAAGACCTAGGTTGGGATTGTATTTGGATGACCTTGAGCGAATTCTCAAGGTCACAGGGTCACTTATGTGAAATTGGTTTCCGTTCGATAAGTCATAAAGAACAGGATGGAATTTGATGAAACTTGGTAGGATTATGTATCAAGGTAAGACCAAGGTTGGGATTGTATTTGGGTGACCTTGACGTAATTTTCAAGGTCACAGGGTCACTTATGTGAAATTGGTTTCTCTGCAATAAGTCTTGAAGAACTTGATGAAAATTGCTAGAGTAATGTATCTAGGTGAGAGCTAAAATAGGATTGTAATTTTCAAGCAAACTTGGTCATTTGTAGTTTGTTATCACCTATAGCTTATTCAGAGACGTAAGTGTTCCACCGGGAGACGTTTGATTTTCTGTTGGAAAATCAGTCTGTTCTAGTTCTCTTTGTAGTGTTGACTTGAGAAAGAAACTTCATATTCATAAGACAGAGAGCTGCAAGATGGGCCCCAAGTTCCAAGATATCTTGAAGCTGGCCACCAGTTTGACCAGTGACTATGGTTGAATGGTTTTGATGGTAACTGACTGATCAGTAAATTGTAGAACAAAGCAAGAGAATGACCCGACTTCATGCTCATAACCTTGTTTCAACCAGTCTTGCCTTGTTGTCAGGCTCACCAGGAGCTGAGATTTTCAGCAGTTGTGCAGTGCTGTATATATACCATTAAAGACGTAAAGTTCCTTTGTTGTGCCCAGTAAAATATGGTGCTAACATTAGACGTTGTTAGTGAGGAATTAGAACATCATGAGGAGGCTTGTACTTTGTTCAGACTTGACAATTCACCTGAGTCAATTGACAGAAGGCAAATATATGTGGTTTGCACAAAGTACAGGGTGTCTGTGTCTTCCCAGCCTGTCTGGACTGAGCCACCCACCATTTTGTCATAGTGTGTGCTGGTGACAAGCCTGTGCCCAGTTTATATGGAATAAAATGAGAATAGGTAGGGATAAACTCTCAGAAGTCAATTGAGAGGTAAGGAATATTTTTTTTTTTTTTTTTTAATTTTTAAGATTTTTAGCTCAGCTGACTTCTCAGTCAGCTGAACTTATTTTATGGTTCTCCGTCCTTTGTCAACAATTCACATTTTGACTTCTCCAAAACCATCAGCCAGATTCACTTTAAACTTGGTGCAGATGTGCATTGGGTGGGTGTCTACCAAGTTTGTTCAAAGGGTCATGCTCCAGTGGTTTTTGGATTTTTTATAATTTTTGGGGGGAAAATCTTAAAAAATCTTCCCAGAAACCGCTCAACCAATTGCTTTGATATTGCAATGGGGCACTCCCGAGGATGACTAGCTCTGAATGTGTTCACCATGTGGCGCTGTGATTTTTTCTATTTTTTTATATGATTTTTTTGTGTGGTTTTTTTTTTTTTTTTTTTTTTTGACTTCTTGTCCAGAACCGTCACTCAGCTTAAGCTGAAACTTGGTGGATATGTTCCTTGTGGAAGGGTCAGACAAAGTCGTTCACTAGGTGGCACTGCTGGGGATTCCTGATTTTTAACAATTTTTTTTAATTCAGGTACTTATCGGTCAGTGCATCTTTAACTGTCATCCAGATTGACTTCAAACTTGGTGGCAATGTACCTTGGGTGGGTTTTTTTCCAGATGTGTTCAAATGGTCACACTCCAATGATTTTTGGATTTTTATTGAATTTTTTTTTTTGTTCTTTTTTGGACAAATCTTACAAAATCTTTTTCTCTACAACCGCTCACCCAATTGCTTTGATATTACATAAGAACACACCTACGGACTCTTAGTGCTTAATTTGTTCACCAGCTGGTTCTGCATTTTTTTTTTTTTTTTTTTTTCAAATTTTTCATGAATTTTGGTGTGTTTTCATTACTTGTATCTTCTCCAGAACCGTTTCTCAGATTAAGTTGAAACTTTGTGAATATGTTCCTTGGGAAAGGATCAAGTAAAAATGTTCACCAGGTAGCAGCACTGCTGTGAATTCCTGATTTTTAAAAATTTTTTTCAAGTGGGGTACTAACCGGTAAATGCACCTTTTGTATTGCATACTATGCAAGCCAATGGGCATTCTAATGGTAATTCACAGTTGGACTTCTCTGAAGAAACTGTCTGTTAGATATACTTCAGACTTCGTGGTAATGTACTTGGGGGTGGGGGGGTGGGAGCCATTCTAATGCATTCTAACGGTAATTCACAGTTTGGACTTCTCTGAAGAAACTGTCTGTTGGATTTACTTCAGACTTGGTGGCAATGTACGGGGGGGCTCCACCAAGTATGGTCAAATGGTCACGTTCCAGTGATTTTTTATGATTTAAAAAGTTTTAATAGGAAAGTTTAACATGGGAATTTCTTCTGTGTTCATGTTTACAATTAGTGAACCTTTGTTCAGTGTTTCTGCCTGAGTGTAATCGTAGGGTACTCAGATACTCGTATTCTAAAGTAAAAAGTCTGAAAATAAAAACTTTATGAGGTATTTTGGGACGTAGTGGCCAAAATTTTACTTTGGGGCTAAAATTTTAGGGGTAAGCAAAAGTACCAATCAAATTTTTTAGGGTATGCTATTTTACCTTTTTACCCCTCTGGCAGAAACCCTGTTGTTGGCTTGTTTAAAGTAAAGTCTCAGTTACTTGTGAGGTGTTTTACACATGTTCAGCAACTGACTGATAAAATCACCCCAAAATGTATTTATTGGTTCAAAACAAAGAATTATTATTATTTTTATTTTAATGACAACATTTTGCAATTTTTAGTGACTCTTTCTAAGTGAGGAATGCCTTGTTTGATAGCAGGGAATATTAGCAGGATCAAGGGCCAAGAGGGCTTTGAAAGTGCAAATTTTCCATCAGAATCCCACATCACCATTTTGCAACATGAAATTTTTATACCCAACCTTGGAGCATGCATATACATGTAGAACTTTCTATGACATGCACAAAACTTGTACAGTCTCACTTGGCCTTGAGCAAATTCTTGTTGTACCTAGCAATTGTTGTGGGTCAGTACAGAGCAATGGCACCTCATTATTATCCCATGTAAACAGATACATGATACTCCAGTCTTTTTTTTTTTTTTTTTGAGGTAGAGCAAGTATCCTGAGGTGAATGGGTCTGGACATGTCCTAAGCAGTTTATGTTCACTTATGCTTGAAATGGGCGAAACACAATCAGTGCATACAAGAAATTTTTTTTGTCGAACGGCTTAACATATCCGTGTGCTTTTTTTTTTATATGGTATGAAATGTCATGGTTCAATTTTGATAGCTTTGATATTGAGCTGTACAAGGTCTAACTTTCATAATACAGAAATTAGTTGCATTGTCCACTTCCTATAAGATTACTATCAGTGCAAATGTTGGACTGTATTAATTTCCAAGGCTCTTAAATATGTCTAGTGACAGGTATATTTAAGTTTTCACTGAAATAAATATTTTTCTCGTCGTCCTGGTCAATTTTAAAGTTCTCTTCAATGAATTTCTTTTTAGCTCAGCCGACTTGTCAAGATGGTCAATTGTCTGTCATTGCCCTCATCCATTCACATTTACATTTTTGCTTCTCAAATAACATTGGCTGGATCCTTTGTGAATTTGGTGGGGCACTACCTTGGGTGGGTCTCTATTAAGTTGAACAAATGTTGTTCTATATTGATTTTTGGATTTTGGATTTTTTGTTCGTATTTTTGTCAACATCTTAAAAAGTCGTGTCTGAAACTGTTTGGCCAATTGTTGTGAAATGACGTGGGGGACACTTTGGGGGACCTGTTAACCAGGTGGTGCTGCAACCTTTTGGCTCTGCTGTCAGTCAGTAGAGCTTATAAAATCTGTTTACATTCATCATGCATTTTACTGTTTGTCATTTAGACTTTATACATATTCTATTTATTCTCAAAAACAGTTGCATGGAATATTTTGATGTTGCACATGGATGTTCCCCAGGTGACCTTCTACCAATTACTCAAAATGATGTAGTATTTTTCTGTTTGTTATGATTTATTTAATAGAAAATTTCTTCACAACGACTGGGTCAATTGCGTTGACATTTCATACATGGTCACCTGGGGGGCACAAAGTTCATATTTCTGTCACCAGTTGGTACTGCTATCTTTTTTTTCCTTTTTCACAATGTGGTTTTGTGTATAAGCTGCTATTTTTTTTTTCCTTTTTCACAATGTGGTTTTGTGTATAAGCTATTTTTTGGCTTCTTCTCCAGAGCAGCTTTACAGAATTCCATGAATTTTTTACTTATTGTGTTTAAATTGTCCACAACATGGTGGACCTTGACTGCCCTGGCTGGGTGATCTAATAGGGAACTGAAATATTTCTAACTAAAAGCACCGCCCTTCCTTTCAAGTTTCATTTGCACATGCTCTGGATTGAATAAATTTAACTGATATGGACCCAAATGCCCCTGAAACCACCCACCCAATTGCTTTGATATCACACAGGAACAATCCTAGGGACTCCTAGCTCTTAATTTGTTTGCCAGGTGGCACTGCAATTTGTTTCTATTTTTATGATTTTTTGTGTGTTTTTGCTATTTCCGACTTCTCCAGAACTGTAGTTCAGATTAAGCTGAAACTTGGTGGAAGGGTCAAACAAAGCTGTTCACTAGATGGCACTGCTGTGGATTCTGATTTTTAACGATTTTTTCAATTCGGGTAATTATCGGTAAATGCACTTTCCTATTGATTACTATGATTACTATGTAAGTCAATGGGCATTCTTATGCTAATTTACATTTTGGACTTCTCCAAAGAAACCTGTCAGTCAGATTGACTTCAAAGTTGGTAGCAATGTACCTTGGGTAGGTTTCTACAAAGTTTGTACAAATGGTCACACTCCAGTGGTATTTGGATTTTCTATGATTTTTTATTTTATTATTTTTTTTTTTTTTGGTTGAAAACTTTTAAAAACATTTTAATAGGAAAGTTCAACATAGGAATTGCTTGTAATGGTTATAACTTAGATAAATTTTGCCAGATTTGTGTCAAACTTGGTAGCGTGTACCTTTGATAAGTGTCTACCTATTTTGTGCAAGTGGTCATGCTCCAGTGATTTTTGGACTTTGACCTCATTCTCAAGGTCACAGGACAACTGATATGAAATTTACTGTTCACTTGATAACTTGGATCTATTTTGAATTGGCACCTTGATGTTGCATATGTTAAAGTTTCTCTATGAAGGTCATGCTTAGACAGTACATGAGTGACCTTGACCTCATTTCTGGGGTCACAGTGCTACATACATGAATTTTACTCTACACAATTGCTTGAGAAGTTCTTGAACTGGGACCTTGATGTTGCATACATTAGTGTTCTTCCATAAAGGTCCGACTTACTCAGTACATGGGTGACCTTGATCTTATCCCAAGTTCACAGAGCCACAAGTGTGATGAATTTCAAGGTCAGCTGACCATGGGATGTTCACACGGCCGTCTTATTAAAGAGTGGCTTTTATTCCCAATATAAAGGCTCTCAGGAAAATATGGAAATGATGCTTCCATTCAGCACAATGTCATGATTAACAAGTGCTGATCACTTCCACTTCTTAGCCTGGATGATACAGGCTGGGCAATGCTAATTGGGGGTGGCACATCAAATGCTCATTCCACCATTAGCAGACTGGGGGTCCATAGATGACAGGCCATGTCCAAGGCATAAAGAGTTACCAGTGTCACAAGATAGGCAGATATGACTCCTCCATCTGTGAGACAGATTTGGGAGAGCATGCCATACCGCTAGGGAAACAGCCAAAAGATGCTACCACTGCATACACAGTCTGACAGAGAGGCAATGTCTCGGGGAGAATCATCTGAGTGCTGCAAGACATTTCAGGGGAATTCAGTTAACCCTTGCTCAGCATCACAGCTGCCTGACATGGTCTTGCCAACATGCCTGCTGGAACCAGGCACAGTGCAGCAGAATCCTGTATTTGTGACAAATCCCACTTTTGCTTAGAAAAGACTGACAGCTGGCAAGGTGTGTGGTGCAGACGCCACGGGTATGCCAACTGCTGCATGGTTCAAGCCAAGCAGTGGGGCTGTATCAAGGTCATGGTTTGGGTGGGTGTGTCCATGCACCAAAGAACTCACCTGGTGGTGGTGGATGGCAGCAGTGTATTGACAAAATCCTTCAGTCTCATCTTCTGCCCTTTCTTCAGAACCACTTAGACATGTATTGACTTTTTCAAAGCAAGAAATGTTCATCTGCCCATGGCCCCTGTAACCATGGCATTTCTAGAGGCCAACAAGGCTGTGCTGTTTTGCTGTGGCCAACATTTTCCCCAGATACGAGTCCAATAGACCAGGTCATAGGACTGTTTATTTGGTTCACTTTGGGAAGTGCCCCCTGCTTTGTTTACATTTTGTGCTTGACCACGCTGGCTGGATTACATGTGAAAGGATGAGAAAGTTAAACACAGGATGTGCTTGGATTTAATGAAAAATCAAACTTTCAGCATACTAAAAATGCACATTTCACCACTGATGTGACATTTTAGGAAAATGATTTGCACTGCTCAGCACAATCCCTATGTTGTAACCCCTAGTGTTAGCTGTGGCACCCTTTGTAAAAATAAAGGTGTGGGCCGGACTCAACCACTTGCTGATTGGACAATCAGGCCAACAATGGAATGCACAGTCAATTAGAAAAGAGCATTTGCTTCACAGCAAATCTGTCTGAGTGCCTTCAAAATAAGAACAGTTTGAAATGCTACACTGTGCCATTGTTCGGCATAATCTAAATTTTGTGTATTAGTCTAATTTTTATAAAGTAAAATGCGCAGCTTAGGTTTTTGGTTCAAGGGATGTGGCCATGTCCCAAAATAAGTGAAGTTTGAATGAAACTATTGTCTATAATAGTTTTGAAGCTATTCAACATTTTAATTTTTGTGTATTTGCCTAATTTGCATGAATTATAAGCCTAGAATAACTTTTTTTCATTGTTCATAGGATGTGGCTATGCCACAAACCCATAAATTGAAGTAGGACAGGTACCTCTGTAATAGTTTTGAAGCTATTGAAAATTTACATTTTGCACATTAACCTAATTTGCGTAAATTAAGAGAGAGAGAGAGAGAGAGAGAGAGAGAGAGAGAGAGAGAGAGAGAGAGAGAATCTTTTTCCCTTAATTCCAAATAGTAGCATACGAGAGTTAAAACTCGCATAAGGTATTATTTTAGGTTGCAATTCTTTTCTCAGTAAAGGATATCTACTACATTTGAAGAAAAAATAGTGAATGTTCTCTAATTCTGCTCCACATGAGCACGATGGTGATTCAACAACACCAATTCTAAAAAGACTATCATTAAGCTGGAAGCAGCCCATTCTCATCCTGGCATGGATAATATTTTCATAAAGTATTTTTAAAAAACTGTTTAACATGGTAACAGTAATAGTACAGTGGTACCTGCTCTAAAGACCACCTCTCGTGAAAGACCGCACTAGCTTTTAAGACCACCATTTCAAGACAATGGCCTTTAATTTCTTTGTAAGTTTACCTGCAGTGAAAGACCACCTACCATATGTGACCACTTTTGTTTGGCTTTAAGGGTGGTCTTAAATAGCAGGTACCAATGCACAGTGCTCCCTCTTTATAATGCTGGTGTTGGGGTCCACAGGGTATACCGTGTTATAGCAGAACTGCTTTATAACAGAGGAACTTTTTACATAGAAGTACTGAGGAAACTTTCAGTGGGAGCCATGGTACACACCGGCTTGTAATGAGGGGTGTTATAAAGAGGGAGCACTGTATATAAATACTCCTAATTAACCAGTGTAATCACAATTGTGTTTCAGTAGTTTAATAGATAAAATTACCCGAGTCATTAATTTTTCAAACCAAATCCCCCGAGTTGTTTGCCTGCCTGTGGGCCTGATTACCTAAGTGCAAAGCGCATGTCTGATCAGGCACACAGGCAGGCAAACAACGAGGTGGATTTGGTTTGGACAGATTAACGACAAGGGTTATTTTGTATTTATCCCCTACGGTCCATTAAGGAAGAAAAAAGACAATTCATGTCGCTTGTAACAACATTACATCGGACTTCACCACAGTCGTGCCACACATTGGAACAGTCTGTCATTGGAAATGAGATCTGCCAGAAATGTGTATATATTTAAGAAACTTTTTTTTTTTTTTTTTTGATTTTTTTGAATGCTCGGTGAGGCTCTAATATATATGTGTATGTGTGTGTGTATGGTATATATATATAGGGCCTGTATTTTTCCGCTTCAAAAAACTAGAAATTCCGTTTCACCAGCCAGAAATTTCCAAATTCCGTTTCAGTAGTTCTCTCTGTATGTAAAACACATTAAGGCAAAACAGCAAATTCCGTTTCAGAGGTGACAAAAATTCATTATTCTGTTCCGTTTCCGTTAAAAACGGAAAAATACAGGCCCTATGTATATGTATACATATATGTATACATATACATATACATACATACATACATACATACATATTAAAATAACAAAGAAAAGCAGTTGACCATAAATCATAATGACAGATTTTTTTGAATGGCCATTGCTTCAACCAAAAATCTTGACGGAAAGTCACTGTTTTCATTTTTCTACATGGAATTAATGTGGTGGAGAGGAGAATTGGAAGGTCACGTTGCCTTGGAATATTGTACCAGCAAACATTCCAAAGTATACACCCGTGGAGCTCAACTGACAGAGTGCTGTCAGATTAGCCCCATCACTGACGGCAGCAGAGCGAGCACTGTCCTAAGGAACGCGGCCCAGGCTACCTGCTACGCCAGCTGGGACCAACGATGTAGACAGAGGGGATGCTACATGGAAAAAAAGTATTCCCACCCATGCGATAGGGTCAACAATATCACATGGGCCATATCCACTCTGATTGTGCAGGGTGGTTTTCTCCAAGTCATTCTGTTTCCTCCACCAAACAAGTAGGTAGGAAAGTATACGTCAACATCTGTGCCATGGAGAGTGATTAATACATAGCCTTGGCCTGTTTTGCAATCTCTGTCAAAGATATCTGTCTATACTTTACCTACCTACCTATTTTTTCATATTGCTCCCTTTAATGAGACACGTTTACACACCAGAGTTAGCGTGATATGGATAATATTTGTTATGTCTACATATTAATTCATGGGTGTGGGCACAAACTTGGGACACATGTACATACTGTATTTCACTTTTATTTCAGGCAGGTGAGGTTTCAGTAAGACAGGCAGCAAATGTTCTGGAGACCTGCCAGCAGTTGCCAGATCCTGACAGCTTTGTAAACCATCTTACCAGGTGAAAATCCTCACGCACATTAATTCTTACTTGCAACTATAATATAATAATAAATACACTAGCGTGATTGCCTTGCCATAAATTCTGCATGGCACAAGTGTACTGATGAAATAGAGGAATACACGAGATGCAGCCCGCCACAGGTTGGCCACAGGTTGGCCATCGAGTGTATCCTTCCGCTCCACCGGTACATGAGTGCCATGCAGAATTTACGGCCAGGTTATTACAAGAGGGTTTTTTGTTTTATTTTTATTCCATGTATGTATAGTCCAGAGTAACCGTTTTTATTTCAAAATTAAAAAATTGATAGTACTGTGTCGAAGCAGCGATCAATGGCAAATAACTATAGCAGACTATAAATCAATATCCTAGGTGCACGCGTATGAAAAAGTGGGTGGTGTTGGACCAGTGCAAAAGTAGGGGGTGCACCCGACTATTTGACAGGGGTGTGTGGATCAGCAATAAATTCTACACGGTGCAGAACAGCCCCTCCATGGTTAATCTGGACTACACATACATGGGATATATAGTGTGACGAAGCTCTCATTTACCAGCTGAGCTGATCTGTGAGTCAGCTGAACTAATGTGATGGGTGATCTTGATCCGTTGTCCATCTGCCTGTCTCTTCATTCGTCAGCATCGACAATTTACATTTTTAACTTCTCAAAAGCGGTCCGCCAGATCCACTTGAAACTTGATGAGGATCCACCTCAGGTGGGTCTCTGCCAAATTTGTTCAAATATTCATGCTCCAGTGATTTTTGGATTTTTTTATTGCTTTAGTAAATTGGTGGGTAAAATGTTGAAATCTCAAAAACTGCTTTGTGTATTGCTGTGAAATTGCACAGGGACACTTCTGGGAACCCCTAGACCTTAATTTTTGAACTGATAGCCCTGCATCGTTTCTAATTTTAGCTCAGCTGACATGTCAGTCAGCTGAGCTAATAGGATGATAAGTCATCCATCCGTCCATTGTCTTCATTATTTGTTCATATTTTACATTTTTGACGTCTCCAAACCCCTCAACCATATCCTCTAGGAACTTGATGGGAATATACATTGGTTGGGTCTCTACTAGATGTATTTGTCTGTTCCAACTCCAATGATTTTTGGATTTTATATGATTTTTTTTTGTTCATTTTCGTCAAAATATTAAAAAATCTTTTCCAAAACCACCAAGCCAAATGATTTGAAGTTGCATCTAGGGACACTTGTGGAGACCCCAGACCTTAATTTGTTCACCAAGTGGTGATGTTTTGGGGTTTTTTTTAATCAATTTTTTGTATGTTTGTCAACTTTTTTAGCTCAGCTGACTTGTCAGTCAGCTGAGCTTATCTTATGGTCCTCCGTCCGTCGTCCGTCAACAATTTACATTTTCGACTTCTTCTCCGAAACCGTTAGCCAGATCCACTTCAAACTTGGTGGGGATGTGCCTTGGGTGGGTCTCTACCAAGTTTGTTCAATTGGTCATGGTCCATTGATTTTTGGATTTTTAATGAATTTTTTTGTTCTTTTTTGGGCAAATCTTAAAAAATCTTCTTCTCTGAAACCGCTCACCCAATTACTTTGATATCACACAGAAACACTCCCTGGGACACCTAGTTCTGAATTTGTTCACCAGGTGGCGCTGCAATTTTTTCCTAATTTTTTATGAATTTTTGTGTGTTATAGCTATTTTCAACTTCTTCTCCAGAACGGTCCCTCAGATTAAGCTGAAAGATGGTGGATATGTTCCTTGTAGAAGGGTCAAACAAAGTTGTTCACTATGTGAGAATGCTGCAGATTCCTGATTTTTAACGATTTTTTCCATTCGGGTACTTATCGGTCAATGCAGCTTTCCTATTGATTACTATGGAAGTCAATGAGCATTCTAATGCTAATTCACATTTTCTGCTTCTTCTCCAAAACCGTCATGCAGATTAACTTCAAACTTGGTGGGGATGTATCTTGGGTGGGTGTCTACCAGGTTTGTTCAAACGGTCATGCTCCAGTGATTTTTGGATTTTTAATGAATTTTTTTGTTCTTTTTTTGGACAAATCTTGAAAAATCTTTTTCTCCAAAACCGCTTACTCAATCACTCTGATATCACACGAGAAGACACCTAGGGACTCTGTGTTCTTAATTTCTTGACCAGGTGGCGCTGCAATTTTTTACTAATTTTTTATGAATTTTGGTGTGTTATAGCTATTTTCGACTTCTTCTCCAGAACCTTTACTCAGATTAAGCTGAAACGTGGTGGATATGTTCCTCCTAGAAGGGTCAAACAAAGTTGTTCACTATGTGAGAATGCTGCAGATTCCTGATTTTTAACGATTTTTTCAATTTGGGTACTTATGGGTTAATGCAGCTTTCCTATTGATTACTATGGAAGTCAATGAGTATTCTAATGCCAATTCACATTTTTGACTTCTTCTCCAAAACCGTCATGCAGATTAACTTCAAACTTGGTGGGGATGTACCTTGGGTGGGTGTCTACCAGGTTTGTTCCAATGGTCATGTTCCAATGAATTTTGGTTTTTTTATGATTTTTTTTTTTTCAAAAATCTTTACAAAAGTTTTAACATGGGAATTTCTTGTAATGGTTATAACTTAAATAATTTTGGCCAGATTTACTTGAAACTAGGTGGGGATGTGCCTTGGGTGGATCTCTACCAAGTTTGTTCAAATGGTCACGCTCCATTGATTTCTGGAATTTTTATGATTTTTTTTTGTTTTTTGGGGGCAAACCTTAAAAACTCTTCACCTGTGAAACTGCTCACCCAGTTGTTTTGATATCGTTCATAGACACTCCCAGGGACACATAGTTCCCAATTTGTTCACCAGGTGGCACTGCAATTTTTTCTAATTTTTTTTAATGAATTTTTTATATGGTTTTGTTATTTTTCACTTGTTCTCAGAACTGTCAGTCAGATTAAAATGAAATGTGATGGATATGTAACAAAGTTGTTTACTAGGTGGCACTGCTTTAGATTCCTGATTTTTAAGTATTTTCAACTCGGGTACTTATCGATCAATGCAGCTTTCCTATTGATTACTATGGAAGTCAATGGGTATTCTAGTGCTAATTCACAGGACAACTGACACAAAATTTACTGTTTACTTGATAACTTGAGATCTGTTTTGAGTTAGTACTGTGATGTTGCACATGTTAATGTTTTTGTATGAAGGTCATGCTCAGGCAGTACATAATGACTTTGACCTCATTTCTGGGGTCACAGTGCAATATACATGAATTTTACTCTTCATTATAACTTGAGAACTACTTGAACCTTGATGTTGCACATGTTAGTGTTCTTTTATAATGGTCAGACTTACTCAGAACATGGGTGACCTTGATCCTTTCCCAAGTTCATAGATCTGCAAGTGTGATGAATGTCAAGATCAGCTGAGCATGGGCTGTTCACACAGCCCTCTTGTTTTTCAAAACCATGACTCAGATTGTTCTTTAACCCTGTGGAAAATTCGCAAGTGGGAGGGTAAAACAAAACTGTTCAGTGGGTAGTGATACTCTGGATCCCTGATCTTTAAATAATTTTTCAGTTTGGGTACTTGTTGGTGAATGCATGGATCCCTATTGATTACCCTCAGGGAGTTAATGGGCATTGCAATAGAAATTAACACTTTTGACTTCGTCAAAACTGTCAGTCAACCCCATTCACTTCAAACTTGGTGTGCATATGCTTAGGATGGATCTTCACCAAATTGTTCAAATAGTAACACTCTATTGATTTTAAGTTGTTGTTGTTGTTGTTGTTGTTGTTGTTGTTGTTTGTTTTTTTTTTTTTTTTTTTTTTTGTTTTACAAATTTTCCTCCTCATTTTTCAGTAAGATCTTTAAAAATCTCCAAAAGCATTCAACAAATTTGGTTTGGAACTGCATAGGTTTTTTTTTCACTTTTAAAAGGAATTTTGGATGTTTTCACTTTTCTTGGCTGTTTCCCCCCAAACGATAAGTTGGATTATCTTCAAACACATTTGGAATATACCAGGACTTGATCTCCACCAAATTTGTTCACTACGTGGTGGTGCTGGCTTTTTCTGATTTGTGACATTCAGTCATAAAAAATTAGGAAAGTGGATACGGGAATGTGCACAGGTTATTTTTACAGTGATGGTGGATAACATTCTGAAGTCCACAAGACTGATTCAGTGAGTGCAGGTCAGGTCAGCACAGGACGGTCACAGTCTTCTTGTTTTTTGTTTTGTTTTGTTTTTTTTATTGCAAAGTCAAGGTTTGGATTTTACAGATTTAACTGACTGAAAGGTTAAACTGACATATTTATTCCTATATTTGAAATTGTTCAAATTAGGCACGGTTAGAGGATTTTAATTTTCAGCACTTTGAGCCTGTTAAAATGACGGGATACTTTCAATTCAAAAGATTGTGGCCCAAATATATTTGATTATCATGGAACAAAATTATACAGCTACATTTTTGTACATCCCTTCTATGGAAACTGAATACAAGCTGTAAAAAATTGAGCACTTTCTCTTATGGTAACAAGTTTGGTTCAGAATATTTTAGTATGCTCTTGAAAATCTAGGACTATGTGTATAGCAGCACTTTGTGTTGATAGCAGAGCACAACACAGTTTGCTCGTGGGGGCTCTTACTTAATGTCATTTTTCACTGGGCAGTGAAAACATCTTGGGGCCCAGTACTTACTTCTGGCAGTGTTCATGATGCAGTAAAAGCATCTTATGGCATCAAGAGGGGATCAGACAAGAGCGTGTAAGATGTTTTCATTGCTAGTTTTGATCAGGGTAAGAGAAACGTGAAATGTTAGGTTTTGCTTTCCCTTGGTGTTACTATTAAATGCTAATAGGAAAGGGCTTTATGTTATTTTTTACCTTTAGTGACCTTGTGAGATCAAACTGACATATCAGCTTTTGATGCCCCGCCCACTAAGTGGGTGTGGGGATATATGGTAATGGGCACCGTCTGTCCGTCAGAAACAAATTTTGTCATGGCCATATCTTCTAAACTGGAAATGTTAATCCTTTGAAATCTATAGAGTTGGTAGATCGTAGGTAGTTAGTGTGCATAGGCATTGTTTTGTATGCCTAACTGCTTACATTAGTTTATTAATCAACAAAATTTCTTTAGGCAACCTCCAGATCAGAAACAATTTTGTCCGGGCCATATCTTTAGAGCTATAAATGCTGGCCCTTTCAAATTTTCAGGGTTGGTAGATCTTAGGTGGGAGGTGTCCATAGGATTAAATTTTTTGGCTGATTGTTTTCTTTTTATTTATTAATTACTTAACAGAGATTACTATGTTTTGTTTTCTTTCTATCCTTGCCTTCATGGACGAGGTTGTGTGTCCAGTTTGCATTTATTGCACAATAAAGACATCAAATATGAACAGTCTTTGGCCAAATGGATACTGGACACGAAGATGGCTTGTAGACATACATAGTATTAACCATTGGGTTGAGTAACCTCTAACTTTGACCCAAGGCTGAGAAAACTTAGGAAAATTTCACAAATAACTGTTGCAATGTGTACCAACACTGGAACCCAGACAGTGAGTCACAATGTTATTTTGGCAGGCTAAAACCTCAAAGGTGGTTTGTGTAGGGGGAACCCTGCTCAATTTTTACCTCAGCTGACTTGTCAGTCAGCTGAGGTTTTTTGAGGGTCCGTCGTCCGTCCGTCGTCCGTCGTCTGTCGTCCGTCGTCCACAATTCACATTTTCGACTTCTTCTCAAAAACCGTCAGCCAGATTCACTTCAAACTTGGTGGAAATGTGCCTTGGGTGGGTCTCTACCAGGTTTCTTCAAATGGTCGCAGTCCAGTGATTTTTGGATTTTTAATGAATTTTTTTGTTCTTTTTTGTGTAAATCTTAAAAAATCTTCTTCTCTGAAACCGCTCACCCAATTGCTTTGATATTACACAGGAACACTCCCTGGGACTCCTAGTTCTGAATTTGTTCACCAGGTGGCGCTGCAATTTTTTCCTAATTTTTTATGAATTTTTGTGTGTTATAGCTATTTTCGACTTCTTCTCCAGAACCGTCACTCAGATTAAGCTGAAACATGGTGGATATGTTCCTTGTAGAAGGGTCAAACAAAGTTGTTCACTATGTGGGAATGCTGCAGATTCCTGATTTTTAACGATTTTTTCAATTCGGGTACTTATCGGTCAATGAAGCTTCCCTATTGATTACTGTGGAAGTCAATGAGCATTCTAATGCTAATTCACATTTTCTGCTTCTTCTCCAAAACCGTCATCCAGATTAACTTCAAACTTGGTGGCAATGTACCTTGGGTGGGTTTCTACCAATTTTGTTCAAATGTTCGTGGTCCAGTGATTTTTGGATTTTTAATGAATTTTTTGTTCTTTTTTTTTAGGACAAATCTTAAAAAATCTTCTTCTCCGAAACTGCGTACCCAATTGCTTTGATATTGTACATAGACACCCCCGGGGACACCTAGTTCCCAATTTGTTCACCAGGTGGCGCTGCAATTTTTTAAGGAATTTTTTGTATGGTTTTGCTATTTTTCACTTGTTGTCAGAACAGTCCCTCAGATTAAGCTGAAATGTGATGGATATGTTGTTGTGGAAGGGTCAAACAGTTGTTTACTAGGTAGCACTGCTTTGGATTCCTGATTTTTAAGGATTTTCAATTCAGGTACTTATTGTTCGATGCAGCTTTCCTATTGATTACTATGTAAGTCAATGGGCATTCTAATGCTAATTCACAGGACAACTGATAGAAATTTACTGTTTACTTGATAACTTGAGATCTGTTTTGAGTTAGCTACACATGTTTATTATTCTGTATGAAGGTCATGCTGAGACAGTACATGAATGACCTTGACCTCGTTTGTGGGGTCACAGTGCAACATACATGAATTTTACTCTTCATTATAACTTGAGAACTACTTGAACTTTGATGTTGCACATGTAAGTGTTCTTCTATAAAGGTCAGACTTACTCAGAACATGGTGTCCTTGATCCTTTCCCAAGTTCATAGAGCTGCTAGTGTGATGAATGTCAAGATCAGCTGAGGCAAGGGCTGTTCACACAGCCCTCTTGTTTTTTTTTTTTTCAGGTTTGGACTTAGTTTTTTTTTACCCTTCGGCCTTATGAGGCCGACGGGCATTGTCGTACCCGGAGGCGTCCGTCTGTCGGTCCGTCCCGTGGTTTTACCACCATAACTTCACAAATTTTTGAGACAGGAGTTTCAAATTGCACATGATAGTACACTCCTATATGGCCTACTTTGTGTGCAAGCATAGTTGACCGTGACATAATTCTCAAGGTCACATAGTGGTCATGTGCTAAGCGACTTTACTGCTTTAACTATCGAAAGCCTGCATCTAGCAATCTAAATCTTACACACAAGAAGCTTCATAGAGTGATCTAGAAGCCTATTGAAAATTGAGGTCATAGCTTTATATTTGACATACTTTTTGAGGTCAAAGGTCAAATGCACAATGGTGGTACCGGTATTAGTAAGGAAGTTTTTAAGTCAGTTACATGAAATTTCATACACACATGTATCACAACCAAAGAATGTGTCATGAATCAAAAGTAGGTCACTAGGTCAAGTAATTGGGTCACAGTGACCTATTCATTGAAATTTTGTTTACCCACTATAACATCAGAAATTTTTGAGACAGGACTTCCAAATTGTACATGATAGTACACTCCTATATGGCCTACTTTGTGTGCAAGCATAGTTGACCTTGAAGTAATTCTCAAGGTCACACAAAGGTCACATGCTGAGTGACGTTACCACTCTAACTATTGAAAGCCTGCATCTAGCAATCTAAAGCTTACACACAAGAAGCTTCATAGAGTGATCTAGAAGCCTATCGAAAATCGAGGTCATAGCTTTATATTTGACCTACTTTTTGAGGTCAAAGGTCAAGTGCACAATGGTGTTATTGGTATAAGTAAGGAAGTATTTAAGTCAGTTACAACAAATTTTAAACACTCATGTATCATAACCAAAAATGTGTCATGAATCAAAAGTAGGTCACTAGGTCAAGTAATTGGGTCACAGTGACCTATTCATTGAAATTTTGTTTACCACTATAACTTCGGAAATTTTTGAGACAGGACTTTCAAATTGCATATGATAGTACACCACTGCAAGCATAATTGACGTTGACCTAATTTTCAAGGTCACACACGGGTCACAAGTTTGCTGAGTGATGTGCATCTAGAAATCTTAATCTTAAAACAAAAGAAGCAAGACAGGGTGATCTAGAAGGCTATTGAAAGTCAAGGTTATACCTCTATATTTGACCTAATGTTTTTGAGGTCAAAGGTCAAGTGTACAATAGTAGTATTTGTGTAGGTAACTATACCTGATACTGTGGGACACTATTCCTATTCACTTACAGCAAAAGAGATTGTAGGCGGCCGAAGGGTACTACGTTCTTTGAACAGTATTTTTCAGGGATGTGGGTTGCTGGGGTTGTGTGGTCTCTGTCTTTATTTCCATATCATCACCAACAGAAACTTGTCACACTTTACTTGTAAACAATAATATACAAACATAAATTGTGTGTATTTACTGCCACGATTATTGTGGGTGAGGTACATGGCTAGCATCAGCAGCTACTGGTTTCTTCATAATAGTGGATCCTGTTACTTTACATTGGAAAGAACATGACTGCAGAAGTGTGTGAGTGAACGCTTCGATATATTGCAAACAGTGATAATGGAAAGGTGACCTTGATATTTGGAAGGGCACAGGACCTCTTCAGTCTGTGTATCCAAGGTTAGCTGAGCACAGGACTGCCACAGTCCTCTTGCTTTTGTTGTGTGTGTGCATTTAAATAAAAACGATATTCCCATAACAGTATTTTGCAAAACAATTAATGAGTGTAACAAATATGCCAGAAACATTCACTAGTAAATTTTTCAGTGGTGTATGCAGTATTTGGGTGGCAGACAGTCGTGAACAGTGGCAAAGAGCGGCAGCCAGCATTGGTCAGTGGCAGAGCGGCAGCCAGCATTGGCTGGTGGCAGACCGTGACTGTCTGCCACTGAAATCGGTTTGGGACTTCTGCAGGTCAGCAGTGGACAGCAGCAGTTGGCGGACAGAGAGCCTTTGGCTGCTGTCTGCTGCCCACCACCACTATCTGCCACTATCTGCCACTGACTGCCGCTCTGCACTGACAACTGAATTATATCAATGTAAATGTGAATCCAGGTCAATAGAAAGGAAGGAAATTGTACATAACACTTCAGTTTAGCTCCATTCACTCATATTGATCAGTTCATTCACTGATTTACATGTACACATCAGTCAGCTTTACTTTGATTCACCTACGCCTGTCAGTTCACTGGCATTCAAATAAATCTTGCATTTAAACAGAATTCAGAGGCAAACACTTCTGTTTTCACCTATCTATTTATTGAGTTCTCTGCCGCTGCGTGCCACTCTCTCCTACTGTACACCACTGTCTGCCACCCAAAGGCTGCATACCCCGCCAAAAAAATTCACTAGTGATTGTAATTCCTATGGCACCCCAGAGGGGAGATGTGATGGTATTATTGTGGAATTGGTTGTCAATCTGTGTTATTCTTATAGTTCCCTAGTTGTTATTTTTTTTCTTTTCTTGTCTTATAAAGGCACTTTGTATCATGGCAAAATTCAGTTATAACTGTTATCCCCCAGAGGGCAGAATTGGTTGAATACAGAACTTCAACTTGAACTTATTGAGGGCTGTGGCAGCACTTACAAAGACTTGACAGAGAACAGTATTATTACAGGCCTGTATCATCTGAGAGCTATGGCAATGTAAGCTGTTAATGTAGACTACTGCATGTTTTCTTCAGCAAGGATTCCACTAAAAGTGACTCCAAGTTTGTAAATGTAATAAAACTGCAAAGAGGACTCTTCCTTGGAGCCAGGCAGTAATTAGGAGTCCATCACCTTGACTAGTGTTAACCATGTCTGCCAAGTTTATTACTGGTCTATACTTTGCCTGGCAGCCAAGAATAACCGATCAGTGACTGAGTCCCTTCCGCCAAGTGACAGTGAGTGTTACCCTTGTAGTGACAGGGGAGACAGAGTGGGGTGGAGAAAACACACAATTAAGTCTCTTCAGCTTGCAAAGTAGAATAAGATGACAACTCCTGAAACACCTCTAGGTATTTGTCAGTCAACATATGGAGTACAAAACTGAACACTGCACATATTGTTGAAATGTTTACAGATCAATCAGTTATTTTAAAAAGTATGTGCAAGCTTGCGCCTTAATGTCAGTTAAGTGCATGTGGTGCCCTGATACAGCTACACACAGAAGCTACATTAACGGTCTCTGATGAGTTATGTGATGTAATGAAACCTGTCAGACCAGATTTAAAGTGAGTTCACTGCTGTGGGCCTTGTGCAAATTGCAGATATTTAAAAAAGAGTAATTTGTAGATCAGCCTATTTGTTGTATTGATTGTAACCTAAATCTGGTCATCCTAAGCTTGTGGTTCACACCAGTCTCCCACACCTGGTGCATCATAGATTTCTAATAATCAGGAACATGTGCACAGTGCCTGCACTTGTTGATGATATCTGTGAGGACAGATGGGCACACTGGTGACCCTGAAAGAGCTAACCTGCTTTTATGACTGAGTTTACATGCTTTGTGGTGTATGGGCACTAGTAACCACCTGACAGGATGTGCTGCCAATGGCGTTGCAGCCAATGGCGCTGCAGGGACAACCGCTGATGCGCATTTACTTTTCATGTCAATGAAATATTGACTTTGAAATTCTTACATCGATGTGTTGTATATGAGGACAAAACATCATGTCATATTCCTGTAAGTTATGGGATAAAATCCTTTCATGGATGAAGACCTCTATTGACATATATTTCATTTTCACAAAACCTAATGCCATTATTGACTCTGCTTGATCACATGTCACATTGCCTGCATGGCAGACCTGCCATGGGGCATAAAGGGCAGGCAGGTTCTGGATCAAGAAAATTGTCAATTCCATAATCACAGCATTGGCATATACCGTATTCATCCTAATAGTAGCACGCCGTGCCAATGCAAAGATTTTCCAGATCTTGCAGCATTTTCACGGGACTATGAAATAAGTACTTTTCTTGATCGAAGGTTTTGAAGGCTGTACAGTTCATTTAGGTGCTATATAAACATTCATATACTGCACTGACATTTAATTTTTCATTGGAAGTATCATCTTTGCTAAATTACAGGAAAAATCTTGATTTTGAATCTAGACCACCTGGATTGAAAGTGGGGGGGGTGTGCTTCTATTAGGGCATGTGCTACTATTAGGATGAATACGGTATATTTCTTGTCATTGTTATTGTCCAACATTTCCACATGCATGACATTGGAGTGTGAGTTATTTTTCATGTGTGGTCCGTTCATGTTATTAAGTAAGAATGGTGTTCATAAATTAATGCAGATTCCAGATAGATGTGGTTTGTTTATAGAATTATAGTGCTTAAGGTGACCCTCAGTGCACTGGCATGACCTGGACACAGTAATTAGGGTATAAAATGGCAGACAACCTGTGACAGGAATTTATGCTGACTTTTACTAAAAATTATTAATTTTTCTATCTGAGAAGAATGACATAATGAGGAAATAAACATTACTTTGGTCAAAATGTAGTCCTACTTTAAATTTCAAGGACCTGGATTACATTTTGCTGCAACTCAAAGAAGTTCCCTTTCAGTTAGACTAGTGCTGTCAAATTGTAAATCTTTAATGATTTATTTTTTCCTATTTTAATTGCAGCAAATTGCCCAGGACAAGATCCAGGGATGCACTCAATGCAACATATCCTCAGTACCAGTTCTCATCACTAGGTGGCAGCAGGCTTCAAACTACTCCTCCGCATGGGCCATCAAATTTGTCTCTTCCTTTGCCAGTTGGTTCCAGTTTTGCAACCCCATCACACTACCTCAGAAATCCAACAACTGACTTTCAATATAGACATGAAAGTTCTCGTGGAACTTACATGAAACAGCAACCCTTTGGATGTAACAACAAGGGTTCAGCATCCAAAGGGAACGGTCACTTTGGGGATGCTCCATTCACTGTAAATCCAAAGGTATATTCACCGACTTCTGATTATGGACAGTGGTCACACACATCATCCCTCCCCATCAAGCCCAACAATACTACAGGCACTTCTACAGGGACAGTACAGGGTGTGCCAAGTGGTCAACATCAAGCTTCTCCATTGCAGTTAAGAAAAGCTGGAAACGAGGGGACTGCAAGAGTTGAGCACAGACAGCAGCCCAGTCAATCCTTTGATGTAAGTGTTCCCAGGTAGTGTGTGTGTGAAAAGGTTAATGACAGGTGGACAAGTCCGGTACAACTTGTCTCCTCACTTCATGACCTGAGGACCCTTATGGTAGCTGTGCTCAGTCTGATGAAAGAGTTAAATCTGGATCTGCTGAAGATAAATAGCAGACAAATTTAAACTATAAGGCAGAATGTTTAGATGGTATGTTATGTAACAGTTTCTTCCCTAAGATAACGCTGCCAACAAGGCTTGGTGATAGAAGTGCAACTTTAATTAATCGAATATTTTGTAACTTTTAAAATTTCAGGAAGTCGTGTACATCTGGTATTAGGGATACATGTACTGTATTACACTGGCACAGTGCAAATGTGGCCACATGCATGGTCCAATATTATCAATACATTATCCAAGACACTTCAGAGACCAGTTCAAGTTTGCGGGCACATTTCTGGCCACTGTGGCCACATTTTAAAGATATTTGATAAACCAAAGTTTTGGCAAGAGTCAGCACCTCTGGCGGGGCTAGGCCTATATCCATGACCCTTGTATGCCACATGTTTCGCTCCATGACTTTTACCCCCAGAACCACGTCTTTATTTTGTATAGAAGCACCCTAGTGATCCAAAATGCCCAGTATCCCCCCCATCCCCCCAATTTATTCCCTTTATTCGGTTACCGTCCCTTATTAAAACGGCCTTGGCCCACATGCATCAACTCCTGCAAAATTGAAGGCCCAAAGAACTTCAAGCTTGTCACCTTCCATGAAACGGTCTCTATCTCAATGTGACTGTTCACTGCATATGAATACATGCACTACAGACACATGCTATTTTAATGAAGTAATCCATATGGTCTCTGAAGTATCTTGGATAAAGTATTAATAATATTGTACTATGTGTGTGGCCACATTTGCACTGCGCCCCTATGATACAGTATCCCCCTGGTATTATATTCACAGACCTGTCTGATCATTGATATTGCAGACAGAGATGGTAGTTTTAAACAAGGGTGACCCTGACATAACATGTATTCCAAAGGTCACAGGCCCACTTAAGTCTCTGCACATACATTAACTCAGCACAGGACTGTCTTGTTTATTTTGTTGGCAAAATTTAAAAAAAAAATCTTCTAAAAAAACAGCTTTGCTTAAAAATTTGCACCAAGTGGAATTCCCAGTATCACCAGACCATAGTGGGGACATGTTATATATTGAATATCAAGGTCAGGTGAGGATGGGCCGTTTGTAAAGCCCTCCTGTTCATTTCAGGCATTCAAAGTTTTAATTCCAATACTGAGGACATAGTCCCTATTAAACATGTGTTAAAATACTATTTCATCTTATGTGCATAATCCTGGCTATGTGCCATGGTTAAAATGCCAAAGTAAAAATATAGTTGGGAAAAAATCTGAATTTACAGTACTAACTGTACCCCAAAAAAATTCAAACTTCAGTTGAACGCCTGAAATGTAACTAGAGTCACAAAAATTTATACACAGGAGAATAAGTACATTATATAGGAACACAGATATTGCAATACATGCTCACATGTATAATAATAACTAGACTTGTCCATTGGTAAATTCATATTGTGTGTTATGTGAGTTTCTGTGTCTATCTGTGCATTTAATTTTAATGTTTTTTTTTTCTTTTTCTTTTTTTATTTCAGTCATCAAGTGAAATGACTGCATCTGAGGATGCTGTAGTTCCACAACAGAGGCCACTACGTAATCAGGCATTCCCTGCTCAGTCATTCCATCCAGATTCTGGTATTGAAGAGGGCAATACAACTTCTCCGTTTACAGGTATCAAAATTCTTGCGAAGTATTTTGGGTGTGATAAACTTGCAATCATTGGTGTGCTCCCCCCCCCCCCAACCCTCTGTTAACTGCTTCTGTTGTAGGTGGTTTCCATGCTCACTGCAAGCAAAATTTGAGTTTTTTCCTCTTTTCTCCAAATTTATGCTTACATTGAAAAATTATGGGCAATACCATCAATACCATTTACCCAACAATAGTTATGTATGTGTATCAGGTAGCAGTTTTTAGGACTGACAACTTTGATAAGATACACTTCCCAGGGATCATCTTATAGCCTCTCAAGAGTTGCCACAATGATACTCAAATGAACCACTATAAGATCAGGAATAAATTACAAGTACTGACATACTCATGTTTTTTCAGTATACAAAGTACTATTTTTGTCATAATACATTACCTATGCACTACGTTTGGTAAGGTCATCTCTGAGAATGTATCTACTCTTAAATTTTATCCCGTCAGAAAAAATTTCCCCATATACCTCTGGACGGGGGGGGGGGGGGGGGGGGGGGGATGTCATGGCACCCTGTAGCAGTTGACCCCAGAGCCTGTTCCTTGACCTCCAGTACTGACCTGTCACGTTGGTTTTTCTCTTTGGCTACATCTGCATTCATGTAGTTTTCTTTATAGATTGTTCAAACTACCTGGTTTTATTTTACAGTGCGTTTGTTATCTCATCTAGTCTATGTCTAGTTGGAGTTTATGACACAGTGCACTTATGGACTTAAAATAGTTTTAAGTTCTGCTGAAAGTTCATCTTTTTATCACAAGTCAAGTTGGTGGTGCAGTTCCTGGCGCATCATTGTCTGCAAAATGGCGGTCAGTTGATGGCTTTGGCAAAATGGATGTCATAGGACCCACTATGGCTGATGCCCAGTTGGGACACACATCACCACTGTTGTAGTTGCTAGGAGTGTATTATTAGGATCAGATACTCTAAAGACAAGCTCTGTAGTTTGTGTAAAGACTGGCCCCTCAAATACCTGAAGAATGTAGCCAGGGCAGACCACAAGTCAGAACAAGGGAGTCAGAGTCAGCCGGCCATGAGGCAGGCTGCAGCTTGATTGTCATCCGTTCATCCAGTCTCCCACACCCGTGCTGGTAGGCTTACACCCAGCATCTCCCATCTGCCTCCAACATCATCACTGGTGTCTGCCCTCACTACTAGGACAGCGGCATAAGGATCTGTACCTTCAATATGTCCAGCACTCAACGTCAGTCAGGCCTCTGGCTGCAGTGTCTGTGGGCCCCTGTTTGAATGCAGCCACATTGCAGGAGTTCCTCATAGGTGTGATCAACCTGTAGATACCCTTGATGTTCTCCTGGTCCTGGGCCATGCACAGTAGACCACAGGCCCTGGCACAAGCCCAGCTTTTGCATTCTCCCCTTTGCTCCCCCCCCCCTCCCCAATAGAGGGACCAGGCTCTCAGTTAGCATCCTCTGTACCTTCTTCCATCAAGGACCAGGCCAGGGAGAGGATGCAGAGGAGAGAGCACTGGCACTGCAGCAAGCCTAGCAAGAAGGAGATGGGGAGGTCACATTCCCTGCCTTACACCTCATCTTTGCTAGTCACACTGTCAATCACCTGAGCTCAGGTGATGGGTCTTGATCTGTCATCCATCCATCCAGCTCTCCGTCTGTCAGTGCCCACAGTTTACATTTTGGACTCCCAAAACCATCACTCAGATTCACTTCAGACGTGTTAAGGATATACCTTGGGTGGATTTCTACTAGGTTTGTTGAAATGGTCATGCTGTAGTGGGTTCCTCTTGGTTCATGCACACACTCCTTTGGGTGACAACGTTCACATCAATTGGGATTGATTGGCAATTTACATTTTTGACTTTTTCTCCAAAGCTGTCAGCCATTCATTCCAAACAAAGCGGAGATGTACCTGCTTTGAGTTTCTGCCAAGTTTACACAAACAGTCATGCTCCACTGACCATAAGATTTTTATAAATTTTTTGTTCAGTTTTTGGCAAAATCTAAAAAAAATTTGCTTTTATACCGCATGTCCTATTGTCTCATCTCCAATACCATGTTTCCAAGTGCTCTAAATTGCATAGGGACGCTTATGTGGACCTCTACATGTAGTTGTTCGACAGGTGGTGCTGCAATTCAATTTATGTATTTATGCATGTTCGTTTCTTTAACTTTTTTTTACTCCTGCTCTCAAACATTATATTTGATTCCCTTGAAACTTAGTGTGAATGTATCTGCACCAAATGTGCTTGGTACATGGTGGTGTTGTCAGTTTTTTTATTTGAACCAAATTAGGAAAATTAGAAAATCAGGACAAATCAGAAATGGTACATGTATACATTAGCATTGTTACTGTACCATAGGAACAGCATCAAATCTGACATATTGGTTTATATCTCAGCAGTTCTGGATACTATGCCTGCAATATGCTAATAGGAAAATATCAGAGTGGCTTGCTTTGATGTTAATTTTGAACTTGAGTGACACTAAAAGGTCAACTGACATGGCTGCTGATATATCGGAGTTGTGTATCATAGGTTAAACACCTATAGAAAAGTACCAAGCAGGTTTCTTTTGATGTTAACTTTGCCTTTGAGTGACCTTGAAAGGTCAAACTGACATATTGGCATATATCTTAAGTTAGTAATAGCGGATCCTGTCACTTTTCATATATAAAAATGACTCATGAACTTTGTGAATGGAGACTGATATTACAAACAGTGATAGTGGTCTTAACATTTTTATATGACCTTGATATTGTTCTAAAGTTTATAGGACCACTGAAGTCTGCGTATGCAAGGTCAGCTGAGCACAGGACTGTCACAGTCTTTTGGTTACAAAATTTTTGTGTGTTTTCCATGCTTTTGACTTTCTCCTGCAGAAGTATCATTCAGATTAGTGTGAAAATTGGTGAAAATGTAGCTTGTGGGAGGGTGTGTGGTGATACCTAACTTTAAAGGAATTTTTATATTTGGATACTCATCGGTTAATACATACATTCCCATGGATTCCTATATTATTCAATAAAATTTCATCTTCTCAGGGACTACGTGGCCAATTGCTTTGAGATTGTGTACTGAGTCAATTGGTTTCATGAAGTTCACATTTTGGCTACCAGGTGGATTTGTGATTTTTTTTAAAATAAATTTTTGTGTGGGATTAGGTTATCAGTGATCTCAGCACCGACTGATTCTTTTCTGTATGTAAGTGTAAAAGCACTTAAAAGTGCAATAAAGTATACATTTTTAGAAAGCATGCAAAGGTAAGATTCATGGTGTGGAACTTTGGTCATATTTCTGGGAAGCAATGTTTGCACATCAATTATAAAAGTGCAGAAAAGTGATCATCATTCTTTGTTTTAAAGTTTTGATTCAGCTTGTACATTTTCCTGAATTTCTGTATCACATTTATGGCAACCTGTAGAACACACTGCAAACTAAAAAAAGCATGCCCCAAATGTTAGATATTTATTATGTCCCCCTCCTACCAGAGGAGGGGCATTTGGTAATTGCTTTTTCCGTATGTCTGTGTGTCAGTCCGTCTGTCCAATTTTCATGTCCAGGCTATAATTTGCTTGTCCTTCAACTAAGATTAATGAAACTTTACACACAGTCGTATCTGGACATAAAGGTGTGACATGTACCACAAATAGGTCACTAGGTCAAGTATCTGGGTCACAGTGACACTATTGTAGGTGGATATGTTGTGCCTTTTCATTTCTTCCCTACTTACCCATACATGATTAATCACATTATGTGACTAACCACTTTTGACCCTAAATTGAACAAAAGGGATCATTCAATTGGCTGTTTGTCTTGGTATTTATCACATGAGAACACTTAATACAATGTGATATTACCAGACTATTTTTGCCGAGCAAGTCATTATTGGACCTGTATATAGTGCATTTCTTGTCATAATTGTGTTTGCCTTTGTCATTAATTTACACAATACCTACTCATAAAAGTAATAATTTTTGCTTTTATTCATGGAAAATTTATAATTAAGAGTTGTTCCTGCACAAGTAGCTGGTGACTGTGACTGACAGACTATTTACACTTAAAATGATGCTGAGGACTAAAAGTTGCAATATTACATATCAATAAAAGAGGCTTGCAAATACATGTAGATTCATTTATGTTGTTCTTCATTGCTATATAATTTAGAAGACTAAATTTAGTACCATTTGCTAGAATTCATGTAATCAAATTTTTGAGATGTTGGAGCCATATTCTTGTAAAGTGGAGCAATTTGCCTGTTTCTCCCAGCACATGTATTTCTTAGATACCTTTCAAGGTAGGCCAGTTTGTCATTTTAGTGGGGTGTTTTCAAGCACCAAACCTACCCATTTCAGCAGAATTTCAAGCGTAGATAGTTATCTCTACACAAAGGGAAGAAGTAAAATTGCCCATACAGCATGGCATGGAGGATGGATTTTGATAGTTATAACTTCAAACAGTTTGCAGCTTTGCAAAACCTGACGGTGAAGTGTTTTAAAGCTTGTGCTATTGAAAGGTGTCCTCCACACCACGCTCTGTGGATAACTCTATAATGTCTTCTTCAATTGTTTGGTGTGCAACTCTTGTATTGTGTTATATTTGCCCCACCCTGTCTCTTTCCGTCCCCTTCTACAGATTGCTTTAATCATCTTTAGGACCAACTTTGTAATTTTTATTACAGCGAGAAGAGTTTACATACAACCAAGCCCTTTTCTGTATAGTATAGACCCATATCTTTTACATGGATTGTGAAGCAGGCCAAGTGTATATTAATCACTCTCCATGGCACAGATGTTGGCATATACTTTCCACCCGATTGTTTGGTGGAGGAAACAGAAGGACTCTGAGAAAACCACCGTGTACAGTCGCTTTTCTGTAATTGCTTAATCAAATATGTGTAAACCAAACCAACAGCCAGAACAACAACTATTGACAGCCAGATGCAGTGTGGACACTTCCAGGGATGCATATGTATTTGGTTGTTAAATGGAATCTTCTTGTTGCCGGCTATCAAAGATGGCATAAGGGCACATAGAGATAGCATGCATATGGTTACTGAGGATAGGGGCAGTTGCTTTGTCCATCCCTACTTACCTCTGTCCGACTGGCCACCAGCATATCTCAAGAGCCCTGTAAGATAGAATAATGAAATTTATTTCAGAGATGTGTCATAACAAGGACATATAGGCTGTGTATTGTCTTTGACTTTGACCTATTTGCTTGGTCATAAGGGCCCAAAACATGTCCATATTTTGGACATTTTGATTAATACATGTACATGTGTATCTGGTACCATTGAATCTTTGCCTTTTATAATTTTAACAAAGGACCAGTGGGATATGATTTAATGTATATACACGTATATAATTTATAACTTTATTTAGTGAGGGTGACTCAGTTAGTATACAGTGTACACTAATCTCCCCTGAGGCCCTCAGAATCAAGGTACAGAGTAAGTACATATAAAGTAGCACAGAGATAAAAATATATGGAAATTAGATGTGCTTGGAACATCATTTATGTGTAATATATCAATAGATTGAATGTATTTTACCTCTTAATGACAATATGTACACAGCACAAGTTTATTTAAACACTGCCAAGCTCCCCGAATCTTTCACAGAGTGTGGCAGTGAATTCCATATCATTGCCCCAGAATAACCAAAAGTTGACTTCAAATGATCTGTCCTTGGCCTGGGAACATACATATTATCATTTGTGGTGCACCTTAATAAATTAAGACCATGAGTATCCTAAACTCATCTAAACATTCCTTGCAAGTAAGCCAGGGTCATTCCAGATACAGACTTGAAAACATTTAGTGCTTGTACATTATTGGCTCCTCTAGAGTCATGCAGTTGAGTTGTTCCAATACCTTTCTATAGCTCAGCCACTCCCCGCATGAATTTAACACTAACAAGGCAGCACTCTTGTGAAGCCAGTGCACTTTGTTGAAAAATTTTCTGCTACAATTACTCCATTTACTCCTGCAGGAATCGAATAATGGAAAAATGTAGGCATTAAAAAACAGTTTACGAAAATGTGATTCTCCGTAACAATGCTAAATTTGCACATATTTTGTTCATGTTTGAGCTATTTGTTGTTCCTAGCTCAAGTGGCTGTCAATGATAATCCCATGTATTTTGTGGCACTTTACATTATCAAGTTGAACATTATTACATGTCACTTCAATGTTCATATCGTCGGAGTTCTTGGCCATTTGTTTTGAAGATAACCACATTGCTTTACTTTTCCCCTGGTTTACTATCATATAACACATATACCAGTCATTCACCAAATCCATTTTTGTTATTCATTTCCTTTTCAACCTGTTTAACAGTTTTTGCGGATACAAATACAGTGGTGTCATCAGCCTACAGACTGAGCCCAGACTCATTTAGGTGTATAGAAAAATCATTAATAGAAACAATGAACAGCAAGGGTCCCAAAATGGAGCCTTGAGGAACTCCATGTTTTACCCCCAGTGGTGGCGATATGCTCAGCTGGGGCATCCTTTCAACAAATTTGTTTGTGACTGTTTGCCCCTTTTGATATGACTTTGTATAGGTCCTAAAATGTGGCAGTTCAAAAACATTATGGCAGGGGACATAGATCTTTTGGATCATCATGAACTTATTTTACTTGAACAATCAACTTTCATTTAATTTGACAGTCTTACACGGGAATCTGAAAACAAAACAATGAGGTAAAGTGCAGAAAAATATCAAGTGTTGAGTTTGACTGGTGGGAAATGTTGAAGGGGCAGCCTAGGAACAGCTAGGTGTCGTACATATGGGCCCTAAAAACCCTTAACTTGTTTGTGGAAACTTCCAACCAGAAACTGAAAATATTAATTGGTGCATATGTACATGTACATGTGTATAAGAGTAGGATGTTAAACACCAGGCCTCATTGCCATATAAACATGGAGACAAATTAAAAACTTTTCATTGCTGGTGCTTACATGTAGCATCAGGTCAAATGTGGCAGGTTTGATGTATTTTCTGTTCAGCAGGCAAGTGGAATATATATATATAGTAAAGAGTACATGCGGTTGTGTTATTTCAGTGTTCATTCTTCTGGAGATATTTTCATTATCTTTGCAGGGTCAAATTCATTACCAAGGCAGGCAATACTTGAAGAACAAGGGAGACCTTCCTCCAGTAACACAAGTCATGGACTGGAGCTTGATGAAAATGGGATCCTCTGGGGAAGAGAGCATTGGCCAGTCACCAAGCCCCCCAAGCCAAACAGCACCCCTCCCAGGCAACCTGCAAACTGGGGCCACCAGCTTGCTAATGGTGGTCTCTGTGCACAACCATCCACCAGGACAGATTGTCTCCATTTGGAATGTGATCACGCATTATGGGATGGTCCCTCAAAGGATATCATAAGACATAAGGATGCGTCAGGAAGGACACACATACCATCCCAGGAAAAAGACCCGATAAAACAGTTGAAATATAGCACAAAGACGTCACTTGAGCAGCAGCAGGTGATGCTGCAGAACCAGCCTCACGTGCTGGGCAAAGAAGAGGAGCTGAGGAAGACCCCGCAGAAACAGATGGTAAAAATGCCACATGAACTACCGGATGACAGGCCAATAGCACATAGCACATGTGATGTTGATATTGCTGTTGTCACCGATTATGATTCAGGTGGAAGAGATGACACAGATTTAGATTCTATAGATTGTGATGATCAACATTTCAGGGTGCCAAATGTGCCAATTGGTGAAGCTCCTGTGAAAAAAAAAGGTTCAATAGCCCCTGGTGACAGAGAGGGGAAGCAACAAAATGGGAGCAATTCTGGCACAGCTGGATCCCCCAAAGACCAGGGCGAGTCTTCAACAGGTAAAAAGATATCATGCATCCATTTCATGACATTTTATACAGAAAAACAAAGTTCATCACAGGGAAACAAGTGGAAAAAAATAGTGCTGATGTGCTGATACAGCTAGTCCATCTGTTTTTCTGTCATTTGAGGTGCATAGCTGGGTTCTGTCTAGTGCATCCAATTTTGCCATCAACATATTTTTTTGCATCCTGAGGATGTCTAGGTATGCAGGAAATAAACACAGAATACAGAGAAGGCATTCGTGCAATATTTCTAGCCCCTTTGTGAGTTACAGTGGTACCTGCTGTATGCAACCACTGCCGTGAGCAGCCACACTGGTTTTTGTGGTCACTGTGCTTGGGCATAGGAGTCAGTTTCTTTGTAAAATTTACCTGTGGTGACAGGTCACCTGCTGTATGTGGCCACTTTTTCTTGGCAGAAGGGGTGGCCACATACAGCAGGTACCACTGTATTATGAAATTTAATTGGGACACTTCTTGAGACCCCTAGACCTTAGTTTGACAACTGATGGTGCTGTCATTTTCTAAATATTTTTTAAAACATTTTTTGGGTTTTTTTTTGTGATTTTTGCTATTTTTACCCCTCAGCCTATATAGGCTGGGGTGGGGGGGGGTAGGTATTGGTATCACCTGCTTTTGTGTGTGAATCAGCACATTCGTCTGTCTGTGTGTCCGGTGTGCATGATTTCAGAACCAGGTAATCTGGGATCATGAAACCTCTGTAGTTGATCACCCTTTTTGAAGTTTACGTCAAGTTTGAAGGACAATGACCTGGACTCCTCAATTTGAAGGTCACCAAGGTCAATTCTCTATGAATTTCTTGCACGCAATATCAGGAGAACCAGAATGAGCACAAGTATGGATTTTTTAATTTACAAAAGCTCCATGATGCATGCAAGTGAATATCCTTCTTTTTTTTTTTTTTTTTGAAATGTTCAAGATTTTATGCCAGGAGGTCAAATGCAGGATACATGAATGTGGCATAGTTCACTTCTGATTTGTGTTTTTGATTGCCTGGAAATTCAGTTGCCAGGTAATCTCCCTGTAAAATGCAAAAAGCAAAAAAAAAAAAAAAAAAAAAAAAAAAAAATTAAATAAAATAAAAAAAATAAAAGATAAATAAAGATTTCATGTCAGTTTCATGTAGCTCAGTTTCTGATCCTTTAGTTCCAGTAGTTATCACACATAAACAAATTTTGTCCTAGTAGTCCACCTTGCTATCTACTGTCTGGTGGGGGACTATGTATTGCTATGCAGTACTTATGTCCTGTCTGGTGGGGGACTATGTGTTGCTATGCAGTACTTATGTACTGTCTGGTGGGGGACTATGTCTTGCTATGCAGTACTTATATACTGTCTGGTGGGGGACTATGTCTTGCTATGCAGTACTTATGTACTGTCTGGTGGGGGACTATGTCTTGCTATGCAGTACTTATGTACTGTCTGGTGGGGGACTATGTCTTGCTATGCAGTACTTATGTACTGTCTGGTGGGGGACTATGTATTGCTATGCAGTACTTATGTACTGTCTGGTGGGGGACTATGTCTTGCTATGCAGTACTTATGTACTGTCTGGTGGGGGACTATGTCTTGCTATGCAGTACTTATGTACTGTCTGGTGGGGGACTATGTCTTGCTATGCAGTACTTATGTACTGTCTGGTGGGGGACTATGTATTGCTGTGCAGTACTTGATGTTGTTTAAAGGTAAAACTTGAGACTAGCGTTGCAGCATAGTGGCAGCCATAGACACCACTTGACCAGAGAAAAAGGTAGCAGTTGACGAGGGTTCTCTGACCACTTGCATCACACTGGGTTAAAAGAAAAAAGAAACTTCTTACATGGGCATATATTAAAATCATATCTTGAGTAGAATACACCATATGGGTCCCTCCTTTCTGTTCACGTTTGGACACTTCCCCCGGCCAAAGAGATTTGGATTGACCAAAAATAATTTTCATTATGGTGGCTCAATTAGACATTTTCACAGTCACAATTTCAAAGGTGAATATGTAAAAGTTCTACTAAATGCACAAATAGCTTACATTGTACTCACTAGGAATGCCTACAGTAATCTACACTACACAACATTTGGTGACCAGCCTTGACCCAGGGCTACGCCATGTGCCCACACGGCCAGGCTCTCTGATGTTTCACATTCCATTCTGTGTCTGCCCTCAACAAAACAGTTTCTGCTGCCACTATGCTGTATGTTTGATGAATAAAGTAAGTAGAGGCCATGAATCAAAGTGACAGGAATACGTTTCCAGCTATGTTTGATGGTACAAAGCAAGCGATTTGATGCTATCATAGTCCATGTGTGGAAATCTGATGAGCTGTCTTATCATAGTCATGCCACACAAAATTTTGTGAGCATTGCGGAAACAGCAAAGAAATTCACAAATAGATGATATGTGAATCCTAAATCTGTTAATTGTTCAAGCCTGTATCTGCCATAAAGTGATTAGTCCAACAGCTGTTTTTATATCCAATTCCTGCTATTTCTGCAATAAGCTGAGGGGTCTTTGCTGGTGACTGTTTTGCCCAAGGCTGTTCACACTTGATGTCATGGCATGGCTGTGAGTGTGGAAACACAAACTTGTCCATAGAGGCAGAAAAAAGCATTTTTCCCCCCAAATTTTAACATGACATAAGCTGAAAAGTGTCCAAGATACCTCAATCATGTTTGCAAACTATAAACTAATTCAAAAATTGGCAAATCATACTAATTTTCATAAAACATGAGAAAAAAAATGGCAGTACTACCTCTGGAACAAATTAAGGTATAGGGGTCCCCAGAAGTGTCCCTATGCAATTTCAAAGCAATTGGTGGGGCTATTTTGAAAATGAAGATTTTCCTAAAAATGTAAAATGGGTTAAATGTAAGGGTTAGCTGAGGAGGGGCTGTTCACACAGCCCACTGCTCAAGTTTGTTGCCTGAAACTGCCACCCAAAATAAAACAACTCCAGAAGTAAATGTTAAAATTGTTAAATTTTTGGAAAAGGAAATGCCCGCACAGACCTAAAATTTAAAACCCAACACTGGAAATAAACGATAAAGCATTGTATCAAAACAAAAATATCACTGTGCACAATTTTATAAATTATACATGTATCTGCCTTGTTAAATTTATGGAACTCTACCTGCAACATAATAAAGGGAAACATATTCACATGTACCTCTGTACTGGATTTTTTTGTTTTTTCATTCCAAGGTCAGGCTTAAGCAAACCCTTTTCATTGGCATTTGATCAATTCATTCATTCATCAAAATGATATAATACTTTTTCAAAAATTTGAGTCTGCATTGGGTCATGTTGAAGCAAACCCTTTTACATGCAGTTAACATTTGCTGAAGATTTGACTTTACAAACCTGTACAAAATCCTGATGTTAATTTTACCAAAATGCCAGTCTGCATTCATGGAATGTCATACTGTGCAAAAAAATGTTAAGATACTTACAAAGATACATGTGTTGTCCAACATTGTAATATCTGTACAAATGCAGTGTAAGTTGTAGATAAGACAGTGGTGTACACCTGTAAGTGTTGAAGTAACGGATAATTTCTGTTGATATTATGATATGTGGCATAATGATTGTAAACTTTACCCTCCAGGTGGCTCTCACAATAGTCACAGTCTTTTATGCGAGCCTCACTGACCAAACATTCATCAGTTTGTAACCATAGAATACTTTGTATAACAGAACTTATCTGGTCAAATTAAAATAGTTTTGGGTCTAACAACTTTATTTACAAAGGCATTGGGTCAAGAAGTCAAGCTAATATTAAGATTTCTTGGTCACATTTTTCTTTTGTTTACAGGGCCTAAGGCAATCAATAGGACACACAAGTCCAACTGTAGCAAAGAGAGAAGGCAGTTAAGGGACGCCCTCTTCTGTGTGTTTATGTACCTGGACACAGAGACATTGGGTCAAGTGTCACAAGTGTGCAAAGACTGGCGAGTGATCAGTCGACATCCAGCCCTGTGGCGTGTCCTCAAGTTTGAAAGGAAAAGGATGTGCTCCAAGTATCTTCAGACCATATCTCTATGGTGTAGTCAACTACAGTCACTTAGGCTAGAAGGTATGCATGCTAAACTTTGGAGGTCAAATGCCTTTTAAAGGTTCAAGGTTCACAATTTCCATACACTGATTGTACTTTTGTTTGGGGAATTATATTCAAAATCGCTGATGGTGTGGTCACAAGCATCCTTGCAGTAATTCTGTGCTTAGTACTGTTAACCAGTCAAAAAGTGCTTTCAATTGTTCAATTTCACGTGAAACGTGCAGAAAGTTTAATTTCCTCTTTCTCTCTGTACAAGCTGAAGGTAGCTGAAAGAATTAATATTTACAGATCTAAAGACAATTTTCATATTATTACAACTAAAACATGACAATAGGTTGTGTAAACATACGTAGCAATAAATATGTCAATTGCTTGTGGAACTAATTAAAGTCTAGGTAAGAGACTAGAGATAATCAGTGCAGAGAGTACCAGTGTAACGTGACAGTAGTTTGTACAAACATACCTAGCAATAAATGTGTCAAGTGCTTCTGGCCAAGAAAACAAATAATTAACTCAGAAAGTCCTTGTATCTTAAAATATATAACTTGGTGTATTTCCATTATTCTGATCTGATGTTGTTTCATTAGCTCACGTGAGCTTATAGGGTGATCCATTGTCAATTACCTTAAATACTCACTTTACGATCATTGTTAGTACATAAATGTAACATACTAAAGACGTCCATCTGTCTTGTCAACATTACTGCGATATCTCAAAAAAATATTCACCGTAGCTGTACCAAATTTTTTTCACAAAAGGGCCTCATGATGGATCAGATTCCTATTAAAAACCAGCTTCCTCTGAGTATTTTTCACCATTTTATGAAACTTTTAATGTATTTATTTGAAGGCAGTCTGAGTGGTGTCAACCCTGATGATGTTCCCGTGATATCTAAAAAAAATATTGACTGCAGCTTTACCAAAATTTTGTCAGAGATGTATCTTATGATGGACCAGGTTCCTAAAAAAACCCGGCTTCCTCTGATAATGTTTTACGAAACTTATAATGTATGTATTTTTTTTTGTATGTATTTGAAGGCTTTCTGAGTGGTGTTAACCCTAATGATCTTACTGTGATATCTCAAAAAATATTGATCCCAGCTTTACCAAATTTTTGTCAGAGATGTATCTCATGATGGACCAGGTTCCTATTTAGAACCAGCTTTTTCTGATTATTTTTAAACTTTTTATGAAACTTTAAATGTATTTATTTGAAAGCCGTCTGAGTGGCGTCAACCCTGGTGACATTACCGCGATATCTCAAAAAATATTGACCACAGCTTTGTCAAATTTTTGTCAGAGATGCATCTATAATATAATGGACCAGGTTCCTATTTAAAACCAGGTTCCTCTTTGTATTTATAAACTTTTTATGAAACTTTAAAGTATTTATCTTCAAGTCATCTGAGTGGTGCACAAGGGGATGATGTTACCATAGAATGTCAACAAGGATCCAACGCAGCTTCCCCAAATTTTTATCAGTGATGCATATTATCATGGACCACATTATAATAAAAAAAAACAGCTTCCTCTTATCATTTCTAAACTTGTTATGAAACTTTTGAAGTATTTATTTGATGGCCCTAGGAGTGATGGACATTACAGTGATCTCTGTCACCAGAACTTACCCCAAGAACACATCCAAAGTTGTTCTTTCATTTCATAGATAACAATATGGAAATTGTATGTAAAGTGTCCTACTGTGAAGTCCCCCCCCCCCCAAAAAAAATGCATTATTGAGGAAAAAAAGATTGTGAGTGCTAAGGTTAATCCATTCTCTAAACGCTATTTTAAACAAATTATCAAAATTAGAGAAAATCAGTTAGGGGATGTGTACATGTTTAACAAGAGTGTTGGTGGTCTTCAACAGAGGTGACCTTGATATCATTCTGAAATTCACAGGGCCACTTCAGTTTGTGCATGAATGTAAAGTCAGCTGAGCGCAGGACTGTCAGGGTTCTCGTGTTATCATTGTTGTTGTCAACATTATCATGGTTATCATCATCATTTCAGGACTGAAACCAAGGCCCAAAAGATTCAATGAAAGTATTGATGAATACTACAAAAATACAAGGTAAGAAGCTCCACTTTGAAATGTTCAGATTGTGATCTACGTGTTGTCAGTTTGTGCATGCATGTTGCTCCAGTTATGGTAAAACCTGCTTTTTGATATTTGCTGGATCATAATGGTGGGAAAAGCAAACATGAAAATTGTGCAACTCAAAATCAACTGTGTAAAATTGTTGGACATCCAAGACCTACTGTGTGTGAACTTTTGGGAGTCAATCAGCAAAAATATTTGTATCTGTTTAATATTTATCAGAAATATTCTCCTAGTCCCACCATGGGAGTCAATCAGGTGGAGTTGGAGGCTCTGCAGTCTTCTCCCACCACAATGAAGGTTGATCAGGCGGAGGATCAGCTTTCTGTCGATGAGGTTGCCTGTGCTCTGACCCATGCCAATGTGGCGGTGGGTCACGGCACTTCGGCGATTGTGCTTATCCCTGTGGAGGCTATGGGTCTCTCTAGTTCGGCAACCAAAGGGCCGGTACAAGAGGTTGCGGCAAGTGTCGCTCCCCCAGCCCCTAGGCCTATTTGCTTAGGGCCTGCCCGGAGGCTGGTGTCGCCTTCCCCCGCAGGTGAGCTTCTGTCAGGCATATTGCCCGCTGAGACTCCACGCCTGGGAAGAGTTGCAGTCTCAGTATGGTGCTGAGTCTGCGACGCTGGCTACTGAGGTTACCACGGTGATGTGATGGAACCCTTAAGCAGATGCTAAGGTGAAGACTTAACAGGAGCACCTCGAGGACTTGCTTTTCGGTTTCGGGGACAATCTGAAAGGTTCTCCCAAGGCAGAGGACATCCTTGACCTCGACTGCTCAGACTTCCCTACTGAGAATTCCGAAGCTGAAGAGTGGGGCGCTTGTTTCTCCCGCCTGGAAGGAGGCCTAGTCATGTCCACTTTTTGCCGCTGCTCAGCGGGCAAAAGCCCTAAAAGCCCTTTAGTTGTTGGCTTCAAAGGAGGAGGTGACAGATCTGGCTCACCAGTCTGAGCTTGAGTGGAACCTTGCACAATTCTACTCAAAGTGAACATCCTGCTTGACCTTATACAGACTGCCTCTTCACAGCAGTGTAGATACCCTTGGGTAATATAAATAAACCTTTTCTTAATTACATGAGGTAAGACACAGCATGGTTGGTGGTTTGACAAGTTTTGGAGATAATAATCCTATTTTACCCAATTAGCATCCAATGCACATTACAACAATTCACTTTCTCTTTTTTTTTTTGGTCGGTCAGGGTGTTCATTATTCTCAGGTAAATTTGCTGTTTGGGCCCTAAAAAGCGTTCACTGTTCACAGATCTGAGGTGTTCACTAGCGACAGGTTGACTCCATGTACAATTTGAACACTCCCTATTGAATATAATAGTAAAAAAAAAAGGGACCGAACAAAAGTGTTCACTAATTGGAGGTGTTCATTAATCAGAGGTGCTCACTGGGACAGGTTTCAGTGTATGCATGTGGAATTAGGATAGCTTCACAAAATGAATTACTATGATCACAATTTTCCTTCAAACAGGTTGATGTTTTTAAACACTCCAGCAATCATACTGTCATACAGGCAGCCTGCTCCCCACAAATCAACTGTCCAACATGGCTGACTAGTCATTCCCACCATCGATCAATGTGTGTTTAACCATGTAGACTTCTTTTAGTATACATTTCTTGCCAATACTTTTTTTGGACAAGAAAGACAAAAGTATTGAAGGCAGGTCTTGGAGAGCTGAGTGATACATGTGTCTAACATTAATGTTATGGTTAGATGTAACAAGGTGGGATAGGTTTGCCTGTACATATATGAAGTCGAATGGCTATATCTGTACCAGTACAGTGGGCTGGGATCAAAATGTCAAGTTATTTTTGCAATCCCCAAGCAGTGTATGTTGTGCGAGGTACCTCATGGCAGGCTGTCAGGAAGCAATTGTTACATAGCCAAAATGCATCTTTATTTTTGGGATGTGCATGTGAATATTTCATTGGAAATGCATGCATGTACATGTATGCCTAGTTAACAGCTAGTGTTAAACAACCTGAAGACTGCCTTGCAGAGATGTTGACCTGTTGTAGGGGAAGCCTGGAGGATGGACTGGAATGTGTTCTTCAAGCCTCAACAAAAACTCTGGCATCCATCAGAATTGTAGACTGCGGCCACATCCTGACTGACAGGTAAGATATCTGTATAGAAAGGAGTGAAGTGATGTGAGTAGATCTGACAGTGTGTTGACCTGCTGTAAGTAGTGTAATTTTTCCAGTTTAAAGAAAGAAATTCTCTGTTTAAGTCTTATTTTAAATTGAGCTACAATTTGCTAAAATTTATTTAATTTGTTTGTTTGTCTTGTCACCATTATGTAGCTTGTGAATCAAATCTGTGAAATTACAAACTCACAGACCTCATGTACATGTGATAAATATTTTTTTAAAAAATCAAAATCTGTGAAAATAACCCCTGCAATTGTGTCAAAATCTGGGTGAAAGATGTATATGCAGTTCTAGTAACCACACAGTATGGTGACCACTGTGATCTGTCTTTTTATTGATAATTGTACCAGATAATGGCAAAGCTGCTTTGAATTGAAGACAAGTGTCGGTCTATGTTTACAGTTTAAATGCTGTGACAAAAATTTACACATGAAGCAGTATTCAGTTTGCAATTTAAGATCAATATTTACACTAAAACCAGCGAGTGTCATTCGATATCTTTTGACCAGACCCACATTTATGTGGATCTTTGGAAGATCTGTAATGTCCACATATTCCTACAGGTGTCTCTGGTTGATCAGTTGCCATGGGCGAACGATTGAAAGACTGGCGTATGTGAGTGACACAGACCCTGCAGGACCAGAGGTTATCTGGGCATTGGGTGCTGGGTGTCGGAACATCTCAACTCTCATCATTCCACCTTTGTTCCCCAAGTAAGTCTTACAGTTTAACTGACCTACACGATACATGTACTTCATAACCTTTAGGCTGATTATGATTTATGGCAATCCATCAGACGTTTAAAGGAAATAAAATTTGAATGCTACACATACATTGGTGTTGAGCTTGATATCTGAACATTTTGTAGGTTGATTCCAAAAAGATAAACAGCTAATAGTTTGGTTGGCTATCTGCCATGTCTCATCGCTGACAGCATCTGGAGAATGTTTAAGAGAGAGGGATTCATATAGGCTGTGCCTGTTTCCCAATCCTGCTTGGAATAAAAATATGTTTAAACGAACAGATTTCACTTTAAGTTGACACAGCCAAATTTACTTCTGTCATTGTATGTGGTCAGTGTAGTTTAGTTTAAACCTACAGGATATTTGGGGCAATATCAATATTAGTAAGTACACCTACTTCTCGACCACCATTGCCAAGGTCTTTGTGTCTGGGCATGACACCCAGAAATCGAGTTGAGTTTCCACTCACTTGATCCTGAAAACCTGATGGTCCCACGGCGCCATCTCCCAGTTCACGTGAAACTGATGGTGTGCATGCTCCCCTTGTCATCCTTCCACTTTTGCAGATTGGTCAGTTAACATCAGCTGTAAGAGGAAGCGGGGTTGGTGGGGTGGGCTTCTCTGTTAGTCGAGAGGTATGTGTACTTACTGATATTACTCCAAATATCCTGTATTAGTTATGTAATGTTACCTCTCGACCACCATTGCTGATATACAAAGATACTGGCGGTGGGTTTAACATCACTGGTACACTGACCTCAATTGACCACCGGGACCGGCAGCTTGGGGCGAACCATCGATCAGTGTGACGAAGCGACTTCGCAGGCGACAGCAGAATCCGGCCTAAACCGGAAACCTTCCTTTCTGACCAGCATGGGACCGCACTGAATCCCCCATGCTCACCCCACAACATGACAACTGTGCGCCTCATGGGTAGACATTATCGGTTTCAGCTCCATCGGGCCTGGAGATCTTACAGGACCTAGTCATGAGACTGCTGGGTGCAGGGGGGGGGGGGGGGGAGGGCGGTATATGGTTCCGTAAGTGGCACATTCCTGTGTCTCACCGGCAACAGGCCAGGGCGACAGGACAAACTGCCTGATACTGTCGAGATTAGGTCTACTAAGCATGAAGCCCTGAAAGGCCCACGGAGAAATGCGCCAGCCTATAGGCCTGCATCAGATCTGACCACGAGAGTGCCATAATCTGGAACACTGCTCTGATGGAATCCGAAAGGCTAAAGGAACAAGTATCGGAACTTAACTCCTAGCACTCTGGGAGGTTCTGGAATCTGGCACAGCCAGCCACTGGGCATTTTTTGTTTCGTTGCACAACATGCGACGTGCTGGGTAAAAGTGCTGTAACTTTGTTATTTTTGCAATTCATGCATAATGATCAGCATGACTTTTGTTGAGTAAGACCTTCTCTATATTTCTATGTGGTTTCTTTGTTAATTTAAACCAAAGCTCGTGCCCTACACCCTAACAAAGTGAATATATCAATCTCAATCACGAGTTGATCAAAACGTCTCAAGCCTGTGTGAATACAATTGCATGGGTACCACTGCGCACATTTTCCTTGGTTAGTGTCATGTACGATGGTTCCTGTTTAATTTTTTCGTAAGATAGGTTGTGTGTCGTAATTGTCATTAAATTATAGTGGTAGAGTTTGTTGCTGCAGTAAAAAGTCGATAAAGGCACTTCATCGCCATCACTGATAAACTGTGAACATGATCAACATACGCAGCAGTGGTATTTTCCCCCAAGCCATGTTTACCTACCGCTGGTGTATTTCACTCTCTTTCTGAGAAAAATTTTGACCCTCTGCTCTATTGTATGCAAAGACTGGTAGTATGTCATCATTCTGGCTAATTTACAGTGTTAAATTTTGTTTCTTGCTTTAATAAGTTGTCTGTAATCTTCACTTGTGTTGATACAAATGTCACCCATCATTCAAGCCAGACTTCACAACACAAGGTAGCAAGTACTACCGAACGAATCATCGGTAGAAAAATGACACATTTGATTGGACGGCGAACACCATGTGATCGATTCCAGCCCCCTACCTGACCTAGAATATTGTGGAGAATCCTCTCTGGTAGTTTCCAACTAGAATAACGACGTATCTGTTTCAAATTGAGGCAGTTTTGGCAGGGTTTCCCCTAAAATACTTTTGTTTCAGCCAATGAGAGAGCTTGTTCTTAAAATAGACAAGGTTCTCAGCATTCTGTTGATGTGAAGAATATGGCAGCTAGGCAAAAAAAAATCGAGACCACGACGATTAAATCACCCTATTTTGGTGCAGTTTTGCAAAGTTACATCTTTCAAATTGTCACAAACAATGGCCCGATCATTGATTTAAATCATCGTAGAAGGAAAATACTCATTTTTAATGCAAAATTGAAATAGCCATCTGCAAGAAATGACTTTTCTTTACAATAAAATGTGCATGCCTGAATGTAAATAAACAACACAGAAATTTGAGATAGCCTTTAATTAGCCACTCCAAAAGTTCGAGTCTACTCAAAATTGGTGTCAATAAGCAATGACGTGCTGTTCAAGTACAGTCGAAACTCGTCTGCTAGGAGTTCAGCAAAGGAGCCGGTTAAGCCCACAAAGGCATACATGCCATCCTGTATCACTATCATGTCAAGCAAGCAGTGCCCAGCGAAAGTCACAGACAATTGCCAGCAGCAGGCCCGTAGAATGACGCCAACGTAACATTCTGCAGGGCCCGCCAGGAGACATTGAACTCTTGTACCTTGGGAGCTCAGGCTGAGACAAGCTGCAAGGCGCCAAGCCTTTCTAGCGAGGTATCATAGGCCTTAAGGATTGTCTGCTTAATCCACAATGAAATCATGTTTCTACAAACTTGCTCCTTACACAGGCTACTCAATGGCAGAAGGAGGGCAGACCATTGTTCTCTCATTCTGTCTGTGTGGGAAAGGTATCAGTGAAGACCTCTCACTGGGCACAGGGCTCTCTCCTCGAGAGGAAGAGTGGCATCTGTCTCACAGAGGGTAAACCCCTTAAAGACTGTAGCTGGATCTTGAGCCATTTGGTTCTTTGCAAGGAAGCCCAAGTGAGGCCTCAGGGTCACCTGGGAGTGGTCAGGTGACCATTGGAGTTGGTCATGCGCCAGAGCATGGATCTTGCTTTTCTTAGTGTCTGAAGTGAGTGTTAATAGAAAACAGATTTTCCACGTCCAGTACTGGAGGGAAACCTGCTTAGGGTCCTCAAGGCACTCAAAGGACCACTACTTCAACATGACTAAAACCAGCGGTAGGTCCCACCTGGGCAGGACTTGTCCCGTCCCTGGCCTGTCAGTACAGAAGGATGGGATGAGCGCAGATAGATAAAGATGTGCACGTCTAAGACGTTGGCAAGGGTTGAAGATATGACTGATCGAAACCCCTCCACTTTTCTTGAGCTCTTGCCTAAGACATCCCACTGATATAACAGGAAGTCGCCAATGTCCGCAATGCACGGAGCCCAAGGATGAATTCTCTTACTGGTGCACCAGTCGGAAAAAACTTTCCATCGAGCGGAGTAAACATCTAGAGAAGAAGGTCCAAGCCCTCCTCTGGCGATTCTATCTGAGACTGATTCCAAGAATCCTCTGTCACAGATGTACTGCTGAGGTAACCACCAAGTGTGGAGTTTGAGCACCTGCGGGTTCTGATGAAAAACGCTCGTCTGTGGCTGCATCAGAAGCTGCGGTCATGCCGGTAATCGTAACGGAGGCTCGACGCTTAGTTCCAGTAGGCCTACTGAGCAATCACTCCGGGGCCACCAGGATCAGATTGCAATCGTGGTACCAAATCTTGTGCAGTACCCTCAGAAGGATTTGGCAAGGGGGAAAGGAGTACGCCCACAGGGTGCACCAGTCCATGGCTAGAGTGTCTATCCCTAGGGCCTGGGGGTCTTGGACAGGCGAGATGTAAACCGGCAGTTTTGCGTTCTCGCAAGTGCAAACAGATCAACGTGTGGAGTTCCCCATCTTGCCGACATGGCCTGAAGGACCCTGAGGTGGAGCGACCACTCATTCCCTACCGGCTGACCTCTTCTGGAGAGTTGGTCGGCCAGGACATTAGCATGTTCAGGGACATGCCTCATGTGAGTGCGGACATTCGCATGTTTAGGGACATGCCTCATGTGAGTGCGGACGTCATGGTCGTAGCACCATCTGATGATGTGTCCAGCCAACCCCATCATCTTCCTAGACCGCGTCCTACCCTGCATGTTGAGAAAGGCTACCTCAGTCCTGTTGTTGCACATTATGAGGACATGTTTGTGCTCCACCAGGTCTCCAAGGGCCCAATGCCTTCTGGTTCTTCTCATGAGCTCCCCATCCGGACCGAGAAGAGTCAATGTAAATGGTGAGCTGCCCCTTAAAAGGCTCCAGCGTTTATGCTTTCATGACATTTTCCCTCACAGTTAACCAATGAAGGTGCAGTTGATCCTCGTTGGGGATCGGCACCGCGGCCTGATAGCCCTGGTCTCTCGTCCATCTGCCCTGTGGAGGGTGCAGCAAGGGGTGACAGTGGGGATGACCTAGCGGGACTTGGGAGTCCATTAAGGACAAGGAGCCCAACAGGGCGTGCCATTGTTGTGCTGAGTGGGCCTTGCCAGTCAGAAAGGGACTGAGCAATGACTGAAGTTTGTCTCACCTGTCCTCAGAAGGATAACAGATATAGAAGAGAACAGTCTGTGTGTGACCGTGCGAATCCAGGCGAGCGCCCGGATAAGCCAATTGCTCCGGTACACATGGATTTGAATGGCTGAGCAGTTAAGGTAAGCAGCAACTGTCTGCGCGAACCTGGTAAACACCAGTGGTGCTGTAGAGGGACCGATTGGAAGTGCCCTAAACTGGTATATTTGGCCCACAAATGCGAACCGCAGATGCTTCCACTACCGTACTGGACGCCATAATAGTCTCACCCGCACAAAAGTCGCACCCCCAACTGTGGAGGGGAAATAAGACACCTCAAGGTATGTGCGGCACAATAGTCGCACCCCAAAAAAATTTTTAAAAACGGTCTCCTGGATATCACCATGAAGAAGTATAACCTTGCTGCTCATGACAAGGAATGAACAAAAATCTGTGATTTAAAGCTGGTGAATAAAGTTAAAATGAAAAAAAGAAAAAATTAAAAACATCCACCTTTGTTGGTTTTTTATTTTGTCTCGGTATGTGAAAAGTGAACTGGAATCTAGCTCCTCACTTTCATGTTGAAACTGTCGTTTTGTGTCAGATTCTCGCTATCAGCGGGTAAATGCTATCATACAGCTACTTAAAAACATTATGAGTTATCAAACTTTGGTATTTGTTTTAAAATTTTGTCATTTAAATTTCTTAAATCTCACTGCAAAAACATCGTGGATGATCCACATGCGTTTCCATTAGGGTGCCGCCATGACTAATCTCGTTTTCAAGACTCTCGCGAGATTGCATAAACACAACTGTGTCATGTGACTAACACATGGCAAACATGCATGCTTGTCTTATGAACACTGATCGAGCGTATTTCCCCCGTTTTTTGTCTGCATATTAAACTATGAACAAGAATACGCAGATTATAGTAAGGGTAAGCCTATAGTGATACATTTTATTGCATTATTGAGACTTTTTGACGACAATCACAATGTATGTACACCGGCAATGTAAACAAACATGGCCACCGGTCTTTTCCATCGTCAAGAAAACTTCCTCCCAGGCTAAGTCCCCGGGAAGTTTAGACTGTAGTCGGCATAATAGTCGCAGGTATGGCTTTGAAAAAATTATTTTACCCCTCCAGCTGCGACGATTATGGCGTCCAGTACGGTAAGTCTCCATGATTGGCACATGAAAAAACACGTCCTTCTGATCCATGAACATCGTCCACTCCATGGGCCGTAAGGCTGCTGCCACTGACTGGGGTGTCTCCATCCAAAAGGATGGGACTTCCAGGTAGGTGTTCAGTAGCGACAGGTCTATGACCGGGCACCATCCTCTGTCCCTCTTGAAGACCAGGAAGAGTAGGTTGTAGAAGCCGGGAGAACCTTGATCCTGTACCGGCTCTATGGTGCGCTGGCTCCAAAGCATCTGAACCGCCTCCAGGAACGCTGGTGCTTTGAGTTTCGAGGTGGGTGGAGCAAACCACCATGGCTCTTGGCCTAACAGGAGGCTGTCTTCACCAAAAGGCAGCATGTAGCCGTGTCTCAGGATGCTGACGACAAATGAATCGCCCCGGATAGACTCCCTTTGGGCGCGATTTGCAGTGAGGCAGCCACCGAGGTGGCGGTTGGCAATCCTGAGACCCCTTTGGGATATAAGAGTCAGGAAAGCCAAGGCTTTCCCAACTTCTTCCCTCTACCACAGATTGCTGTCCATCCTTCCCAGGTCCTCGCATCCCAGAGAGAGCACGAGTCAAGGTACAGGTGATGCCATCTGAGAAGTGCCTCGCTTCAGGGCCAAAGCGGCCAAGGACGACAACGACTGAGCCGAGTCAGTCAGCACCTCAGAGCGTGCCTGGTTGGCTGAGTGGGCTCGAAGATCCTGCGGCGGGTGGACCACTTCTGCCATCTCTCCTCTGAACAGAGTTCCTGAGAAGAGGGGCCCCTTGTGGGCTCTACAAAAGATCAGGTCAGGCAGCTTCTGACCCTGGAGATAGGCATGCCTTCGTAACAAATGAAGGTGCACATCCAGCATGCAAGTGGTTCGCACCTGGAGATCAACAGTTCACGACAATGAAGTCGCGAGAAGTGTTGCCTGATCTAACCAGTCTTGCACTGCCTCCCTGATCTGTAAAGGGCCCTTGAGGTCATCCAGAAGAGACCCCAAAGCGGCCAATGATACGAAGGAGTAATATGCCTCGGACATCTTCCTCCAATCGCTTAAAAGGCCCCTGTGGATGCCGAAATGGTTCTGGGCTGCTGAGCATCAAACTCCTCCCAGTCTGAGTCCATCGGCAGTGAACCCGACGGGAATATCTGCTCATGTGCAGAGTACCACCAGCCCTGGACATCTGGCTTAGGGAGGAGTCGCACCTGCCTCCAGTAGCGAGACATCGGAGGCTACACAGAAACTCCTGTGCCGCGAGTCTTGGCCATGAGCTGGTGGTAAAACTCAGCTATGAAGGACGAAAAAGGTATGGCCCTACGTTGACAATTGTCCTCCAGAGACAAAGCCCAGCATGACAGCGCAACAGCTCCCAACCTCTGCTCTGATTGTGGGACCACAGCTTCGTCACCAATCAGGCTCTGAATAAGAGCTTTGACATAGTCAAAGCCCTTGACAGGGGCAGGTGCCGTGTCCATGGGAAAAGGGGCCGAACCCTCTGCAGAGCCCATGGTCACCGGCTCTCCGTGCCTGGTAGAGCACGAACAGAGTGAATGGGGAACCCTCAACCTAGTTTGAGATCTGCTCATGGACGAATCCAACAACAAAAGCTCATTCTCCGCTTCTCTGTCTTGGTGTCCAGGTGGGGGGTAGGGGGTTATGCCCAAAGCCTCATTGAAGAATGGATTGTCCAAAGGCAATAGAGTAGCCACCTGTGATAGCAGGGGATCTGTCACCATGCCGGGCTCGGGGTAGCGAGCACCCCGCAGAACTTGTCGCCGCCACAGACACTGCCTCCACCTGGTCCTCCCATGTAGGGACAGACTGGGAAGGCAGCAAGGGGGGCTCATATGCAGAGATCTTGGCGGCTGCAGACTGACAAGTCTGTTGGCTGGAGGGATCTGGCTGAGTCTCCACAAGGCCACTATCTTGAACCCGGCCGCTCAGGACTGAGTAGTCTGCAGGCAGGGTGGGTCTGGATCCAGTTCAGAGAACTCCCGGGCCTGAGGTCCGAGCGAGAGCTGACTCAAGACGGAAGCAGCGAGCTGTCCTACTAACAGTCTGCTCAGGCACGGCAACAGCAGTGGTGGCCAATGTGGAAGAAAACTTAGCCTCTTCATGCAACCGCTGGGTCTGAGGGAGCTCCAGTTCGGCCTTCGGCTCAAGAGAGTGGGGCTCACTCAAACGCGGGAACAAGTGGGATCGCCAACTGCTCACTCTGGGACAAAGCCGCTGGATGTGCAGAAGGGACTGCCGGTACTGCTGTTGGGGGAACAGAAGGTTCCGCCCGGACCGAAGGTGCCGACACCACCAGGGCCAAAGACCCACTAGCGGCAGAAGGCTCCCTCATAGGTTTAGGTGTCTTCCTCCTATCTCCCTTATTCTCCCAATCCAAGCTCTTGTGCCCGGGAGCTCGAAAAGTTTGTGAAGGCACTGGTGCTTTAGCTGGCACTCCGGGCTTACGGTCAGAGTGCTCAGACTGGCCGGAATGCTGGCTTCCCATACTTCTCAGACTTATGGTCTGGGCGCTCCGACTGGCCAAGGTTCCTGAATACCCGGGGCGGGCACCCGTAGGTTTCCACTCCGGACGCACTGGTTTGCGTGACTGCTAATTGTCAGAGCACTTGGACCAGAGGACCGAGATCTGGACAGCTTTCATTTATGCTTGGCTGGCTTCTTTGGTGCTGAGACTGAAGAAGAAACATCCTGCTGAGAGTGGGCAACCAATGCATGCAACATTTCTGCCTGCTGCGTCATGCTCTGTGACATCACCTCCAAAGCATAGACAACCTTTGGATTAATGCCAAGAGCGATGTGGCGGTCGTTTGGGGCACAGTCTTTTGCACAAGATCCCCATGTGGTGATCTCTTGCTACTCACCTTGTGACTCCACCATCTTTTCACCTTCTCCCAAGGGATATCAGGAGTAGAAACATCTGTCTTCTGGGACTGCGGAGAAGTGAAAGCAAGTCTATGCTCTTTTCCATCAGCCATGAATCTGCGGATGAGCCGAAGCAAGTGTACCCTTTTTCTCATGGGAGGTCAGTGATTAAGACTCAATAGAGTTGGTCATCTCAGCCTGGTGTTTGGCAGCTCTAGCGACCTGCCGCCTTTGCCTAGCACGGTCAGACTTTCTCCATGCCTGCTTACAGAGCAGCCGTTTGTCTTCTCCCCGATCCTGGCAGTATCTGCAAGTTCGCTCACAAGAGCAAACTTGACTGCAGGCGACAACCATAGCGGTAAGGGTGGTCATCCCAAGCCGCCATGTAGTGGTTCCGTGAGTCCAACTTTTGGCCAAGATCCAAAAAGGATGAGGATGCAGACAAAGTGGTCCCTGGATCATCACCCATGTACTGCCTCTGAAAGGCAGCAATAGCATGGTGTGTACTGCTTTCCCTCTCTCTGCATTCTGTTTGCCAGGACGCCATCTTGAAAATTCAAGGCACAAGTCAAACACCCAACTTTGCACTTTCTATTTCAGTGGTATCTCATCAGAGAAATCAGCTATCTAGGTATCCGTAGATTCCTGGACCACTGAGTAAAGATTTTCCACAGAATAGGGCGCGCATAAAGCAGTGAGTGTGAACATAAGTTCACTGAGCTTCAACTTGTAAGGCAAGCCAGAAATGGTACCCAAAAGAGGAAGGATGAGAAGGGGAGCAGAAAGCAGAACTTCCTGGTTGGGGCTTGGAAGATTGTGCAATGCCAACAAAAAAAAACACAGAACAACCAAGACAGAGAGTCTAATCTTTACCCAAGATTCACTCTTTGCCTTTGTTGAGGAAAATTTGAATGTTGTACATGGAAGTATTGTGTTTGAAGCACATCACACAGAAGTATCACAAAAAAGGGAAATTTATGACCTTTTAACATATCATATAACTGTATATGTTCAGTAAATATGTTGTGTCTCACCTTCAAGTGTCACTCTTGATTTTCTATACATTGCATGTTGTTTATTATTCCAGCCAACAGCCACAGAAGTTCAACAACCGCTGTGTTCAGATGATTGGTAAATGTTGGCCACTCATACAGGTTCTCTGTATAGGAGGGCTTGATGTAGATGTACGTGGACTCACTGCATTATGTAAGTTACATCCAGTACACCAATAGGCTTCGTCATCATAGGAAATTACAGAAGCTCTCACTTGAAAAATAGATTGCCTTCAGTTTGATGATATCTACTTACATACAGTGTACATCACTGACGGGGAGACTGTCAGCTCAGCTGACTTATGGTCATCCTTTCTGCATCATCCGTCAGCCTTTTTGTCCATCAACAGTTTCATATTTTTCTATTTATTCTCAAAAACTTTTGGCCAGATGTACTTCAAACTTGGTGGGTATGTACCTTGAGAGGCTGTCTATCAGGTTTGTTGGTTTTTAGCTCTGCTGACTTGTCAGTCAGCAGAGCTAATAGAATCCGTTTGCGTCCGTCGTCCGTCTGTCCATCCGTTCGTCCGTCCGTCTGTCCGTGTGTCGTTAGACTTTTTATATTTTCGACTTCTTCTCAAAAACCGCTACATAGAATGTTTTGATTTTGCACATGGATGATCCCCAGGTGGACTTCTACCAAGTTTGCGAAGGAGATCATGATGCAATAATTATTCTCTATTTTTTATGAATTTTTTAATTTATTTTTTGAAAAAAATTAAAATTTCTTCATCTTAAGAACTACGAAGCCAGTTGCTTTGATATTACACATAGGGTCATCTGGGGTCAACTAGTTCTTATTTTGGCCACTAGGTGGCGCTATGAGTTTTTCCTATTTTTTTATGAATTATTGCCTGTTAAGGCTATTTTCGACTTCTTCTCTAGAACGGCTGAACAGAATTGCTTAAAATTTTATCAAAATATAGTCGGACATTAGACAATGAAAGTTTGTGAAAATAATAGGGATATGTTAATTTTAGCCAAAGTTATGGGATATCAAACTTCGCAACTGTAAGGAAGTGCTGCAGCTGTATATATATATATATATATATATATATATATATATATATATGACAATACAGTGCATATATTACACTATTGTATTTACCCTTTTGACTTCTTCTCAAAAACCGCTGTATGGAATGTTTTAATTTTGCACATGGATGTTGCCTAGGTGAACCTCGACCAAGTTTGCAAAGGAGATGATGATGCAATAATTTTTCTATTTTTAATGAATTTTTAAATTTATTTTTTGAAAAAAAATAAAATTTCTTCCTATCAAGAACTACCTTGCCAATTGCTTTGATATTGCACATAGGGTCACCTTGGGTCAACTTGTTCTCATTTTGGCCACCAGGTGGGGCTGCGATTTTTTTCCTATTTTTTTATGAATTTTTGCGTGTTAAGGCTATTTTCGACTTCTTCTCCAGAACAGCATGATAGAATTGCTAAAAATTTTATCAAAATATAGTTGGACATTAGACAATGAAAGTTTGTGAAAATAATGTGGATATGTTAATTTTTGATTAAGTTATGGGATATCAGACTTTGTGACTGTAAGTGACTGCTGCCACTGTACACCTGCAGCCATTGAAACAGCAACGTATGTCAATTGATAATACATGTACTACCATCAGCAGAGCTTATAGAATCTGTTTGCGTCCGTTGTCCGTCTGTCTGTCCGTCCTTCCGTAAAATTGATTTTAAGGACAAACTTTGCTACCACTCTACTTACATGTATATAGCTGTACAAATCTAGAATGCAGTCCATGTGTTCCAATACTGTAAAAGCAGATCCCAGTCAGCAGAGCACAGGATCATCATGATCCTCTTGTTTGGTTTTAAGCCCAACTGACTTGTCAGTCAGTAGAACTTATAGGATAGTCAGTCGTCCATTGTCTACCCATCGTCCATCTATCTGTCATCTGTCCATCTACAATTCACATTTCTACCTCTGCAGAACTATAAGCAGTATCCACTTCAAAATTAGCCGAGATCTAACTTATTGGGGCCATACCAGGCTATAGCTAATTAAATAGTAGCACTCCATCGATTTTTTTATTTTATTTTTGGCTTTTTTTTAATTTTATTTTTATGTTTTTTACAATTTAAAAAAAAATTGAGCTGACTTGTCTGTCAGCTGAGGTTACAGGATGAGGAATAAAGAGATGCCTTGTCTCAGTTTATCCCTGTGTAGCATACAGACAGATATAAGTTGATCCATCCATAGTCATTCTGTAAGTATTAGTCAAATGATCACTAGGCTTTTGTATAACTATGTTGAGACCTCCAGACATTGCGAATAAAGAAATAAAACTTCCTTGCCCTCCTTCATGACAGAGGACTGGGCTGAGAATAGCTGTTGTAGTGTTGCAGTAGTAAGCATATGGTATCACCTGGTTTTACTGAAGTACATTAAATTTGGTGACTGATTTTGCTTATTTTAAGTCCAGTGTCAGCCGGGTTGATACACAGGTACATAGAGTGGGTTGATACACAGGTACATAGAGTGGGTTGATACACAGGTACATAGAGTGTGGTGTACACTTCTATTTGCAGGTCAGATGTGCCCACGGCTACAGGTTTTGGAGTTGGATCACATGTGTGAGGTCACAGAAGATGTTGCTATTGCAATGTGTCAGGCAGGCTTGCGGGGCCTAGACACCCTAGATTTTACCTTCACCCCTGTCACTCCACAAGCTGTCATCCACTTTAACAGTGAGTAAAATGCAAATTTGTTGGCCAGACACACCTTTCTAGGTTTAGTGAGGGTCTCCATTAGAAGCAGTTTTTGCTTTACTGGCTTCTTGAAGTGAAAATTAACTAATGTATACATAGACTAGACCATGTTTGAAAGACCATGATGAAGAGATGAATAGTAGAAAAAAGATCTGAAATTATAAACCTATATATTGTTGCATAAGTGGTCACTTCTTCGGTCAGAAATAACAATGTAATATGGGTATGGCAATGTGGTAATAACTTCAAACGGGCTCAGATAAGTTCTGAACTGTTGTCATATTGTTATTGTTATTGTGAGAAAGACAGAATCACAGATACTCAAAAAAGGAGCATTTTTGGAAACACCAATGACCCCCAATGGCAGCTTAAAGTTTGAAAGTCTGCATGGGGCAAATAGATCTAGATTCACTTGCATAGGTTTAGGCTCACCTTTTAACATGTTTTAATAGACCTTTTCAGTACGACAGATCATGCTACAGTCAAATTTGCTGTGCTTCACAGAGCAGAAAAATCAGGGTGTAACATCTTCACTCAGGGCACTGGCAGCCGTAGTTAAACATGGGAAAACAAGACCACTGTCGTGTTCCAGGTTTCCTGAATAATTGTACCAAAGAACCTGACTTAGGTTTTTTTGTCATTCCCATCAAACCACAAGATCAGAGGGAAGCTTGGGGGATGGGATAGAATACCAGGCTAAAGTGGCCTGTGAATGCTCCTGAAGCCAGTTTTCGTGGTACACTGAGCATTTTTAGTCAATGCCTGACTGCTCAGTGTCTGGGTTTTAATTTGTTCAACATTGGGTAGTTTGTAAGCATAATTGATATTTTTCACTGCTGTTTGATTAGAAATTATTTCCGACATCACGATAATTGGGCACAAGGTCAGTACCATGAAAACTGTGATGACCCGAAAACTGGCAAACCAATCATATATGGAATAAAGTATAACTATTAGGTTTATTCTGTCCTAGATTTGGGCTTGTATTCTACACCATCCCCGGAAGCTTGGATACAGGCTGTAAAGACAGAAGGGTTGTTTTACTGACATTTTCAACAGGATAGTTGCATGCAGGTCCAGCAGGACACCCATTTTCACTTTCAATGATTATGGACTGAGAGAGAAAGAGAGACGAGGACGTGCCATGGTGGTCTATGAACCATGATCTACACGTATTTTGCACGCATATCTATCAGAATTTTATCTTGTAATCAACATTTGCATGAAATAAAACGTGCTTATGATGGGTATTACGGAACATGTCAGTATGGTTGCCATGTTGAAATGCGGTGCTTGATTGCGATCAAAACCTTGAAAACTTGAATGTTTTCGCTAGTTTTCTGTATTAGAAATTTGTTCCCTAGGGATCTCAAACGTTTTTTAATGTTGCAACATCCTTACACTCCAGCTGTTGTAAACGCTGTTTTCCTTCTCTATTTCTGCTCCGTGATCACTATCATTGGGGCTCTTCATTGTAATAATGCCACTTTGACACCTTGATTTGTTCTGAGCTCTCAAGTGGCAACTTTGTACTGAGTGTTTGTAGCATTATCTGGCTTTTTAAAAAGGTCTATTCTAGAATCGATTTCCCCTGACATATGGTTTGTTGTACTGATAACAGGATGACCATTCTGGTCACTAAAGAATGCACCTTAATTGGAGAAAATAATTTCATTTTCCCTGTTTGTAGATTCTATCATCGCAGCAGGCAACAGCCAATCAGATGGCTGCATTTTAATCTTTGACCAGTGTTAGTATCAGCACTGACCACGGCTCCATCAAGCAATTTATAGTGAGCTTTTTTTTGTTTTATGAGGACGGATAAGATTTATCTATCCAAAAGAAACTATAATAATTATTTTGTGTTTCTGTACTTAAAATTTGAAGCAAACAGCTTGGAGTGTAAAAATTTTTGGAGGTAGGCCTGAACACTGTGATTACATACTTGCAGTGCCACCTGTTGACAGAATTGCTTCCATTTGAAACAGTTGACCTACCGTTTCCACTTTGTGGCATTCCTAATCGATTCCAAAATGTGATGTTAAAGTTGAACACAGTGTTTACTCAAAGTTCAACAGTGTTTGTAAGTGTGTGTGATGCTCTAAGGTTGGTAGAACCAATGGAACTCTTTGCTTGCAAACACTTAAATTTATTGCGATAATTTGGCACTACGCGTAGTGATTGCAATGAAGTGCAACTTTACTCAGAGATCAGGCTGGTAGACCTGTGTAGGCCTACTATGCGAAAAGTGATGCATTGGGAGTAATTATTAGAGTTAGATTAAGTCTAACCATGATAGAATATACTTTAATACTCCCCATCCAGTGATTGTGTGAATTCTATGACCTCCGTCGAATATCATGACCTCAGTGCTACACGCTTTGGTCATGATGCCCGACGTCAGTCATAGAATCCACACAATCACAGAATGGGGAGCATTAAAGTCTATAGTACACAACTCTTTGAGCTTATTCCACTACATATATATATATATTAATTTTATTTAATCACCACACAGTCCATATCACACATAATATGGACACTGTCTAACATGAGATCTCTCTTGTTGAAATCACAGGCAAACCTAAGCATGTCCTGCTTATGAATTTTGTCACCCAAGGCAGTGATATAACTTTTGTCCAGAATCATTTGCACCATAACCTAACTTACAAAGCAGGCAGTTAATCACTTGACACTTAAATTTAAACAGCCCCATGGGGCCAGTGTTATCCTACACTGTTCTGAGCATTGAAGCATCCATCAAAATTCAGTCTCTGATCAGCATGGCAATATGGCCCAAACGGTCTGACTTCTGGTCAACAAACAGGACCCATTTGCCTCCAAGGCACTTACTTGGTTAGACAATGATATATTTTATGGCCACGTAGGTGGAAAAGACCATGGAAAACTATTCTTATATGTTTTCCATATCAGTTTGTTTTGGAATTATGCAAAAGCTACAGGAGGAGCCTTCCATGACACTTCAAGCTGTGCACAGGGTAATAGCAAAAACACGTGTGGGGTGTTGACTCTATGTCTGGGCTTAATGTTGTAATTTTTCACTGCATTTTGAGGATGTTTGGGGATCATTTGGAACTTTAGCATCTGCATTTGTTGATGCAGTGGACTATTAGTTTTAACCCTACTGCTGCGGAGGCCTGTATTTATATGGTCCAAAACGCAGGTTGAAAAAAAAAAACAGCAGTACTAGGGTTAAAACACATTTTTTTTTGTAGGTTGCAGAGCTCGAGGAATCACTCATTTCTGTCCTTCTGTCCGTCCATCCGTCTGTTAATATATGCTTGTGAGTGTCAAACAGTCCACAGTTTTTAGGATAGCCCCATATAACTTTCGGGACTTATCAAGTGTAAAATAACCTAGGTCAAGTTTGATATTGGTGGCACTACCTGCAGTGTTATATAATGTATGGATCAAAATGTGAAATCTTGTGACTGCTCTAGCATCATTAATGTTGGATTGATCTTCATGAAATTTAGTGGGATATTGGAGGAGGTCTGTCTCACTTGCTTATGATACTAGTGGTGCCACCTAATGGAAGTTAATTGAATTACACTTGCCAAATTGATAAGATATATAGACCATGTCGAATGCTAGCATTTTATGTAATATCAGTGACCTTGACCTAATTTTGTGAGGTCACCACCCTTCTAAAGTTGAAAGAGGTGATTTTGTAATGGCAGGGTTAGCTTGGGCATCAACAGCAAAGAGCATTGAGCCTCCAGAATAAAATTGCACTTGATACTGTAAATTGCTGCTTTAATTTCGCTGTATTCTTATATTCGCTTATTTCGCTAATGGCACAAAACCGTGAAAACAAAAACACAGTGAAATAGTATTCTAACATTGTTTGAATGGGAATTATGTCCAAAACAGTGAAATTAAAACTGCAGTGAAACGTGAAAAATACATAAACCATGAAAATTTATACACGCGAAAATAAAACAATTTACAGTACTTGATTACTGTGTATGTAAAACTGTACTTGGTGACCTGCTTTTGGGGTCACCATGACCCACTGATTATGGATTTTGGCACTGTCCAAGTGTATTGTTTTTGGTTTCTTTCTTTCTTTGTTTAGTTTTATTCAATAATTAAAAAAGTTATTACCAGATTTGAACAAACAGACCATATATGGAAATCTGGATGCAGGGTGCACATTTTAAACATAAGTTTTTTAATGAGAGATGAAGGTAAAGGTCAAATGGCCAGTTGGAAATATAGGGATCATCTCAGGTATGCTCTGCACCCTCTAGTTTTTTTAGTTCGGTCTATATAACCTTTTAGGACTTCCAAAGTGTTGGAAAATCTATGTCAACGTCAATGTTGGTAGGCACCACCTATAGCATTATGTAATATTTAGGTCAAAATGGTAAAATCTTGTGATCAGTCCAGCATCTTTATTTTTTCCATAGATCTTCATGAAATTTAGTGGGATTGTAGAAAAGGTGAAAATGTTGGTTGCTTATGGTACAAGTGATACCACCTATAATTTGACGGAAATTAAGAGTTAAAGTGTCATGAAAGATACAAAATTCCGTATCTTGAAAAATGATTGAATTAGCTATTCCAAATTTAAAAGATATATAGATCCTGCCTGATGCTAATAAAATATGTTATGTAATATCAGTGACCTTGACCTATTTCTGTGAGGTCACCAGACCTGTTTTAAAAGTTGGAAGAGGTGATTTTGAAATGGTAGGGCATAGTTTGGACATCAATGACAAAGAGAATTGAGCCTCCTGATGAAAATTGCACGTGAGTACATTGTACGTAAAACTCTACTTGGTGATGTATTTTAGGTCACTATGACCTGATGACTGAGTGACCTTGAGCTATTTTTCAAGGTCCTAAGCACTTAAGAAAAGGACATGTAATTCAATATCTTGATAAAGAAAAAGGGGAAGGATACCAAATGTACCAAATGGAGTTTAGATATTGCATAACATGGCTAACCTCCATTAATTTTTCAATGTTGTGGAGGGAATACATTTCAGGAAATTAATTTTGGTGAAGGTGGTCAGCGGAAAATTAGACCCAAGGGCATCGGGTTTAAGATTTTGCCAAAAAAATGACAATTTGTATTTTTTTTTTAAATAAAGAAAAAAATACAGAGTGTGACCACTTGACCAATTTAGTAGTGACTAACCCAAGGTACATTCCCACCAAATTTGAAATGAGTGTGGGTGACAGTTTTGGAGAAGTAAAAAATGTGAATTGTGGATGATGAGGAAGCCAACGGACTTAGACCTGCCATATAACAGACTAATCAGCTGAGGTAACAAAGTCGTTTCAGTGTAGTAATGTGAGCAAAATACCAGAGTGTACCAAAATGTAACAGGTCTGGAAGGCAATGCATGTTCCCAAAAGACCCAGCCTTGCACAGAAAATGAATTATTGCCTTCAAACGGGAGGACCCAAGGAGTGGCATGAGATAAAATGCTTTTCAATGGGAACAAAATAGTCAAAGGGGGGGGGGGGGCACTTAGTGAGCTTCTGCAGTACCAGCTGTGAGGTGTAGGAACTACCTCACTTATGCGTATCAGTCTAAGGGATCATTTACAAGTAAAACCATTCCGAAATTCGGAGAAACCATCAGACAGGATGGAGGGGGTCCAGCTTCCAAATCAGAATGTCATCAAAGTTTTGGAAACACACTATTGAGCACCGTGTCAAGTGTGTAGAGCAGTAAAGCCACATCTAGAGAGTGTGAAAATAACGCGGATAGTGACAAAATTTCACCTGTACACCAGTCGGTCAGTGCAAACATGGCGCACAGTTTTGTGCAGCCAACGCTGTTTGGCAGCTGTCATAAATTCGCCATCCTTGGTCCATAAAAATCCCCTCAACATAAATGAAAGATTTTAAAAAGCTACAATAATTCTGTACTCTCAGTGCTGAACTATTTTCCTGTTTGCGTCATTTTACTAGTATGATGTTTTGCAGTCCACATGAAACCTGGTACCAGTACATGTACCTTGAGGGAACAGGTGTCATTTGAGAATAAATATTTGACAAAATGCTGCACTTTTCAATCCATACCAAGATAATGCCTTATAAAGATATCAACTTTTTTTTAACATGTAGAATGTAACTTATGGCATTTTTGAATACCTTGCTGGCTGAAAATTGACAAAACAATGCTAAAAATGCAGCAAAATTTCACTCGAATGACTGGGCTGTAGCCTGTTGTCTCAGATGAACACATCCCATGTGTGGTACCATCTGGAAGCCCTTGATTTCCGCTAGTTAGTTAGATGATTTTCTGTTGGCGGAAAGTTACTTCAAACTTCAGTGTGGTTAATTTATTCTACACTATATTTCAAAGGTGTCAGTTGCTGTTTTAGACACCTCTTTCTACAGACTAACGATGATGGTAATGCAGATCATATGACTTCTTGAATAATGAGCTCTGACATTTGATCACATGAGCCAATAGAAAAAGTGGTTTTCAACTGCAGGTTTGCATTATAATATTATAATTACTACTTCCACCCAGCTTGAAGCATGAGGACTGTCTATGCAAAAGGGCAGCAAAACTGATCATTTATGTGCGACAGCAACGTAAAATTGTGACATTTTCTTTATCAGATTAAGATGTGGAAAGGTCCTATGAAAGGATTTGAAATGGTGACAAAAGTTAGGGAATGGAGGTAGCTGTAGGTTGGGTGCTAGTGACAGTAAAACCATGCTTATGCAGTTGACACGTACACCCACAGTGGAAGATTTGTCTTGTTCCAGTTTTGACACGATGAATCTTACCGCTAATTGCAAATAACTCGTTAAATATGCATGACAATGAAACTTGAAGCACAGGAAGTCCATCGTAGATAGCAACACTCATTCCCGCCAGTTCTGGAACAAAATAAGGTGTCATGATTCTGGGTATGTAAGGACCGAGTGTATAGGGGCCATCAGCACTAGGTACTACAAGGGGGCCTAGTGATTACTGCGGTGGGGGCCGCCATTATAGCAATTAAAAGTCAAGGGTTTTAACCTGTTTGTGAATGTCCACAGTGATACAAGTACAGATAGTGCTGTTTGCAAAGGACAAGAAGAGTGGCAAGCATAACACTCTGGTTTGGTATCTAAATTCCAGAAAATAGGTGTTTTTGGAATAAGGAGGGGCAAGGGGTAAATTTTATTCCAATGGATAATTGGAGTTTTGGAATGGTTTTAATTGTACATGATTCCTGAATGTTCAATGTATCTTAAATATTATTAATAAAGATAAAGTTGCTAATCCATCTTCAATTCCCATGTAGAATTCATTCCTTATTTCAACTTAGTTTGTATGCAAGACTCAACATTTAAAAATCACTGATAATGTTGTCATGTTCTCTTGTGTCTTGCTGTATATAGTATGGACTCAGAGTAAATGTTGTTATTAATGCTTTTATTTATGCAAGTTTGAAGGCACACAGACAGATTTGTTTTTGAAACAAATCTTCTCTTCTTACAAACTGATCCCCTACTTTAGCTGCATGATATGCAATTCTGTCGTTTCTTTGAAGAATGAGGACTTCAGATACTAAATGTTTCCTGTGTGTTCAGGCAGTTTGTCTCAAAAGAAACCTTTGCCACTACTCTTCTATGTACCTGGCAAGGTATAACTTGATTTTCCAGAGAAGTTTGGATCATCTTAAATAAGTGATCACTTTGTGTCTTCAGGTGCCTGTCCACAGCTGCGGTGTATTAGCCTGCACATTGGTATCTCAGACTACTTTGCTGATGTTGACACATCCAAGCACAAAGAACAGTTCATAGAAATCATCAACAAATTGAAGGTATGATCTTATGTCATTTCCAGCTAAAAGCTTCAAGCACAAGTCTGTTATGTATTACCCCTTGACCTTAAAGGGCCCAGGGGCATTATGATAGTCTGTGTGTGTGTGTGTGCGCCTGTCCATCCATTGTCAGGTGGAGGGAATGGCTCATCAGTACATTGTACAGATTAATCTTTGGTGTTCACAACAAAAAATGTAGACACTTTGCAGTTTCATTTGAGATGTCTGTCTCCGGGTGATTGATTGTTTTGGAGTGTCTTCAGACTACTCCTTGCATTTAATCTTTGGAAACAGTAGTTCATGGACATTTACTTGATCTTCTTAACCAGTGATACCAGGTACTACACAGTGCCAGGCCAACTTGAAGACAGTGTTTGAATTATGTTGATGTAGATGTTGCGAGAGCAAGCAAGCTTTGCTATCAGTTTGAAAATACATCATGTACACAATGTTTCTTTGTTATCAAATTGATAAGGATGATAAGCAGTATTAACATGTTGAGCACATTATGAATTTTGCACATATAATGTGACCATCGAATATGTGAACTGTTACATAAGACAATAATATTGCAGATAAGATCATTTTACTTCCATACAGTTCCATGAGATGGAACTCATGGTATCACTCCTGTCTGTCTGTCCGTCCATCATTCTGTCTGCAGATGTGCTTCCATAGTGGTCATTGATTAACTTTGCAATTCCAGTATCTGTTATGGGTATAATTTGGTGTCTTGGTTGATGGTGATGTATGGGATTATTGTGTACTAGCGGGGTGGAGCTTGAACATCAATGGCAAAGAGAATTGCCAAAATACCACCATATCGTGGTGCTGTCATTTTTTGATTTTTCAAAAAATTATCCAAATTCAGAAAAATCAGTAAGGTGAGATGCTCGTATTGGTTTGTATTAGCAATGATGATGATGGTCTTAAACAAAGGTGACTCTGATATACAGGACCACATCGAGTCCCGCTCGTTCCGAACATAAAATATATATTTTCGGCATTTCCTTAATGCTGGTGGATTTAAGTCCCCGATTCTGAAAATAAATGCCAACTCATTAAATATACTGCATACTGTGTTGATATGGCACTCGTACATAACTACCTCCATTGAACCATTCTTTTTAGGAATGGGGATTTGGTCGAGTGCATATGTGCGTTTCCCATTTCAGCTGGGCGACTGGAGCCAAAGGTTGCAGGTTCGAGTTCTGCTCGTTCCGAACATAAAATATCAGTCTGTCCATGAGGTCAGCTGAGCACAGTCCGCTTGTTTGTTTGTGTTTTTTGCAAAATCTTAATACTCGTTTTCTCTAAAAAAGCTTGGCCAATCGGTTCAAATTGCAAAGAAACATTTGTTGGTACCTATAGACCAGGATGGCACTGGTTATACCTTGAATGGTGGGGTCAGCTGATCACAGGCTGTTTGCAGAGCCCTCTTGTTGTCTGGCAGGTGTAACTAGAATATAGAATACATGCTTACAAAAAGTGAGAAAAAAAACTTAAGAAGTTTGACCTGTTGATCATGTCACTTTAAAGGGAGATCATTTCCATTAGAGAAAAATTAAGTCACATCTTTGGCAAGTTGGCAATTATACACTCAATCATAATTTTATTTTGTTTGTATGTTTTCATAAATTGAAAGATAAAAAGTTTTTGTCTGATTGCACGACATACTAACAGTGTTGTCTTTTCAGAGTCTGAAGGGGAAGCCAGAATTTCAACATATCTTGCACATCAGAGAAGATTGGACATGAAACAACATCTCTCAATATACAAACTATGCACACCTGTCACTGCTCGCTTTGTGCATGAAATGAACGGAGTGCCTTTTTGTATCAGACCCATATGTTGATGTGTGTACATGTAGTGACCTTTTTGGCTGCACAATTGGAGATGTCAAGTGAGGCCTGACTGATGTTGTCATCATCAACATTCTTATTGTCACCATTTTCATCAATATCATACCCAAACAGTGGGGAGGTCAATGCATTAAGCGTGTGTAATACTGCAGCTTGTATGCAGTGGTTGTCAGGCATTCTTATGTGTCCCAGCTGCACATGAAACTGGCAAATAGTGGATGAAGAGTTGTAAATTGTGCCTTAATCATAACTGTGTTGTTCTTTGATCATATAACTTGGGCAGGATGTTGCTGGTCAATCTTAAATAGCCCCCAAGAATCCAAAGGTCAGCCAAATGATGGGTGAACTCAGATCATCCTCACAGGTACAGAGTGTTGATTTTACTAGAAGACAGTTGAGTTATCACATGGTGGGATGAACTGTATTGATACGTTATTATTAAACATTTGATATAAGTTGCGTAATGTTGATAATTTATAATTGGATTTTACAAGTTATGTGCCATATAGTAACACATGATAATGCCAAACTGGTGGACCATGTTCTACCTACCTACCTACCTGCCTGCCTGCCTGCCTGCCTACCTACCTACCTACCTACCTACCTACCTACCTACCTGCCTACCTACCTACCTACCTACCTACCTACCGACAGTGCGGGTATGACAAGGCTTCTCTATATGTTGTAGTTTATTTTGCATTTTTTCACCTCAGCTGACTTGTCAATTAGCTGAGATTAAAGGATGGGTAGTGGGTGGTCCATCATTCGTCATTCCATCCATAATGTCTGTCCATTCACATATTACATTTTCAACTTCTCCAAATGCACAGGCCATATTCTCTTCAAACTTAGTGGGAATATACCTTGGATGGGTTTCTACCAAGTTTGTTCAAATAGTCATGCTCCAATGATTTCTTAATTTTTATGAATTTTTTTGTGTTTTTTTTGTCACAATCTTAAAAAAATTCTCCATGGCCACCAAGCTATATTGCTTCGGAATTGTACAGAGACACTTCTGGAGACCCCCAGAACTTAATTTATTCAACAGGGGGTGCATTTTTTTTCTCCTTTTATCCAAAAATGCTAGATATAAGCGGAATGAAGCTGAGTTGAATATTAATGGGTATGACCTATGAGTAATTTAGAACATGGGACAGGTGTAGTGATATATTCATAATCATTGCTGCAAGCACAATTAGTAAACACCTCTACAGTTTACAGTGATGCTTTTTTTGTTTCAGTAACCTTTAGAAGGACCACATAAGCTATCAGATGTATTTATAGGAGCCCATCTTCATGCACAGAAAAAAATAAATTTCTAAATGAAATAATAGGTGACGTATGCTCAAAACAATATTCTTATCTACCTATGACTGGAGATTTCAATTATAGTAATACAAACTTTAATACTGGGGTATCTTGGCTTGCTTGTTGAAACTTAAGGTATTTTGATATTATGTCAAACACTTGGTCACCATATTTCTGCCGATTGCTGTACCACTAAATTTCCATTACATGTGTATCTTTGTTGCGTACTCTGCATGTGTACATATTGTCAAATAAATACACTTCAGAGTTCTAAGTTCATGAACCAATGTTGTAGTATTTTAAATTATTAAACATCCAAAATTTACATGCTGAACATTTTCAAAAATACTAATAATAGAAATGTCATTCGTACTTTCATTTACAGGCTTGTACTATATTCCTGTGTCTCCCTAGTAATTATGTAGGAGGGGATGCATGTAGTGTTTAGTCCTGTCTTTGCCGCATATCTTATTTTCCTGTCCCCTCTTGACGTATTGCCACCTAATTTGGTACCTTGAGGTCATAGGTCAAGGTCAGATCCTTGTTGCATTTTTCTGCTGACTCAGCAATTTTCACATATTGGTTTATACCTTCTTAATAGTGCATCATTTGCCCAAGGGTACTATAATACGTTAATATGAAAGTATGTATGGGCTTTCAATTTGTATTATTAATTTTGAAGGTCAAACTGCATACATTCCGGTTGTGAGTACTATGTAAGTCAATGGGGATTGCAATGTTAATTCACATTTCCCAACTTCTCCAAAACAATCGGCCAGATTCACTTCAAATTCGGTGGGGATGTACATTGGGTAGTATCTACCAACTATGTTTAAATGATCATACTTCAATTTTTTTTTCGTAAGCCAGATTCACTTGAAACTTTTGGTACACATACTCCATCGATTTTTTGAAATGTTTTTCATGTGATTGTGGATGACCTTCAGGTCAAGGTCACAATGCCTTGCAAAATAAAATGGTTTCCCTGCCACATTTTCAAATGGATATGATTGAAGTCCATCAAATTTGTTCATTATTTACCCAGGTGAGACTTCCCTTATATTATCTAAGAGGTGACCTTGAGGTCAAACTTTCTGCTGAACAATGGTGGCCCTCTTAGAGGGGTGGCCTCAGGTGAGAGGTGCCTGTTTGGGGGATGCATAATGTTTTCTGCACACATAACTTACATGTAGTTTGTACAATAATCTTATCAACCGGACTTCAACAAATAGAACATATATTGATGCCACTGCCCATTCAGTGTTGATCTGTGCAGGAATACGTGACAGAAACAAGGAAAGGCGTACCTAGAAAACTTGCATCTTTTGTTTGAGGTTTATTGGGTGCAACTTCAGCACAAGCCTTAGAATTTTATTGGGAATGACACTTCTATCCATTATGCCTTTGATGAGAATCAACATTTAAAATTTTTCAAATGCCTTAATTAGCATAAACTAAAATTTTACAACTTTTGCTTGTGGTTCATTGGCTGCGCCTATGGCACAAACCAATAAATTGAAGTTGGAATGGCATCTCCATCTATAATAGTTTTGAAGATGTTCCAAGTGGTGGACATCTACCAGGACCTGGGAAGTGGAGCTGTTACATTGTGACAGTGACAGCTGAGTGGGTGAAGACACAGGTTAACAGTGGCTACAGGTCACCACAAGTTCTTGAATCAAAATGAAGCTAATCTTAGCTATCCAATTGCACATACATGTATCAGCAAAATTACCACTCTAGGAATGACCAGCAATGTAAGTTACAGGCACCATGGAGCAGACACCAAACTAACACATGCACTTTTTTTTTTTTTTTTTTTACTCCTTCTTATCAACATGTGTAGCCCACACAGACATTTTGCCAGATTTGTAACCATCAAAATAATGTAATTTGGGGTCATTATAATCTTGAATATCTTCTTTGCCAGTTAATGTGGACAGAAATTAATTCAAATGTCATCTAGATTTCTTGCTTAAATTCCCATGTATAGGCAGGCCGTGAGTAATTTCCAGATGGGTATGGTACATGAAAATATGTTGCACCATTTCAATTCATTACAATTTTGGAGACATCCAGACAGATTTGCTGTCAAGCAAATATCATTTTCTTGTCCCTAGTTCTGATTTTTACTTTCTCAATAATCCCATTAAGTTTCATGATAATACACTATAGTCAGGAAGCCAAGGCTGATTTTTTGGAGGAACCTTGACTTGACGGATTTATTTTTTTTTTCACACTTGATTTGGCAACTTAAGATGTCATACAAACATAAACTGTATCTGCAGGTGTTTTATCACAAGCACTGTATTTCAACATATCTGACGTGCACCATCTGGTTCCAAATCACTTCCAGTAGACCAACCCCCTATTCAGTGTATGATGTCCCTAAGTTCAATTTCAGAGAGCATTGTATTTATTGTGGTGAATGCTGTTAGATAGAAAAAGACATAAAAAATCCCAATAGGTGGGTGCCAGCCTTCCTGGTAAAAGCAGTAGCCACAAATGAACTAGATGACAGGGGCCACCCTTTGAGGGTGAAGGACAAAATCCTGCAACAGTGCCAAGCCAGAGGTGACCAGTGGGCAGAGTCAGTGAGGCTTCGTATCATTGGTGCCCCTAGTGACTTACATGCATCTGATGCAAGGTGCCACAAGCACTACAGAAGCAGATTTTTCAGTCATCGGTGTGCTCCAGGTGAGTGTATGTCAACACAAGATAATATTAGTGAGACCCCCCCCCCCCCCACCAATCAGGTTTAAGACAGCTTATTGCAGAAATGCAAGCTGATCGCACCAAAATATGGAATTCAGTTCAACTACAGGGAGTGCTTCACAGAAATAGTAGGCAGTTCAATCAAGCAAGCTGATTTGCTAAGGATGTTAACTCATAACATTAATGACCTTGGCATCCATTCTACTCTAGGGTATCGCAAAGTCATAATTCTTTATTATGTGGGTTGTCTTTGCTGAATATTTAGCTTAGACAAGGAGCCGCTACTCAGAGACATGTACGGGTAAAAGGCTGCGAAACATGTTGAGTAGTTACCCGCTAAAGACCCTTTAATTTATTTGGGCTAATACAGCCTATGTCAAAATTTTACAGAGGAACGTGTGCAATATGGACAATAGTACTTCTATGTATACAAGTTAGACAGGGACAGGTTAGCTTATGGAGAGTAAAGAGTTCGGACAGCGGAATAGGGTAATGACTACAAGGAGGTGGTTTTGGACAAAAAGACACAAATACAATACCATATCAGCACTGGTCACAGTCCATATAGCCTATAAATTTGGCATATCTCACTCTAAAACTTTTTGAGATATTGAATCTTATATCTTTGAGCACATTTGGCTCATAGTTTCTGTCTAAGTATAGTTGGTGCCACAAGTATCATGTGCAATTGAGATTTTAATCTCTTTCACAATCCCAATAAATTTCATGAAAATCCATTGAAACTTAACGAGGGTAAATTGATCACCAGATTCCCCCATTTTGCTCCATATATTACATAATACTCCAGGTGGCACCACCGATATCAACAGGGACCCAGATTTACATACACCCTGCAAGTCCTGAAAGTTGTATGTCTAACTTGAAAACTATGGACACCATAGCAATAGCAAAAGTAGACTGATGGATGGACTGACACGGACAGTGACATACACAAGTGGTCGCATTTGCTCTGCGGCCTTTGGTCAGTAGAGCTAAAAGGTTTACAGATGCAGGCACAGACAGGGCAGATCTAGTCATCTAAACAACTGACCATTTGTTATCACATGGCTCTTTCATGTCACTAATGCTCGTGGCACGTGCTGAACACCTACCGGAGAAGAAATTTGACATTTGAGTTTCCCTACATACAATCGGTTCCCAATAGCCTTTATTTTGTAACCGCAGCGGACCTAACATTCAAATGACACTACAAAGATTAAAACTCTACTTATTGGTCATGAAAATTTTATTTTAGCACACTGCAGACCTACATTTTGGACTAACAATTATACCAATACATGCATTTGGCCCTAGGAGTCTGCTTAAATTCCTGTTGGTGAAAATCACATTAATTTTTAAATAAACTATTGTACCAAAACACCACTTTTATGAATAAAGAATACCTTAATGTCACACAATAACTGGTAGATATTACAGCTAATCAATTGAATAATTTTCACCAACTTTTGAACTTCCTCAGTTACAGACAGCTTCACCTTTGGTAACAACACTCAGCTGTGGGCATAACGTGTTGCTATGCCATCTTACATGTTAAGTTTTATATCAAAAGCCCCAGTGGTACTAACAAATATTTCTGAAAAAATGCACCGGAAAGATACACCCTTCTGAATTTGTCTTACAGCTTTACCAGCAATTTTGATGCCATCAAGAGTATGTACATGTGGTAGAAGGAAGTAGCATTCTCCCAGCTGTTTACTCAATTCAACAATTGACATACAAATAAGAGTTTAATTGGATATTACAGTTGTGCTGCTTCCAGTAAAATGTCTACAATATGCCAGCGCTGTTAAGCAATATGCAGCTTCTGTTTGCAATGAAGCCCTCATTGCCACTACGAAGCCTTTAACTCTTTAAGTGCCAAATTTTGGACTTGGTCAACTTTTTTTGGCACGCATTGAGCGCAATGCGCGCCGAGAAAAACTGCTGACCTGGGATATTTTCTCTGGAAGTCGAGTTATGCTGGTACTTGAATGAAAGGTCTTTTTATGAGGAATACGAATCTGAGATTCTAATGTTAATTTCGTCTAGTTTGACTTAAGTAGATCGACTTTAGACATGATTGGCACTGAAAGAGTTAATATTATTCTACTTGAAAGATAAGTCCACTATTGAAGACAAATATTTTCTGTACAGGTAACTTCCATGATGTCAGCAAAATATTTTGGCAATAATGTTAGTTATACCACACTCCTAAAACTGAGATTACACTCCAATCAAATATAAAATGACTGATGATTTCTCAAATAGTCACATACAACAGGAAACAGTTTATCCAATGGGACACTGACTACCAAAACAACGTATCACTTCAATAAAAATAGGTATTTTCACAATAAACAAATATGAGTACAACACTAAAACATATAAGAACATCAGTAAAAATGGAACATTAGACAATAAATAAAACTCTTAGCAATACTGAGATGTAATAAAAACTACACACAGTGGGTAGAATGTGATTTCATCAGAGCATCCAACATACCAACATGTAAACATAATGCATGCATGTAAAACAACTGCACATGTACCAATAACAGATTAAAAACTCCATACAAAATCAAACCTGGTTCTTGGAGATGTACCTGATCATCAAAATCATTTAATCTTGAATCACACTCAAATATACATATGCTATTTCTACCTGTTATTTGATTCTTTTTACCATGAGTTCAAAGTTTTGGCAAAAGATAGAGTCTAATGCCCCAAAAAACATTAATAGTGAAACTGTCTCATTTCATTTTCAAAATCTAGTGTCGCTTTTTGAAAGTGAGTAACTTGTGGTCAAGATGGAACACAGGCAGAAATTAAACCAAATTTTTGGGGTGTATCAAATATACATCTGCAAAGTAATATAGACAAAAAGAGTCTCGGTACATGGGCAAAAATATATCTATAACAAGAAAAAAGATACTATGCATTAAATTAATCCTTCGTTAATATATCACTGAGTGAACAATAGTTGTTCAAACCAGAAAGGAAAATGTCTTCAAACTTCACCACCGACAATGTAGACTTTGAGATCACGTTTTCCAGTTTCAGATATGTGTGTACGTGTTACACAATTGGGAAGCCAAACAATTAACCTTTTGATGCCCACCTTGAACTTTGTTTTAGCCTCCCACATGTTACAAGTTAGTACACACCACTGCTCTCCTGAACTCCACCTAATGACATATACATCATGGAATTCACACCAACAATATGAATCACACAAGAACATTGATATGTGCTGACTGATGCATTTTTAGTAAAAAAAACAATTGCAGTTGGTAAAAAATGTGTAAGTTTCACTTTGTTATGATTTCTGAATGAAGACCAAGCTTTGGTATTTTACATTTCTCTCGTAGCTGGCCTAATCTTTGATAGACCTAGTAACTGATGGGTTACAGTAACAATGAGTTGACAGATTGCTTGCTGGTGGCCGCTTGCACCCGCTCCTGGCAAGGAAAGCTGATGATCAGAACATTGCTGTCATGATGACCATTTTCTACAATTCTCATCCAAGAAATTTCAGTAACAAGGGGCCCATGGGCCTTATGCTGTGCCAACATGTATTTGAATAACCATCACCAAAAAAAAAATTATCCACGACCTTGAGAGTTGGTCAAGATCATCCATACTCTACATGAATCTATTAACATGATACATATTTGTGGTACACTTTGTATTGTTTGCTTTACTCTTAACCAACGTATTGAATTTAGTGTCTTTTATCTTAGTGCTTAATGACCTCAAACATAGGTAAAGTTAACACAATTCAAAAATTGTACCTTTGGTGAAAATTTTGTAGTTTCATTTCAACATGTTATCACCATGATAATTAATTCAATGTGGTTCTGACAACCTATGATTGTCATTCCAATTTATACCACCACTGGCGCCACCATGACTCCAAATCATAGACCGTGTAGGTTTCTGTAATCATGGTATTTGAATACTAGTGTGTGTCCACAAGTTCAGATGTAACAAACATCACAACAAACATATACTGAAATCTTTTCCCATGGTGACCTTGACAAAGTAGGTCAAGGTAATCCATATAATGTAATATTTAATTTCCACAGGATACATAGTTATTGTACATTTGGAGAAATTTGCTTTAATGGTTAAGATAATGAATTTCACAAATCTGACCATGTATCACGCTTTTCATTCTCCTATAGGTGGCACCACTTGTATTGTTTTGCTTTGACAAACAGTGTATTAGCCTACAGAATATTTCCACTAAATTTCATAATGGTCCATTGTCAAACACATAATGTTTTCAAACTTTTCTTTTGTTGTTGTTTTTTTTGTTTTTTTGTTTTTTGTTGCTGTTTGTTTTTTGGCCCCTATATCATAAAATCTACCAGGTGGCGACACCAACAATGAAAGGAACCTACACTTTTTTCATAGAACATGTCCATAAAATTTCAAGTGGTTAACTTTAAAATTGTAGATGCTATCGTGTTAACAAGCAATTGTTTATAGACAGATGGAATTATGAATGGAAGGACAGACTGACCTATGTGCTCACATACGCTCTACAAGCTACGGTCACCAGAGCTAAAAAATCAGAGCAGATGACACTGTACATGTGGCTGCCTGATTTGAGCGGCACAAATCAGGTGACCCTGTTCCAATGCTTTTTGCCCTTTTGACTGCTTGTCCTTCCATATTCAAACAAGTTATACTTGCAGGCTTTTTTCTTGACACAAAAAAATTCTTCTGTTAGTATTAGGCGTAATGAAACTGTACTTGAGCTTTCAGTGAAACTGATGCTTGACTTGCTGAATTAAGAAAAAAACATAAGTAACAGTATCATCATCATCATCATCATCATCATCCTGAAGCAATGTAAAGTTGGGGGTTGGTTGGTGACTTTTTAAAAAATATTTTGGTCTCTCATCTGGAATCTTCAGCAGTAGACATGTCACAAGTAAGATTCAGTCTGGTGTGCTGTAGATTTTCAAAATAGCATCAGAAATATGCGTTTATTGGACATATGTATCTCTGTTTAGGTTTTTATTTATAAGTTGGTATCCAAAAGGCTTTTGAGCCCCCACACTGCTGGTATTTAATATGTGCTTTGAAGTGCAAGACACAGACATTGGACACTTGAGTCAATGCACATTTATGACTCTATCTTAAAAACAAGAGGACTGTGACAGCCCTATGCTAAGCTGATCCTGAATGCACAGATTGAAGCCGTCTTGTGACCTTCCAAATTATATTAAATCTCAGCTTTCTTTAAGAACATCATCATCTGCAAATATGGAACAACTGGCTCAATTATAAGTTCTCCAGGGACCACAGTGCAATTTGGTCCTGACTGGCATTTTCAGATCTAAGGAAAAAAACCTAGGCTTATTGTAGTGACATTACACCCTGTGTTTATAAACCACCTGCAATCCTATCATTTAATGCCATATTTCATAATTTGGCAATCAAACCTGAACCATTTTTAATTTGACTCCCTATATATACTTCACATGCACCAAACTGAATAATTGGTGAGTGACACATTGCAAGGGAGGCAGCAGAGGGAACTATGAAAGGAAACAAATCCCTGGCCAAACATAAAAATATCAGTTTATGTAATTAGTAAGTCTCCTCTGAATTCATTTGGAGTGACAAACATTTTGTCAAAAATGTCATTGTATACTTTACTTGAAAGCAGTAGCTGTCCTGCAAAAAGCAACTTCCCGTCAAACACTCGTCATTCAATCCTCACATTTATGCAAATGACAGCAAGAGCACCAGCTGGTGGGACATGAAGTTTACTTCATAAAATCATAATAATTGCGTGAAGACTTTACAAATAACAATGTGTACACTTCAATACATAGTGATGCAATTCATTCCATACATTTTTTACAAACGTCCGGTCTCCACATACATTTAAATAGCCATCTCTCCGACAAAAGAGTGGCATATGCCTATATATGCATAATCAACTCCATCACAGACAACAACAGGTAAACTGAAAATAAATATATTAAAAACTTCTACCAAGAGGACTGTGACAGCCCTGTGCTCAGCTGACCTTACATGCAGTGACCAAAGTAGTCCTGTGAACTTCAGAATGATTATCAGGTCACCTTTGAGTCAGACCACATCACTCTTGCTAACATCAACATGTCCCCTTTCTGATTTTTCCGAGTTTTCATAATTTGTTTAAAATCAGAAAATGACAGTTTCACCATGCAGTGAGCAAATTTGGTACAGTTCAAATCCATGTACATTCTCAATAAGTCTGAAGAGATCCATCTGATGGTCTGGGAGAAAAAGTCCAGAAAAGTAAAACATACAAAATGTTTTTTAAAAAAGTGGAAAATCACAGCGCCATAAAGGAAACAAAGTCTCGAGGTCCCCAGAAGTGACCCAATGCAATGGTAAAACAATTGGAAGATTTTTTAAAGATTTTGTCAAATAAAGAACAAAAAAAAAAATCGGAAAATTATTGAAGCAAGACCATTTGAATATAACTGGTAGAGGCCCACCAACGGTACAATATATACACCATATTTATAGATACATTTAGACGAACTCCGGGTAAAGCCCCACCGGGCTTGAGGTGGATCTGGCTAATGGTTTTGAAGAAGTAAAAAATACATATTGTGGATGCTAATGGACTGACAGGTGGATGGACAGAGAACAGACAAAGACCTATAACATAAGCATGGTAAGCTCAGCTGACTGACATGTCAGATGAGCTAAAAAAGGTATAAGACCAGTATCTGTACCAATACACTATAACACGAACTGTTCACACAAAGTATCATAAGTTTTCAACAAACTTAAGTATCATAAGTTGGCAACATCGCCATTAGCAGTCAGTGGTATTCGTACTTCTGTCCCAGTCCCCTGGCACTGCTGCTTTCGACCAATGGCGCCCTTTGACCCAGGAGGCATGACAAGTTGTCCGTTCATGTGTGACTCGATGTAATTGTGTGTCACATTTTGCAGTTCTTCAGGTAATGGTACGAAGATGGCCTTCATTTTCTGTGGTCCAAGACAAAAACAGCACATAAGTTCACAATTCATGATATTTAAACAGCAAATGTAATAACTTAGCCAAAATAAGGTGTAAGATGTTTATTTGCAAGTAGATCACTCACCAGTATCAAACAAAATCCTGTCAAAAATCCTCCTCAATGGACTAAACAATAGGTCCATGAGCCTAATGCTCTGCTGACATATACCGTAATTCCCCACAGTTAAACCACTTTTTGAGTAAAATTTATTTTCATTAAGTCCTGCTGCATGTTATTCAGAAGTATAGAGGTCAAGGAATTTTGTCTGGCTCCATGATTGCCAGTTTTGTATCATCACTCTTTGCAGTGACTGGATAGTTGGGCAATAATACACTACGTGTTCATCAAAACAGTTTCAAATGTACTTGAAACTAGCATATTCCTCAAACGATGTACATACCTACTTACCTGTGCTCCTTTCGAACAAATCATAAACAACTTGACTCCTATCCTTTCCTTGCTTTAAAAAACTTCAAAGTCAGGTGCTTCAGGTCTCCATTGTGACCTGAGTGGCATTTTTGCATTTTGCTCACCAGACAGTGACAATATTATGTGACGTATCAAAAACATCAAGCAAAAGACAAGCGTGGCCAAGTTACAACTTTGACTGGTCTTGAGATGTAAATTTATGGATTTACAGTGACTCCCTTGTCCTACCAAATGACATAATAAAGCATGAACAATGACAACATTGATGACTGGTCCACACAACACAGCAAAGCACCATTCAGTTTCCCCTTAACTTTGTTGTGGACTAGTGAAGAGTTGGTATTTGGGGGAAAAATAAATGATTTTAGTGATAAAAGAAACCAGATGTTTTTGAAGTGGAGTGGCTGGTTTTGGGGGCACTTCTTGCAATGTGTGGTGATGTTTGTAGTGATCTTGACCTCTTCATCTTGTGTATTTTTTAATGTGTGCATTATATACATGCACAAACATTTTTTCAGCTTTGACTGACCCAGGCATTATGCACGGCTGCATGCTTACTATGGGGAATTACGGTTGTCTGATGATCATCACCAAAAATCATTTCCTGAAAGACGTTCCCTCTTTGATGTTGAGAAACTAATCAAGGTCATCTATAATAAGCAGTATCAAACTTTTGCATGATACACATTTGTGGTACATTTGGTATCATTTGCCTGCCTTTTATCAACATATTGCATTAAGTGTCCTTTTCGCAAGTGCAAATTGATCTTGAAAAAGGTCAAGGTTGCACAACATATACCAAATTTCACCACTGATTTAAACAAATATTTTGTAAATTTTGCACATCCATCTAAATTCATTAGCACTATAATGATCATTGTTATGTGTTTTAATGTTTTTTATACTTATGATGCTGTTCAATAATTACTAGCAGTGGTACCGCCATGTCAAACTTTTGTCTGCATAATGTTCCTGTAAAGGTGTATGAGTGTATAAACACAAGCTAAGTTATAATGACTGGAAGTCGACTTGGGCAAGCGTGATGGCAGGCTGGAATGCGTGTTTGATCACACTGACCAGAAAATCACCAGACTGGTTTCGACCTTAACGGGTCTCATCAGTGGCTGATCTGTAAGGGATTAGGCCTGCCTTTATATACCATATGGTACCACTGGCCTTAGCAATGTATGTTACGTAAACAGTCTGACCCTGAGTGGTTGTCTTCACGTCATAATCTCCAACTGCCAGGTTTGGCATGTTGAATTGTGGGCATAGATTCACATGAAGATTTAAGGTAATTGTAAATGTGAATTGACTGTTGTTAGGGAAAGCTGGGGTTTCCCTTGTTGGTATCCCCATGAGAGGAAACTCTCAATGGGATATTCTTCACATGAAGACCATGGTGAATTAGTGTATCACAGTGTTAATTTGCAATTCATGGTTTATCAAAAGTCCATAAAGATGTACCTTATTTATGGACTGATGACCCAGGAACTGCGTGTAGTTTTTGTTTGATGTGCCTCATCCATTGGGACAGAATTATCCTTGTGCTATCATGGGTTCATGACAAACAGTGTCATAGGAAAAGAAGCATGAGAAAGTGAAAATTTTAGCATAAGACTGATCAAGTTTGCTTGCTTTCCCATGACATTCAGACCAAAGGGTTCCATGGTGCAAAGGTGGTGGATGCAGAAATGTTCCTTTTGTGACTGGAGGGATTCCTTTTTCTTTGGCTCAGGTGGGGTGTGGATATGTTTTTTTTTTTTTCTTTTTTTTTTTTGTGGATGTGTGCTAGGATCTGTACCTTAGGGATGGTTCAACATTTTCATCATTTTTGAATTAGTACTTACAGTACGCAAGGGGGGAGGGGGTTAAATGGGTCTGTACACTTTCACAGGATATGGAAAATGATGGTCAATTTTTGGCCTGTCTTGTGCAATTTTGCTGTGATTTGGAGGGAAAAAAATCATCATTTTTAAAGTACTAATTTGGGGGTAGGGAGGGGGGTCATGAAATTTAGTACCCTAAGTACTAATTCAAAAATGATGATAATGTTGAACCATCCCTTAATAATAAGGTATCAGAGCCATAGGTCAGTATGCTCTCAAAATCACCACACCCATCAAAATTTACTTTTTGTCATTTTCAGTAAAAGGTATTGCTGATCTTTCATCATACCAAGTAGCTTTGTAGTAACCTTTTTATTTTTGTGAGAAAATTGAGCCTGAAATTGTTCATCACTGTAAGCATCTGTCAAAAGTCCAGTCAGGTGTCAGTGTTTATTTAGACATGCTAATCCACCTGAGCACCAGTCAGGGTATGCGCAATGAGGCATGATTTTCCATTATGCATACAATAACTGGTTTAATTAGGTACTCGTTTATTTAGCAATATAAGCAACACTCATACTCATGATCAAAAGAGCATTAACCCCTTCATACGTGAAACCATGGAGCTACTATTAGATGGAGATACAGCTTCGAATACACAGAAATCCTATCGCCGGCTCTGAACTTCAGACGGGGAGGCTGTGTATTGGCCGGTCGCAAAACCGTCTCTGATGTACAGCCCTGTGACCGGCACTGATTTGCCATCAGATGGTGCATCGAAAGCACAGCCTCTCCCGCTTTGGTGTCTGGGAGGGTTGAATAGTCTGGATCTATGCAATGATGCTAATCTGAACCGTTTCTTCTTCATGTTAATGGCGCGTGCTTTCAAATGGTGTTTGAATTGAATTTATATAGGGCGGTGCCCTGTTTCCCAATTGCTTTCTTTTGAAATAAAAATATGTTTAAACCAATTATTGAAATCGGATGAAACCCAATGAAGTTATCGCTGGTTGAGCGAATAATCAATATTAAAATGACCAACAAAGGTCAGCAAATTTTGTTACATTCCAACGATAAAAAGTATGCTTGCCGCTCTCTTGCTTATGTGCGAACCATGTTCACTGATCGTGGAAACACCTACATGTATTTTAAACAAGATGAGTAAAATAAATGTCGGAGTGTGTCGGTCGTTAAAATTTAGGATGAAAAATCACCAGGTTCTGGTCAATATTAAACAGGATACACGGCGATACTACGGAATGGTATTTTCCGTCAATCCGACGCATTGATAGTGGAATCACTCCACTGAACAATTGGGATTTTCACAGTTAATCATTTCATCAGTCTCCTCTCCCATGCAGCTCCTGAAACAGATATTAAAAAATCGGAGGTCGCGTGTTTCTTCCAGCTAACATCACCATCACTGTTGTCAAAACAACACCTGATGTAGACAGGTGGAAAGTGCCGATCCACACGTTGGCACTCGACTCGTAGTGCATGCGATGTTGTGTATTTGCAGCAGGGGAGAGGCAATTAAGATAAGCGGCCAGATTTTATCAGCGGCGGTCACGGAGCTTTTTCCATTGATGAGCGTTGGCTGTACCTCCATCTATAGTAGCTCCATGGTGAAACAAACAAGCTGGATCCACAGAGTGGCTGAGGCTTATGCAAAATAAGATAAAAAATCTTCATTTTGCGATGTATTTCAATGTTGTTTTTTTTTCACTGTGACCACACATCCAAATGCAAGCCATTTGCATGATTATACTGTAGATAAAAGAACAATGTGAGGGAGCCAGTAGATTTCATGTTATGGCCTGTTACTCTTTCAAATCTTCTCTTTCACCTTTCACTGCAGATTTTTCACAGAAACATATTTTTACAACCAAGCTGAAAATTTAAAGTATTTGATCAATTCTTACAAACTCAGTGGAATTTGGACAATAAGAATGTAACTTAGGAAGTCATTTCTCAGTTTTTAGATATTCCATTTCTTTATATGGCTTTTGAAGCTCCAAAAAATTAAGTATTTAATTATTAAGTAATTAAATATTTAATTTTTTGGAGCTTCAAAAGCCATGATATAAAGAAATGGAATATCTAAAAACTGAGAAATGACTTCCTAAAGTGTCAAGAAAACTAATTTCCATGTTACTATATGTGAAAAGAGAAATTAATAGTTAAATGACTAGAATTTAAATGATTTATAAATTCTGTGAGTTCTTCTTCACCGTATGGCCATATGGTGAAGATGTCATCAATAAACCTGAACCATATTGTGTGCTTTAAAGGTCCTACTGAAGGCATGTCTTCCTCCTCATATGCCATGAAGAGATTTGCCTATGATGCCACTCTTGTGGCTGTCCTCCCTTTGTCTGCCATCTGATTGTCTAGACACCATCTTGAAAAACTCAGGTTCAAGCCCAAACAACCAGCTGTACTTCCAGTTTCTTAGCTATCTGTAGGTCACATACAAGCTATCCTCACCTCTGAACAGTCCTGGACTGCTCAGAAAACATTTTCCACAGAAGGGAACGTGCATGAAGAGATCACTAAAACAGTGAATGTGAACAAAAGTTAACAGAGCTTCCCACTCAATACGACCATGCTGTTAGGCACCCAGGGAGGACGGAAGTACAAGGGGAGCATGCGCACCAGGAGTCATCACTGGGTTCAAAGAGGAACCCAGAGATGGTGCCACGGGACTGTTAGGTTTTTGGGAACAATCAAGTGAGTGAATCCAAATCGATTGTGTCCGGCGATTTGGCCAGACACGGCGGTCTTGGTAAAGGCGGTTGAGAGGTAACATTACATAAGTAATAGCAAGGGGATTACAGCCTTTAGCTGGGGGTTGATGGCTGTAGCCTGACTCCACTGCTGGCACAACACCCTGGCTTTTGGTTGGGGTTTTTGTGCCGGGCAGCCAGGTTCCGGTACGGGCACACACCTTTTTTACGGTATTAATCCCTATAACACACATTTCAACAACACTGTACACTGAAGTTGACAAGAAATTCAGTATTTTCTTGTATAGCAATTTCGTATCTATAAAGTTTCCCTTTAGAATGGCAGGTAATGGGCAAACACATTAGGAAGGTACTCTCCACAGCCTGATCACAACAGTCTTCTGGTCTGGCTTTTTCCCACTTAATAGGTTTCTACTCATCAGAAATATTATGCCATTTGTCAACGACTTTCCTCACCCCACTCCAACTGAAGTCTGCCCAAACGGCTTCAAATGTTCACCTGACCTTCAAGTACAAGTGGTTAATAGCTGCTTCCTCCAGCACTTACCTGGGAACATTGACCTTCTGCTTGCCACAGGGCGTGTATGACCCCAGCCACCACACACAGCAGGACGGGGCCCGCAGCCACACCCCACCCCACATAGTGCAGCCAGTCCTGCTTGAACAGCTCTCCCAGACTCTGCCTCTCAAAGACAATGTAGTCATACACCAGCAGGCCCTGAAAAGTGTGCAAGTTAACTTGAGGCATCATTGCTCCAGACATCATGTACACAGGGAAACACACGGGGTCCTTATCAGCCTCACCTCACTGTCTATTATGGTAGTCCCTCCGTTATAAGACCCTTGGCTTATGTCCCTCCATTATAAGACCCTTGGCTTATGTCCCTCCATTATAAGACCCTTGGCTTATGTCCCTCCGTTATAAGACCCTTGGCTTATGTCCCTCCGTTATAAGACCCTTGGCTTATGTCCCTCCATTATAAGACCCTTGGCTTATGTCCCTCCATTATAAGACCCTTGGCTTATGTCCCTCCGTTATAAGACCCTTGGCTTATGTCCCTCCATTATAAGACCCTTGGCTTATGTCCCTCCATTATAAGACCCTTGGCTTATTTTGAGAAACCAACAGCTTTTAATTATGCAAAAGCACCTTCTAATCATCATTTACTTCTTGTGGGAGACCACCTACAGAACCTGACCAGTGTCCACCCAAACTGACCTCAAAAGACCACCTACCCATCCAGAAATTTGCTATTTCAGATATGTAAACTCTCCAATTTTGCACGTGATTGGTAAAATATCTTATGAGAACCAGTTTACAATTTCAAATATGTTTATAATACCAACAAATGAGTAAGCACGACTGGAGAATGGCTTGGGGTATAATATGTGTACAAACAATCATGTTCAAAATACATGTTGTGAGTCCTTAGTTATTGGGCCCATGGTACAAGAGTCAAACAAGCTGTGGGATACAGCCTGCTTTATGGGACCACTTCTTGCATGGCACCAGGGCTGGTCTCTCAAAAGAGGGACTATGGTGCTCTTGCTTTCTTCCACCATTCTAGACAGCACAGTGCTCCCTGAGCTGGTGGTGGGACTATCCTCATAGAGGACCATCTTATCTGGAAAAACCACCTTATAACAGAGGGATTTCTAACAAAGAAATACAGGGAAATAGCCCTGATGGGGAGTCAGTGGAGCCCACCATGTTATACAGAGGAAACACTGTGTCAAATCATGGGACCTTTCATCAATTCATTCATAGCCCCATGATAAAATACGTCTATTTTACAGCTATGGTAAAGTACCACTGATATTTAGTCTTATGCTTGAGACAGGGCACACAAAGAGCATCCTCTACTGTCCCCCTCACTTTGCCACCAATAAAGACTCATCTTTCAAGTTTGTCAGTTTTTCGTTATGTTGAGACATGTCAACAGAAAGTAGCAATGCTATCACAGCTCACAGAGTGCCGTGCTGTCTGGTCACACTGGCTCAGGCCTCACACACACAGCAGCCTCGTCTTGACTCTTGACTCTTGACTCTTTCTCCGGAAATGTGTTGTCTATCATCCTGATTCTTAGACGCGCCTTTGGGGACTATTCTGGCATGCAAAATTTGGGACTGTTTTCCTAGAGCTAGGCAATGATAACAAGTATCTGCCATGACGTTTTGATGGTTACACCACAGTATTCCTCCAATTTGTACTTATTCCAAACACATGATGATTCCTTCATATATTAACCTCAATGTGTTTTAACAGAATATAACAGTCACTTTGAATTCATGCCGACCACATGACCAACCGACATTAGCCATGCTATATGTCATGCCTTCGAAGGGGGCATAATAACATTATTCATCTTCCTGCCCCCCCCACCCCCCTCACCCCACCCCATGGCACATTGTTGTGCTTGCCATGTGCTTGATACCACAAATAGCTGTCTCCCGCTATACATCATGACAGTTACATCAAGTGATGTCTTAATGGTCACAATCTACGATGCACATTTTACTGGCATGACCACTTCATCACATGTCGCACACAATTCTGGGAGAAGTGTCAAGACATGCAAAGTGACTGTGCCATCCATGTAATTATTTCTTGAATCTGTTACAATAAGATGCTCAGCATCATGGTGTGTGATCTCAGGACACACTGATACACTGAAGTCTAAGACTGACTTTTTGCCAAAACTGTTAGCTTACCACTACTGCAGCACTCGCCATTCCGAACCAGATACACATGAATATTCTCTCTATGGGAAGATTGAAGGCTTCCATCTTCACTGTAAAAGAATATTTGAAATAACAAATGCTTGCTGTGCTTATAATAAAAAACAAGAGGGCAATGTGAACAGCCCATCCTCAGCTGATGTGGACATTCAACCCGTACTAAGTCCCATCCTGGTCTAGCATTACCAAGAAGCGTTCCTATAAAATTTTGATGCAACTTTCCGAGCACATTTCAGAAAAGATTTCAGATTTTGGCAATTTTTTTTTCAATGATTCAAATTAAAAAAAAAAAAAATCCTGGTAGCATGACCGTTTGAACAAAATTAGCAGATACCCAGTGAAGACAGGTCCGCAAGAAGTTTGAAGAGAAGCCAGTTTTAGAGAAGTAGAAAATGTAAATGTGAACAGAGGACAACAGATGAAGACGCCTCACAAAGCCTCAGCCAGATAAAAGTCACCTCATATAAACATTAATAGAGCATGACTATTTGAACAAACTCAGTTGAGACCCACCTGAGGTACATCGCCATCAAGTCTGTAGTGAATCTGGCTGACAGTTTTGGATCAAAAATGTGAATTACATGTACTACTACAATGGCTATTGACTGACACTGTAATCTACTGGGATGTACACACTAACCCACAAGTACCTGCATTGGAAAACTTGTTCAAAATCAGGGATTCACCACATCATTACCTTAATAGTGAACAATTTTGTCTGATCTCTCTACAAACCAAACTTGGCATTCCATAGGCCACAGCATAGAGCAGAATTTAGGCCAGCCCCGAGACTACAGCTGAGGCATGTGCTCCAAATATGGAAACCCAGCCAGAAATGCTGATGACGTGCCAAATCCCTCCCCAGGCAAGGTGCATGTGATGCTGGATCATTATGTACCCCAACATACTGTGATCTCTTAAAAATATTTCTGCATAAACATATGATTTCTAACCATGTCATTTTAGTACAATGAAACAAGTAGGAAGATAAAGATGGAATGTGATTTATCAGGGGAACTATACTCACCATATGCCAGGACCAATGGTGGAACACTGAACACAACCAGTACAAATAACACCTTGTACACATAGGCATTCACCAACTCAGTCAGGTATGGGCCTCCCTGCAACACAACAACAACATCGTCAACACATGAACATGTCTGTAACAAGACTTGTCCAGTAATGAAGCGAGGCATTTACAATTGACAATGGGGATGGACATGGTCCTATATCAACTTCCTGTTTTTGCTCCATCCATTCCAGATGTCATTTGTACATGTACATTATATGAGCAGTGAAACTTGTCTTCCAAAGGTCCACCCCCTGGATGACCAAATTATTGTCATTCCAGACAGTGGTTTGTCACATGAGGTCAATTTAACTCTTTCAGTGCCAAATTTTGGACTGAGTCAAAAGCTTTTCTCAGCACACAATGAGCCCAATGCACACAGAGAAAAGCTGTTGACCTGGGATACTCTCTCTGGAACTATAGGCATGCTGGTACTTGACTGAAAGGTCTTTTTACAAGGAATACAAATCTGGGATCGTCATGATAATTCAGACTAGTTTGACTTAAGTAGACCGACTTAAGTCGTGCTTGGCACTGAAAGACATAACATGGAAAGTACTTTGAGAGTATCCTCAAAAGGTATATTATGAGGACCAAGCAAAGGTCACAATAGCTAGAAGTAGAAGAAGTTCGACCCGTTTCGTTGTGTTTCACAACTCATCAGGAACTGTGGGCTAACCTATGTTATGTCTGATTTATATGCCGAGGGGTAACTTTCTGTTGCTATGTAAAACATGTAATCGTGATTACGTAACACAGAATATTGGTTCCACCAAGACGTTATTGTCAAGGTGAATTGGATTCAATAGAATTTGAATCACAGCAGGCTTGTAAAATAAAGACTGCCGTAGAAACATTGCTGGGGGTCAGCAAGTGTGATTAATCAGACTTCTGGTTGGGGTAATACCATACATGTACCACAAAGCCCTGAACACAGGAGCTTAGGACTGTGTGACAGTGTGGGTGCATGTGTGCGGTTTCCCAATGGGTTGCATAGGTAATGTGCTACCCAAAGCAGAACCTCATGATTGGATGAACTCTGAACATTTGTTTTTTTGTTTTTTTTGTCTGCAAAAGGTGTTGCCTAGAGTAATTAGAGTGGTTACTCCACACTGGCACCATATAGCATCTGCATACACAGAGAAGCCAATGTTACCTTAATCTCATTCTCTTCCTGAAAACTGCCCTTCATCTACTTTACTTGAAAGTGGAATTAAAAGGACAATTTGCCAAGGTCGTCTTAGCATGTAACTATTCCTGTCATCAGTTTGTTACCTGGAAATAGCTGTCTTTTAATCATTTTTATCTGTGGCGAAGCCACAGATATTACAATCAGTTTTGGCGGCCATCTTTGTTTACATGTTGCTTGGCAATGCCAAAAAAAATTGGGGATATCCAAGTTTCTGAACGGGAATTTGAGGTCTAAGGCCCAATTGTTGAGGTTGCGGGTCTGAAGAGCTTGAAAAGAACCGTTTGTAAGTCATCAATTAATTCAATTTAGTTGAAAACTTGATGCGAAGTTGATATATGGGTCAAGGGCCGCTCTCAGAAGTCTGAAAATATCCACTTGTTGCTCATTAGGGGATCGTTTCACCCGAAAAAACGCGCCTCTATGTCGTGAAGAAAGTTTAGCTGCAGGTCGTTTGTTAATTTGTGGGGTACATCTTTTAATAAGAGGCTTTTTCTTATCTGTGTGTACACAAGTGTTCTAATATTAGTGCGTAATTATCCAACCTTGATGCCAGTACAACCCTGCCATCGGAGACAAAGGAACTTTCCTCAAGTCCAAGCGGTCACCCGTGGGCGTGGCGTATGCAGTCAGAGTTACATGCGTGCGCACATTGGCACATCGCTCCACATGTTGGTCGACGTTCTGCTTGTGTTTACATCGGCCATAACGAAAGAAAGTGCGTAATACTATTGACTTTTGGTTAAATTTTTGGGAACATCTTTTATGAGAGGCTATTTCGTAAGGCAGACTTTGTTCGAAAACTTCGGCACATGTTACCGCAATACAGAACGGGAAGACGGGCTTGCGCTTCCCTGCTGAAGGCAGAATGAATTCACCCAAATTCTTGAGTTTGCATATCCGGGCATACAAATGGAGATGTACGGTTATCTGTTTGCACGAGAACGAATCTGGGGATTGTTGTGTCGAGTTCTTTGGATTGCATGGACAAGAAAGAAAGACCAAAGTTAAATATAGAAGGCATATCAGAGCACTGGCCGCATAGAATGACAGAATCTGTTGTATTCTAGCACCGGATAGAGTGTCCAAACGATCGCAATTTCACCGCAACCCAAATGAGGCCCCAGCATACGCGATGCAAAGCGAGAGCCGATGAATATTTCTGCGTGCCGTGGGGCTCCCGTTGGGATGTAGGATATCAAATCAATTTAATGGAATTGAAATAAAAAGTACCTGTACATAAGAATACTTGAGGCCCCCCACCCCCCATGTCAAAAGAATGTGAAATTAACAGCTGAGTTATAGCACTGCAGGCTTTAGATATTATAATGAATTTGTAAAGAAAATTAACATATTTCTCCATTTACTACTCTGGCAGATTGTCATATTGAGATGCACAAGTTCCAACATGTATCATTTTTCATCTTTCACTGTCTTTTACCGACCACACGTCATCCAACGAGGAAAGGATGCCAAAGATATATTTGAAGCAATCATTCTGTAATATACTTGAAATTTGAAAGTTTAGTTTTATTTCATTGAAATGCAAGGGAGGCCGACACTCGAACATATACTTTTAAATCAATCAACCAATACAATAAACAAATTAAAATATATTAAAATAGATTGAAAGCTAATTGCCTCCGTGAAAATTTTGTTTGCATCATCAAAAAGATGCAGTGCCAGTGTCATGTTTGTCAAGAATAATTTTTGTTTATAATTTTCTAGAATTTGTCAGAAAATCATTAAATAATTTTTGGAATTCAATAGAATGTTGATATCAGATAACTCAAATCACATTGTGATTCAGAGATTCACAGTTTATAATGTGAATTATAAACTGTGATTTATAATTCACATTATAAACTGTTGAAAAAACATTGAAAAAAAAAAAAGAATCACTACCTGCCTACCTACTCTACTTTTGTGCTTTGCTGCAACAGGAAACACGATATTTGTTTTAGGTCTCACCAACGCTATTTAACTGTCCAGGACTCCGCAGAATAGAAGTGCTAGTATCTTATAACATTATAGTCTTGTATTGAAGTTCCTGAGTAAAGTAACCACCTGTAACATGGCTTTTTGACTCGCAGTTTTTTAGGAATTTTTTGTGTTATAGCTATTTTTGACTTCTTCTCTAGAACTTTCACTCAGATTAAGCTGAAACATGGTGGATATGTTCCTTGTAGAAGGGTCAAACAACGTTGTTCACTATGTGGGGCTGCTGCGGATTCCTGATGTTTTACAGTTTTTTCAATTCGGCTCTTTTTCAGTGAATGTACCTGTCCTATCGATTACTATGTAAGTCAAGGGGCATTCTAATCCCAATTTACATTTTCAACTTCTTCTCCAAAACCATCATCCAAATTAACTTCAAACTTGGTGGCAATGTACCCTGGGTGGGTGTCTACCAGGCTTGTTCCAATGACTTTTGAATTTTTTTATGATTTTTTTTTCAAAAATCTTTACAAAAGTTTTAATAGGAAAGTTTAACATGGGAATATCTTGTAATGCTTATAACTTAAATAATTTGGGCCAGATTTACTTCAAACTTGGTGGGAATGTGCCTTGGGTGGATTTCTACCAAGTTTGTTCAAATGGTCACGCTCCATTGATTTTTGGATTTTTTATCATTTTTTTGGTTCTTTTTTGGGACAAACATTAAAAATTCTTCTCCTCTGAAACCGTTCACCCAATTGCTTTGGTATTGTACATAGACACTCCCAGGGACACATAGTTCCAAATTTGTTCACCAGGTGGCGCTGCAATTTTTTCTATTTTTTTAATGATTTTTTTTTATATGGTTTTGCGATTTTTCACTTGTTCTCAGAACTGTCTCTCAGATTAAGCTGAAATGTGATGGATATGTTCTTGTGGAAGGGTCAAACACAGCTGTTCACTAGGTGGCACTGCTTTGGGATTCCTGATTTTTAAGAATTTTTTTCAATTACGATACTTACCTGTCAATGGAGCTTTCCTATGATTACTATGTAAGTCAATGGGCATTCTAATGCTAATTCGCAGGACAACTGACACGAAATTTACTGTTTACTTGATAACTTGAGATCTGTTTTCAGTTATTAGTGTGATGCAGCAGGTTAATGTTTCTGTATGAAGGTCACGCTTAGACACTACATGAATGACCTTGATCTCGTTTCTGGGGTCACAGTGCAACATACATGAATTTTACTCTTTATCATAACTTGAGAACTACTTGAACCTTGGTGTTGCACATGTTATTGTTTTCACTATTTTCGACTTCTCCAGAACCGTCACTCAGATTGAGCTGAAACTTTGTGGGTATGCTCGATGTGAAATTGTCAAACAAAGTTGTTCACTAGGTGGCATTACTATGGTTTCCTCATTTTGAGCGATGTTTTCAATTCGGGTACTTATTGGTAAAAGCACCTTTCTTATTGTCAGATTACTATGCAAGTCAATGGGTATTCTAATGCTTTTTCACGTTTTGGACTTCTGTGAAGAAACTGTCTGTCAGATTCACCTCAAACTTGGTGGCAGTGTACGTGGGTCGTCACACACCAGTGAATGTTTTATAATATTTAGCTCAGCTGACCTGCTAGTCATCTGTCAGCAGAGCATTAGGCCCATGGGTCTGTTGTTCAGAAAAATATTTTGATATGTTGGTCCGAAAAAGTGATCTCAATTTGGCCTGGTCTCTCAAGCCAGCTGTTACTGTATTCCCTTCTTTGGCAACAAATTATGAAAGGTACAACACCAAAAATTTTAGAAAATGGAAAATATTCTGGAAGCACATCATATGCACACACAATTATGTGTGTACCAAAAATACCAATCGACCAACTGGTCAGTCTGCCGCCACAGATTACATTTTAGGCCCATGGCCTTGTTAAAATTTTAAAATACGTCAGAATGATTAAAAAATTGTAACCTATAAATACAATATATATCTGTCATTGTAATCAGCCTTTGACCACAAATTTCATAACTGCCTAATATCACATATTCCAAACTACATAATTAGTGGACTGTGACAACCGCTTGCTCACCGTGGGTACACAGACTGAAGTGGTACACAGACTGAAGTGGTACACAGACTGAAGCGGTCCTGTGAACTTCAGAATGATATCAAGGTCCTATTTAAGACCACCATTAATGATTGCAATATTTCAGCCTTCACTCACACAGTTGGGAAAGGTCCAGGGTCCCCAGACGTGTAACTGTGCAATTTTGAAGCAATTTGCTGGGCTGCCTCAGAGATTTTAAGATTTTGCAAAAAATGAAGAAAAATTCATAAAAAAGCCAAAAAATCACTGGACCATGACCATTGAACAAACTTGGTAGAGACACACCCAAGATACATCCCCAACAAGTTTCAATGAATCTAGCTGAAGATTTTGGGGAAGAAGCCAAAAATGTGAAGAGTGGATGAATGAAGGAATGACAGATGGACAGGAGTGATCACATGACCTCTGCCATCTTTGGTCAGGAGAACTAAAAATTGCTGCAATTCTAATTTGCAACACCCCTTCCTGAACAAATTATGATCTAAGGGTCCCCAGAAGTGCCTCTATGCAATTTCCAAGCAATTGGCAAAGCGGTCTCAGAGTAGATTTTAAAGGGTTTTGCCAAAAAATGCCCCTCCCCCCCCCCCAATTTTTTTAAAATCCCCGAATCACTAGATCATAATTAATTAAACAAGTCTTGTAGAGATCTACCCAAGGTACATTCCAACCAAGTCAGAAATGAATCTGGTTATTGGTTTTGAAGAAGTTGAATATTTCATTGTGGACAGATGACAAGCCAGGACTGATGACAAACAGACAGAGGGCATGGAGACAACCACCCAGTCATCTTATGAGCTCAGCTGAGTTGTCAGTCAGCTGAGCTTATAAGATACTAGGGCATAACCATTTGAAGAAACTTGGCTGAGACCTACCTAAGGTATATCCCCACCAAGTCAGAAGAGGATCTGGCAAATGGTTTTGGAAAAAATGCAACAGTAAACTGATGACTATACAAATCAAAGACGGACAAAGGACAACTGACCATCCAACAAGCTTAACTGACTGACAGTCAGCTGAGTTAAAATTCACTGGAGCATGACCATCAGAACAAACTTGGTAGAGAGTGACTCAAGGTAGATTCCAAAAAGCCCAAGTTTGAAGGGGATCAGACCAGGTGTTCCGTACAAGTTCAAAATCTAACAAGAGGGCTGTGTGAACAGCCCATGCTCAGCTGATCTTGACATTCATCACACTTGCAGCTCTATGAACTTGGGAAAGGATCAAGGACACCATGTTCTGAGTAAGTCTGACCTTTATAGAAGAACATTTACATGTGCAACATCAAAGTTCAAGTAATTCTCAAGTTATAATTAAGAGTAAAATTCATGTATGTTGCACTGTGACCCCACAAACAAGGTCAAGGTCATTCATGTAATGTCTAAGTATGACCTTCATCTAACTCAAAACAGATCTCAAGTTATCAAGTAAACAGTAAATTTCGTATCAGTTGTCCTGTGAATTAGCATTAGAATGCCCATTGACTTACATAGTAATCAATAGGAAAGCTGCATTGAACGATAAGTACCCGAATTGAAAATCCATAAAAACCAGGAACCCAAAGCAATGCCACCTAGTAAACAACTGTTTGACCCTTCCACAACAACATATCCATCACATTTCAGCTGAATCTGAGGGACGGTTCTGAGAACAAGTGAAAAATAGCAAAACCATACAAAAATATCATAAAAAAATTGCAGTGCCACCTGCTGAACAAATAGGAAACTAGGTGTCCCCGGGAGTGTCTATGTATGATATCAAAGCAATTGGGTGAGCGGTTTCAGAGGAGAAGAATTTTTAAGGTGTGCCCCAAAAAAGAACAAAAAAATTATTAAAAAATCCAAAAATCAACAGAGCATGACAATTTGAACAAACTTGGTACAGATCCACCCAAGGCACACCACCAAGTTTGAAACAAATCTGGCCAATATTATTTAAGTTATGACCATTACAAGAAATTCCCATGTTAAACTTTCCTATTAAAACTTTTGTAGAGAGTTTTGAAAAAAAATCATAAAAAAATCCAAAATTCATTGGAACATGACCGTTGGAACAAACCTGGTAGACACCCACCCAAGGCACATCCCCCACCAAGTTTGAAGTAAATCTGGAGGACGGTTTTGGAGAAGTCGAAAATGTAAATTAGCATTAGAATGCCCATTGACTTACATGGTAATCAATAGGAAAGGTGCATTTACCGCAAAGGTGCCGAACTGAAAAAAATCATTAAAAATCAGCAATCTGCAGCATTCCCACATAGTGAACAACTTTGTATGGCCCTCCCATAAGGAACATATCCACCACATGTAAGCTTTATCTGAGTGACGGTTCTGGAGAAGAAGTCGAAAATAGCTATAACACACAAAAATTCATAAAAGATTAGAAAAAAACTGCAGCGCCACCTGGTGAACAAATTAACAACAAGGAGTCCCTAGGTGTCTTCCTGTGTGATATCAAAGCAATTGTGTGAGCAGTTTCGGAGAAGATTTTTGAAGATTTGTCAAAAAAAAAAGAACAATAAAATTCATTAAAAATCCAAAAATCACTGGAGCATGAACATTTGAACAAAACTGGTAGAAACCCACCCAGGGCACATTGCCACCAAGTTTGAAGTTAATCTGGGTGACGGTTTTGGAAAAGAAGTTGAAAATGTAAATTAACATTAGAATGCCTATTGACTTCCATAGTAATCAATAGGAATGCTGCATTGACCGATAAGTACCCGAATTGAAAAAATCGTTAAAAATCAGGAATCCGCAGCATTCCCACATAGTGAACAACTTTGTTTGACCCTTCTACAAGGAACATATCCACCATGTTTTAGCTTAACCTGAGTGACAGTTCTGGAGAAGAAGTCGAAAATAGCCACATCACACAAAAACTCATAAAAAAATTAGACAAAAATTGCAGTGCCACCTGGTGAACAAATTAAGAACTAGGTGTCCCAGGGAGTTTCCTGTATGATATCAAAGCAATTGGGCGAGCGGTTTCGGAGAATAAGATTTTTTAAGATTTGCCCCAAAAAAGAACAAAAAAAATCATTAAAAATCCAAAAATCACTGGACCGTGACCATTTGAATAAACTTGGTAGAGACCCACCCAAGGCACATATCCACCAAGTTTGAAGTAGATCTGGCTGACTGTTTTTGAGGAGAAGTTGAAAATGTGAATTGTGGACAGATGGACGACGGAAGGACGGACGGATAATTTGCATAATTTTAAACATCTTCATTCCTCTGTGTAAAACGGTCGAACTCCTTGTATGGAGGTACAATCATGCCAAGGTTGCAGTTTTTATGTATAATAGTGTCTGAGGAAAGTGTTGGACAAATTTGCTGGTAAAGAAGAAAGGGAGAGAGAGAGAGAGAGAGAGAGAGAGAGAGAGAGAGAGAGAGAGAGAGAGAGAGAGAGAGAGAGAGAGAGAGAGAGAGAGAGAGAGAGAGAGAGAGAGAGAGAGAGAGAGAGAGAGAGAGAGAGAGAGAGAGAGAGAGAGAGAGAGAGAGAGAGAGAGAGAGAGAGAGAGAGAGAGAGAGAGAGAGAGAGAGAGAGAGAGAGAAAGAAAGAAAGAACAGAAAAGTGTGTGTTGACAAACACAGTTTTAAAAAAGGCATTAAAATCAGGATACTATATTGCACTATAGACCTGGAGACTGGCTGCATCCAAACAGGTTACTAACAATAAACTTTTATTAAACATGTGAATTATCACATACCGTACTCTGGTTCTAAAAGACCAATAATGATGCTGTGTTTGTCCAACTATTTGTTGTCCCTTTTTGCTCACCAATTGGGGGAAACAAGGCCCATTCAATAGGTTTCATTTCTTAAAAAATTCAACTTTTCTCTCCATCTTCCCAATACATATAGGCTAATGAGAAAGACATCTGTGTCACATACTTCATCCTGCCACTCACCTGTGTGATGTGAGGTAGACCCATCAGGAAGGCAAAGGTGCACACGGCCAAGCTCAGCAACTCATGGCGTCGAAACACTAACTTGAGGAATTGTGGGTAACACTCAAAGGCATTCTCCATCATGACAACCAACAACAACGCCGTCTGGTGGACAGCGAAGAGAACCACAAACATAAAGAAGAGAAAAGCCCATATAGGTGAAATGTGGATGGTGCTGAAAGCTTCTGGCAGCACCACAAAAGCCAAAGTGGGACCAAAATTGATAATTCTATCAAAAGGTACGCCTCGTTTGACAGCCAGAGAGTGGATGAAGGGAGCCATGGCAATTGTACCCAGGTGAGGCAACATGCTGTGGACCAGAAGTAGAATGAGCCACGTCCTGCAAGGTAAATGTAACACATTAGTAACCAATCAAAATGGAGAATCAAGGTCACATATCAACATAACTGATGTTAGCAAGCCAGGCACCAGTCAGTCACTTTCTTCATTCAGTAGCAAGTTCTCAACTGTGCATACAAACTGGTGTGTGGAGCACACAAATTTCTCACATACTGTTTAGCACATTGTTTTGATTAGCAAACTGCAAAATGAATCCAGTCACATCATACTTTGGCATGTGCTTCTCCATCATATCACTGATTAAATACAAGGTTCTCTGGACACATATGAATGTTCATAGTTACCTGCTTTTTCACCTTATGGTTGACAACTGTTGCCATTGGTTAAATATTACAGTGATAAAACTAGCCTTCCATTAATCTTGTACTTGACGCACGTGTGTGCTGTGGTGTGTGTGCTGTGGTGTGTGTGCTGTGGTGTGTGTGCTGTGGTGTGGTGTGTGCGAGTGCAATAGTTAAGCAATATTTGCTGCATGTTACTATTATTACACTCCAATCCAAAACACACACATTAAGCTCATCTGGATCACTATCAATAAATGTTCATTCATATGAAGAGTTTTTGTGCAATATAATCTCTTTATTACAATTACATGTCAAGGCAACACAAAAAACCTGCCAAGCACACCTTGCTGTTAGTTTTTTCCACTTTGGTTCAATAAGGCAAAGCAGAGAGACTGCTAGAGACAGCAAATCCACTTACAGGTTACTGGCTGGTTTTTTATTCCCCAGGTGCTTGCCAAGGGTGGGTAAGAGACCGGCCCATAGTCCTATACTGAATAAATGCTGGCCCATTGCGTGAACCCAGGTGAGAGGCGATGCTAACTCTGACTGAAGTATGTCTTTTGGGTTCTTTTGGATACCATTTGTGTGGCCCCTGGGCATGGTGGCTGGGTGCTGGTCAGTGAAGAAGTGTCCCAGAGACTGGTAGGCAGTGGGTATGGCAGTGTGGCCACAGATGAGTGTAGCCAGCAGGATGAGGATGGCCAGAGGTCCCGTCACACACACCAGCTACCAAAGACAGCACACAGGCAAAATTAGTACTTCTGTGTGCTTACAAACACCGCAAATTTGTCCTTTCACCACAGCTGACTTACCAGTCCACTGTGGTTATAGAGTGGGTGGCCCTCTGTCATCTGTCCATCTGCATTCACAATTCACATTTTCAACTTCTTGCCAAGAATATCATTTAGCAGTCACGGGTTATTTTTGGTTTTTGGTTTTTTTTTGGACAAATATTACAAGAAAAAAAAGCCTTGAAAACTGCTTGGACAGTTGCTTTCAAATTACACAGGAACACTTCTGGACCACACCTAGACCTCAATTTGTTCAACAGGCGGTGCTAAAGCGTTTTTTCTATTGTTTTCGATTAATTTTTGTGTTTTTTTAAATCAAATTGGTCAAGCAGTTTTGTAGAAGACTTTTCAAACATTTTATCAAAAAATTCTATCCCAATGTGTGTGCAAGGTAAATTCACCTACCTGTACAGTCTAGAATTTGTAAGAAAGCCCTAGTCACATAATTGAAATTCAACAAAGCCCGGGACTACTTCACCTGAAAGAGACCCCAAATGTTTTTGTGGGGGTTTTTTGGTTTGTTTTAAAATTTTAATTTGTTAATGCATATTTATTTTTTCTGGGATAGAATGGGGTTTAACTATATTTTGGGAGGCTCAGCAATTTAACAAAGCTTGGTCAGGGACTATTTTGCTGTGCCCTTATAGCCCTGGCTTTGTTAATTTGCAAAGCCTCCCCAAATACAGTTAAACGCCTACATGAACCAAAAAGGTCATACCATTAGGCCCATGGGCCTAATGCTTTGCCAACTTTCAACATGCAATGCCATCTTGTGCACAACTTTGGTGGGCCCTTCTGCAAGGAACATTTCCACCAAGTCTCCACATAATCTGAGTGATGGTTTTGGAGAAGTTGAAAATAGTGAAAACACACTTTTATGCGTAAGAAATATTTGATAAAGATCAGAGTGCCACCTGCTCAACAAATTAAGGTCTCAAAGTCCCTAGAAGTCTCCCCAAGAAATCTTGAAATTAATTGGCTAAGCACTTTTGGAGAAGAAATTTTTTTAAGATTTGGCCAAAAAATTTTTTTAAAAAAAGACAAATCTTCAAAAATACAAAAAATCATTGGAGCATGACCATTTGATCAATTTGGTAGAGACCCGCGCAAGGTACATTGCCGCCAATTTGAAGGGAATTTAGCCAGTGGTTTTTGGAGAAGTCGAAAATGTGAATTACCCTTGGAATCCCCATTCACTTCCAAAGTAATCAATAGGATTAACTGATAAATACCGGAATTAAAAAATACATTCAAAATCAGGGACTCACGGCAAGGCCACCTTGTGAACAATTTTGTTTGGCCCTTCTACAAGGAACATTTCCATCACCAAGTTTCAGCATAATCTGAGTGACGGTTTTGAAGAAGTCAAAAAGAGGGAAAACATCCTTTTTTTACATCCAAAAATCTTTGAAAGATCACAGCACCTCCTGTTGAACAAATTAAGGTCTAGGGGTCCCCAGAAGTCTCCCTAAGCAATTCTAAAGCAATTGGTCAAGCGGTTTCATAGAACAAGATTGCTTAAGATTTGGTCAAAAAAAACCCCCACAATTTCATAAAAATCACATACTCAATGGACCGTGACCATTTGAACAAACTTGGCAGAGAACCACCCAAGCTACATTCTAACCAAATTTGAGGTAAATCTGGTCAGTGGTTTTGGAGAAGTCGAGAATGTCAATTGTGGACGCAGACAGACAGACGACAGATGGCAGATGACGGACGTCTCTAGCATCATACACTTATGTGGAAAAACATGATCCATATTCATAAATATCAAAGCCAACAATGACAGCAAAGAGACCCCACAGTTACCAAAGCATCAACATTCATCTTCCAATACCAATGTGAAGAAACAAGTCAGCTGAGCAATAAAAGCAGACAAGGACTCTGCAGAAGTTATTCAGAACACAAATGACTACGATAAGGAAGCCTTCAATCAACTTTCTGACACTGACCACTATCGAAAGATGCAGGCCAAGCCTATATTATTCACTCTCCATGGCACAGATGTTGTCGTATGCTTTCCTACCATTGTTTGGTGGAGGAAACTGAAGGACTCGGAGAAAACAAAAACGTAAGGCTAGCCACACAAGAATTGGTAGCAAACAATTCTACCACCAAGGAAACAGCCGATTTCCTTTTTATCAAGGAACAATGGGAACCTTGTTTTTACACCCTACCCAACTTTCACAAGGGTACTATCTTACCACCACCAGGATGCCCAAATCTGAGTACAAACAAATGCCCCACTGAAAGAATTGCAGGATTTTTCGATATTTTCTCAAGGCCCCTGATTCCAGGAATGAAAACCTACATTAAAGACCCCACTGATTTTATAAACAAAATTGAGTATTTACCTGTGGTACCAGAGAACACTTTTCTGGTTATTCTAGATGTAAAAGCCCTATACACCAATATCCCTATAGAAGATGGCCTGCCCAGTGCATCCCAGACTCTAATACACAATAGGAAACCCAACAGTAAGCCAGAGGTCTCTGAACTTATCAAGTTACTACATATTGTACTATCTTGTAATAATTCTGAGTTCAATGGTGAACATTATTTCCACACCAATGGCACAGCGATGGGGACATGGGTTGCCCCTTTCCTAGAACATCTCTTCATGAATGATTTGGAGACCATAAAACTCCTGGTTTACACACTACAACCATTGGTTTGGTTACATTTGATAGATGATTTTTTTTTGCCGTAGGGACTTATGGTGACACCGAACTTCAGGATTTCATTGAACATCTGACTTTGTGCCACCAAAAGATCAAATTCTCAACTGAAGTACCTAAGACTGAGATTAATTTCTTGGACACAACAGTCAGACTGTCCAATGAAAATAAAGTGTATACAATCCTGTACACAAAACTGACAGACACTCACATATACTTACATTATGATTCACCCCATCTGAGCCACTGTAATACCAGTGGCCCTTACAGCCAGTTACTTAGGGTCAAAAGAATCTGCTATAAAGGCGAAGATTTTGAGAGAAATGCTCGCAAAATCATGAGGTACTATGAACTGAGACGTTACCCTACCAGCCTCAATGAAGTGAGAGAAGCAGATAAACAGACTCTCCTCAAATAGACAGACTCTCCGCACATTTTCAACAGACAGCAGTGATACCACTCAAACCAAAGATGAGAATAAACTTTTTCTCATCAGAGAGTTTAACGCAGCCCTCCCACTTCTCAAGAGTGTTACAGTGTCTACAGCAGAATTGGGCAACTATACAACTATATTACATGCTTGCATTGCAACAAACAATATGTGGGGAAAACAAAATGCCCTCTGATTGACAGATTAAGAGAGCATTTTTATTACATCAAAAACAAAAATGTAACCAAACCATTGGGTAGTCATTTTGGTCTACCTAATCACATTGTCATTGATGTTAGGATCCACATACTGGAACAAATTAATATCCCACCTGACATGTCAAGAACAGAGACACTCAGACTACAAAAAAAGCCATTGGATTCACCAATTATGCGCCACAAGAACCATCTGGCCTCAATGTCATGGGTAGATAAGGACCCTTGCCGAGCCTAATGCCATTTTTTTTTGTTCTGTCCTTGTTTACCCACTGAATGACACTTGTGCACAATTGGAAAATTTGTACAGAAAACACTGTGAAACAACCGTATATTAGGTTATCTACGAGATACCACAGCTATATATGATACAAGAACTCTTTATTTACCAGAAGAGCATTTTGATGTTTTTAGATTGATCAAGAGGGGATAATCCTTATTGCATGAGTGTCACCCACAGTGGGTATAAGATCTTTTATGACATGCCAAACTCCTGTATGTCATACTAATTTGCCAGCACGGCAGTTAGACTGGTAGATCTATTTCATGTCCAGGCGCGATTTTTATGACATTGTCTCACGTTCTAGAGAACGTTACAGCTTGCTATATAAGTAAGAGATGTAACAGTGTATTCAAATGTCCCCTGATGAGTTCACACCAGAATGAAATCAGTTGGGACCTCTCGCCTCTGGACATCCCCAACCACTGGTCTTGCTTGATTTTCTACAGTATTATTTTCAAGCATAAGCTTGTGTTTTACTCATTAAATTATACATAAAAAACTCTAAAATATTTGCACATTACAATTAATCTAAGAAAACCAGTTTTTAATGGGTAGGCAGCAACCCTACAACAAACAAGCCTTTGTATGGATCCTAGCAAAAGCCATTTTTACAACTGTTTGAACCTAAAGGTGTTCCTTTTATTGTGACCAGATCAGCAGATTACACTGGCAAATGCTGGTTTCCTACCCATCTTTTCCAGGAATGTGATGAACTCTGCTACCCACCTGACTGATACATTGTATCTATGCATGTAGGCTGTGCATGATTGGTTAGACCTAATTTGGTGAGAACTGCCAAGCTCACATGAGTTAAAAGGGGGTTGAAAGCAAAATGATACTTTGTAATTTGCAATGTTACATTTTGACAAATAGGTATTTACCAGCCACAAGGGAAAATGATACAATAATATTCAATCAAAATGTGACTCAAGTTCATACATTTTTTGTGACACGAATTAGAACTTGGTTCAATGGTTGATGCTAAAAAAAATAAAATTCAAGGACTTTTCTAGGAATTTTGTCCAAAATACTTCATTGTAAGGGTTTTCAAGCCCTTGAAAATGCATGCAGCAAATTCAAGGCTTTCATCCTTAGGACTTCAAGGACCTGTGCGAACCCTGTACATAATACTGTAGGTGGCATCACCAATATCTAACTTGACCTAGATTTTCATACACTTGATATGTCTTGAAAGTTACATGGGGCTATCTTGAAAACTGCGGGCTGACAGATAGGACTGCTTCCATTAGCTCTGCAACCTGTGGTCAGCAGAGCTAACAAAGAACTCTGAAGAAACAAAATGTCTGTGTTGGCACACAGACATAACTAAGATTTTGAAGGATATGCTGGTAAATGTTGTACTCAGTCATCCTGGCCATTGTTTTTTTTTTTTTTTTTTTTCAACTGCTTAGAACATGTTCCTATTTCCCTATTTGTGTTCGACTATAAGCTCTTTCCACAATAACCTTACCTTCATGAACCAGCCTGCTCCACGACACACCAGGCAGTAGGTAAGTGTCCAGGCCGCAAGCAGCGACAGGCCTAAGTACCAGGGGATGGTGCCTGGACTGCTGATGGACGACGTCTGCTGCAGGAACAGGTTGACGTAGTAGCTTTCCACAGGATTGTCAAAATAATGCATGTAATTTGCAGACATCCTTGAAAAACAAAATAAAAAAACACTTTTTGCTTTTATGATGCTAATAACAATTTGAGAGTGCTCATAATTTTACCACTTGAAGTAGGTGACAAGAGACAATAACAATATTGCAGTTCCAAAATAGCACGGTTGTTAAATTTATTGGTGCCAGTTACAAATGTTGTTCATGTCACTGTAGCTGGGTGGTTGGTGAAAATATTAAAATCTTGTGCATGCCTGTTATATTTATCCATCAATGCTCTATTCTCTTCCCTCTAGCGCTTAAAAACATTAACCCTTTTCAGCCTGAATTGAGGATGAGTCAACAGCTGTGTTTGGTATAAGCTGGGCAGTAAGTGAGGCACAGTGTCTTTATGTGTCTTTTCTACTATTTTTATTCAAACTGCTTTTCATTAGTATTGACTTCAGTCAAAAGCTAAAAGCAGACACCATTTGGCCACCAGCATAAAATGGGCTCCTGGCACTGTGACACTCATGTTTCTTTAAAAACAATGCACCAATTATGAGATTTGAACACATGACTCGTCGCTGTGGAAGGTTCAAAGTGTAGGAGGACAACTTACTTGTTTGTAGAATTGACGGTCTGTGTCCACACATAGGGCTGCTTCAGACAAGCAAACATGTAGTAAAGTCCATACCCAAGGTAGACATTGTAGTAGACACACTGAATGAAGCCCAGGCTCAGGATGGCCACAGCTACACCTGCACAAACAATTGACAGCTGCACCTGTCAGTCCACTCTGCTATTGACGGACATTCTTCATCTCATCTGATCAAAAGCCACAAAAATATGCCATTTTTCATATTCACCTAATTTCCTGGGGGAAGGACCACGGTCCCTTTGACCTTTGCATAAATCAAGGTCACAAGGGACGTGGTGACAATGAGACTTGTCCTGTATTTATCTGCATGGTGGCAGCACTTACTTCTAAGGTGACATCACATATCTTAACCAATCAATGATGTTGGATTTGCTTATTGGCCAGGACACCCTACCTGCAACAGGTGGCTATCTGGGTGAAATTATCTGAGGTGCCACCAACAGGTGACATGTCCCATCAGCAATATGGTGTGAATGCACGGTCCAATACACACAATCTTTGTCAGCGGCAAGTGTGTATTCCCATTGGTTTCCTTAATAACTTATTTGCTACTACTGCTGGTATCAAGGAGGCTACACGAAAGCAGAGGCCACTCTGACTTCAAACAAAAGGAAGGTGTCAGTCTTCAAAGGCAACCCATTAATTTCCTTTGTGCAGCCTCGTTAAGGCGAGCTAATTACTGCGATCTGATAAGCGATCGTCTTTTTGATAACAACTTGCAAGGCATGCGAAGTGACTAGGATAGCGGCCTGCAAAGTTTCAGCTCCGCAGCGACATTCACTGGAAGAGAGTGGGAACCATACATGTGCAATGCTTCTAAAAGCCCTGCATTATTTCTGTTGATTTGCACGTTCGTTGTAAACATCACAGTCTGGGTAAAAATTGGCTACAAAAAAAAGACTAAATTTCTTTCTCCTCTAATCTTCCTGAATGTATAATAAAGGCAACAAAGCTCAATTTCTTTCTTCTTTTATAAAATCATCCCGAATGCATAATAAAGGCAACCAGCCCAATTTCCTTCTTTCATAAAATCTTCTTGAATGCATAATAAAGGCAACAAAGCTCAATTTCTTTCTTCCATTATCTACTTCTGTGTCAATATGAATCAAGCTTGAAGCCTTAGTGTTCTGTCAGTATTTGGTAGCATACACAGTGTGCTACTGGGCAATTGTTTACTCATTTGTACAACAAGCTACATGCAGGATTGAACGCACAAGGACTTTTTTAAAATCCCACTTCACTGAAAGTGACCACCAGAAAGTTTGTCACAAATGACATGATTAATATTCCTGTGCAGTTCCCAGGTCAGTTTACCCAAATTTTAGGTACCTTTGGAGTTGTAATGTGTCTGGCCTTTAGTGCAGTTCCTGTTTTTCAAAACATGTCAACAAACAGTGATCACCGGAACGATAACAACACATCATTGTGTTCACAGAGGCTTCGTTACTGTGCGGTGACGAATCTAGTATTTTTTTTCTTTCCGTCACAAATTTTCACTCCTGCCTTACTCTGTGTTCAAAATTTGTTCAATTCAACTCTTTTTTTTTGTTAAACTGCAACATAAAAAATAGGTCCTCGATCCAATAATTTGTATGCGCAACCATCATATCCATCCTCTGAATTGGGGACATGCTCGGAGCACATGGAATTTGATTGAATGGTGCATGTCACATGAATAAATTTACCAATGACAGGCCTTGAAACTTACATCAACTATAAAACTGACAAATTTTATGCTCTTTTTAGAAAAGGTATCCCAGGAATTCTTTATCTTGAACCGATTAGAGACCTTGTAACAAAAAGAGACAAAATCCTGAGCTTTGCACCAGCATAAAACATCATGGCGGTCAAAGAGAAACATTGAAGCCGCAAACGGGCAAAGTTACCTTAGTTTTTACATAAATTTCAGTTTGTATCATTCAAATTGCGACAAAAACGACTGGTTGTTAGATTTTTGTCCATGTGACAGGGAAATACTCCTTTTAAACACAAAATGAAAATAACCAGTTGCAAGTATTGAAGTTTGTCTACAATAAAATGTATACGCTTGCAGGTAAATAGGCATCAATGGTCAGTTGATGACTGTTGGATTGCGGTGTGGGCAAACACACTTGCCAACAATGGCAAATGCTGTCCAGAGTATGACTGAATGTACTCGCTTACAGCGTGTTAAGGGTGCTGCTGAACTTATGAAATATCAAATCCACTGATTCATATAAATTTAAGTTGAAATATGTTCCTCAGGTTTCAAAATTTGCGCGAGTATGTGTGATATTAGTAGCCCAAAGTGGCCGTACTGCGTACACATGCACGGGTTAATTGTCCCCTCGCTGTCTCGTTATCAGATCATTATCAAATAATCCCCTTACCACAAAGATGAATCAACTTGGCGAATAAGCCAGAGTGGACTCTCCTTTCGTGTAGCTTCCTTGCTGTTATGTAATACAATGTTGCAAGGGCCATGTCCAGTGTTCTTGGTAATTGACCTAGCAACTAACAACTAAACAACACAAAATATGATTCATCATCTTTAACAATTTTAGAGAAGATTACACTATTGATCATAATTCTATGCATTAGTACAGAAACTTCAAAATGAAGGAATCCTATTATTTCTTTTACCTTTTACTTTTTTTTTTGGCGGGGGGGAGGGGGGGGCCTCTATAAGATGACTTTAATATATGAATATATTTAACTGATTTATACAAAAGTAAGCAAGATTTTTACATCTGCTGGAAAAGACAGAGTGACAACTGTATATATGTCTGCTTTATAAACTGACACTCTGCTGTTCGTGCAGTCATCATTACTTCTTAATTTTTATGCAAAATGTGCTCAGATTTGTGTACACATATTGCCATGTCTCATTTATAACTGTGTACATGACATAACTATGTGCATTGATTCTTTCAATCCCAAGTTTTGACTAAATCAAAGCTTTCCTTGACACACTTTTGGCACCAAGCTGTTGACCTGGACCATTCTTATGGTCTGTACTCTCTTGTGTACCTGTGGACTGGTACATGACTGACAGTGTTGGTTGACCAAGAATATCAATCTAGTATCATGTCGATTCACAACATGTCCACTTTCATCAAATTGGGGCTGAAAGCATGACGCCTCGGCCATGATATGCTGGCCAACCATTTGCAGCATTTTTTGTGCACCAATGAAACCGCCCAATGTTACCTCAGGCTCCATTTTCCTCCTGCTCACCTTTTGATGCTGGCAGGTAGTGGGAGAATATTCCCACAATGCCTCTCTTCAGTGTGCCTCCCAGTTTCAGTTGCACAAAAGTGACAGGAATGCATATGAGCACCAAGAGGATGTAGTATGCGACGAGGAATAAACCTGAAAGCAATCAAACAGCTCTTACACTTAAAACTCACATAATATTCCCTGAATGCAGCTCAGTTTGTTATGTATATGCATAGCAAACTGCAAAGCTCAGACCTCCATGGAATGACATGGCTGAAATGGCAGGGGGAATCACTCTCAGACGCTGTTGGGTCAACAGGACCCAAATAAAATTATAACTCTTTCATAACCAATCACGACTTCAATCGATCTACTTTAAGTCAGACTAGTCTGAATTATCATTAGGATCCCAGATTCGTATTCCTCTTAAAAAATCTTTCATTCAAGTACCAGTATGCCCATACAGTAAAACCTCTCTAACCAAACAACTCTCTATACTGAACACCATTTCTTGGTCCCAAATATATATCTCCAATGTAAGCAAACTTCCATATGCCAAACACCTCACTATACACTTTTTTCCAGTCCCAAGGGTGTTCGGTATAGGGAGGTGTTACTGTAGTTCGAGAGAGGATATTCCAGGTCAACAGCTTTTCTCATTGTACATTGCTAAAAAGCTGCTGCCTCAGTGCAAACTTTGGCACTGAAAGAGTTAAAACATAACGGCTAATGCCTGAACACTCCTTGGCCGCCCACAAAAGAGAATCAATAATATATGATCAATGGCACCCATTAAGTCACAGAGATTATAAATTTACATTGCAACAGAATTGTCAGCATCCTAGATTTGAAGTAAAGAAATTTTATCTTTTAGTACAATATAATAAAAAAAAATTCTATATTTTCATGGGAGATGATGAAACAGTTGATTAATTTCATGAAAATAATCCAGAAAGCCAAATTTCATGCAAAAAATTCAAAACTATATACTAAGAAAGGTGGAAAGACCTGACAGGCATGCATTCAAATATTTCCAGGTAGCCTCTGTTTATATTTGGTGCTATGACAGAGTACAACAAAGTTCACGATTCAGCCGCATCTGATCATGGGTAGCACTGCAAAAAATTCAAAGAGAATGACCCTGAAATGTTAAAATCTTCACATATCATGCGCAAGCAATGAAAAAGACACACCAGGACCTGGACCCATGCATGTAAAATGTCTCTGGTGACCCTGAAATTAGGTCAAGGTCAATTTCCTTCCAAACTGAAGCGGACCCTATCGAAAGTGTATAAAGTATGAAATTTTCTTGATCCTAGCACATCTGGTTCTCCCGATATCAAGCACAAAAACTTCAAAGAAAATTGACCCAAGTGACCTTAAAATTGAGTCAAGGTCATTCTCCTTCGAACAAGGAATTCACCTTTCAAAAGGGAGATCAACTGTAAAAGTTCTGTGATCCTAGCTTATCTGGTTCTTCTGATACTCTTATAAATTTGGCTACTTCAATTATAAACCTACGGAAGTTTAAACCTTTTACGACATTTTAGCCAATAATTTCTGTCAAACTATAGGTGACACCACTTGTATCATACCTGCAACTGAGATTTTGACCTCCACAATCCCACTAAATTTCATGAATCCCCATGAAAAAGAGGGCTGTGTGAACAGGCCATCCTCAGCTGACCTTCACCTTTAGGTCACACTCTGCTCTTACGGGATGACAATTATGGAAAAGTAGAAACAAGAGGGCTGTGTGAACAGCCCATGCTAAGCTGATCTTGACATTCATCCGCTTGTAGCTCTATGAACTTGGGAAAGGATCAAGGTCACCCATGTTCTGAGTAAGTCTGTCCATTATAAAAGAACACTAACATGTGCAACATCAAGGTTCAAGTAGTTCTCAAATTATAATGAAGAGTAACATTCATGTATGTTGCACTGTGACCCCAGAAACGAGGTCAAGGTCATTCATATACTGTCTAAGCATGACCTTCATACAGAAACATTAACACGTGCAGCATCACAGTACTAACTCAAAACAGATCTCAATTTATCAAGTAAACAGTAAATTCTGTGTCAGTTGTCCTGTGAATAAGCATTAGAATGCCCATTGACTTACATAGTAATCAATAGGAAAGCTGCACTGACCCATAGGTACCCAAATTGATATCCTTAAAAATCAGGAATCCAAAGCAGTGCCACCTAGTAAACAACTTTGTTTGACCCTTCCACGAGAACATATCCATCACATTTAAGCTTAATCTGAGTGACAGTTCTGAGAGCAAGTGAAAAATAGCAAAACCATACAAAAAATTCATAAAATAATTAGAAAAAAAATTGCAGTGGCACCTGCTGAACAAATTGGGACCTAGGTGTCCCTGGGAGTGTCTATTTACGATATCAAAGCAATTGGGAGAGCGGTTTCAGAGGAGAAGAGTTTTTAAGCTTTGCCCCCAAAAAGGAACAAAAAATTCATAAAAAATCCAAAAACTCAACTGAGCGTGCCCATTTGGACAAACTTGGTAGAGATCCACCCATGGCACATCCCCACCAAGTTTGAAGTAAATCTGGCCAAAATTATTTAAGTTATAACCATAACAAGAAATTCCCATGTTAAACTTTCCTATTAAAACTTGTGTTAAGATTCTTGAAAAAAAAAATCATAAAAAAAATCCAAAAATCACTGGAGCATGACCATTTGTACAACCTGGTAGAAACCCACCCAAGGTACATTGCCACCAAGTTTGAAGTTAATCTGTATGACGGTTCTGGAGAAGAAGTCAAAAATAGCTATGACACACAAAAATTCATTAAAAAATTAGAAAAAAATTGCAGCACCACCTGGTGACCAAATCAAGAACTAGGAGTATCAGGGAGTGTTCCTGTGTGATATCAAAGCAATTGGGTACGCGTTTTCGAAGAAGATTTTTTAAGATTTGTCCAAAAAAAGAACATAAAAATTATTACAAATAAATCACTGGACCATGAATATTTGAACAAACCCTGGCAGAAACCTACCCAAGGTACATTGCCACCAAGTTTAAAGTTAATCTGGATGACGGTTTTGGAGAAGGAGTTGAAAATGTGAATTAGCATTAGACTGCTCATTCACTTCCATAGTAATCAATAGGAAAGCTGCATTGACCCATAAGTACCCGAACTGAAAAAATCGTTAAAAATCAGGAATCCGCAGCATTCCCACATAGTGAACAACTTTGTTTGAACCTTCTACAAGGAACATGGCCACCATGTTTCAGTCTAATCTGAGTGACAGTTCTGGAGAAGAAGTCGAAAATAGCTATAACACACAAAAATTCATAAAAAATTAGAAAAAAAAATGCAGTGCCACCTGGTGAACAAATTAAGAACTAGGAGTTCCAGGGAGTGTTCCTGTGTGATATCAAAGGAATTGGGTGAGCGGTTTTGGAGAAGATTTTTTAAGATTTCACCAAAAAATGAACAAAAAAAATCATAAAAAATCCTTAAATCACTGGACCATGACCATTTGACCAAACTTGGTAGAGACCCACCCAAGGCACATCCCCACCAAGTTTGAAGTGGATCTGGTAGACGGTTTTTGAGAAGGAGTCGAAAATGTGAATTGTGGACAGACAGACGAACGACGGGTGGCCTTCCCTCCTAAAAGCTCAGCTGACTTATCAGCTGAGCTAAAAAATGCGACTTTCCAATGCAATACCCGCAGACTTGCATGGAAATCAACAGGAAGGCATGCATCAACCGAGAATTACCAGAATTGAAAAAAAAAAAAATGTTAACAAGAGGGCTGTGTGAACAGCCCATGCTCAGCTGACATAGAGATTTGTCACACTTGTGGCTCGGTGAACTTTGGATAGGATCAAGGTCAGCCATGTACATGTACTGAGTAAATCTGACCTTTATGGCAGAACACTAACATGTACAACATCAAGGTCCCAGTTCAAGTTATTGTGAAGAGGAAAATTGATGCATGCTGCACTGTGACCTCAAAAGTGAGGTCAAGGTCACTCATATACTGTCTACGCATGATCGTCATAGAGAAATATTGACATGCAACATCAAGGTCCTGACTCAAAATGATCTCCAGTTATCAATTGAACAGTTAATTTCATGTCAGTTGTTCTGTGACCTTGGAAATGAGGTCAAGGTCCAAAAATCACTGGAGCATGACCACTTCCACAAAATACGTAGACACTTATCAAAGGTACATTCCTGCCACGTTTGACACACATCTGGCCAAACTTATTTAAGTTATAACCAATAAAAGAAATTCCTTTATTTTACTTTCCTATTAAAACTTTTTGATTTTCCAGAAAAATAACTACAAATCCTAAAATCACTGGATCATGACCATTCAAACAAACTTGATAGAGACTCATACAAGGTACATTGTCACCAAGTTTGAAGTCAATCTGACTGACCTGAATTGAAAAAATCATTAAAAATCAGGAATCCACAGCAGTGCAACCTAGTAAACAACTGTGTTTGACCCTTTCACAAGGAAAATATCCATCAAGTTTCTGCTTAATCTGTGTGACGGTTCTGAAGAAGTCAAAAATTAGAAAAAAATTTGCAGTGACACCAAGAGTACAAATTAAGAACCACGAGTCCTTAGGAGTGTTCCTGTGTGATATCAAAGCAATTACATGTAGGTGAGCAGTTTTAGAGCAGAAATTTTTTTTTAAGATTTGCCCCCAAAAAGAACAATAAAACTCATAAAAAATCCAGAAATTACTGATGTGTGACAATTTGAACATTCTTGGTAGAGAACCACCTCAAGAACATTCCCACCAAGTTTGAAGTAAATCTGGCTGATGGTTTTGGAGAAGCCAAAAAAATGTGGAAGGATGGACGGAAGACAGACCATCCTGTAAGCTCAGCTGACTGACAAGTCAGCTGAGCTAAAAATCAGGGATTCAGAGTACCATCAAAAGTCTGCCCCTGCAGACCTGAGCAAATCAATGAGATGACCCTGATCTACACACTTATACCACACTCCAGTTCTGTCCTTACGGAATCCATAAAGCTCTGAAAAACAGTCTGTAGACTAGAAGATTGTTTTAAGCTTTGACTGGTCAAGCCATCTGTCCCACTCCTAGGCTATTTGTGATGGGGGGGGGGGGGGGGGCTATCACATTGTAGGCCTCTGCCCAGACAGGCAAAGGTGGCTTGGGATCCAGCCTTACAAAGCAGACAGGTCAGTTGTACTCTGGATAGTACCAGTAAGTTGCCATGGAGACAGATTCTGACTGTGCAAGCAAAGCCATTATGCATGCAAAATGGCTGCATGACAGCATGGAAGTAGATAACAATGACCAGCTTGAACAAGTGGTGGCTGTGGTAGTGTGTGTGTGTGTGTGTGGGGGGATTGTGCAAAGTGTGCAAGGTATTCAGTGAACATAGAATAAATTGATGCTCCAAAACTTTTGTTTGCATACCTCAGGAGTTACCCATGACACAAACTATATATTGAACTGGGAATGACACCTCTATCTAGATTAGCGTTGAAGATGTGGAAAATTTTTATGAAAATTTCAATTGCCTTTAATTTGCATAATTTCAAAAATATTAAATTATTCTAAATCAGAGGATGGACTTCAATACTAGGGTTATGGCTATGCAGCAGCTCAGATTTCTAGCAATAGCCATCTCTGAGAACAGCTGTAGACAAGATGCAAGTGGCAGAGAGAGGTAAAGAAATAAATGAAGAAGTTTGAGGCAACAGAATGTCTGTTTGCACACACACATATATACATGTATATACATACATACATACATACATACATACATACATACATACATACATACATACATACATATATATATATATATATGTATATATATAATAAAAATCTTGATTATAAAAGGAATTAACCCATAGAATAGCTTTTTCAGAAAACCATGTAATTTTTTTTCTCTGTCTATTGGAATATCTTATCCATTGTGGTCAGTGAAGACTCGTCAGGTTTACTGTGGATGATTTTAGATTCATATGTTGTAAGGCTTTCCGTAGAATGAGATCCTTTGTTGCATTGAGACACAGAGAAACACTTTCATGTAAGCAATGCAGCAGAACTTAAACAAGCAGATTAAATATTGGGTAATTTTCATTTTCAAGTCAGACCAGAGTCCAAGGGGTCCAAGAGACCTGAGAGACCACAGAGAAACGCAAGATTCAAGATTCATTTTATTTCAACAATATCTCATACATCTCAAACATATGGAAAAAATACCATGTATCGTTTATACTAAAATATTGTTAGGGGAGACCTCCCATAAGGCCATTTAGCCGCTGTCTGGGTGGCCACCGAATTCTAAAGGGCAGTTCCATGGAGATAAAGATTGATTTTACAATCTAGTTTGAAAGTAAAACTAAGTTCAATCTTAATCGCGAAATTTCGTGACAGAGTCATCAAAAGCTTAATTAGTTTTTGAATGAACATTTCAAAATAAAATTTAATAAAGTGGTATCAGGATGATATAAGCTATTGGCAACTTAATAATTTGTGTATCATTTTGTTGTGCATGTCCGTTGCGTGTGTGTGTGTATGAGTGTGTAGATGAGAATTTACATCATAAAAGTGTCATCTAATTAGTGACGTGCATGACTGGATTAACGAAATTCCCACTGTCCCTATCTAATATCTAGCGAAACCACAGCCAAGGCAAGGCTTGAGTAAAAATCAACTGTATGTACATGTACCTCTAAGTACACACTGAAAAAGGAGTGGGAGACCTGAGGCGAGGCTGGGCTGGGAAAACCACTACCCCACGCAATGTTTTTAGTCAGACTGTCAACTGGTAACTGGCATTCCCATTGCTCCCCCTCCATGTAACCAATATTTGCATTCCTAAAAGACAAATGACATTTCTTTTCATCAAACCATTTTCAATTAGGTACATATATAAATGAAACGCACCACATACCCTGGGAAACATGATGCTTTGTGAAATGATTCAAATCATGAAAGTATGAAAGATGAAGCAAGGACTGTTTGACTCTCACACACACATCCCGTTTAGTCCAGCCACTGGGCCCATATTATTATCACAGGGCCAGAATTTCGCAAAATTTTGTGAGAATCTATCTGGATTTTTGTCAATTAGTTTTCTTTTCAAAGAAAGACAAGTTTAGGAGAATCTTTACGAGAATGGATTCTCGGATTCTCGCCAAAATTCTGGCCCTGCATCAATGATTTTGCATCTGTCTAAGTGGTCTTGCAACTGTGGCCCAGAAGCACAGCTGTCAAGTCTCCCACTTTCACTGGCAGGCTCCCGTTTGGTGGACTCAAAAAGTTCTTAAAATGACAGGGATTTTGAGCCAAAAATTTACTTTAATTTTCTTTGATTTCATGCACTTTTTAGAAGAACCACCTGGTCCCGCGTCTTTGGGGGTTGACACCCATGAAGTCAGACAAATGAATACACCTCAGGTTAAAGTAATATGGATACACCCTATTAAATTTTACCTGTATGTCTGTACACCAGGTATGGGAATTTCCAGATGCCAGTGAAGCCCATGGTATAGGTGCAGACCAGGCCAAACTGTATGAGGTTCCAGTGTGAAGATGCCACAAAGCTGTCTCCATCAGTCTGCAGGTTTGCCTCCATCCTGATCCTTTTACAATATGAGGCCTCCTGAAAAATAACCTTTCATTTTGAACTTAAATGCTGTTAAAATTAGGGAAAAAATTGCTTTCTTTCTCCCCCCCCCCCCTTTTCAGGGATGAGGTTATATATGTCCACTATCACATCTATGCTAAGACATTGAGTATGAACACCCTTTGACAAAACAGCCCAAGATACAAATAAGTCACATAAGTACAAGTACCAAAAATATCTTAATCACATTTGCAAACTAAGAGTATTTTTGTTCAAGAATTACAGAGAACAGTTTTGAGTTATCCTCCTCAGGCATTCCGGGGCAAAATTAAAAACTGGACAAACAAACTAACATTCATAAAACATTAGAAATTATTGCAGTGCACTCCTCAAAAAATTAAGGCCAGGTCCCCGTAAGTGTATCTATGCAATCTGGAAGTAATTGGCATGGCAGTTTTGGGGAAGATTTTTGAAGATTTCCCCCAAAATGAACAAAAAAGTAAAAACAAAAAAAAACAAAAAAAAAACCAAACAAAAAAAAAACACAAAAAACCACAAAAAAACAAACAAAAAATCCAAAAATCTGTGGGGCATAATGCTCTGATGACCACCACCACCAAACAATCCCTCTCTTGAGATGTATTCAATTCATGACCTTGAAACATGAATCAAGCTTAGACATGTTATGCAATATCAAACTTCCACATGATACACATTTGTGGTACATTGGGCATCACTCACCTTATTCTTTATCAAGACACTGGATTAAATGTCCTTTCCTTCAGTGCTAAATGACTTTGAAAAATAGGTCAAGGTCACCAATCCCTTGTGACTCAAAATGTAGGTCACCAAGTAGAGTTTTATATAAAATGTACTCAAGTGCAATTTTGATCTGGAGGCTCAATTCTCTTTGCCACTGATGTCCAAACTACACCCTACCATCACAAAATCACCCCTTCCGATTCAACAGGTCTGGTGACCTTACAAAAATAGGTCAAGGTCAGCCATATTAGCATTGCGACATTATCTATATCTAGCCTATATACTGGGTAAGTTTTATAAAATTCCATATCTCAAAAAGTAATTGGATATCTTTAAATACATTTTAGCACATAATTTGTCAAATTATAGGTGGCGCCACTAGTATCATAAGCAACTGAGACTTTGACCTCCTCGACAATCCCACTAAATTTCATAAAGATCTATCACACATTATACAGCGGTCACAAGATTTTCACATCTTGACCCCTGTATTACATAATACTGCTGGTGGCGCCACCAATATCAAACTTGACTTAGATTTTAAATGCTCGACAAGTCGGTAAAGTTAAATGGGTCTATCTTAAAACTGTGGACTGTATCGCACTCACAAGCAAAAAGTTCACAGAGCTACAGACAGACATGAGCGATCGCATTAACTCAGCGACCTTTGGTCAGCTGAGCTTAAAACTTAGGAGACAACCATGCAAGGTAATTCCCAACAAACCTGATACCTATTTTAGGGAAACAGTAAAGAATGTGAATTGTGGTCAGATGAATGATGGACTATCCTATAAGCTAAGCTGACTGACAGCTGAGGTAAAACATATAGTTACCCAAAATACTATAAATTAAGATATTTCATTTAAAACCTTGTAAAGTATCAAATATTATGCTGACAGTGGACATTGCTATGATGACCATGGGTTGAAAATACCTGCACCATGGTTGATTTTCACAAAATGGGGATGTTATCAAAAATGTCGATTTTCATCTTCAACAAACAAGGGGTTAATTTAGCAATTTGTGCACAAATGTGGCAACTGAAACGCCACATTTCAAATTACTTGCATGAATTTGTGACTCTCCCACTTTCACTTTCCATTTCACCTGGTCAATAGACTCTTGTGTACCAGCCAAACCAGAAACCAAGCTTGTTTAAAACACACATTTGTCCAAGCGCTTAAGATAATTTTTATAAACTTTCCTGAATATTTCAATCTGAATGATTTTAGTGGTGAGATATTGCCAGCTCACTGAAAATGGGCTTCCATTTGTGTCACCATCAATGATTAAATAAAGTGTTAATTGTAATGCCATAGCCTTACTGCACGGATTAAATTGAGGTCCCTGCAGGAAAAATAAGGCAACTACCTTACTATACTCTAATGCCTATCAGGGAAATGAGATGGAGATGAGCCTCCTGTGAAACGCAGATGAAAAAGAAACCCGGACAACTGTGTGACATTCTGCCAACCATTGAAAGATAGCTGTCCACTTGTGAAAGGTTCAACACCAGATGGTGTGATTTTATCTAATTCAAGGCACTGAAGAAAGGTGGTTAATCTACCATATTCTCACAACTTTCATTCCAACAAAAGGATACGCATTACTACCATATCTTGAAAGCCACTATAATAATTAAAACGCAATCAAAGATTGCTAGATCTATGCCCCCCCCCCTCATGCTACAAGTTGGCTGAGACCTTGTGTAGGATTAAAACCTTGTACAATGAGAAAGGTCTATGTTTTCAAGTTATCGTGTGAAAACCAAATTCTATAAAATAGCTCTGTGACCCTGGGATTTGGGTCAAGGTCACCCATCTTCAAACTTGTCCGAGACCTTATGCAGGACTAAAATTATGTGCAATATGAAAAGCTTATGTAAAAATCCTGTTCAACTTATCACATAAAAACCAAATTCACTAAAATGGCTGTGACCTTGCAAATTGGGTCAAGGTCACCCACCTTCATACTTGTCTGACACCTTACACATGACTATAATCACGTGCAACTTGAAAGGTGTATGTCAAAATTTGTGAAGTTATTCTGTGAAAACCAAATTCACTAACATGGCTCTGTGACATTTTGCATTGTGTCAAGGTTACCTATCTTCAAACTTGTCTGAGCCCTTATGCAGGACTATAAGCATGTACAATATGAAAGCCCTACGCCAGAAAAATTTTGAATTATTGTGTGAAAATTCAGAAGGGACACACGGACGCAGGCGCACACAGACAAAGTAATTGCTATATGCTCCTTCCTCCTACGGAGAGGGACATAATTACCTGTCTATATTGCACTCAAATTAAAAAATGCTAGTTTAATATGGGAGAAGATCCTTAAATGTCTTCTTTTTTTTTTTTGACAAAGGTGTAGGTCATTGCATTCCTATACACCATCAGTCATCATCATTGATATAATTGAATGTCTCTTTTTAACCAAATACATTGCTGTAATGAAAATTGGCATGAAATAGCATTGTGGTTGAATCCAACAAGATAAAGGGGAAAGTGAAAAATGCTGATTTTTCACTTTTGAGAAACAAGCGGTTAATTTGGTAAGCAATACACAAATATGGCAACTGAAACACCACATTTAAAATTAAACTAAACTAGGCCGGTAAAATGACATCAATGGTCAAACGTTAAATAGTTGTATGGCCAGAATATGGACAAAGTTACCCAAAAACTTACCCCTTAATTTATTGTATTTCGGGTACATTTTTACCTTAAAATTCCCAGTCACACCTTAAAACTACATGAGATATATTAATAAATTTAAGATATAACCAATGCTGGCTGAAATTCACATGGTCGTTTTCAAGAAATAAGATACAAATTGAAAGTGACAATTTTTGCAGTATTTGGCATAAAGGGGGTTAATTTGGCATGTTGGACACAAAAGCTGGAGCTACATCACTTTTCAGAAACTGGACATCCTTACAGTCCAAACGGCACCAAGTTTAGCTTGTTAGGCCGCCAGCTGGGGTCCTCCAAACTTTTCATTATTATGGGTCCCAAAGCTGTTAATAAAATACATTTCAAAGATCATTATTAAAAAACATTTTTGTGAGTGCCATTAGGCCTGTTAAATGGGTATTCTACTATACATACACTGAAACCTGTCTGCAACAACTACTCCAAAGAAGGAACACATTGTGGTCCCTTGAGATGTATCCACAGTTTCCCAGACCAGACAAATATAACATGAACTGAAACAGACCAAGGAAAGTGCCTTGAAAAGATGGTCTTTCAAGGAGGTGGTCTCATCTGGGGCAGGTCTCTCAAGATGCACACTACATGTACACTGTATGGTCAGTATTTGGGCTTGGACTTCAATAAATCATATAAATAATTCATACCACTAAATCATGCTCACAGTAATTTCACAGAGTATCAGGTGAAACCATTATGTTGGCTATCCTGTCATACCATTATGTTGGCCATCATGTCATACCATTATGTTGGCCACCATGTCATACCATTATGTTGGCCATCATGTCATACCATTATGTTGGCCATCATGTCATACCATTATGTTGGCCATCATGTCATACCATTATGTTGGCCACCATGTCATACCATTATGTTGGCCATCATGTCATACCATTATGTTGGCCATCATGTCCTACCATTATGTTGGCCATCATGTCATACCATTATGTTGGCCATCATGTCATACCATTATGTTGGCCATCATGTCATACAATTTGGCTTTTATTAAAATGTTTTATTTTCTAAAAACAAATGAAAAACAGGCGCCATGCCTGTATGAATCCCTCTCAGAAAAATTGTCATACAATTTTACATTGTGGATCATGCCAAAGGTGTAACATTTATTTCCATCACTACTCATAATGTCATAGTGTTCACAAAATAACTGACATATCTGATTGAAGTCATGAAGGAAAACTTACTTTCACCATGTGCCATAAACCACTATAGTCAAGGAATTTTCCTACAAATTCAAGTTTTCCATTTTACTTCATCAGCAACTGATCCCCAGTGTACAAAGGGTTACTGGGCTCTACCTTCATACCACACAGGTCGTATGATACATGTACCTGCCAGTATATACGTGTATACAGGTAGGTGTATCAACCATGTCTCCCGCCTCTGCATGACTCACAAGTAACTGTACACCTTATGTATAATGTATCTGTGATGCATTGAAAATATACCAATCTCAACTACTTACACACACATACACACACACACACATATATATATTCCAGCAATTTACCATACAATTTCTCAGGTTTTCTTCTTGGGGGGGGGGGGGAAGAAGAGAGAGCGAGAGAGAAGCAATATGATGACTATTTAGTACATTGCACAGACCTCCCATTTTGCATTTCCATGGTAACTGGCATCATACATTCAAACATGCAGCAAAAACATGGCATGAGAAAACCTTCTCATAGGTTAACCCTTGAGCAAAAACCACTTTGTTATGACCATAATAAGAAAATGTAGCCTTTTCTGCTTTCAAAGGCCCTTAATTATACCTAAATGTCCGTATTTTCTGGCATATATATATAAATATATGTATATAGATATATATGTGTGTCATGGCAGCCAGAGAGTCAACATACGTACATGCATGTAGGTACATGTATTGCCACAGTAATTTTATATAACTCCTGTCCTATAATACCTTACAAACATCCTTAGCTTTTCTGCTGACATTTCTCATTGTGGGCAACATGTACAAAACTACAAACTGTTAATGCTGACTATGCCCTCAAGTGTACTAGGCTACAAAATCCAATCTATAACTTCCCACTTATGTCTTCTACAGCTTGTGGCTCATGTTGCAAACTCTCAGACCTTACTGTCAATGAAAGTTGTGCACATGGGGACTGAGAGAAAACCTTGGTGGTTCCTGAGGACAGCAAATTCCTGTTATAGCAATCTGAGAAATGCAACCATGAGATAACCTGACAGAAAACATGTAAGCCTAAAATGTCTGAAAGTGAATATTAAACAGAAAGATGCCAAAAGATAAAGTTAAGTAGCAAAACAGACAAGTCTAAAAACTGTAAATTATTGTGACCAAACTTTCTAATAATCTTTGAATATTAACAATAAAATTACAGGGCAAGTCAGAAAAGAATGAAAGTCATTTGTATTTAAGTCAAGAGAATGCAATGAGAATATTAACTAGATATCAAGTACAATTAAGCAAGCTTGTAACTGTCGTAGGCCGCTACTTCCTACCGATAGCCCCTGGGGGTTTAACCTAACAGAAAACAAGCTAGCCTAAAATGTCTGAAAGGTGAACATTAAAGCAGAATGATGCTAAAAGACAAAATTAAGTAGCAAAAAAGGCAAGTCTAAAATCTCTAAAATTATTGAAGCCAAACTTTCTAACCATCTCAGGATATTTACAGCAAAATTTGTAGAAATATTTGATCAAAAGTACATCTTTGAATCCTCTTGACTCAAGTTTATTGTAAATAAATTTGGTTCTAGATGCAAAGTCCTGAAATTTAGAACAAATACGACCAAATCTCAAACTCTGTGACAAAAACGTATTATATCCAAGAGTATCCAAAATTTGACACTGACGGAGAAGGCATTATTTGAACTCACTCTGCTTCCTATGGTCAGCTGAAGTAATAAGTCTCCAAAAATAATCCTTACCGCTTCATCAGTGGACACAAGTATTATTCATCCAAATTTGTACTGTACGGTAAACTTGACAGGACATGGCAAGCATAGCTCAAGGCAACACTGTTGTCCTACTGGCTGGTACCATTCTTTGCACATGAAAACAAGACGGCAGGAAAAAGTCAGTCAAAGCAATATGAATGGGATGAAATCAATCAGGTACGTAAGCAGTAAGATGTGGCACCATTCAGCTGACAATTCAAATTGTGTTCGCGCATGAATCAGTTCAGTGTGTCTCATGCTTGAATTTTATGTCAATTGCTCTGACGACCTTGTCCAAGAATGAGGTCATTGAGTAACACTGTCCCTTATCATCATTTGCTTTGGAGAAGTATACAATCTATGAAGCTTGTGAGTAAGCCAGGCAGTGCATCAAGCCAGCCTTTTGGCCAGGAGCCGGTGTGGCTGCTGAGAATTAAAGCCCAGCCGATGACTCATTCCGTGGCAATACCATTGAACGCTATTTGTCATGGATCCTGCCAGCTCCATCTGGCCAGTCACTGTACAGAGACAAACAGACTGGGCCTATTGTCACCTCACCATCAGCAAGAACCTGGCACCAAAATGCCCCACCATTCTGTGAACTGAAAACTTTGAAGCTATTTTCAAAATTCAAAAGGACCAGTCTGGCTGTTTTGGGTATTGATTGTCATGCACAACGAGCTGACAGCCTTCAGATGTCAAATGCATGATCTATGTTACGTGCATTGACAGTTGAAATTACATGATTATATGGCACCATAATGGCTCTGTTGAAGTATACTCGGCCCAAATACTTTGGCCATGTTTCATCATTCTCTGCTATTTTTAAGTCATTCAACACAGGTTATTATACACACTGACAAATGTCTACTGCGACAGTGTCCATAGTGAGACACAGCATTGTCAATGGTGCATCCACCATTAGCCGCACTGCTCATGTTAACATGTTCTAATCTATGGGTCACTAGGTGCACAGATCTGCCTCCGTGTACAACCCAAATGAGCTCTGATGAACATTTTGTTTTACCTGCTTAACATTTTTCTCCACGGGATCTACGGCTGCTGCCAAGATGTTACACAGTGAGACCAGACCATTACTTGGCAAGCAATTTCTTTCTAAACAATCCTCATTAAGCTTCCATGCCAATACATGCTGGTCTGCATGATGGTTGAAGCATGCTTAAAAATTGTACAAATTTTACCTTGAGTACTTCAAAGTAACTGGGGAGTAGATAATATTTTCCTGTCCCCTTGTATTTATTTAAATGCAAATAAATGTGATAAGGAGTCATTGTTCCCGGGGCAGTCACTGCTGTGTACTGTCTGGTCACATTGCTGCTCATTATGTGCCTCATCAGTTTTACTGAAAGACAGTGTACATATCCCCTTGAATTATAATACATATATATATATATATATATATATATATATATATATATATATATATATATATGTATATATATGCATGTATGAATAATGCTCATATACATGCACACACACTCATCCATACTGCCTAGAAGGGCGGACTCTCTCAGGAGTGGGCACTATTATCTGGTCCCAAGGGTGCCCATTTAAGAGAGGTTTCACTGTATTAGTAAACACTGGAATTTTCCTTCCTTCCTTCCTTCCTTCCTCTTTACAACCAAGTTGGTCTGGAGATTTCTCAAGCACTACTATTCCGAAAACCACCATACTTGCTATACTGACTGACCTTACCAGTGAAATTGTGCATCTCATTTGGAATAGTCAGGATGTTTAAAAGTATGCAAATTTAGGGGTATTAAAATTTTAAAAGCTCCATATCTTCCAAAATATTGCAGATACTCAAAATTTCAAAGTGCATATATAGGTTTGTTACACCTGCCAATATAATGGACAGTATAAGTTGAGTAGAATTTCAAATTATGCTAATAAGGGGCTTATAAAGTTGAATATCTCCAAAACTATTATGCATACACATGCCATTTCAACTTCAATTTGTAGGTTTGTGGCAAAGCCCTATCCAATGAACCATGAACAAAAGTTGTAGGATTTTAATTTATGCAAATTAGGTACACATGCAAAATGTAAATCTTTAATATCTTCAAAACTATCATAGATAGAGGTGCCATTCCTACTTCAATTTATGGGTTTGTGGCAAAACCCAAACAATGAACCACAAACCAAAGTTGTATGCTTTCAATTTATGCAAATTAGGCAAATAAACAAATTTGAAAAGTTGAATACCTTCAAAACAAATATAGATACTAGCTTCACTCAAACTTCATTTAATAAGTTGGTGACATGGCCACATCTAATGAACCAAGACCCAAAGTTGTAGCATTTTACTTTATAAAAATTAGGCTAATACGCAAAATTTAGATTATGTTGAAGAATGGCAAAGTGTAGTATTTCAACCTGGTCTCGTTTTTAAGGCACCCAGAGAGATTTACAGTGAAGCAAATCTTCTTTTCTAGTTGTTCCTATGTTAGGTTTGGAATATGACCGACCAGCCTTTTTCTCGAACCAGAATCAAAATGGGCTCCCTGACCACTTACTCTGATCCGTTGGTTACTTCCTCTTTTAAATGCTTTATCAACCTCCCATTTCAGTTTTTCTTTGAGATCTTTAATGCTCATTTTTGTACATAATGTGGAAAAATTAAAAGTCTCTATGGATTTTGGTGTTATTATCATGATCATTGCTATGGTCAATGTCCTTCACAATGTCAGCAGTGCTTTGAGCAATTCCAGGGACTGCTGATACTATAAGCCAATGAGTCAAATGCTAATGTTTCATCGTTTGGCTAAAAAAATGTGCAAATAGCTAGTTTATTTTAACATGAATTATACAAGACTCAGGTCAAATTCTGTAGTGTTAACACTTTTATTTCCTGGTTTGACTACAAATTTTCAAGACCAAGATCTGTCCCTGTAATCTACATATGATTCACACCCATGACAGACCTTTATCTTAAAAAGTGATTTTTAGCACCTTCAGGATGACTTTCAGAATATTTGTAAGCTCTTTGGCAATTGCCTTTGAGACACACTGTTTGGCTGCAATATTCATATATCTGAACTTCTTATGCATTTTAATAGCAGAATAAATGATTGGTAGTTTTCTGTTTTCTTCAGTTATAGTCCACCCCATAATTTCATTTGATCTTCAATATCATTAAATTTCTTGCCCTCCTGTGTTTACCTGCTTGAGGATGTTACCTATCATGTATGGCTTACAAACCAGCCCAATATTATTTCAAGCTTTATCGGGACATAACACTTTATGTAAATCATACAGTTCTTTTCTGCACAGTTCATCACTTAACACCTTCTTTGTGCCTCTATATCTTTTAAATGGTCCAAGTAATAATGTCTTTATCTTAAAATCCACCTTCTCTGGAACCTTCACTTTCCATTGTGCCAGCAATTTGTTACTTTATTTTTCCTACTCCATTTAGAAACAAAGTTATCCACTTCTCTTTTCATTTCCAGTCTTGCTTGGCTAAAGCTGATACTGTTACATTCCCAAAAGTTTGATCCTTTTCTGAGTGGATTCCTTGGCTTGCTCCCACATGGACAGACAGAATGAGTAACTGCATGATTTCTGTGGAGCATAGCTTCAGAAATCACAGTGTCACCTGTTGAACAAATCAAGTCTGGAGGTCCCCTCAGGTGTCCCTCAAAGGAGGGAATTTCCTAGAAGATTTTGCCCACTTGAACAAAAATTGAACAAAACAAGAGAACTGGAACAGTTCTGTGCTCAGCTGACCTTATAAGCACAGACTGAAGTGATCCTCTGAACTTCAGAATATCAAATCATCAACATCACCTTTGCTTAAGACCAACATCACTTCATAACAACAAGATTTCCCCTGATTGATTTTTCTGAGTTTTGATAATTTGTTAAAAATCATAAAATGAAAGCACCATCATGTAGCATACAAATTTGGTGGAGATCCATCATACACATTTCCAACAAGTTTTAAAAGGATCCAGCTTGCAGTTTATGAGGAAAAGTCAAGAAAAGTGAAAATACACAAACATTCTTTAAAAAACAAACAGACGAAATGAAAAATAAATACAGTGCTTACTGTTAAACAAATTAAGGTTTAGAGGTCCCCAGAAGTACTCCTATGCAATTTCACAGCAATTGGCTTAGCAGTTTTGGAGAAGCTCGTGTAAGATTTTATCCCCCCCCCCAAAAAAAAACAAAAACAAAAAAACATGGAAATTATAAAAACCACTGGAGCACAACCATTTGAACACATTTGGTAGAGATCCAACCAAGGTACATGTACATCTCTATCAAGCTTGAAGTGAATCTGGTTGACGGTTTTGGAGAATTGAAAAATGTGATAATTAATCATTGCAATCCCAATTTAGTTAGATTGTATTCAATGGGAATGTATGTAGTTATACCCAAAGTGATGGTTTAAGAGAAGTCAAAAACAGCTTTAAGACAGACAATATTTGTTTAAGAAAAAAAAAAAAAAGGTAAAAAAATTGCAGCACTACCTGGGGAACAAATTAAGGTGTAGGGGTCTCCAGAAGTGTTTCTATGCAATATCAGAGCACCCAGCTTGGTGCTGTCAGAGAAGGTTTGTTAAGATTTTGCCAAAAAATGACCCCCCCCCCAAAAAAAAAAAATCAATGCACCATGACCATTTGAACAGACTTGGTTGAGGTCCACCCAAGGTACACCTCTGACAATTTTCTAGTGAATCCAGCTGATGGTTTTTCAGCAGTCCAAACTGTCATTTGTTAAAGGATGGATGCCGACGCCAATGAGGGACAAAGGACAGTAAGTTAAGCTCAGCTGACTGACAAGCCAGATGAGCTGAAAAAAAAATAGGCCCTAATGCTCTGCTGACCTGTTTGGGAAACAACGAGGCAAAAAGAATATTTTCTCTGCCAGTAATGTAGATAGAGACAGGAATTCAAATGTCACCTATAGAGTTCCAACTTAAATTACCAGGTACAGGCAGACCATGAGCAGCTGAGGCATGTTACATTACGGTATGTTGCATCACTTCAATGGGTTTTTTTTTTGTAATATTTTGACAAGTAGATAATCCTGAAAGAGTTGCATGCAAGCAAATTTTATTTTTTGTTCAAATTGTTAGTTCATCGACAATCCCGCTGGACTGTTCACCCAATTTTCACATTTCAACCCATACATTAGACTTGCTCAAGTCTCACTGGACTGTCTTCCGTATTTTATTTAAAATCAAATTCATGGCAAAATAAATTTTGAAGTAAACATACGTCGTAGCCTTATTCTGTTACAATACAGGTAGGCCCTTCAAGCTACCTAGCTAATTGGCGTGGAACGTGTATATTACCAGATAACATTGACTCCAGATTATAAGCGCCGGGCGGTCTGCACTGTGTTTCTTATCACACAGACAAGCGAGCGGTCATAACGCACCCCTCTTCAGAAGCTGTTAATTGAGCTACTGTGTAATGAAGGATTAATTGCAGTGCACCACATCAGGCGGAGGGCGTCCAGCCTGGTGTCGGCAGCCAGAGGGAGACGGTCAGCTCTGTCTCACTTGAGTGGCCAGTGACTAGCCATGCATTCATCGAAGACCACTTTCCACTGAGCCTTATTGCAATGATAATGAGATTAGAACTGACTAGGACTCAATAGCTGCTACTGTTAAAACCGACACGGCTGCAGTGTCGACCAGTTAAAAAAAGAAAAAAGATAACAGTAGGACCTACAGGTAGGCCCTTCAAGCTACCTAAGAACACCGTGTAGTTGGCATAATATTATTCAGTTAACTTTGTGGAGGGGAAAATGTATCACACTTCTGGGTGCGGCAGCGGGATGGGAAAATAGGGACATGCACCAGGGACTTGTGCAAGTCTACCCATATATTACATAATAGCATATGAAGGGGCACCAATATTGAGCTTGACTAGCGTTTGGTTATGTCCTGAAAGTTAAATGGGGCTAGCCTGAAAACTGTGGGCAAGTTACTTCTTTTACATTTACAGAGCCAGTGACCTGGGATAAAAAATGCTTAAGTCATCCATATTATATACATATACTATATTAGTGCTGGCCATGATTGATATCATGGTAAAATTTGGCCTGTTTCACTTAAGGTGGGAGATCTGAAGTCAGCACTTTTGGATACCCTCTAATCACTTTTCATATTTTTTGGATAGTTTGATACTTAAAACTACAAGCTCCCAAAAACTCAGATGCATGAACAAAAATTAAATGAACAAGTTGACGCTGACGCTGTCCATATCTCCCGCCCACATAATTTTAAAACAAAGATAACTGTATATTTGGCAGGTACATACTGGCATGTTTCTGATATTGTGCTTAAATGGGGACGATACGTTAACTGTACCTCTACCCTGGGTGTCATGGTAAACATATACTCAAGTAAATAAAAAATAACTGTAAAAGTTAAGTGATCCTAGCTCACTTGTTTCTTCAGATATTGCATACAACAAATTCAAAGAAAATTGAATTGCCGCTGGTGACCTTGGAATTAGGTCAAGGTCACACACCTTCGAACTCGATGTAGACCCTAACAAGAGTGATCAACTGTGAAAATTTCATCATCCTATCATATCCGGTTCTTAAGATAACTCGCGCAAGAAGTTTAGAGATAAATGACCCTGGTGACCTTGAAATGGGGTCAAGGTCACTCTCCTTCGAACTCGACGTGAACACTTATATGGGTGACCAACTGTAAAAAATTCATGATCCTAGCTTAATCTGTTCTTGAGATATTGCGCGCAAGAAATGTGGGACGGACGGACGGATGGACGGTCGTCATCACTATATCTCCCCCCCCACTTCGCGGGCGGGAGATAAAAAATAATATAATATCCAAAAATCACTGAAGCATGACTATTTGAACAAATCTGTTAGAGATCCAGGCCAAAGTACATTGTCACCAAGTTTGAAGTAAATCTGGATGACGGTTTTAGAGAAGAAGTTGAAAATGTGAATGAACATTAGAATGCCCATTGACATGCATATTAATCAACAGGAAAGGTGCATTTGCTGATAAGTTCCCCAACTGAAAAAACAAAATCTTTGAAAACCAGGCATCGACAGCAGTGCCACCTAGTGAACACCTTTGTTTGACCCTTCCGCAAGGAACGTACCAACCAATTTCAACTTAATCTGAGTGACGGTTATAAAGGAGTAGTCGACAATAGCGAAAACTCTAAAAAAATTTTCATAAAATAGACAAAAAAAGTGCAGCGCCACCTGGTGAGCAAATTAAAAACTGGGAGTCCCCAGGAGTGTCCTTGTGCGATATCAAAGCAATTGGGTGAACAGTTTTAGAGACGAGGATTTTTTAAGATTTGCCCCAAAAAGAACAAAAAAATTCATAAAAAGTCCAAAAATCACTGAAGCATGACCATTTGAAGGAACTGGGTACCCAAGGTACATTGCCCTCAGTTTGAAGTCAATCTGGATGACGGTTTTGGAGAAGTTGGAAATGTGAATTTGCATTAGAATGCCCATTGGTTTACATTGTAATCAATTGGAAAGGTGTAATTACCGAAAAGTACCCAAATTTGAAAAATTGTTAAAAATAAAAATTCCCTGGCAGTGCCACCTGGTGAACAACCTTGTTTGACCCTTTGACAAGGATCATCCTTATCCACCAAGTTTCAGCTAAATTAGAGTGATGGTTCTGGAATAGAAGTCGATAATAGCAAAAACACACATAAAATCGTTAAAAAAATATTTTAAAAGATTGCAGTGCTACCTGGTTAAAAAGTAATCAAATTAATTAAAAGTCCCTAGGAGTGTTCCTGTGCAATATCAAAGCAATTGGGTGAGTGGTTTCCAAGATGATAATTTTTTAAGATATGCCCCCCAAAAGAACAACAAAAGTCATAAACAAGAGGACTGTGACAGTCCTGTGCTCAGCTGACATATTCATTTACCTTTGCGATTTTATAAGATTTGCCCCAAAAAAGAACAAACAATTTTTTTTAAAAATCCAATAATCACTGGAGCGTGTCCATTTGAACAATTCTGCTAGAGACCCACCAAACATACATTGCAACAAAGTCTAAAGTCAATCTGAATAATGGTTTCTGAGAAGAAGTCAAAACTGTGAATTAACATCAGACTGTCCATTAACTTTCATACTATTCAATAGGAAAGGTGCATTTACTGTTAACTACCGCAACTGAAACAAGAGGGCTGTGTGAACAGCCCATGCTCAGCTGATCTTGACATTCATCACACTTGCACCTCTATGAACTTGGGAAAGGATCAAGGTCACCCATGTTCTGAGTAAGTCTGACCATTATAAAAGAACACTAACATGTGCAACATCAAGGTTAAAGTAGTTTTCAAGTTATAATGAAGAGTAAAATTCATGTATGTTGCACTGTGACCACAGAAATGAGGTCAAAGTCATTCATGTACTGTCTCAGCATGACCTTCATACAAAAACATTAACATGTGCAGCATCACAGTAGGAACTGAAAACAGATCTCAAGTTATGAAGTAAACAGTAAATTCCGTGTCAGTTGTCCTGTGAATTAGCATTAGAATGCCCATTGACTTACATAGTAATCAACAGGAAAGCTGCATTGACCGATAAGTACCCGAGTTGAAAATACTTATAAATCAGGAATCTAAAGCAGTGCCACCTAGTAAACAACTTTGTTTGACCCTTCCACAAGAACATATCCATCACCTTTCACCTTAACCTGAGTGATGGTTCTGAGAACAAGTGAAAAATAGCAAAACAATACAAAAAATTCATAAAAAAAAAAAAAAAAATAGAAAAAATTGCAGTGCCACCTGGTTAACAAATTGGGAACTAGGTGTCCCCGGGAGTGTCTATGTAAGATATCAAAACAAGTGGGTGAGCAGTTTCAGAGGTGAAGAGTTTTTAAGGTTTTCCCAAAAAAGAACAAAAAAATTCATAAAAATTCCAAAAATCAATAGAGCGTGACCATTTGAACAAACTTGGCAGAGATACACCCAAGGCACATCCCCACCAAGTTTGAAGTAAATCTGGCCAAAATTATTTTAGTGATAACCATTACAAGATATTCCCATGTTAAACTTTCCTATTAAAACTTTTGTAAAGATTTTTGAAAAAAAAAAATCATGAAAATCTCCACAATTCATTGGAACTTTATCATTTGGACAAACCTGGTAGACACCCACCCAAGGTACATTCCCACCAAGTTTGAAGTTAATCTGGATGACGGTTTTGGAGAAGAATTGAAAATGTGAATTAGCATTAGAATGCTCATTGACTTCTATAGTAATCAATAGGAAAGCTGCATTGACAGGTAAGTACCCGAATTGAAAAAATCGTTAAAAATCAGGAATCCGCAGCATTCCCACATAGTGAACAACTTTGTTTGACCCTTCTACAAGGAACATATCCACCATGTTTCAGCTTAATCTGAGTGACAGTTCTGGAGAAGAAGTCGAAAATAGCTATAACATACAAAAATACATAAAAAAAATAGAAAAAAATTGCAGCACCACCTGGTGAACAAATTGAGAACTATGAGTTCCAGGGTCGTGTTTCTGTGTGATATCAAAGTAATTGGGTGAGTGGTTTCAGAGAAGAAGATTTTTTAAGATTTGCCCAAAAAAGAACAAACAAATTCATTAAAAATCCAAAAATCACTGGACTGTGACCATTTGAACAAACTTGATAGACACCTACCCAAGGCACATACCCACCAAGTTTGAAGTGGATCTGACTGACCGTTTCGGAGAAGATGTCGAAAATGTGAATTGTTGACGGACGACGGACAGAGGACCATAAGATAAGCTCAGCTGACTGAGAAGTCAGCTGAGCTAAAAATTGTGAAAAATCAGGAATCCACAGCATTGGCTCCTGGTAAACCATTTTGTTTGACCCTTCTTCAAAGCACATATCCACCAAGTTTCAGCTCATCTGAGTGTCGGTTCGGCAGAAAAAGTCAAAAATAACCAAAACACAAAAATAATCATTAAAAAAAATAGAAAAAATTGGAGCACCACCTGGTGAACAATTAAGGACTACGAGTCCCTAGGAGTGTTCATGTGTGATATTAAAGCAATTGGGTGAGCGGTTTCAGAGAAGATTTTTGAAGCTTTGCCCCAAAAAAAAGAAAAAAATAAAATCATAAAAAATCCAAAAATTACTACAGCATGACCATTTGAACAAACCTGGTAGAAACCCACCCAAGGTACATTGCCACCAAGTTTGAAGTCAATCTGACTGACTGTTTCACAGAACAAGCCAAAAATGTAAATTAGCATTAGGATGCCAATTGACTTGCATAGTAATCAAAGGGAAATGTGCACTTTGCAATAAGTACCCAAATTGAAAAAAAATTGTTAAAAATCAGGAATCCGCAGCATTGCCTCCTAGTGCACTACTTTCTTTGACCCTCCCATCAGGAACATATCCTCCAAGTTTTAGCTTTATCTAAGTAATGCTTCTGGAGAAGAAGTCAAAAAGAGCAAAAAATCATTGAAAAAAAAATTGAAAAAAAATTGCACCACCTGGTGAACAAATTTAGAACTAGGGGTCCCTAGGAGTGTACCTGTGTGATATCATAGCAATTGGGTGAGCATTTTCAGAGAAGATCTTTTAAAGCTTGCTGCCAAAAAACAAAAAAAATCATAAAAAATTCAAAATCGCTGGAGCATGACCATTTGAACAAGCTTGGTAGAGACCCACCCCAGGCACATTGCCATTAAGTTTGAAGTGAAACTGACCGCCAGTTTCGGAGAAGTCGAAAATGTAATTGTGGAAGGACGGACACAAGCACGCATGGACCATCCTAAAGCTCGGCTGACTGACAAGTCATCTGAGCTAAAAAATTCAAAAATCACTGGACCATGGCCATTTGAACGCACTTGATAGAAACCCACCCAGGGTACATACACCCTATTCAAAAGTCCCTGTCATATTTGGAACACTACTGACCTCTGGTGACAGAAACCAGAATGAGGCAGTGGGAGCCAAGCCAACATTAATCACTCTCCATGGCACAGATGATAGCATATATATTTTCCTACCTACTTGTTTACTTTTGACCCATATATTACATAATGCTCTGTATGGTGCCCACTGATATTATGGCAGTAAGTAACGGTGTAAATTGAAAGTGATGCAGGCTAAATGTGCTGAAAAATGCTGTTAACAGAACTTTGACAGAACGGTTGTTCAGTGAAACAGCGTAGCCCCGGTTGTTCGGTGATTGTTATTGTACTATCTCACTAGGTTCAAGGTGTCCATTTTCCAAGTTACCAGGGCAAACTTTTAAAACATGATTAACTATCTTAAAGGGAGGCTCTCATGTTGTTTGTTAGTTCCTACTGTAACAATGACTTAACATGTGGAAAAATGCAAGAATGATGTTTCAACCTGTTTGCCAAATTTCTTAAAGGGAAATCCATTTCGAAATTTGACTTAATCACAGGAAGTACATGATCTGTCTGTGTGCCTTCAAAAGTTGTAAATATTAAATACTACAACTGTTATCCTTTGGTACTTCACATCACATTAAGCTTATGGCTGCATGCAAAATTCAAAGTCCAAATGACCTTGACCTTTACAGGTCACATGTAAATTGCACAGTGTTACAATACCCACAATTTAAGCCAAACATGAACCAAATCAAAGTAAAATTGACCAAGTTATGGCAAGATGAAACTTTCGAACCGCAAGATGATTTGCTACATAGCAAATCAGTGTGTGTGTCTTCAAAGCATATTGGTATGGCAATGTACAACTATTCCACAAAACAGGAGTAGAAGTTGGAATGGCATCTCTATCTATTATAGCTTTGAAGTTATTCAAGATTTAAAATTTCTAATGGTGCTTTTTAACATAATTTAAATTGCTACCACTTTTATTTTTAATTCATTAGGTGATTAGGTGCCCATGGTCAACAACCCCCTAGTAGAAGTTGGAATGAAATCTCTATTATACTGTTGAAGATATTCAAGATTGAAAATTTCAAATTCAGAAAGAAAAGAAGGAAGGAAGAAAGAAAGAAAGAAAGAAAGAAAGAAAGAAAGAAAGAAAGAAAGAAAGAAAGAAAGAAAGAAAGAAAGAAAGAAAGAAAGAAAGAAAGAAAGAAAGAAAGAAAGAAAGAAAAGTGTGTGTTGACACACACACACCACTTTAACTAGGAAAGATGACCCAAAGGATATGCTGCTTGCCAATTCTTTCAAATTTGCATTGCTAATACAATGTGTGAAACAAATAAAAAAGGTCAGAATATCACAAATCATGAGCAGATATTATATTCTATTATGATTGTCAGAAATTTTAAATCTCTGAGAACCCCCTCATTTACAAGATAAGAATACTCAGTATATCCCTTTGATACAAATTTTACTGACAGTAAATGAAGACTTCTGTCCTGAATGAGTCAAGGGATGCCCCATTTTCAAAGGGTCATTTTGATGTCACATCTTGTAAAATATATACCAGGATACTGGATTATGGCTTGTTTGCAGTTTAATTGAGATGTGACACCCCTGTAAATATGTCCCACAGGTCTTACGATGTTGATAAAGGCTGTGGATTATGAGTGAAATCTATTGGGGGTAATAAAATACACACAAACTTAAGGAAGAAAGGGTAGGGTTTATTTTGATGTGGTTACTCTTGCCAGGACTTTGGTATAAGCTGGTCATTTGATACCAATCATTCACTGTCACTGGTCATGTGTGTTTGGGGGGTGGCAGACACATAGCAGGGCCAGCTCCACAGTAAAATGGTGTCCCTTTAGCCGGATTATTTTGTAAAAAAATCCAATTATTTGATGCTACAAAAGTGAAAATAAAACCCATATAAATGTCTACAGCAGCACCCATGTGGACCTGTTGACAAACACCACTAATTATAGCAGCCGGGTTGAGTGGCAGGGCAAAGAGGCCAGTGATAGGCTGTTTGGGCCACCAGCACTGTGGTCACAACTAATGAGACGGCCCCCAGAGCTCAAGTTGGAATGCACTGTATAGTATATAACATATTGAAGATTTGAAACTTTAATTACCCCTCATTTGCATAATTTGGAAAAGCATGACCTCTCATTATAAAAAGGCCAGACTTTATCAAAAGAAGTATAATTGTGCCATGTTTGGAGTTTCTATGTGTTATACTTTTCAAATGATATGTCGGACAAATTTGCCTGTAAAGAAAGAAAGAAAGAAAGAAAGAAAGAAAGAAAGAAAGAAAGAAAGAAAGAAAGAAAGAAAGAAAGAAAGAAAGAAAGAAAGAAAGAAAGAAAGAAAGAAAGAAAGAAAGAAAGAAAGAAAGAAAGAAAGAAAGAAAGAAAGAAAAGTGTGTGCTGACACACACACTTTATTTAATTCATACAAAGACAATATGTCGGTGTTGGCACACAGACATAATTCCTACAAAAACAGTACGTCTGTGTTGGCACACAGACATAAAAACACACACACACACACGTACACAAACAAGACAAAAACAGTCACCCACACCATGCACCTATAGGCTATAAACGAGGTCTGTGCTCAGACTAACAAACGGCCACAACTTGTAGTAGTACAATCTGGGAAAAATCAACTGATACCGTTCTTTACACACCGGGGCGCCGTTCGCACCCTGCTAGTGATCTGGGGCCAAGCACCTCGCTTCGCCCGGTGGTGGCCGACTGGAGCCTGGTCCCTGTGGTCCTTCATCAAGTTCATGCCCAAAACGGATGCCAAAACACCTACCTGCTTGTTATCTCTGCTCGGGCTGCCTGTAATAAAATTCTTTGTCACCCCACCAGCACTGGAAGCAGCATCTGCCGTTATCTGATCTGTTCATCAATAATCACCGCTTTGGTTGGTGCACAGTGATGTACCATTGTTCCCATTCCCAGCATGTCTGTCCGCACCGACAATGCCACAGTGAAGTCAGAATGAGGTTGGTGGTTTCTCAGTGAGGGTATCCCCAAAACGAAAACGAGGCATTTGGGATTTTCCTTTCACCATCTGTTCATTATTTTTACCCGCGTCACATAAAGTTAAAGTGCCGGAGGGTATTGTCGCCCCCTTCGTCGTCCGTGCGTCTGTCTGGAATCTCTTTTTTGTCATTGTTGGATTTGATATTTATGAATATGGGTCATGTTTTTCTACATAAGTGCATCATACTAGAGATGTCAGTCCGTCTTGTCGACGTTACTGCGATATCTCAAAAATATTCACCGCAGCTGTACCAAATTTTTGTCACAGAAGGACCTTATCATGCTTATGATATGCTTATGATGGACCAGGTTCCTATTGAAAACCAGCTTCCTCTGATTATCTTTAAACTTTTTATGAAACTTTTAACGTATAAAAAATATCGACCCAAGCTTTACCAAATTTTTGACAGAGATGTATCTTATGATGGACCAGAACCATATTTAAAACCAGCTTCCTCTGATTATTTTTAAACTTTTTGTGAAACCTTTAATATATTTATTTGAAAGCTATCTATGAGGCATCAACCTTGACGACTTTACCGCGATATCTAAATAATAATAATAATAATAATAATAATAATAATAATAATAATAATAATAATAATAATAATAATAATAATAATAATAATAATAATTTTAAAAAAAAATACTGGTCACAGCTTTACCAAATTTTTGTCACAGATGTATCTTATGATCGACCAGAATCCCTGTTTAAAACGAACTTCCTCTGATTATTTTCAAACTTTTTATGAAACTTTTAGTGGATTTATTTGAAGGCCATCTGAGTGGCACCAACACTGACGACATAAACGCAATATCTCAAAAAATGCTGACGACAGCTTTACCAAGTTTTTGTCAAAGATGCATCTTATGATGGACCAGAACTCTCTTTAAAACCAACTTCCTCTTTGTATTTATAAACTTTTTATGAAGCTTTAAAGTATTTATTTGGAGGCCGTCTGAGTGGTGCACAAGGAGACACCGTTACCTTAATATCTCATCAATGATCCAACGCAACTTCACCAATTTTTTTCCGAAGATGCACGTTACAGTGGACCACATTTCTATTGAAAACCAGCTTCATTTCATTATTTTTAAACTTGTTATGAAAATTTTGAAGTATGTATGTGATGGCCGTATGAGTGGCACACAGTACAGTGGTGTCTCACACGAGGGCCTGCCCCAAGAACACACCCAAAAGTGCTCTTTCATTTCATAGACAGCAATATGGAAATTGTATGTAATGTATTCTACTGCGAAGTCTCACAAAAGAATTTTAAAAAAATGCAGAATTGAAGAAAAAAAAAAAAGATTTGTGGAAGCCGAGGGTAATCCGTTTTCTGAACGCTATTTTTGACACTAATGCGGAACACTAATAAATTGGTGTCCTGTCAAGCAATGCAGGTCTTGCATCAGACCTGCGTTGTCAGGGACAGCCCCATAGTCTGAAGGTCCATTGATAGCTAGGCGGGTTCATTACATTGGTCTGCAGGTTCATTTTGCCATTGTTGAGGAGTCGGAGGTCCATTGCCTTGGCAAAGCAGTGGTCCGCAAGTACACTATGTATGTAGGCCAGGGCTTCCAAATTCCGATCATTACTTTCGATTTCGCAAGTTTTGATCAGCTTGACCTGCAAACTTGTGTTATATATTGATGCACAAACGTGAATCATGTAGACCTTACTTGTAATGTAAAATTTATACTACATGCATGAATAAGACAAACGTTTTAACATATCAAAATAAATTTGTTTTTATCACATTTTAAAAAGTTGCATAGATGACTTAACGACATGAATTATGGAGCGTACCAGGTCTTAAGTGTTTCCCATAATGGCGAAAAAATACGAATCCCATCAGTTTAGTCTGCAGATTTAATCATCAACACCTTACCAATTTCGCATTTGTGACCCTGTTGGCACGCTGTTAATACCATTGTCATAGGTTTGGCAAGTTGATTTTTTTAATAGTCAGAAAACTCATAATAACGAGAAAACTACAGGGCTGCGTGAGCAGCCCGTACTCAGCTAACCTACGCTTGTCCCAAACAAAGAAAGTTGCAACTGAATAGCCCTGCGTTGAGCTTTAGCTGAGTGTAGATGACATTTAGAAGTATTTTGAACATAGACGACTGAGCCCTAAATGCCCAGCCTGACTAGCAAGTCAGCTGAGCTAAACATTTGCAGCGCCACATGGTGAACAAATTATGAACTAAGAGTGCTCCTGTGCGATATCAAAGCAATTCGGTGAGCGGTTTTAGAGGAGAATTTTAAGACTTGCCCCTCCCCCTCCCTCTCCACACCCCCCCCAAAAAAAATATTCACAAAAATTTTTTTAAAATCATTGAAGTATGACCATTTGAATAGACTTTGTAAAGATCCGCCCAAGGTACCTTGCTACCATGTTTGAAGTCAGTCTTGCTGGCGGTTTTGCAGAAGTCGAAAATGTGAATCAGCATTAGAGTGCCGATTGATTTGCAGAGTAATCAAATAGGAAAGGTGCATTTACCGATGAGTACCCGAATTAGAAAAATAAGTAAAAATCAGGAATCCACAGCAGTGCCACCTAGTGAACAACTTTGCTTGACCCTTCCACAAGGAACACATCCACTAAGTTTCAGCTTAATCTGAGCGATGGTTCTGAAGAAGTCAAAAACGGTCACGCTCTATTGATTTTTGGATTTTTTTAATGATTTTTTTGGTTCTTTTTTTGGGCAACCTTAAAAACTCTTCTCCTCTGAAACCGCTCACCCAATTGCTTTGATATCGTACATAGACACTCCAAGGGACACCTAGTTTCCAATTTGTTCACCAGGTGGCGCTGCAATTTTTTTCTAAATTTTTTAATGCATTTTTTTATGGTTTTGCTATTTTTCACTTGTTCTCAGAACCCTCACTCAAATTAAGCTGAAATGTGATGGATATGTTCTTGTGGAAGGGTCAAACAAAGTTGTTTATTTGGTGGCACTGCTTTGAATTCCTGATTTTTAAGGATTTTCAATTCGGGTACTTATCGGTCAATGTAGCTTTCCTATTGATTACTATGTAAGTCAATGGGCATTCTTATGCTAATTTAAAGGACAACTGACACAAAATTTACTGTTTACTTGATAACTTGAGATCTGTTTTGAGTTAGTACTGTGATGCTGCACATGTTAATGTTTCTTTATGAAGGTCATGCTTAGACAGTACATGAATGACCTTGACCTCGTTTCTTGGGTCACAGTGCAACTTACATGGATTTTACTCTTCATTATAACTTGAGAACTACTTGAACCTTGATGTTGCACATGTTAGTGTTCTTCTATACAGGTCAGACTTACTCAGAACATGGGTGACCTTGATCCTTTCCCAAGTTTATAGAGGTGCAAGTGTGATGAATTTCAAGATCAGATGAGGATGGGCTGTTCACACAGCCCTCTTGTTATTTGAAGTTTTTACATTTTTTTTTATAATATTCTTTATTTCATCATTTTACAGTATACGGTTGTTTTTTTGTTCATGCATCCCATATGCCTTATACAATACACCAGTACATAAATATAAACATTCATACATTCTATATATTCTCCAGGTTGTTTACAATATTTAATCAGTTTCGATCGTAAATATGCATTTTTTCTTTGTCTAGCATAATATGTTTAATGACTTTTATCTTTCTTCTTAATACCTTTAAGAAAGCCTGAAAGTTTAAGTTGTACTGCTCTCTATGTAGCTGAACATGTATAAAATATTTTGCTATTAAAATACAATAATTTAAATTGCATGGTCCATCTAAATATCCTAATATAACAGCTTTTTAATTCAACTGAATATCAACATTATAGAGATTTGACCACCAGTTCTGAAAAGAAACCCAAAACTTTTGGGAACTATCACATTCATAAAACCTATGTTCTATTGTATCAATATTTTCTGCGTACCTGTTACACTTGTCAAGAGTCTTTAATGTTCATATAGCACAGTCTCTTATTAGTAGATATTATTCTGTGTATAATTTTAAACTGGAAGTTTTGTAATTTTGTTTCCCTGCAGCACTTGTATGGAAGTGTAAATATTTCTTCCCATTCGTCTTCTGTAATAGCATACTTGTTGTTCCATTTCTGTATTGCTGTCGGAATTGCATTACTCTTATTTTGAAACTCCCAATAGAAGTCTTTGCTTCTTAAAAATTTGATTGGAACTAACTATGTGTATTTTATATTGATTTGTTGGTGTAAAATCTACCATATTATTTTTTATCTTCTGCTTCTAGGTACGTGGTAGTGCATGTAAGAGACTGTACTACTACAGAAAATTTAAATTCAAGTTAAATTTTTCTTGCAACCTGTCCAAGGATAATGGTTCACCTTGTTCATCAAACAAATCTTTAACATACATCACACCTTTCACATACCAATCTTGATAAAACACTGATTTATTGTCCACTTGAATAAAGTCATAGCAATATGTCGCCATGTGACTTTGGTGAGAATAGTCTTTAAAATTTGTTCCACTCATGAAATGATTTGTGATAGAAATGTGGTATACATTCTTCTTCATACTTATTTGCTCTTGATCTTAATAAATCTACAAGTTTTATCTTTACAAAAAAATTGTGAGCTAATATGTTCCATTTAGAATTATTTTAATTTATGCAAGCTTTGAAAGTACACAGATTTCCTTTTTGAAGCAAATCTCATTACAGATTTAAATATTACAGATCTTTCTTGTAAGTACTCTGTTTAGGAACAAAATTTCAACTTGTATACATGTAGAAGACAACTGTGTACACGACATATTGGCAGAAACCGGTCACAAACAACTATGCACTCACTTGTTTACTTTTCTTTTGAACAGTTCAATAAAAAATATTGTTGCAGGTGTTAAATAAATACTGAATAGGCAGTCTTTAAAAGTTTTTTAGGCACACAGACTGATTTGCTGACAGACACAAAAGTCTAGATTGTAGGATTTTAATTTATGCAAGTTTTGAATGCACAGATTTCTTTTGAAGCACACTTTTTTTCTAGTTTAATAATTCACATACTGTTTTAAAAGTTTTTTATTGATTGTTAAGATAACACTGAAATTAGCTTTGAAAGCAATTTTTCTCTGCATTTTTCAATATAGTATATTACAAATTTTTGTACTGATTACATTTTTGTTTCCCTGGAAAATTGGAAGGTTCATTGTTAGCTTTGAAATACAATTCATTTTGAACGGGCTGATTTAGGATGGTCATTTGTTGTCCACGGTTTTTTCAGTTTGTATTTTCTATAATAAGATTTAGTGATGTAGCTTTCACAACATTCGAGAAACTTTTCACAAAGGTAGAATATGCTGTGCATACACACATTTTATTTATAACTACATGTAGTTTCCCGTTCGTTTACACCTTGCCATTTCTTACAGAAACACGCATATTGTATTTATCAACATTGTATTTTTCCTAGACATGAACAGTTTTAAACTTGGCAACTGTGCTCTCAGACTGTGAAGACAGGCTTGTGATCTCTAATGTCAATGCTAATACTGCAAAATCATAAATTTCCACGAGGGAAAAATACCACTTTAATTAAGTTATAAAAAGAAACTCAACCACACACAAATGGGGGGGGGGGGGTGGGTGTCTCATATGATTAATAACTTTTTTTGGTGACATCAGTTTGGGAAAATAAACCTCACAAAAATCTCTTTTGAGGCCAATTTGGGAAACTGTATGCTCTATTTGGATATATAAATGATTGTACAGTAGTGCCCGAATCTATAAATATCTCTGCTATATTGGGGAATATGTGATCACTATAGTTGTGTTTGTTGTTTTAGTTTGTCTGGTCAGTACATTGATTAATGAATTATACCCAGTAGCATTGAGGGTACATGTACTCAGATAATATGACCCATCCTTACGCCGACAACTATCACTTGATCCATATTTGACTGTGAAAGTGCATGGTGCAAGTTATCCACAAAATTATTGACATTCGTTTCTGAAGGTCTATATATAGCCCCAAAGAGAAGACAGATTTCCTTCTTGGCTTATAGTTGCCTTTTACATTTTAATATAGAGGTCCACCTCCACCTTGTCTTACAAATAGTTTGTCTGGAATTTTTCTTGGATGCTATTATTCTGAAAACTACCCAACCTGCCATGTTGACTAACCTACCAGTTAATTTGTGCACCTGGTTTGGAATAGTCATGATGTTTAAGATTATGCGAATTAGGGGCAATTAAAATTTTAAAAGCTCCATACTTTCCAAACCATTGCAAATAGACACAAAATTTCAATGTCCATGTACAGGTTTGTGATACCTGCCAATATAATGGACAGTAAATGAAAGTTGTAGAATTTCAAGTTATGCTCTTAGGGCATTGAAAAAATTTAAAAGTTGAATATCTATTATGGATAAAAAAGCCATTCAAACTTCAATTTATAGGTTTGTAGCAAAGCTGCCTCCAATGAAGCATGAACCAAAGTTGCAGGACTTTGATTAAAGCAAATAAGGTGTATAGGCCTACACAAAATTTGAATCTTGAAAAGCTTTAAAACTATTGTAGACAGAAGTGCCATTCCAACTTTAATTTATGGATTTATGACATACTAGTAGCCCAATCCATTGAACCATAAATCAAAGTTGTAGGGTTTTAATTAGACTTGCTCAAGTCTCACTGGTCTGTCTTCCGTATTGTATTTAAAATCAAATTCATTGCAAAATGAAAATTTCAGTAAACACACGTCGTAGCCTTATTGTGTTACAAGGCCCTTAAACCTAGCGAATTGGCGTGGAACGTGTCTATAACCAGATAACATTGACTCCAGATGATAAGCGCCGGGCAGTCTGCACTGTGTTTCTTATCACACAGACAAGCGAGCGGTCATAAGGCACCCCTCATAAGAAGCTGTTAATTGAGCTACTGTGTAATGAAGGGTTAACTGCAGTGCACTGCGTCAGGCGGAGGGCGTCCAGTGAGACTTGTAAAGCTTGCCAGCTTGTCGCTGCTATGAATTATTCATGAGCAGTCAAGCACGTGACCAATTCAAGGCCATCTCAAATTTATTGTGTTGACTGTTGTTTATTAATCTTTACATGCAAGCACGCACATTTTATTGTAGAGAATCGTCAGTTCTTGCCGATGGCTATTTCGATTTTGCGTTAAAATGAATATTTTCCTTCTACAATGATTTAAATCAATGATCCGGCCGTTGCTTGTGACAATTTTAATGATGGAACTTTGCAAAACTCCGCAAAAATAGAGTGATTTCATCGTCTCGATCTTTTTTTTTTTTTTTTTTTTGGTCTACGCGCTATGTTGTTTATATCGTTAGAATGCTCAGAACCTTGTTTATTTTAAGAACAAGCTCTCCCATTGACTGAAACAAAAGTATTTAAATTTTAGGGGAAATCCCTTCAAATTTGCTTCTATTTCAAACAGATGTGTCGTTATTTTAGTCGGAAACTACAGCCCCCCAGAATCGATCACATGTGGTTTGTTGTCCAATCAAAAAGTTTTTCTACCGCTGTTTCGTTCGGTAGTACTAGCTGCCTCGTGTTGTGAAGTCTGGCTTGAAAGATGGGTGACATTTGACACTTTGTGTGAATTAACACGAGTGACGATTACGGACAATTTATTAAAGCAAGAAACTAAATTTAACGCTGTAAATTGGCCAGAATGATAACATACTACCACTGTACCAGTCTTTGCGTACAATAGAGCAGAGGGTCCATTTTTTTTCACGGACAGAGAGTAAAATACGCCAGCCGCAGGTAAAGTCAAACATGGCTCGGATGAAAATTAAATACCGCTGCCGCTTGTGTTGATCGTGTTGACAGTTTTTCAGTAACTGCGATAAAGTGTGTTTATCGACTATTTACTGCAGCAACAAGCTCTACCACTATAATTTATTGACAATTATAACACACAAACGATCTTAAGAAAAAAATAAAGAGGAACCATCGTTTGTGACGCTAACCAAGATAAATGCGCGGACCGGCACCCATGCAATTGTATTCATAATTCACACAGGTTTGACCGCTTTGATCAAGTCGTGATTGAGATGGATATATTCCCTTTGTTAGGGTGTAGGGCACGACTTTTTTTTTTGTTTAAATTGACAAAAGAACCACATAGAAATGTACAGGTCTTACTCAACAAAACTTAAATCAAGTCGTGGATCATTTTGCATTATTGCAAAAATAAAAAAGTTGTGGCACTTTTACGCCAGCATGTCGCACGTTGCGCAACAAAACAAAAAATGCCCAGTGGCTGGCTTTGCCAGATCTCCAAACTGCCCAGAGTGCTAGGGGGTAAATTAGCACAACACAATGAGACCACTCAAATATTCTGGGCGTCTTGAAATTGATCTGACCTCGGATTTGACTTCTTGGATCCCGCGAAACCCCGGATGTTGTGACGTCATTCCCACCGAAATGATGGTAACGTAGTCCAGAGTGGGCTTGTGCAAGTTTAACAAGTCCCTGGTGTCGGCAGCCGGAGGGAGACGGTCAGCGTTGTTTTGCTTGAGTGGCCAGTGACTACCCATGCATTCATCGAAGACCACTTTGCCTTCAGCCTCATCGTGATGATAATGGGGTTGGAACTGACTAGGACTCAATAGCTGCTACTGTTGAAACCGGCACGGCGACAGTGTCGACCAGTTAAAAAAAAAAAAATAATAATAACAGTAGGACCTACTTAATAACACCATGTAGTTGGCATAATATTATACAGTTAACTTTGTGGAGGGGAAAATGTATCACACTTCTGGGTGGGACCGCGGGATGGGAAAATAGGGACATGCACCAGGGACTTGTGCAAATCTAGGTTTTAATTTATGCAAATGAGATGAATATGCAAAATGTAAATCTTTTTGAATTACATCAAAACTATTATACGCGGGGGTGCCATTCCAACTTCAATTTATAGCTTTGTGACATAGCTACATCCATTAAACCATGAGCCAAAGTTGTAGGATTTAAATTTATGCAAATTAGGTGAATACACAAAATTAGAATCTTTTGTATAGCTAAAAAACTATTCTAAGTAGAGGTGCCATTTCAACTTCACTCTCTATGTTTGTGAAAAAATTGCATCCAATGAACCACAAAGCAAAGTTGCAAGATTTTATTTTTTGCAAATAAGGTGAATACACAAAATTTAAATCTTGAATACCTTCAAAACTATTAAACATAGAAGTACCATTCCAATATTCCAACTTCAATTTGTAGGTTTGTGACATAACTGCATCCAATGAACCATGCACCAAAGTAGTAGGCTTTTAATTTATACAAATTTGGCAAACACACAAAATTAAAATCTTGAATAGCTTCAAAACTAGTTAGATAGTGGTGTCATTCAAACTTCAGTTTACAAGTTTGTAACACTGCCACATCCACTGAACCAAAAACCAAAGTTATAGCATTTTAATTTATACAAATTAAGCTAATATACAAAATTTACATTATGTTGAACAATGGCAAAGTGTTGCATTTTAAACTGTTCTCATTTTGAAGACAAACAGATTTGCTGTGCAGCAAATATTCTTTCCTAGTAATATTGTGGAAGTAGAGCACATCAATGCACCATTTGCCCAAGTTCAAGTGCCTGAATTTTTCTCCAAAGGCAAACACTCTCTGGCCACAGTATGCTCCACCAATACCAAAGCTCACAGTTGTCAGGATAAGGAAACGCATAGTCCCCATTTATCTTGATTACCTTTATTCTAGGGTTATAGTACTGGACAACCATTTTAATGTGACATGAGTTTCTTCATGTGTAGTCCTGTAATTTTATGTAAAATTAAGCAATTTTAAGATGCATTGCTTTTGTTAGAAATGCAGGAAAAAAAACAGAATCTTGCATAGCTGAGAGTAAGTTACTATTTTTCTCTGAGACATTGCTGTTGGTGGGGAAATCACCAGTGACCTTTGGTCACTGGTGATTTTTCCCACCAACAGTGATTGCCATCCAAGATTTTATCTCTTTTATGTTTGATCGGGTATTCATCATTAAAAAAAAACATGCTCTAGGCCTCAATACCAGCCTGGTGCCCATGTTCGTTTACATTAGTCATAGTTGTTCCACATCATGTGACATATAATCAAACATCCCACATGCACACTTGATTCTGTCTACATGTTAATGCACCGTGTCACTGATGCAAGCACGTCACAAAAGATGATGTAACAATGTTCAGGTCATGTGATCAACAGTGAGATACTATTTTTGAATTTCACTCTAGAAAATGATAATTCAGCCTCAGACATAGAATCAAAGCAAATCTCTGGCCCTGTCACAAGGCAATGGAGATAGTCAACTACCATGGTCCAGGGTGATGGACAGCAAAGATGACCCAGACACTCGTGGCAAACAGAGTACATGTACAGTAAAACCTCTCTAACCCAACACCTCTCTATACTGAACACCATTTCCTGGTCCCAAATATATATTCTTTCAATGGTATCAAACCTCCCTATACCGAACACCTCACTATACTGACCACTTTTTTCCAGTCCCAAGGGTGTTTGGTATAGAGAGGTTTCACTGTACTCCAAACATATGACAACTCCTGATATTTACATTCAATCTAACTTTTAACATTGCAAGTATAGGAGAGAGCCTGGTGTGTCAGGAGACCATAACACAGTAGCCTTGTGTGTTATGGGACCATAACACAAGTGTCCCGCCCACATTCCAATAAGCCACGCCCACCTGGGTTTCCGGAACTTAACACCTGAACATGCTGGGTAAAATCAGTTTCTGGACCTTTCTCTTAATTTTATGCATTACATTTCTAAATTTCGTGTAATTGAGCAGAAAAATTAAGAGGGAAATGTAAATATAAGCAATGAGGGTCGCTTTTGTGTGTGTTTTGGCATAATGACGCGGGTGATTGAAGCTGGCATCGCTACGTCATGAAAAATGCCTACCCACAAGCGCGCTGTTACATGCCAATGACAACAACAGAGACAGACTTCATTTTTTATATTTATATTCATATTAACATTAATACTAGACTAGAGTTAAATTTGCATGACTATTTGTGCGTAAAAGTTTTGATAGCCACTGCGAAGGACCTTAAAAATGTTTATCAGTGGGAGGAGCTATGGCCTATGGGTGAGGCCAGCTGCTTGTTACGTAGCAAAGTAGGCACTGGCACGTGCCGCGCTGTACATGATGTTACCATCGACTGATGAAAACAAAATTTGTCCCTATTCTTTCAATGCTAACAAAAACTCCGAATGTAAATATTATGCCATAACACACACAAAATCGACCCTCATTTCTTAAGTATCAAGCTCAGTGTGTGTTTGCCTAACAACACTAGGACCTTCTTAACACTTCATTTGATCCAAATTGCAGGTTGAGCAACATACTGGCCATGTTTAATACATGACCAGGCAGCTACACTGGGCCCCAGCTTATCAGACCACCCCTAGTGCATCAACCTTGTGTCCTTACAGGAAGACTGCCTTCTCTTGAGGATGCACTTAAAATTAAAATACCAGACTCTCTGATGCATGATGAGGCAGCCTTTGAAGAGATGGTTCCTCTCGCGTGTGTGTGTGGGGGGGGGGGGGAAGGAACAATTATGAGAAGGGGAACACTTTACTTCCTTGTTAAATGGTATGGACCAATAGAGCACTGCAGCTGATAAGCATGATGTCCGCCATTAACATGAACTGTCTGCATTACAAATGCACTTGTCATATGGTAATGACACAATGTTACCTGTAAACCCAAAGGAACTTGAACCATGGACCCTTGCCACTACTGTTTTATCCTACAGTCAGAACACGCCTATCTTACTGATAGTACACTTCACATCATGCATTTGTCAAGGATGAATTAAAATGCAATCAGATATTGCTAGATCTATGCCCCCCCCCCCCCCCCCCGCTCTGTGACCTTGGGATTTGGGTCAAGGTGATTCATCTTCGAACTTGTATCAAACCTTATGTAGAATTCAAACCATGTGCAATAAGAAAGGTCTATGTTAAAAACTATTCAACTTATTGTGTGAAAACCAAATTTACTCAAATGGTTCTGTGGCCTTCGGAATTGGGTCAAGGTCAGCCATCTTTGAAATGGTCTGAGACCTTATTCAGGACTATAAGCATGTGTAATACGAAACTCCTATGCAGAAAACATTTTAAGGTATCACGTGAAAAACCAAATGCACAAAAATGGCTCTGTGACCTTAGGAATTGAGTCAAGGTTACCCATCTTCAAATTCATCTGAGACCTTCTGTAGGACTGCAATCACCTGCAATTTGAGAGTCCTATGTCAAAAACAGCGGCCGACGACAGTTACGGGTTTGCCTAATTGTACTTAATGTCTGGTTAAGAATTTTTTTTGGACATGTTTTTTTACTTAAATGCTAATGACTTTCATTCTTTTCTGGCATGCTTAAGTAAACATTTACTCCCTATCAAAAAATTACTTAAATTTGACAGTATTTCCTCAAATGTCACAAACCTGACCCATTATATTGAAACACTGCCTCAGGGTTGGTAGCGAACTAGATCTTTGTAGTTTAGAGTCTTCAAAGTGAAGAGCAGGTGTCATCATGGGGTTTGTTTTACATTTCTGGTGCAGGATGTCCATTGTTGCAGTACTTGTTAGGATTTCATTCTGTTTGTACAGACAGTTTAGCTGCAACTGTCCATTTTACAATCAGTGGGACTGAATATAATGTCCCAGTTTGTTTCTACTTCAGTTATACACTGGCAGGTGGTTTAACTAAGATAAGCTATCCAGCTAGAAAGGGTACATACTGGTTCAGGGGTCAAATTGTTCTTATCTGAACTTGTACTTCCATATATGCATATGGGTTAGACAGTGACAGGTTAGCTTATGAAAAGTAAAGAGTTCGGAGTGTGGAATAGGGTAAAGACTACTAGGAAGTAGTTCTGGACCAAAAGAAACATATACAAGCAATGGTGTGAAAAAGCAATACACTAAAATGACTGTGACCTTGGAAACAAGGTCAAGGTCACCCGTCTTCGAACACGTCCGATACCTTATTCAGACCTACAAGCACATGCAATATGAGAGCCCCATGGTAAAAAACTGTTCAAGTTATCGCTCCACAACCAGTCACTAAAATGGCTCTGTAATCTTGGGTTTTATGTCAACGTCATCCACCTTCAAATTCGTCTGAGACCCAACAGGTACAGACCTCTGATATGGACTACAAGCATGCAATATGAAACCCCCATGCAAAAAGATTTTCAAGTAAGCCCATGAAAATCAAATTCAGAAAAATGGTTCTGTGACCTTGGGAATTGGGTCAAGGTCACCCATCTTCAAACTTGTCCCTTATTTACTGTAATCACCTGCAATTTGACAGGCCTATGTCAAAAACTTTTCCAAGTTATTACATGAAAACAGAACTCATTAAAATGGCTCAGTGGCCTTGGAAATTAGGTCAAGCTCACCCATCTTTGAGCTCATCCAAGACTGTAATCACCTGCAATTTGACAGGCCCATCAAGCTATCACATAAAACCAAATTCACTAAAATGGCTCTATGACCTTGGGAATTAGGACAAGGTCACCCATCTTTGCAATTTTCTGAGACTTTATTCAGGACTATAAGCATGTGCAATATGAAAGCCCTAAGCAAAACACTTTCTGAGTTCTTGTGTGAAAACTGTCAGTATGGACACACAAACACATGCACGCACAAAGTAATCACCATATGCCTCTCCTCCTTTGGGGCGGGGGGAGGCGGCAAAATGTGGTTGACAGGGTAACAAGTTAAGCATTAAGCTTATTGAAAATTGCTGAGCTGGCACTAGCCATTAACCAAAGGCTAGTGGAGGTGGTATTTGGCTAAACAAACTTTTTTGCCCAATTGGCTTAAGAGGTTTGTATTTCAATTTTGATTTCTCATGTGTTGATTGAAACTCTTTTTTTCTTTTAACATTAATTTGTTCTCGTCCTTTCATCTTTTCACAACTTTGCCTTACAGACCAGTTCCATAGTCAGCAATGCTGCCAATTCCCCCCGCCAGCCAGTTTGATCGCATGGAGTATCACAAATACTACATGTAGGTGACCAACAGACTTCAGTGTGCAGACTCTTCTCTCCCAAAGATTACAGAGATAAACATGCTTCTTTCACTCTATCTAGTACACATGGCCTCTCAATCAAACATATTTGTGACAATTGGCATGATTATAATTTAACAGCTAAGCATCCAGTAGACTGGTAGCAAACAAGTGATTGATGTCATGATAACAGTTATGCCATCCTAGGGTTGCATTGTCCATACCTGTGGTCACCTTATCCTGCCCTTCCAAGGGCTGACCTATCTAATGCAGCACTCAGTTTTTGTTGAATCAGAGAGTAGAGACTTGGAACAGAGATCGACTCCCTGTAACTTGAAAGCATAAACATTTGTGTTTGCTCTGGGGCTTAACAGAACTCACTTGCCTCTAAGGAGTCCAGTTATGGACAAAACTGGCCAGGCATTTTGGCACATGGTGTATGGACTTTCACCAACTCTTGCCTTGTCTTTCTGTTGATCTGAACCTTGCCCTTCATTGCCAAATATCAGCTTGTTGTTGGAAAATTATAGACAAGTTTTGGCCAAAGGCACCCAGACTTGGTAAAAATATTTTAGTCATTCAGCCAAATTAGCCTTATTTATATTCCCAGCTTTACCCCATCAAATTGACTACACATGTATACTACCAGTAGTGAAAAATTCATGAAAGTACAGGTGCCAAAAAAAGCCACCATACCAGCTGACTTACGATATTTGTAGACTTGCAGTCAAGGTTGGTTTTTTGTTTTCTTTTGTTTGTTTTTTTTTTGGTTGTTTTTTTTTTTTTTTTGAGTTTCTTTAAAATGTAGACTGCAAGCACTTAATCCTTCATCCTGAGTTCGCCATTGCAGCTGTTTCAAAGCCTCCAGTTCTGAAGGGAGGGGTAAAATTACCAGCAGCTACTTCAGACAGTCTACCATTACAAGTGCTCTCAGTCTGCACAACGTGGCTGTGTATTCTCACCACTTGCAAAACACTGTGTGAACATAAACGTGAGAACTGGTAAATGTAGAAACATCAATGGCAAACCTACCTACACCACTGACACTGGGATATGGGAACACTTCAACTGCAACTGTAACAAGTTAAATATTTTGTCATTTGGCAGCTCACCTCATGAGCATGACTCCAGCCAACCACAATCTGACTGTAGTGATTGCAATACACATACATGTATTTAATACACATATGTATCTCATACACACATGTATCTAATACACACATATGTATCTAATACACACATGTATCTAACACATACATGTATCTAACACATACATGTATCTAATGCACACACATGTATCTAATACAGGTAAATGTATCTCTGTTGGCAGTGGCCTGGTCCATTATACACACAGAGAAAAGTTCAAACAAGTTGTCACAGTACAATGTATTTTAACCCTTTGCTCTCTTGCTGCACACTTCCCTCTTGGATGAGGACAAGAGTCAACAGCTGTCCTAATCACCTAACATTGCAAATGTCTGAGGCAGAGCAATGTGACCTCCACTCACTTGTGCTCATTTTATGGGGAAAAGCATAAAACTGGACATAGAGAGACTTAAACCATAAATGTATACACTGGTTCTTGTCTCAATGCAAGCATTCTTGGATTCACCATCCTGGCACTTCAGACAGTCAGTCAATCAAAAGGTGTGAACAATATATACTGCCAACCAAGAAGTAGGGTCAAACAAACCCATAGCAACCTATATACTGTACGCAAAACATGCTGGTCTTAAAGGTTTTTATGATAACAACCTGTTTTATTTGCATGTACAGGAAATAAATATGTTGTTTTGTCTGTATCCATCACTTTTTAACACTTGTGGTATCGAAATAGTATCTTTATTTGCCTTTGCAAGTTGCTACTTTGAAATGCACACATCGTAAGTTGTCGTTCTTTTCTGACACCTCTCAAGCGGCTGGGTGCAGTGAGCAGATGGCAAGCATGGCCAATGCACCGAGTATTAGCTGTCAAAGTGTCACATCTCTCTTTCTCTCTCTCTAATAGTAGTTCATGTTCATTTAATCTTTACCCACATTGTGACCTACAATCTTTGCCAAGTCTGTGATTGGCTGGCTAATGCCAGTTGACCTACAATCTTTGCCAAGTCTGTGATTGGCTGGCTAATGCCAGTTGACCTACAATCTTTGCCAAGTCAGTGATTGGCTGGCTAATGCCAGCTGACCTACAATCTTTGCCAAGTCTGTGATTGGCTGGCTAATGCCAGCTGACCTACAATCTTTGCCAAGTCTGTGATTGGCTGGCTAATGCCAGTTGACCTACAATCTTTGCCAAGTCTGTGATTGGCTGGCTAGTGTCAGCTGACTTATAATCACTGATCAGTCTGTGACTGGCGACTGCTGGTGCCAGCAGGGCCGGTATGAGACTAGGAAACAGCAGAGCCACAGATGTGCCCAGGCCAGGCTTGCATTGAAGCAGCAGAGACTGGGCTGGTAACTGTAATGCATAACGATGTCACAGGGTGCACACAAATGATATAACTTCTTTGATCACATTCATTAATGCATGAAGAAATTTTTGGTCCTGTCCGGGCAGTCATATATGACATGGTTTCGGCTGCCACAGGACGTACACGAACGACCTTGTCCAAAAGTTTTCTTCGTGCTTTCATCAAGATCTGGACTCGACCTGACAGGAGTGTCCTTGGAGCTGTATGGCACATAAGTTTTATAATCATCTAATCCTACACTGGAGTACTGGAGATGAAGCCCTCCGATAACATTGGAGGCTTCTGTTGGAGTGCCTGCCCTTAATGGCATGCTCACCCACTTTTGTTTCTTGCTATTGTGCTGATTGGAGGTCTCCACTGGTCCAGCAGGTGGCTGTGTGTTGACTGCTGACCTCAACTTAACATCTGACTTGTCATTTTGGCTGGCTGCTTTTGAGCCTGACTCCACCTCACTAGTCTCCAGAAAGTGAGACACAACTGCCTTCATTCCAATCGGTGAGTATTTCTTGCGGGCCTGGCCTGACACATGTTCATGTACCTGAGGCAGGGGTTTGCCATATTTGTCGGGACAAGCACCAGAAGTAAAAGTGCCACTACTTGAGGAGGTTCCTGGGACTTGCTCTTCCCTAACATGTGGCGCACTGTTGGAAGTACTTGCTGGTGGTTCTGCAATGTCTGTTATAGGCTCATCCCAGCCACTTGGGCATGTTGGGTATGAAACTGTCTCTGCAGTGATCTCAGGTGGGGAAGTGTACACATCTGGATACAAAGCTGGCTCTGGAGGTGGGGGGAAAGTCGGACCATCTGGATAGAAGACTGTGGGTGGATTCCTCATTGGTGGATCTGTATGCATGTTTTGAGACACGGCATATTGTGTGTGCACTGTCTCTTCCTGGAGCTTTGTCTTGCCAGATTCATCCTGAGTCACTGCTTTCAAGGCACCACTGCTCTGTCGAAACTGATCTGGGGAGACCAGTGTCACTTCTAGTTTCCCTTTCTGTGCTTCATTGACAGCTGAACTCGTGCCACTTGGATTTTGACTTTCGCTTTCAATCAAGGATGCACCGATGTGGTGTAGTGTTGGCACAATAATTTTATCTGACTGTTTAGCTTGATAAATATCCTCATTGCAATAGCTCTGATACAGAAGACTTTCTTCAGAAGCAGACTGCAACGTGAAGCCCTCATCCACAAACGCACGGTATGTGACTGGACTGTTATCTGTGACTGTACTCCTCTGTCCACTTGGGCAGGGTCCTGTACTGGTCTGACTGTCATGCGACATCAAGCTGTGAGGACTATCACTCTTGCTGCTACCTTGGCTTTCTCTGCCTGCAAGACAAGTATATATTATATTACGACCCACGCTATATAGTTTGACCTTATATGGCCTTTTCAGTTGACCTTAATTCCAAATCTGTCTTCACGTCCCTGACCTGTGCCTTGCAATTATCTGTTGGCAAACCTTTTACCCAGTTGTATCTGTGTTGACTCTCACCAGTCTCTCAATCTGTTCGGAAGGCCTCCATTAACTCATTTCATACTATGGTGACAGGCATTGGTCAGTGGTTCTGGCACTGCCTAGCAAGCCATGATGCAGCTGCCCTTGCGGCAGCTGCAGTGTGACTTGCCAGGCAGTGAGAGAACCACTGACTTAAGACTATAGGCATGTTGGTACTTGAATGAAAGCTCTTTTCATGGAAAATTTAAATATGCAATTGTCGTCTTAAATCTAGATAAATATAGGGAAAAATCAGCGACTGGTATGGAATGAGTTAATGGATGTCATGTTGCCAAAATATTATAGGAGCTATCAAGTTATTGCCCTGCAGCTAAGGCATTCCCCAACCATTGACTTGACACTTTTTACATATTGTCCCAGAATAGATCTCACCATTTGAATCATATTCTCAGATTGCCATTTTTTCTTCTATTTTCTGATCCTTCATCTGGGAGCTGGAGGCCAGACACTGAAAAATGGCATTGACTTTGAACATATTGAAACAAGAATGTGCTCACAATTATCAAATTTAAAGAGATATTCCTTTCATTCATTTCAATGTAACCTCAACCAAAATGCACAATACAAAACTAGAATTCTTGCTGTTGCTCACGTAGAGGGCAAAAACCCCAAACTGGCAACGTTGGAGCATCAGGAAACAAGAGGGCTGAGTGAACAGTGTGTTTTCAGCTGACCTTGATATTCAACCCATAAGAAGTCCCACTGTGGTCTAGAAGGACCCACAAATTGGGGTTCATGTGCAATTTGAAAGCAATACGCCAAGCTGTTTGAGAAAAGTTTTACGTTTGTCTCCCCCCCCACCCCCACCCCCCAAAAAAATCCAAAATTCACTGAAAGGCACCCATTTGAACATACTCAGTACAGACCCATGCAAGATACATACTTGCCAAACCTGAAGTGAATTTGGTTGACAATTTCAGATAAAAAATCAAAACTATGTAGAATGAAACCTGTTTTGAGAGACCACCCCTAGAGCAAGCCAAAAAGTGGTCACATAAGGCCAGTGGTCTCTCAATGGAGGTGGAATAACAAGGGAAAGATAGCAAAAGGGACATAGTAAACATGGTCTGAAAAGGCAGGTGGTCTTTCAACACAGTGGTCTCTCAACACAGGTTTCACTGTATTACCTTGCAATGTCAACACACTGGCACTTCACTCATTCTGTCAGAGGAGGACTGATCTCTACTCACACAATACAATCACAAGGGCTGGAATTCAGCCAGCTCGTGAAGCCATATCTTGTCCTTGTATGCAGAACCCAACAGGAGATTGAAAATGGAATGAACTGATCATTTTGAAATGCATGCAGGAAAAGCACATAATGAAAATTGTGAATGCTACATATTAGGTGATTTCAAATTTTTTTTCATTTAACACAGATGACACATGTAAACAGAAAGTGGATTAATTTCATGGCTTCTTTTCATTTGAAGCAATTAGTTCAAGGCAGCCAGGAGGCTTACAGTCCTCGCCTACCCTTACTCATCATATATATGCCTCAGGTGTCTCAGCAATTAGTCAGGTATCAGTTCCAAAGCATGCTCTCAGTGATCATTTTCCTCTTTGTTTAGTTCTCCACAATATAAGCAATTCAGCCACGACAAGGTCACCCATCTTCAAACTCCTTTGAGACCTTATACAGGACTATAAGGCTTAGCATGTGTAATATGAAAGCCCTATGCAACAGACTTTCCAAGTTATTGCATGGAAACTGTCAGTCCGGACACACAAACAAACACACACACACACACACTGATACAGTAATCATTATATGCCCTCTCCTCCTTTGGAGGGGGAGGGAGGGCATAATCACTAGGGTTGGGATGATATGCTGAAATACTGCAATACTAACCCTGTACTGAATGTATTGTAATACCTTCCTTGTGTACCACTAAAATGGCTCTGTGACCTTGGGAATTGGGTCAAGGTCACCCATCTTCGAACTTATCTGAGACCTTATTCAGGACTATAAGTGTGTGCAATATGAAAGCCCTAAGCAAAAAACTTTTTGAGTTATCGCATGAAAACTGTCAGTCCGGACACACAAACAAACACACACACACAAAGTAATCACTACATGCCCCCTCCTCCTTCAGAGGGGGGCGGGGCATAATCACTAGGGTTGGGACGATATATTGAAATACCGCAATACCAACCCTGTACTGAACGGTATTGTGATACTTTCCTTGGATATCAAATTTTCATGATTCTTTTTAAAACTTCAATTTTACCATAACTTATGAATTTCATATGAAGAAATTTAAGAAAATCATTCCTGTATGCAGAAAAACAGCAAAAAAAAAAAAAAAAGAAAAAACCATTTCACAGCCTACATCATCAATTCATTGCAGGTGTATGTAGACATGGCAGAATGATTTACAAAACACCAGCACAGAGGCTGTGATACTGACTGTTGCATGTTAATTCAAAGAGTGTGATCACTTCATACACACTCATGATATATCGTGATACGTATCGCAAAACATGGCTCTGTACCGAAAAATATCATGATACAGGAATTAATAATGATACATAACCCTAACAAGAGGGCTGTGTGAACAGCCCGTGCCTCAGCTGATCTTGACATTCATCACACTTGCAGCTCTATGAACTTGGGAAAGGATCAAGGACACCATGTTCTGAGTAAGTCTGACCTTTATAAAAGAACACTTACATGTGCAACATCAAAGTTCAAGTAGTTCTCAAGTTATAATGAAGAGTAAAATTCATGTATGTTGCACTGTGACCCCAAAAACGAGGTCAAGGTCATTCATGTACTGTCTCAGCATGACCTTCATACAGAATAATTAACATGTGTAGCGAACTCAAAACAGATCTCAAGTTATCAAGTAAACAGTAAATTTCGTGTCAGTTGTCCTGTGAATTAGCATTAGAATGCCCATTGACTTACATAGTAATCAATAGGAAAACTGCATCGAACGATAAGTACCCGAATTGAAAATCCTTAAAAATCAGGAATCCAAAGCAGTGCCACCTAGCAAACAACTGTTTGACCCTTCCACAACAACATATCCATCACATTTCAGCTTAATCTGAGGGACCGTTCTGACAAGTGAAAAATAGCAAAACCATACAAAAAATTCCTTAAAAAAAATTGCAGCGCCACCTGGTGAACAAATTGGGAACTAGGTGTCCCCGGGAGTGTCTATGTACGATATCAAAGCAATTGGGTACGCAGTTTCAGAGAAGAAGATTTTTTAAGATTTGTCCAAAAAAAAGAACAAAAAAATTCATTAAAAATCCAAAAATCACTGGAGCATGAACATTTGAACAAAATTGGTAGAAACCCACCCAACGTACATTGCCACCAAGTTTGAAGTTAATCTGGATGACGGTTTTGGAGAAGTAGAAAATGTGAATTAGCATTAGAATGCCCATTGACTTCCATAGTAATCAATAGGAAAGCTGCATTGACCGACAAGTACCCGAATTGAAAAAATCGTTAAAAATCAGGAATCCGCAGCATTCCCACATAGTGAACAACTTTGTTTGACCCTTCTACAAGGAACATATCTAACACGTTTCAGCTTAATCTGAGTGACGGTTCTGGAGAAGAAGTCGAAAATAGCTATAACACACAAAAATTCATAAAAAATTAGGAAAAAATTGCAGCGCCACCTGGTGAACAAATTAAGAACTAGGAGTTCCAGGGAGTGTTCCTGTGTGATATCAAAGCAATTGGGCGAGCGGTTTCGGAGAAGAAGATTTTTTAAGATTTACCCAAAAAAGAACAAAAAAATTCATTAAAAATCCAAAAATCACTGGACCGTGACCATTTGAACAAACTTGGTACACACCTACCCAAGGCACATCCCCACCAAGTTTGAAGTGAATCTGGCTGACGGTTTTTGAGAAGAAGTCGAAAATGTGAATTGTGGACGACGGACGGACGGATGACGGACGGACGACGGACGGACGGACGGACGACGGACGGACGACAGACGACGGACCCTCAAAAAACCTCAGCTGACTGACAAGTCAGCTGAGGTAAAAATCACTGTATCAAGACAATTTGAACATATACAGAGACCCACCCAAGATAGATCCCCATTAAGTTTGAAGTGGATCTGGCAAACAGTTTTGTAAAGGTTGATAATGCAATTGTTGAGATGATGGACGGACGACATATGCAAGCCATATAAGCTGAGCAGACTGTCAAAGTATCCAGAGTTAAAAAATCATAATTAAAATAAATAAATAAATAAATAACTGGCACTGAAACAAGTCTTGCGCTGGTTACCCGCTGATGACCCAATTTTATATAAAGGCTTATAAAGCCTGACACTTCTTCTAAATTTCAAATTTTATGAATATGATTTGTTCCTTTCACAAATTAATTTGCTATAATGATTAAGAACTATGGCAGTTTTTCAGTGAATGGTACAGAATAGGACTTTGCTCTCAGAATATCGGGCTTGATAATCTTCAAACGGTACTTAGGCTTACAGATTTGGGTTTGTTAAGTTTCTCTTTATATTAAGTCTGATAATTTGAACAAACTTGGGAGAGACCAACCCGCGGTACATCCCTAGACAAGTCAGGTGAGCTAAACAGGTCAAATTAATTTATTTTTAGATAATACAAAGAAAAGGAGCCTAGTCTGAGATTGCATACATGCAAAGTTTTTCACACAAGTACGTTATATTCAAATTCAAGTCGCCAACACAGTAATATTTTGATTCACTTCTCACTGGTATAAAACTAACATCCTCAAAACTGACTTACAAAGTACACGTAATTCTGTATATTCCAAATTACCTTTTTTGTTCAGGTAATTCTTGATCTCCAATATGTGACCCCTCAGTAAACCACATTCCTTCAGCTCTGAACTCAATTCTGCCCACTCTAGGTCCAAGACCGAATCCTGAAATATTAAAGCAAACATTCTTCATGTTCTTAGGTCTGTCAAGGTCCCCCACCATATGATTACCCTAAACTTTTGAGCCTTCATCTTAAAATTCTGATACAGGATATTTGAGGTAATATCAGAATTAGTAAGTACACTTACCTCTTGACCACCATTTGCCTAGACCTCTGTATCTGGGTCAAATGCCCAAGAAATTGAACTCACTCACTTGCTTCCTGAAAAACATGATGGTCCAGTGGCACCATCTCTCGGTTCCTATGGAACTGGTGGTGACTCCCAGTGCGCATGCTTCCAATCCTATCCTTTCTCTTTTGGAGATTGGTCAGTTGATATCAGCTGTAAGAGGAAGTGGGGTTGGTCGGGTGGGCTTCTCTGTTGATTGAGAGGTAAGCGTACTTCCTCATACCGATATTACTCCAAATATCTTGTATCAGTTATGTAACGTTACCTCTCAATGACCATTTGCCGATGTACAAGCGCATAAGTGGATGGTGTAACATTACTGGCACACTGAGCTCATTTGACCATCAGGACAGGCAGCCTGGGGGTAACCATTGGTCTGAGTCAGGAGGCGACATCTGAAGGGAAAACCTCAGAACTATGTGGGGTTGAGGGCGCCAACAGCAGAATCCAGCTGAAATGGGAAACCCTCCTTACCGACCAGCATGGGACATTACTGAACCCCCCTGTGTTCGCCCACCAACATGACAGCTGTCCACCTCATGGGTAAAGGCTATTGGTTTCACCTCCTTTGGACCTGGAGATCTTAACAGGACCTGGTCACGAAACTGGTGGGCGCCGGGGGGTGGGTAGGGGGTGGTATATGGTTCCTTAAGGCAGTGGACTCCCGTGTCAGACCGCCATCAAGCTGGGATGACAGGACAAACTGCCTGATACTGTTCGAGATAAGGTCAACTAAGCACGAAGCCCTACAAGGCCCACTAAGAACTGACCTATAGGCCTCCATCAAATCTAAACCACAAGAACGCCATAAACTGGAACACGGTGGCTGCTCTGGTGGGATCCGGAAGGCCCAACGAACTCATATCAGAACCTAAAGATAGGAGCCTGCTATGCCCGCAAAGGCGTAGATGCCTTCCTGTAGCATTATGATGTCACACAAGTAGTGCTTGGCGAAGGTCGTGAACAATCGCCATCGGCAGGCCCGCCGAATGTTGACAAACCGCGACGTTCTGCAGATGCACCACGAAGCATTAAATGCTCGTGAGCTCTGGCTGAGACAACCTGCAAGGCACAATGCCTTTCCAGCGAGATCTCATAGACCTTCAGGATCGTCTGCTTAATCCATGAGGAAATCTTCTTTCTGCAAACTTGCTCCTTATGCAGGTTACTCTGTGGTAGGAGGAGGGCAGACCAACATCCTCGGAGTCCGTCCGTAAGAGAAAGGTACCAGCGAAGAGCTCTCACTGGGCACAGGGCTCTTTGCTCGAGAAGAGGAGCAGCATCTATTGTACGGAGGGTAAAACCCTTGAACACTGTAGCCGGATCTAGAGCCATTCGGTTCTTTGCAAGAAAGCCCAAGTGAGTTCTCAGTCACCTGGGAGTGGTCAGGTGACCATTGGAGTCTGTCGTACGCCACAGCATGGATCTCGCTTCTTCTAGCCCCCGGAGCGTCCAGTACTTGAAGGAAACCCACTTGGGGTCCTCAAGGCACTTAAATCGCCACTTCTTCAACATGGCTAAAACCAGTGGTAGGTCCCACTGGGGCAGGACCTGCTGCTTCCCAGGTCTGTTGGTGTAAAAGGACACATTGAGTGCAGACAGATAAGGATCGCTCCCGATGCGAATGTCCAGGACATTTGGAAGGGTTGAGGAGATGGCTGATCAGAAACCCTCCACTGCTCTCAAGCTCTTCCCTAAGATTTCCCACTGATACAACAGGAAGTCGGCGAGGTCTGAAATGCACAGAGACTACAGATGAATTTCACGACGGTCACACCAGTCAGAATACACATTCCAATGAGCCAAATAAACAGTTAAAGAAGACAACTGAGCCCTACTCTGGCAAGTCTATCTGAGACTGATTTCGAGATGCCTCTATCGTGGATGTGCTGTGAGATAACTGCCCAGCATGGAGGTTGAGCACTTGAGGGTTCCTGTTGAACATGCTCGTCCACAGCAGCACCAGAGGCTTCGGCCAGGCTGGTAATTGTAGCGGGGGCTCGATGCTCACTTCCAACAGGTCTACCAAATATCGCTCCTGGGTGACCAGGGGGGAGGGAGCGACCAGGATTAGATTGCAATCTTGGGACTGAACATTGTGCAGTACCCCCCCCCCCCCCCCCCCCGATGGATCTGGCAAGGAGGAAAGGCGTATGCCCATATGTGCTCTAGCCCATGGCTAGAACATCCACTGCTAGGGCCTGGCGGTCTGGGATAGGTGAGATGTAAAATTTTGCATACTCGCAAGTCGCAAACAGCTCCACGTGTGGAGTTCCCCATCTGGCCCACATAGCCTGAATGACCCTGGGGTGTAGCAACCCTATCAGCTGACCCCTTCTCGAGAGTCGGCCAGGAATTTCCTATGTCACAGAAGGGGCTTCATGTGCATGCGGACATCGTGTTTGGAGCACCTGCTGGTGATACGCATGGCTAACTCTCTCAGATTCTTGGACCACGTCCCACCCTGCTTGTTGATGAAGGCTACTGTGCACATGAGGAGGACATGTTTGTGCTCCACCAGGTCTCGGAAGTGTAGGGGCACTAAGGGTATCGCCTCCACTTTCAACCAGTTTATGCCGGGAGACGCGAATGATGCTGGCCAACGGCCCAACGCTGTCCGGCTCTCAACGTGAGCTCCTTACACGGATTTAGAAGAGTCTGTGTAAATAGAGAGCTGGGCTTTAAAAGGTTCCAGCATTTGTCCCCAATGATGTTCTGCCTCACGGTCCACCAAAGAAGGTGTAGGTGATCCTCGTTGAGAATTGGCACCGGGCCTGATAGCCCTGATTTCTTGTCCATCTGCTCCACAGAATGTGCTGCAATGGGCGACAGTGAAGACGACCGAGTGGGACCTGGGAGTCCATCGAGGGCAGGGAGCCCAACAGGGTGAGCCACTGTTGCACAAAGCAGACCTTGCCAGTCAGAAAGGATATGAGCAGGGATTGATGTCTCTCCCACCTGTCTTCTGAAGGCCGACAGATGTAGGCAACCAGGTTGAAATGGATGCCCAGAAAGATGAAAGTCTGCTTTGGTGGAAGACTGGGCTTTGGTAGGTTCACTATCAGGCCCAAGCATTGGCAGAGTTCAAGAGCGGTCTATGTGTGACACTGGGAATGCAGGCACTGAAGTGCTCAAATTTAAGCCAATAGTCCAGATACACATGAATGTGAGCAGCAGAGCAGTAAAGGTAAGCAGCAACTGTCTGCATGAACCTCCTAAACACCAGCGGTGCCATGGCAAGGCTGAATGGAAGCCCCCTGAACGGAGCACTGTCTTTGCTAAAAGGCAGTGTGTAGCTGTGTCTCAGGATGTAGAGGACAAACGAATTGTCTGTGATAGACTCTCAGTGCTGGTGATATGGGGAGAGTCAGATGCCGACTAGTGCTGCGTGGAGTGTAACTGTGTTGCGGTTGGCAATCCTGATACAGTGCGATCCGTTACGCACAAGTCAGGAATGCCAAGGCTTTCCTGTCTTCTTGCCTCTAAAGGAAGACTTGCCCTTCCCCGATCGCCGTTCATTCTTCCCAGGTCGTCGCACCCCAGAGGGAGCATGGGTTGATGGACGAGCAGATGCAGTCTGGGAAGTACCGCGCTTTGGGGCTGAGATGGGCGATGACAACAATGACCAAGCAGAGTCTGTCGGCACCTTGGAACCGGCCCGGTCAGCCTAGCGGGCCCAAAGGTCCTGTGCCCAGTGGACAACCTCCTCCATCTCTCCCCCGAACACTGGGAATATGTGTAGTGGTTCCAACAGGAAGATCTGCTCAGGCGTAGAGTACCACTTCCCGTTGACATCTGGTTTACGGAGGAATCACCCCGGCCTCAGGTAGCCATATGTCCGAGGCTCCACAGGAACCTGTGCGCTGCAAGTCTTGGCCATGAGCTGGTCATAGAACTCAGCTCCAAAGGGCAAAAAAGGTATTTGAATGCATTGCCACGTGTCCTCCACAGACAAGCCCCAGCAGGACAGTGCAACAGCACCATACCTCTCTTCCCTTAATGGGACCACAGCTTGGTCACCAACCATGCTCAGGATAAGAGCTTTGATGTGGTCAAAGCCCTTCCAGGGAGCAGGTACCATGTCCATGGGAGCAGGAGCCAAAGCCTCTACAGAATCCATGGTCACTGGCTCTTTGCATCTCTCAGAGTGCGAGCGACGTGATTGATGAGCCCTCGACCACGGTCGACATCTGCTAATGAATGAGTCCGAAAGCAAAAGCTCACTCTCCTGCTCAGTGTCCAGGTCCAAAAACTCTGGACTCTCAAGAGGGCCAGTAATGCCCAAGGCCTCATTGAACCAAAGGAAAACATTTTGAACAGCCCTGAATTGTGTTAGTCTTTTGAGCCAACACATTAATGAAAGGTGTCAGCCCAAAGTAATTTTTGTCAGCAAAAGCCTACAGCCTGATGACTTTTCGCAATGTCTGCCTGTGCTAATATTTCCAATAAAGATGACCAGTAGCACACCATGAGCTCACATGATATAAGAATCTTGCCTACAGGTACAATGTTCATGTAATGGTACACAGATATACGTCCACAAGTTCAGATGTAATGACCATCACAAAAAAATTCTTTTACTGAAATTCATTCCCTCCCTGACCTAGAGAACATAGTTCAAGGTCATCCACATTATGCAATATCAAACTTCTACATATAATACATATTTGTGGTACATTTAGTATCATTCGTTTATTCTTTCTCAATATACTGAATTTAGTGTCCTTTACTGAGTGCTTAATGACCTTGAGAAATGACACCCAAATTTTCACAAAATTTGACCATTGCCTAATGCATAATTAGTGTAAATTTTGCAGTTTTATCTCAAGTTATTATCATAATAATGAATTCTATGAGTTTTTCATACCTATGATGCTAGTCCCAATAACGATCACCAGCAGTGCCACAATGACCACACATCATAGACTTTTATCTATATAGTATTCCTAGAAGGGTATGTGGATGTATGCCCACAAATTCAGATGTAATGCCCACCACAAAAATCATTTATTGAAATTTTTCCCCAGTGTCCTTGAGAAAATATGTCAAGGTCACCCATATTCCGCAATATCCAACTTCCACATAACATATTTGTTGTGTATTTTATGAAAGTAGTCTTGCATATTTTCAAGATATTGAATTTCACAGATTTCCCAAAATAATAATTTTAATTTTCTGTTCATCTACAAGTGGTGCCCCTAGTATTGTTCAGGTTTGAAATACAGTAAAACCTCCACTACTGAACACCTCTGACTAGTGATCAGAACACCTCTCACTTCTGAACACTTTTTCAGTCCCAAATGTTTACATGTTATTTAATAGGCATCTGGGTGTTCTTGGATGTTCATAACCTCTCACTACCGAACACCTCTCACTTCTGAACACCGAACACTTTTTTTCAGTCCCAATGCCACAAATGAACCTCTCACTACCAAACATGTGCTGTCATGAAGAGTAAAACCTGACACATTTCATGCATGTAAATCACCCTGCTGGGCCAACACAGGAAGGCTGATAAGACATGCCTTTGTTATGCTCTGCTTCCCTCCCTGTCTCTGTGGTAAACACATCACACCTTGGTTGGTACAATCAAGGAGGCTAGATAGGGATCTATATCTAGCCTCCTTGGTATAATTTATCAACATCATTGTGTAATCTTCTGTGAAAGAATGCCTGGCTAAGCTCCGAACTGACTTTGGTTGGTATCTCTGCTGACCAATCAGCCATCAAAACCAACAGCCCACTCAGTAAGCTAAGCAGGCAATTGAGAACCCTGAATGCTGGAATTGTCTCCAAATAAAGTGGAAACGGCATTGTTTTCATAGCATTTTGGTGTGCTATTCCACCTTCATTCTTGTCGAGTGTATGTGATCTCACCTAGAGTTAAGCATTGTCTTATAAGTTGATATGTTTGAGTGAAACTGGTTGTGACTGAAACAATTTGATGTTTTGACAGCAAGAAGTGGGAGAGTACAGATGTAGCTTTAAATTAGAAACGCCAGCATGAAAATGTACTCACCTCAGAGACTGAGGTAGAGGGGTAGAGACTCATGCACAAAGTTAATCTTTCAACACATTACAGTTTGCAGTAGATATTGTTTAGTTTTTGACATATTCCCTGAGAAGCTGTGTATAGAGGAATAAACTCAATTATTCATCCATGGTGTGACTGAATTTGTGTTATAAGCATACATCTTGTGCATGTAATGTTATTTGTGTGAAGAATGAACGGATAGTTTTGCTGACATAGCTATACACATAATATGTCAAGTTTATAACCCAGCAGCCAAAGACCCCAACATCTTACTACCGAACACTTTCACTCAGTCCCCAGGGTGTTCAGTAGTGAGAGGTTTCACTGTAATAGCTAATATTTCCACCAAATTTCATAAGGATCCACTGAAAAGCAAACAAACCAGAGGATTTTACAATTTTTCACTTTTTGTATTATGTAATTCACCAGGTGGCACCACCAATAACGAATTTAGATCCTCCTCAATAGAATATGTCAAAAATTTTCGAGGGGCTATTGAACTTCAAAATTGTAGACACCGATTTGTTGACAAGCCATCATTTAAAGAGGGACAGATGGAATGATGGACAGACAGAGGGACATCAGTGATTGATCTGTGACCTATGGTCAGAAGAGCTAAAAATAGTCAAAATAAGTACATTTACAGTATCTCAAAAATTTTTCTTGATAAGTGCTCTCCACATGAAGAAAACATTCTGAAAGATAAATGTTATTTTTGGACTGGTCCATACTACTCTATGTCTACAGTAAAAACAGCATTTTGCATATTAAATGAAGCCTGAAAAGTTCATACAACTGAAGTTTACCTTGGACACAATACCTACACTAAACACTGTTTGTAACCACTAACCAGTATCATCAGTCATACACAACACTTATTGTCATGATGGCAATGCTTTAAACAGCTTTCACGACATTGATTTTACACAGCAATAACGTTCATGACATTGTATATGGCACTTACTCTCATGACATTGTTTGAGAAAATCTTTGTTTGAAAATAGCATTTCAATGTAAATTTATAGCATTTAGGACATTTTTTTGCAACAGCCCTTATTCTCTAGGTATTGTAAAAGAGCACTTACTCTCATGGCATTATTTGTAAACTTTTGCAACAGGTCACCCAGTCTTAGTTCCAACAACATTGCCTTGACCTTGTGATAGGGGTCCTGGTCCGCATTCTGTGATGGGTCTTCAGTCTTTTTAGGTCTTTGTGCTGGGATCTTGATAGGAAGGGTCTGTACTGCTCTAGATGTTGTTATTTGTTCTTCCTGTGTGACCTGTATGGCTCTGTCTGCAATCTCTATTGGCTCAACTGAAACATAGAGTGGACACACTGTCTTTAAGTAGCAGTCCATGGCCACTAAAGAAAGAGCTCCCTCCCAAACAACAGATGGTCCCAATAACAGATAAAATTCAACTCAAAATACCCCGATGGCAACAATTGTGACAAATCAGCAGTATAATTTTATTGTATAGATGTCCACGAGGGACCAAGTAGAGGAGAAGTCATGGGACAGATGAGGACATGTTCACTTAATATGATTTTAATTTTGGAAGTAACAAATGCTACCACCTATTGTCCACCTTCACTCACTCTACATTAATATTCTATCCCAGTAGCAAGGAACAGATTGTGCATAGTCTTCCATCTGACCATAGTTTGCCGTGGTAAGTTCACTTATCAAACCAGAAGTAACCTAACACTACTTCCCTGTTGCTACATTATATTGTTAACACTTGTCAACAGATGGATTCACAAATAGCGACATATGACAAAGAAAATAGAAGATTAATGGTAATTGGTTCAATTTCTGGTTGTGGCACGGTAATTTAATCATGACCTTATCATGCTTGAAATCATCGTGGAGATCTCCTGCCAACTTCACAAGAACATTTGAACTCTCCAAGGTAAAATTGTGTTTAAAACAAGAACTGTTCCTATGACAGACTGGCATGCCCTGAGGCTGGAAGGTGAGCAGTAGCAACACTCAGCAGGTAAGGCCATCAGTAGCTGATACTCCCGCCTGACACAGCCAGGCTGGGATGCAGGCTGCTGATGCCCTTCTGTGCAGTTTCGCTTACCCTGAGGCCACATGGGATCCCCCCCATCCCCACACGGTACTGTCACCTACAATTCTTTCTTATTCCTCATCTTTATCCAGCTGGGGTCACCATGTGTATGTGTGCACAGTTAGTCTGGGACTGTGGTATACATGTAGCAACGGCAGGGTCATAGTACCTGCCCACAACAGACAAGGTGCACCCAAACTGTACACACACATTATTCTATGACATAGCATCAACAGACAAAAGGTTGCCTGGACCAAAAGCTAACAAGACCAAATTTTGAATGGACAAAATATCTAACTGATTAAATGTGGAAAGGAAATAAGGTCAAAATATTTGACAATTTTCTAAAAAAACTGTAATGAAATACCCTGCCGGCTCACTGATCACTGATCAGTGATTGTAATCTTTACATGTGCTTGTCCGAAGAAGAAAGTGACCCCTACCCCCACCCAAACAGTGGACATGGAAGAGGAATCTCCCCGCACATCCAACAATAATCGTGAGCCTCAATTTCAACAGAATCTCGAGCATGTTCCTCATATAGATCTCTTGCAGAATTAACGATTTCCCCTTCCGGGATCCAAGGCTATCATCTACAGTGTAGGAATTGCCAGCCCAAACCAAGTTATTGTTTACCTTACGGGAGAGTAAAAAAAAAAAAAAAAAAAGAAAAAAAAAGCCTGACTTGTCTCTTGTGCTGACACAAATACACAAGGAAAGTAGAGAATAAGAGAATGGCAAGTACAAGTCAGCAAGTATGATATACAGGTTTGTTTTTCATTTTTTGTCCCACCAGGGATGTAAATCAACTTTATGTCCATCAGACCTTTTATCCACTCCCCATTTTGTCTTGTTGCCCATTGGTTAGTTTGATCTTTTATTTGTCTATGTTTTGTTGTGCAACAATTCAGGGCAACCAAATCATTCACTTATTCACCAATGACAATCTTTCTGGGCTTCTGGCTAGTACAACTGCTAAATGACAACAAATTTGGCAAGAATATTCAGTCATTACTTCCAAGCTCACAAAAAGAAACCTTTTGTTCATATACAAAAAAGAATTGCCTTGGGATGCCTCCTGTAACTGATGAACAAACAGACATACTGACCAGGGTGCAACAGCAAAATGCATTTTCTGTTGTACCAGAGGCCCCACAGCCACAGCTTCTATCAACAGGGTAATGAGGACCAACATAATGACATCTATGTTGTACAAACATGTCTTGTTCACAGTTGATATTCACTTGTTGTCTTTAAATAATCAAATACAGTGGTACCTACAACGTAAGACCACTGCCATAAGCGTCCACCTGTCTCTTGCAACCACATTGGTGTATTTACTGCAGTCTATATTCTTGTAACTATACCTGCCATTTAAGACCACTTGCTAAATGTGACCACTTTTGACTGGCAGAAGATGTGTACTTCCTGTATGATTAATTTAGTTAATCAAGATGATCTGAACTATGTGGAAAAAATATTATAGACACATTGTCAATGATTCTTTTTTCACTTCTCAAAAATTGGACCAAAGGAATCCGTAGAATAAGATCATTTTAAATAAGTGTGGCCCAAGATGCTGAACAGAGATACTCTTGCTGTAGGTACAGAATAAAATGAAAAGGTGGATACAAAGTGAAATAACGATATCTATAAGTATGTTAATAACAGTTTAATTTTGTGTTGATTATTTTTGCAGGGTTGTACCAGCTGAAGTGAAAGTGGCCACAGTTCTGGCAAATCACAATACACCACTGGTATTTCAAAATAATCCAAGTCCACTGTTTCCATCCATTTTCACAGCTTCTCAGATTGCTAAACAGTACGCTGCAGCAGCCACTAAAACCACATGCCTGACATATGGACCTATTGCAGCACATTGTGTGGATGGCTGGTCAGTGCAATGACAACTTTCTTATTCCCTCATTACACATGGTTCTAATGATACAGGAATGGAGAAAATGAATCCGCTGACTGTGCGAATATTTGACATCAATAATGGAAGCTTGTTGGCCATTTCTTGGACATGTGTGCTGCACAAGACAGTTCTGGTGCCAAAGCAGTGGCAATTTTCCAGAAAAAAAAAGATGAAAACACTTGAGTTAGAAGATGTTCCCTTGAGCAGTTTTGTTGGGTTCGGTATAGACAACACAAATGTTAATGTGGGTTGGAAAAATTGTATTATGACATGTGTATTAGACAGGAATTCCAAGTTCTGTGTTATGGGTTGTCCTTGCCATGTTGTTCACAACATTGCCTGTAAGGCAGCAGCTTCATTGTCACACGCAACTGGTTTTGACATTGAAGTTGGGTCTATAGACACATTTTACTTTTTTGACGAATGCAGCAAACAAAAATCACTCTTGTTTGAATTTACTGATGTGGACAGCAAGTGATAAAGCATATCAATACTTATTAGCTCAGCCTAGATGCCTGTGTCAGAGAGAATCTAGATATGTTTGCAGCCTCGAAAAGTTATTTTGTGTCAACCAGAAAGTATGGTTCATTTCAAGCTCTTAAAAATACACTTCAGTGACCCCATGGTGGCAGTTTACCATATGTTTTTTCAGGGTGTGCTGCAATCTATCACAAACCTGAATGAGTACATGTACATGTACATGTACTTACAAAGGCAAGATCCATGTATCAAAACAGCAGGAATGACTTTGGGAAAATTTGTACATCTTGATAACATCAAGCATGCTCCAAATATCGCTGATGTAGAATTTGAAGGGCTGGACAGACAGACAGCTTGAGGACAATAAGGTCCTCGTTGGTTTTACCTCTCTTGTTAAAAGTTGAGAGTAAAGTGAATGAAGAAGACATACATTCTAAGGAGAGAGATATATTTTATATGGCTGTGAGGGTGCTTTATGAGACATCAGTCAGACAAACATTGAGCACTCTCCCACTGAATGATGGGCCTTATTGAACTTTAGGGGACCCGAGCCCCTATAAGACTAATAATGGTTCAAAGTTCACGAAAGTTCTGGATGTTTTTTAAATAATCATCAGCAACACGAATCACTTATCTGAGATGACTTCCGACCGATCCTTACATGTAAATTAAGCATCAGCATTTCTGCAGATGATCCAAGATGGATGCCGCAAGCGCTATTGGGGACCGTATCATATAATTTTCAATGTGATCATGAACAATAAAAGTCTTGTTTAACTATTTTGAAGAAAAAAATTACAAAAAAGAATGAAAGCTGAGACCATCCCCAGGAACATCCCAGGGCATCAAGTGCACCTGGCTCATGAAGGTAAACACGCACACATGGCTAATCTAGTTGACGTCCCCCCATTGGTTAAAATGGAGTTAGGGTGTTGCATTGTGGGTAATGTCGTCATCAAAATTCATTCGGTGCATATGCAAATGGCGGCATGATAATCGATTCCATCGATGCTTTCACGGAATAAATTCGAGTTTTTTAAAAATATTTTAATGACATAATGCCTGTGGTGCAAACATCAAATCTACTAGAAAAACATATAGGAATGTTACCATAATTCCTGTGGCGCAATAATCGTCACTTCAGGTAGGAATATAGTCACCGTTATGGGAATTCCCCTTTAGAGACTCGGGTCCCCTAAAGTTCAATAAGGCCGAATGATGCAACACTTTTGTGGACCTCTCTCAGAGAGATAAGATGGACCCCTCAGATGTAGAGTTTTTCTTGCAGAAATATCCTGCACTGTTTCAAAGCAGCCCAAAAGAAGTGGAAATGATCCAACAAGAATTTGTGGAATATCAATTGTTGGGTAATGGTGGCATTCCAAGGCATGTATGAGAGGTTGCTCACATAAAGCGGAGTGATGACCCTGAAACTGAAGGGGACTGCTTCTATTATAGAATGGATGTTCTATGGAATTACCTGGCATTAGTAAAACTGGGGAGTGGTGCACTAAAATTCGGCAGGATCAACAAGGTGGCTGTAACTGTATTAGTCATCCCCCGGTCTAATGCAGAAGAACAGCATTTCTCTAATCCGGAAAAAACAAAACACATTTCAGGTCATTGCTTCATGTTGATGGACCTTTAGCATCAATGATCACCATCAAAATGCGTAACAGGCAACCATGACACAAATTTAAACCTACATAAGAACTTTTACAGGGTGCAAAAAAAGAAAAAAAGCACTTGAAAATATAACAAACAACACAGCAAGAGGCAAAATTATGTCCAGTGACAGTCATCAAAATTTAATTATGCTGAATGCCAAAATGGTATTATGGCTTTGAAGAACAATTTTGAGCTAGATATCATTACTGTGTATAGCCTTTTGTCTGGAAAATCAAGTGTGTAAAATGAAATAATTCATTTCAGAGTCTCAGTTTGTGGGGTTGGGGGTGTATGGGGACATGTTAGCAGCTTAAGGTTTACAAAATAGCCCTTTCTTCTATTGTAGCCTTTTATCTGTAGAAGCCACTATGTATAGTTCCAGTGAATTTGTTTACATTATATATATATATAAGTGCACCGGTACTCTGTACTGTGGCACTTGGGGGGTTGGATGTTGTTATAGCTTTCCAAAGCTGCAAGCTGCAGTTTCCTATACTTGAGGGTTAATACACACTCACACAGCAGTCCCACAGCATAGAGACCAGAGGTTAAGTCTTTTAGTCCAGTATGGGGACAATTTCTCTTTTCCCCTCCTGTCTTTCCACGTAAAAAGTTCCACTCTGCCAGATCCCAGTTTGATGTTGAATTTATTCCATGTAGCAAAATTATATACAGAAGTATCCAAGTAGGGTAATCCAGCCCAAGAAAAAGGGGCGTTGTCTATAATTCAAGTTGACTATATGTCTGCTCTCTCTGACCTCACAATCTGTGCTCTGTACTGATCTGAATGGGCTTTCCATTCCACTTATATAGGTAGTCAATGAATTGTTGAGTGGACAACAAACCACTGACCAATACATTAACACATGTCCAGTGTATATTGTTCCCTGTACACTAGGATGCCCTGTGTAACCCCAGGGTGGGATTAGTGGTGGTGGTGGTGGAAGGGGGGTAATTACCAGCAGACAGTCTGTGTCCATATAATCATTCAGATGTAATGTTTTAACTTTCCCCATTCTTGGGGGTTCAATAAATCATCATCATCATCATCATCATCATCATGTATAAAAACCAGTCATGCCTGGGGGCAAGAATGTCTCGCCAGCGTAATTCAAACCACTTCGAAGTTTTTTGTTGACGGATGGACAGACGGACAGACGGATGTCTGGAAAGTGACTGCTTAGTCTCGCCAACAGCTTACGCTGGCAATACAATAACATTCTAAAACAAGATATGTTTGTAAAACATAGATGCCCCCCGCCCTCATTACCCTTGCCCTTGCTACCCTATTGATAGTGGTAGATGGGGCACTAGTGACCTTACAAAAGTAGTCAAGGTTGATCATACATCAATGTCACATATCTTTAAACTTTAACCTAGCCCTTAAAAAACAACTAAAAACCTGGACAATATAAAAGTTATAGCTGAAAAATTAGTCATCATTTAGAAACCATATTCAGCAAAGTGGCTTTATGACCTTGAAAATTAGGTCAAGTTCACTCATTTTCATTTGACCTTCTTCAGTTATTGTGCAAAAACCACAGGAAGTCTACTGTCTGTGTGTGACCCTCAAAACTGGGTCAAGGTCATGCAGAAAGCATGAAACCATATTCAGTAAAGTGGCTCTGTGACTTTTAAAATGAGGTCAAGGTCATCCATCTTCAAACTTCGCCTAGCCCCAAATATGGACTATAATCATGTGCAATATAAAAGTCCTAGCTTAAAAACCTCTTCAGTTATTGTGCAGAAACCAAAGTTAACTCAGGTACCACTGTGACCTTGGAAATTACGTCCAGGTCACCCATCTTCAAACTTTGCCTAGCTTTTGACTAGAATGATACACCTGTACAGTATCAAAGTCCTAGCTCAAAAACTTCTTGAGTTATTGTGTGGAAACCACAGTTTACCGACCGACCGACCGACCGACCGACATGTGCAACGCTATATGCCCCACCTTCTTCGAAGGGGGGCATAATAATCATTACATACTTTGGCATTTCAACACATGTACATGTATGGATATACTGAAGGGAGTAAAATAATCTGGGATAAAAATGTCAGTTGAACAGCACCCTATAAAATGTGAAATGAGTGCTCTTAAATGTGTCAGATTGCACCATTTGACTTCACAATTTTCAAATTTTCCAGGGGTGGCGGGAAAATGCCCCCGGTTGCCCCTCTGACTTTGCCTTGCTTCCCTCAGCCAATTCTCACTTTTTACAGTTCTCCAAACTTGAGAGCTCTGCTTTGGAGAGACATGGCCTCAGAGGTCAGTAGCCATTAGTGTTCTAGAGGTAAATGTATTATGCCATAAATCACGATAAGATACAGCGGTGGTGATATGATAACATGGTGCCTCTGCACAGTGGTCTGCCAAGAAGCTGAGGCACAAGCATGATGGTGATTGTACAACAAACATGCACAGATTGAACCTTTACCTTGACTAGCTTTCTCTTCAGTAGAAAGTGTAATGATGAGACTATCTGAGGCAGCTGTGATATCATTGTTGGCGGCTGTACTGCTGTGACCACCAGACAGACTAGTTGTGTGTTCTTGTGTACTCCAATGGCCAGCTCTCAGCTCCAATATAGCAAGAAGATGTTCTTTTGCTGCCCTGAAAGGAGAACAATTTCCTCCATACAGCATTCATCTGTGATGATGCTGGAACACATGGCTGTGCGTAAGCCACCAGTTTCTACCACTGTTGGCTGGTAGAGCAACATTGGTGCATCTAAATTGGCTATTAGTAAAATATATCCATAAGTTGTGCTGACATGTTTGGTTGTCATCGTCCCCCACCATCTGAGATAAATACCCAGTGAAGCCTAAGGTCCAATTAAGGATGAGCGTCTGGTTCAGTGCTATTTTGAGGGTGCTTGTAAAGATTCTATCATAAAACAATATGCAAAAAACTGCCACAAACTATACATTTTTGGAAAGCTTCATTGAAAAGACGAAGCAAAGGTATGGCTTCACTTTCGTGCCGTTTGATCGGTTTTGCCAGTAGTGTGGCTCATCAGGAACTGATTAAAAAAAAATTTTTTTTTTGAAAGCTAACAAACTACTGATTCGTTTTCTCCCACCGTCCTGTATGTTTATTGTCCTATGTTTATACAGCAATCGTACCAAATGCCGTCCTCTTTTGCAAAGAACCTTGAAGAAACTTATATTTCTGGTTTTCTGATGTAAAGACATTAAATTTCTGAATGGATAGACACACGAGTTTATCACATTTATGAGAATAACTGGTCATAGGGACTAGAGCAAAAATAGAGCACTGTGACAGTCCTGTGTTCAGCTAACCCTGGATACACAGACAAACGCATTCCTTTGACCTTCAAAATAAGGCCAAGGTCAATTTATTGTAAGACTATCATCAATATTTGCAATATCGAAGTCTTCATTTGCTCACAGTGTTGGAGTCATCAATTTTTTACATGAAAAGTGACAGGATCCACTATCACCAAGAATTAAGTCCCTTAGTTTATTTCACTCCAAGGTCACTCAAGCTCAAAATTAACAACACCAAATTAAAACACAATCAGAGATTGCTAGATCTATGCCCTCCCTCTCTGTACCCTTGGCAGTTGGGTTATGGTGATCCATCTTCAAACTTTTCTGAGACCTTATGTAGGATTAAGCACAGCTAAGAGACCAAAAATAAATCTGACTTTAATCGATCCTAGCTCGAAATGTATTTGTGTTAGGATAACAAATCATATATGTGCGTACTCGTCATACTCCAAAGAATTTATAAGTCTTGTGTTTGGGTGTCTGTGATGTCAACTGTTGAATAAACAATTGAAAGTTGACTGCAAAGCATCCACCCCATAAATGTTGATATAAGTCACTGATTATTTGTGATAAAATCATAATTACACTTGCATCTTAATCCTGACAATCATATTGGCAACATTAAGGGATCCTGCCTTTTTTTTTGTTTGGCTAAGTTTTTCTATTATCCATTCTCAAAGTTTGACATTTCAATATTCCCTTTCATTTCCAGGATGTTCATTTTCTTCATTTCATAGAAAAAGAATGATGCAAAATTTTGAAAATCGCTGAATCATTTTTGCAGTTTCGGTATTACAGAATCAAAGGCTGTTAACCGGATTAAATTTCACCCAGCCATTTTCTTGGAATAACCATTCCCAGGTCGGGTTCTCCTCCTATAATCCTTTCTGAAAAAAGGAGTTTCAAAGGTCTTTGATCTTGATCATTTGCCTCTGTAACAATACTGTTTGCTCAAGTTAGGCTGATATTTGTACATAAAATGAGTAAACACCGTCCCTTAACATTCAGTGAGGTTTTCAATCAATTATTGGCCAATCATATGAATAAAAGGGCCTTTAAAGTACAGAAAACATTATTCAGCGATCTGTCAAACGGCGACAGCGACAGTCTGGTTTCAAAGCATGATGTCATGGACGCAAACCCGTGACAAAGCCTAGCAACGAAAGTTGTGTTGCCTTGTTCGGTGGGGTGACCTATGGCCGCTCATGGTCAGTGGATGTAGAGCAGGTTTGGTCTTCAGCCCCCTACCTCTTCATCCCTGTTTTAGGGAGAGTGTTTTATTGTATTTACTCCTATCTGTATACTTTATTTAGTTAGCCTAGACTTGTCTTTGTACTTTACTTAGCCTGTCTTTATCTTGTAATTATTTTGTCAATGAGTTTCATTTCTCTTTCCAACCTGAGTTTTGTATCATTATTTTGTATGTTTTCTCTTGTGTTCACGTTTATGCTTATTTCGATGTATTTATTTGTACTTTGACTTCCTCATCTGTGGGTTTTGATAAAATATTATTATGTACATGGGTACTGTTGATTTAAGTTCAAGTTTTTTCACGCCTGTCTTTTGTGTGCAGGGCCACTGGGGTAATCCATCATGGCACTACCTTTGAAAGGACATCGTCTGACAATTCCCGCTGCTCCTGAACATTTAAAGTCTTCCTTCATTTGAACACCAACATGTAAGATAACTATAAAATAAACCACTAAGGCTGTGATATGTTTGCATGTTCGCATCATTTCCCTGTCCACAAACACACTTTTGGCATGCTGCCTGATGTGCTGCCACCGTGATACCATTCTCATTTTGCCATAGGCCTTTGCTACCTGTGGCCACGTGACAGACTGTTAAGTATGATTGATGGGTGGCCTTGTTCCGCTGCGCAGTTGAAAACCAAAATAATGACACATGGACGCTCAGATGTCCACATATTTCTACATTAGTTAGGAGCTTGAAGTTTTGCTAACTTATAGAAACGAAATTTATCTTGTAAAAACTGTTAAAATCTCAAAATCTCCCTTGCAAAGGTTTTTGGTGTCTTACCTGTCCTTTAAAAGGAAGGTCTATGTCCAAAACTTTTCACGTTATAGCATGAAAACGAAATTTGCTAAAAGGGCTCTGTGATCTTGGGATTTGGATAAAGGTCATCCATTGTCTAACTCATCTGAGGCCCTATGTCGGACTAAAATCATCTGCAATTTGAAAGAACTATGTCAAATATTTGTGAATTTATTGTGTGAAAACCAAATTCACTAAAGTAGTTTTCAGAGAATGGATTACCCTCAACGTCCTCAGTCGATGGTTGACGATGGACTAAGGACTTGTAGATAAGCTCAGCTACTGAGCTTATCTTGTGGTCCTTTGTCCATTGTCAACCATCAACTGAGGGCATTGAGGGTAATCAGCTGAGCTAATAATAAGAGGAAGCTGGTTTTCCATAGGAAAGTGGTTGATTACAATGTGTATCCCTGATAAGAATTTGGTAAAGCTGCGATGGATCCTTGTAAAGATATTATGGCAACATCGTCCCCCTGTGCACCACTCAGACGGCCTTAAAAAAATACTTTAAAACTTTCATAAGCACTTTAGAAATAATAAGAGGATGGTCGTTTTCAATAGGAACCTGGTCCATTATAAGGTGCACCTCAGATAAAATGTGGTATAGCTACGGTGAATACTTTTTGAGATATGGCGGTAATGTTGAAGAGATGGAGAGACAGACGGATGAACGATGGACGACTGAGCCTCCTCAAAGCTCAGCCGGACTAGCAAGTCAGCTGAGCTAAAAATTAAGGATGCTGGACAGGTCCTAAATTTGCACATCTCAACCCAAATGTTACACAATCACATAGATGGTGCCACCAACATAAACAACCAGGTAGATTTGTATACACTTTACCAGTTTTAAAAGTTGTATGGGCCTAAATAAAAAACTGGGGGTGCAGAGCATTCACAAGATGGCCCCTATATTCCAATTGGCCATCTGAGCTTGACCGTCAACTTTGATTAAAAATTGTTATTGTTCAAACTGTGTTCCCCACTTCTGGCCTGCCATTCTGTTTGTTCAAATAGGCTAATAACTTTTTGAGCTATTGAAGAATAACAATTAACTTGGACAAGTGCCAAACTCCATAATCTTTGAGTCATGGTGACCCAAAAAGTAGGTCACCAAGTAGAGTGTACTCAAGTGCAATTTTGATCTGGAGCCTGAATTCTCTCTGCCATCAAGTCCAAACTACACCTGGCCATTACAAAATCACCTCTTTAAACTTTACAGAACTGGTGACCTAACAACACATGTCAAGGTCATTAAAATTATATGACATATTAGCACTGGACATGATCTATATATCCTATAAATTTGGCATGTCTAATTCAATTATTTTTGAGATATGGAATCTTTTGCTTCATCACAGTTTGGCTCATAATTTCCGTCAAGTTATGGGTGTCACCCTTAGTATCGTAAGCAACTGAGACCTCCTCCACAATCTCACTAAATTTCATGAACATCTAACACACATTAAGGGTGCTAGAGTGCTCACAATATTTTTACATTTTGACTTATAAATTACATAATACTGTTGGTGGCACCACCAATATTAACTCGACCTATATTTTTATACACTAGTTAGGTCCTGAATGTTACCTGGGGCTATCATGAAAACTGTGGATTGTATCACCCTCACAAGCAATAGTTTATGGACAGACGGAAGGACAAAAGGAAGGACAGACATAAGCGATCGCATGAACTCTGCGACCTTTGTTCAGCAGAGCTAAAAGTTGCATTCTCAAAATTTTTGTATTTTGGCCCAAATATTACATAGTACAATAGGTATCGCCACCAATATAGAACACGACCTAGATTTTCATACCCTTTATAAGTTCTGAAAGTTACATGGGGCTAACATGAAAAGTGTTGACTCCGTCATGTTCATGAGCAAAAGTTTAGGGACCAGTAGACAGACAGACGGACTGACTGACAGACAGGAGTGATCGCATAAGCTCTGCAACTTATAAAAATCATTGGAGCATGACCATTTGAACACATTAGGTAGAGATGACAAATAGACGACAGATCATCCCATAAGCTCAGCTGACTGACAAGTCAGCTGAGTGTTGAAAAAAAAACCTCTCCCTCTTTCCCACGTTAAAAATATTCCATACAAGCCATGCCAAAGAAACTAAGCATTACCTTGGCAGGGCTAAGATTTGTAAATGGTAAAAACGACACAATGGTAATAGCACTGCAAGTGCTAAAGGTTTCGCCTCTGTGTGGGGCTCGTCAGGCACTGAGATTTGTAAATGCAACTACCTACCTGGATGTATTTGACATGAGTTTATCTCTGATGTCGGAGCATATTGAGATCAGTTCTGCTGGACTGTTGGCTTCTAAGTGGGCCCCTGCCACAGATAACATTTGGTAGAGAACCTTCGCATAAACTTCCTCAATGTCACCAGGATTTGGATGCTGCTTCTGTTACAAATACATAACACATCACTCTCTGAATGCCTGAACATGCACATCAAACTGTAAATATTTTAATCAATTTAGATTTACCAGCAGGTTGTCCTACTTTTGCATGTTCAGTAAACAAACCTACAGGGTATACAAGAGATTGGCAGGCAATTTGAAACATGTCTTTCCAACAGACTATCTGCACGGGTATCTCAAAGGTTTATTTATCTTAACTAGTTACTAATAGGCATTCAACTGATGATGACTGTTACAGTCATCCTGTCAAATCTTTCAAATTTTGTGTCAACATATACATTTTGTTTTTTCTCAAATACTTTATTCCTTTTTTATTCATTTCTGTGTAAATGTGTCATCGGTTTCTGTCAAACACTATTGTCCCCAAAACTACAGAACTTTGCATGGTGATTGAACAAGTGAAATGAATGCTCTTGTTTTGAATGGTCAACTTGTTCAAAATTATGCAAATTTGGGCCATTTGAAATTTTAGATGTTTAATATCTTAAAAGCTATTACCAGTAGAGGTGCCATACCAAGTTTAATTGATAAGTTTGTGCTACTGGTGCATGCAATGGATCACAAACAAAAAGCTGTAGAATCTGAATTTATGTGAATTATATGCACTTGAAAAATTTATTGTTTAATATCTTCAAAACTACATTTGTACTAAAGATAAAACAATTCCACCATTAATTCATGGGTTTGTGTCATAGGCACATCCAAAGAACCAGACACAAAAGTTAGAGAATTTGAATTTATGCAAATTAGGGGCATGTAAAGTTCAAATATTGAATACCTTTAAAACTATTAAAGGTAAAGGTGCATGGAAAGACACAAAATTTCAAGTTGTGCATACAGGTTTGTGACACCAGCCAATTTAATGGACAGTGAACAAAAGCTGTAGCATTTTAAATTATGTCAATTGGGAGCTTCAAAAATTTTAAAGTTGAAAATCTCAAAAACAATTATAAATACAGGTGCCAATCCAACTTCATTTGTAGGTTTGTGACATAAACAGTTCAGACTGCGTAATAGGGTAATGACTACTGAAGTGGTTTGGACAAAAAGACACAAATACAATAGCCATATGCACTGAACCATAAACCAAGGTTGTAACATTTTAATTTATACAAATTAGGTGAATACACAAAACGTAAATCTGGAATAACTTCTGAACTGTTACACATAGAGGCCCCATTCCAACTTCAATTGATAGATTTGTGACATAGCTGCATCCAACAAAATATGAACCAAAGTTGTTGCATTCAAATTTATGCAACTTTGATGAATTCACAAAATTTAAATTTGGAATAACTCCAAAACTATTTTAGATAGAGGTGCCAGTGTAACTTTAATTGATAGATTTGTGAGGCAGCTGCATTCAATGAACCATGGATCAAAATTGCAGCAGTTTCTTTTATGCAAAATACACAAAATTTAAATTTTGAATAACTTCAAAACTACTATAGATACAGGTGCTATTTCTAATTCACAGCTTATTGTTGCAGGAGTTAAATGAAATGAAATAAATACATGAATACGCAATCTTCAAAAGTTTCCTGGGCACACAGACTGATTTGCTGACCAGCAATAAAATTTTTCTACTTCTATCAAATGTATCCCTGCCTCATTTTGATAACTACCACCAGTCAGTGTGGCAAGTCACAGGAGCACCACTCCTGTCACACAACACTAACTGTTGCAACACTCCTTAGTTACACAGCACTAGCTGCTGCACCACTCCTTAGTTACACAACACTAGCTGCTGCACCACTCTAGTTACACAGCACTAGCTGCAGCAGTCATTCTTTGCACATAGGTGAACACTTCAGACTAGATACATGCATCGGCTTCTGTTTGCTTGTTTAAATCATTTTTTTAAACCAGAACTGAAGTGATTTTTCAAGATTTCTGTGGTGAATTCTGCGTATATAAAGTGCCTCAAAACTCACACCTGCAGAAGATGCTCAATGAGCACGTGCTGTTTAGAGAGGGCTCATCAACAATTCTCCTTCAAAACATTTCATAAATGAGAAAACTGTTAACAATACAAATGCAAATATTGAATGCAATCTGGCACCTCTTGATGGGGTAAAGGGTTCAACTTACCCCCTTGTTAAAAACAGCACATCGGACTGCCATGTTGATAAAGCACACATTGACGGACCCACTAGAAGATAGAAGTGATGAAGAATACCAGTTCAATACAGTCAATGTGAACAGCATTAACTTTTGATAAATTATCTTCTTTTAGTATCTTTTTTATTTTTGTGCTTCTAATTTTTTCCTGTCAAGTTCCTATGCATTAGTGAGAAGTATACAGGATTCATTTACAACTCATAAAGTACTATGATCTTTCAATACCCTTTAATGACAAATTGAACAAATGGCGTGACATTCAGGGGACATAGCTATGATGAGGCGGGGGAGAACAGTGTGACACGTTTCAACCCTAACTGGGTCTCATCAGGCACTGGCACAGATTGGAAATTGAAGTCTGCCATTCTTATATTGAGGGGTAACAATTCCATTGCTATGCAGTGTGCCCATGCACATTTGCAGTGAAATGCCTAATGCACTTTCATGAAGTATGTAATTTGAAATCTCAAACTTATGCTTGAAATTTTTACTTCCTATATTTACATAGTAATCAATGGGAATCTATGCACAGACTAATAAGTAACCAAGCTGAAAAACTTGTCAAAAAATAAGCTGATAACAGTCAATAGGTCCCAAGAAATTCATACAAGTGAGAATGCATGTGCCTTTCTCAGATTTTGGATTGTCCACTTCAAACAGATATTGGTCGATAATTGTTTACATCTGCATGGAGGGCATCCTTAAAAAGAGCCGACACTTCAGCTATTTTCCATTCATCAGGGAAAATGTGAGAGGTAAGACTGAGATTGGATGTTCTTGTCAAAGGACCTGCTGTATTGCTATCTTTAACAATTTTGCTGTATACCATCAATCCAAGCAGATTTTTTTAGATTCAGATTTCTTAAACACTTCGGGCACTTTTATCATGGAAACATCAAACCATATCCCACCGGGTACCTTATCTTTGACATAATTATCCATTTTTCCCATAAGATCATGCTAACACTACTAGTATAGTAGTCCCTCTTTGGACAGAACACTCACTTGAGACCACCTACCTTTTAAGATTACATTCACCAGGTGTCTAAGGTTTTTTTTTTTTTTCCATAATTTTACCTCAAATGTGAAACCAGCTGTATTTTGTGACCATTTTCAGACCTGCCCTAGGGCTTGTCAACAGAAGGACCACTGTATACAGCAGTACCTCCCTTGACAGACCACTGTATACAGCAGTCCCTACCTTGACAGACCACTATATACAGCAGTCCCTCCCTTGACAGACCACTGTATACAGCAGTCCCTACCTTGACAGACCACCGCATACAGCAGTCCCTCCCTTGACAGACCACTGTATACAGCAGTCCCTCCCTTGACAGACCACTGTATACAGCAGTCCCTACCTTGACAGACCACTGCATACAGCAGTCCCTCCCTTGACAGACCACTGTATACAGCAGTCCCTCCCTTGACAGACCACTGTATACAGCAGTCCCTCCCTTGACAGACCACTGCATACAGCAGTCCCTCCCTTGACAGACCACTGTATACAGCAGTCCCTCCCTTGACAGACCACTGTATACAGCAGTCCCTCCCTTGACAGACCACTGTATACAGCAGTCCCTACCTTGACAGACCGATATATACCAAGGATGAGAATGGTTAGAGTGCATTTTGGCCACCCAAAGAGCAAACTGGCAACCTAATATGCCCTACCCCCAAATATTTTAACAGTTTTGCAGCAATTAGACCAAACTAAGAGCACTTTATTTTGTTCAAGGAAAGCAATTTTGGCTGAAAGTTGCCAGACGAGCAACCAATTCTCGTCCGTCATATACAGCAGTCCACTGTATATAGCAGTCCTTCCTTTGACAGACCACTTGCCTGTCAAGACCACATGGATCAGGTCTCTGCTCTTATTTTTCCCCATGTTGTGTGGTCTCCATTTAGATACCACCTGCTTTATGACCATTTTGGGCCTGTCTAAGGGGGGTTGCCAATGCGGGACTTCTGTATTTGGTTACAAGTAAGATCCACCAGAGCCCTTCCCTGTACTTACCTTTCATCCCACTTTAATGAGCTGATGTAAAGCTTTCCCATAAAAATGCTGTAGTTCTCTTGGTGACGCTTAGTATCACTGGCTGTCGTTGTCTGCCACCATAAAACAGAAGGAATGTTGACACCTTTACTGATGAATGAATGAAATAACTGATCAAGTTGAACTCTTTCAGTCCTGTTCATATTTTCCCAATGTATCAACAATGAGTTAATGCAAATATTTAAAAAATTTCAAAAATCTGTCAGATGTTATTTCTTCTGCATTTTTACAGCACTGTTTATATTTCACATTTTATTACCACTAATATAAAAACTTGCCAGTACTTTCGGACCTGTATCTACAATCAGGGCAACCTTCTCCATTGAGCTTGGTCTTTGATGCAGTGGGGCCCCTGGCACTCAGCCAATTGCTGACCCTTATTTTATTGCCCCAGGGCGACTTCTACTTCTGATACAAAATACTATTTCTGAGGCCTACAACTGGTCACTGTTTGTCGTTGTATTTACATTTTTAGGTAATGCTCACTCTGGATAATTCCCACTACATATTGTAAATTACATTCATTCGACAAATTAACCTTCCCTTAACACTAATCACACATATATTCTGGACGCTACCTCTTCAAAACATCCAATCAACATGGCTGCCATTGTGAAAATAGCGAGTTCCACACCCAATGCCAATAGTTTGTGAATGTGCATTGGGACGATCTTGCCGAGTGGGGGTGGGAAGAGGGTAATGTATGAAACCAAAAATACATATTTTGCAATTATTTCAGAGCATTAATAAGGATATATATGCTGTGGCCACGACTCATTTTGATATCCAAAGCAAGTGTACTTTTGTGAGACTGTCCCGCAATCAATGCATTAATTGTGCAATGTTCAAAATGGCGTTCGAGCATGCCGTGTCACATTTGGATTTGTAACTAACAATGATAACTGCTTCAGACACAACTGAGCGAGCAGATTAAAGTTAAGATAGTAAGTCATGTTTTAAAAGTACTTTAACGACCTTTTGCCCTGGTAACTCGGAGAATGGACACCTGCTTTTATGTTAGCTTGGTCTTACAACTTGGTTATAGCTGATTTGAAAGACCGTTTTTTTTTTTAACGGGTGGTTGTTTGTGGGGTGATTTTGCTGGTCAGTCGCATGTTGCAGCTGGTCCAAGGTTGTCCAACTGGAGCATTGTAGCAAAATTTTGCATCACAGTTCACGGTTCTTAAAAAATGCTACAGAATTTGGCCAGGTCGGTAATTGCAGGTACTACTATACCATGATTATACCTATTTCCATGCAGAACCTGCCAGGGTATATCAAATAAATGTAAGAACATTTTCAAAAATAAGGTGAAATCACTCTTGATGCACGAGACGGGAGTACTGGAGAGGGACCGCTTTACATATTAAATTTTGTAGTTTAAGTATCTTAGTGTTATCAGGGACCTGCAAATTATATATAGCAGGTCCCTGGAGTTATAAAAATTATGCCTTTGGTGCTAATATTTATTTATATATTAACTTATTGAAAATTTAGATCAATCTTAATTCATAAATAATTAAAGCATTTCAGCCACAAACCTGTGCAAAGCAACTTAATATTGTTCCCGTTTTAATACTTGTATTTCTGCTATTTTCATGTTGTGGTCCATCATGGAAAGTACATAACGTGGTGATATTTTTTTTTCAAATTCATCTTTTACTAATTTTTGCTAATTTCCATCAGATTTTTGTACAATCTGAGGGAAAATGGCCAAATCAGTAGAATAATGACCAATGACCAAAATGTTGTGATTTCATCAACCATGTGACGGCAAGTTACTCGACACTCCCCAGATAAACCATTTTGCATGCTCAAATTAAAAAATTTCCAGGTGGGGGGGAGGGGGGCAGACCCTCACTTTGCATTATTTACTTGGAAACTCACCGACTCCTAAATATCAAGTTACACTTGAGTCCCTTCACATCACTCAACTTGCTGGAACCATGGACAAATAAACCAGTTTATTCCTCCATGCTTGAACTCACTTCCAACTGTGACTAAAGTTGTACTTAAATTGAAGTGCTTTGAATTATAATGAGGGTGCTAGATTCATGTTCCTTGTAAAAAGACATTTCACTCAAGTCCCAGCATGCTTGTTGTGATGTAGAAGATAATAGTCCAGGTCAACAGCTTTCCTCCGCCGAGGTAAGCTGTTAACTCGGCACAAAATGTGGCACTGAAACAGTTTGAGAAGAAACACATATCAGTATTTTCAAACTGTACTACATTTCAGCTCACCACCAAAATGTACTTTTTTAAATGTGACCATCAAACACTAATATACCAGTAGATTTTAACAGGAAGTATAATGCCTGGTCTTTGGTGAAGTGAATTACTTTCTGACAATCACCACAACAGTATCAACCTTGCAAGTGAAGTTACAAATTTATCATGCACATGCAAGGTCAGGCTGTCCACACTACTGTCAAAGAAAGAGAGCATTAATGGATTTGTGACAATTAAAACCTCCCCATTATTTATGGATATACGATACACGATGAGTTCAAAAATTTCCTTTTTTAAAGATATTGTGTGTAACACGCTAGAACCTGCCGTGTGTAACATTCAAATTTTCTGAGGTATGAAAGCAAACAGTGAATTCTGGGGAAAGATAAGACTCTCTTGTCTCGGTTGTTCTGCACGATTACTTCTTGGCATCACTTAATCCGCCAATGCAGGTCTCTGTTACACCTCAGCCAGTGAGCTACCAATGTGATTGGAAATCTCTGCCTTGGTCCCCTATCAGGCCTCATTTAGAGACTAGCTGCCAATCACAATTCCTTTGGACCAAACATGTCACTCCAGGCATTTCTGACACCTCAAACCTAGGCGTGCCTGTGTGTGCCTGGGCGTGTCTGTGTGTGCCTGGGCGTGCCTGTGTGTGCATGGGCGTGTCTGTGTGTGCCTGGGCGTGTCTGTGTGTGCCTGGGCGTGCCTGTGTGTGTCTGTGTGTGCCTGGGCGTGTCTGTGTTGGCTGCTTTCCTTAAAAGCAAGGGTGATTGACAGCAAGTTGCATGAGTGAAGGAATTCAATGCAATTTGGTGTACTGCAGTAATTTGATACTATAAAGTGTTTCAAAGTAATTAGCGGTATACATTGAATCAATGAAGTACATGGACTGAGTTCAGTAAGTCCAATAACTGACCTGATGAACAGCACATTTTCCCTCCCCATTCAAGTGACTATTTACATACATGTATAATAAAATACAGTAGTGAGTACAAGCAACCCTGGTCCACATCCATAATGCATGTCACCACAGCTTAAAGCTCTAAAGCTCCAGGCTCGTATCCACATATTGGCTCCTAGCAGAGTGTTCAAGGTTCTGACTCACTCGTATGTACTTGTTCCATGCATCCCACAACACACTACTCAGGAAGTCACCAAAGTTTTCAGCATCTGAAGGGAGAATAAAAAATATCACAATTAGTACATGCACACTGCAAATAGTGCTTCAAGCAACATATCAAATATAAAAGACTATGCGCGAGTCTTGACAACATGGAGCAACTCTCTATCTGCATCCTAAATATGCTCTACAAACTGCAGATAATTTATTACAAACTCATTTTAAAGAGACTTAGTGTTATTGTGCAGAAACCACAGGAAGCATGAAACCATATTCAGTAAAGTGGCTCTGTGACCTTTAAAATGAGGTCAAGGTCATCAATCTTCAAATTTCGCCTAGCCCCAAATATGGACTATAATCCTGTGCAATATAAAAGTCCCAGCTTAAAAACCTCTTCAGTTATTGTGCGGAAACTAAAGTTAATTCAGGTACCACTGTGACCTTGGAAATTAGGTCAAGGTCACCCATCTTCAAACTTCGCCTAGCTTTTAATTAGAATGATACACCTGTACAGTATCAAAGTCCTAGCTCAAAAACTTCTTGAGTTATTGTGCGGAAACCACAGTTTAACTACAATCTCACTGTGACCCTGAAAACTGGGTCAAGGTCACCCATCTTCAAAATCGACCTAGCCCGTACAGAGAACCATAAAGCTGTGCAATGTAAAAGTTCTAGCTCCAAGGTATAAGTTATCATGCAGAAAGCATGAAACCATATTCAGTAAAGTGGTTCTGTGACCTTTTAAAAGAGGTCAAGGTCATCCACCTTCGAACTTCGCCTTGCCCTAAATATGGCCTATTATCCTGTGAAATATAAAAGTCCTAGCTTAAAAACTTCTTCAGTTATTGTGCGGAAACCAAATTTACCTCAGGTACCACTGTGACCTAGCTTAAAAACTTCTTGAGTTATTGTGCAGAAACCACAGTTTAACTACAATCTCACTGTGACCCTGAAAACTGGGTCAAGGTCACCCATCTTCAAAATCGACCTAGCCCGTACAGAGAACCATAAAGCTGTGCAATGTAAAAGTTCTAGCTCCAAGGTATAAGTTATCATGCAGAAAGCATGAAACCATATTCAGTAAAGTGGTTCTGTGACCTTTTAAAAGAGGTCAAGGTCATCCACCTTTGAACTTCGCCTTGCCCTAAATATGGACTATTATCCTGTGAAATATAAAAGTCCTAGCTTAAATACTACTTCAGTTATTGTGCGGAAACCAAATTTACCTCAGGTACCACTGTGACCTTGGAAATTAGATCAAGGTCACCCATCTTCAAACTTCGCCTAGCTTTTAATTAGAATGATACACCTGTACAGTATCAAAGTCCTAGCTCAAAAACTTCTTGAGCTATTGTGCGGAAACCACAGTTTAACTACAATCTCACTGTGACCCTGAAAACTCGGTCAAGGTCACCTATCTTCAAAACCAACCTAGCCCTTACAGAGAACCATAAACCTGTGCAATATAAAAGTTCTAGCTCCAAGGTATAAGTTATCATGCAGAAAGCATGAAACCATATTCAGTAAAGTGGCTCTGTAACCTTCAAAATGAGGTCAAGGTCATCCATCTTCGAACTTCGCCTAGCCCCAAATATGAACTATAATCCTGTGCAATATAAGTCTTAGCTTAAAAACCTCTTCAGTTATTGTGCGGAAACCAAAGTTAACTCAGGTACCACTGTGATTTTGGAAATTAGGTCAACGTCACTCATCTTCGACCTTCGCCTAGCTTTTGACTAGAATGATATACTTATACAGTATCAAAGTCCTAGCTCAAAAACTTCTTGAGTTATTGTGCGGAAACCACAGTCTACCGACAGACTGACAGACCGATCGACATGTGCAACGCTATATGCCCCACCTTCTTCGAAGGGGGGCATAAATATATAACAGTAGGACCTGCTTAATAACACCCTGTAGTTGGCATAATATTATACAGTTAACTTTGTGGAGGGGAAAATGTATCGCACTTCTGGGTGGGACCGCGGGATGGGAAAATAGGGACATACACCAGGGACTTGTGCAAGTCTATCTGGCCTGTAACACATACATCATAGCTAGTGGGTTGCGTTTGTGACATCACTAACACTTTCCCATATCACACTATGATCTCAGAAAATTCCCGCGCTTTCCTATTGCAAATGTGGCACACTTTTGGATCTTATAAAACACTATTTGAAAATGAAACATTTTGGTTTTCAGATATCATTTCTAACCACCCTAAACATCAACTTTCTAATTTGTGGTACCCATTCAATCAAGAGGACCTGTAATGGACAACACCAGTCTACTTTCTGATAAGATTATGCAGTTTTCTCAACTGGTTTATACATACATGTATACATATCTGTACACATATACACATAAGTATACAGAGACTAGCACACAAGCTAATCAAATGTGAGGCCTTGCCCTCACAGTATGTTTTACAATTAGACATACATGCACAAACTGCCACAATCTAGTCCTAATGCACACAGAAAAGGAATTTAAAATGAAATTCAATTATTTATCATGATGCCAGATTAATATTCTGTGTTTCTCCTTCCCTCATCACAAATGTTTGTCAATAAAAAAAATAATACCACAGTATCAACAGTGATATGTTGAGCACCAATCATAAATCCAATGTCCATAATATTATGTTATTGGTTTTTCTTTTTCCACATGCACAGCATATTTCATGATGTACAATATCCAAAAGCTTGCACTGAAATGATCTGCATCCCATAACTACTTCCAAGATTTCTGTTCTTAAAATGGTTTCCTCCAACATGATGATCTCTCACTGGACAAAACGCTGAATTTCAAGATTAAGTATTCAATCATCAATTTGGACCTTCCGGGAAAACATAGGCGACAATATCATGTGAGAAATGTGATACCAGTGAATTGTTCCAGCAGAGTGATGGCTGTACCACAGAATTCTGTATTTGTACAGGCTCTGTACACAGTGTCCTCAAGAAAAATGTGCAGTTCATTTGGTCCAGGAAGCCCCGTCAAGACACTCTGCGCTGTAAACATACACCAATTATTGACAATTAATCTCAGCTATACACATTAGATCTGTACTGCAGCTGCTATTCTAAAAAAAACCCACCTTTTAGATTGTCCCATTATGGGTAAATTTTTGGTATCCTACCTTCTTTGCTGTGTTGTCACTGATTATAATTGGATCATTCCATTTTTATCTGCATTTTCTTACCTATTAGTATGCTCAACACATAAGATAAATACAATGTAGGTTGACAGATGTTGATGAGCCTGCTCACAGCCCTTCAAATTGACTAGACAAATGCGGATGTGCTGTGCAACTTTCCAACAAACCATTGTTGCAAATGTATTTCTGTTTGTTATTTTACAAATCAAGTTGGATGCTGTTTAAGTCCCGAAATGCATACAATACAAGCGGCATGTCAGAGCCAACTGGTTCCCAGTTATAGTCCCACAACAATACACAGCCCCATGCAATACTGTTGATAAACTTGTTTTCATGTGCACAAAGTTTCAGGTTTTTTTCATTCTAGGTACTTAAAATAAGCCATACAAATTGAAAGCCCATAAGTGTTTTCCTATTAACATTTAATAGTAACCTTGGCATACAATGCACCATTAAGCACGTGAAAATTATTGAGTCAGCAGAAAAATACAACAAGGATTTGACCTTTACCTTAAGGTTATATATGATTACACGGGAAACATTTCCCTGACCCATAGATTATCTGTACCAAATTAGGAGGCAATAGGTCAAGAGGGGACAGAAATACTGTAGTTCTAGAAATTTTCGAGCTCGATTTAATTTTGCGCTTTTCGCACTACCACCTAAAGCACGAAATTAAAATGCGCGAAAATAAGTTGCATTGTATTTCACTACATTGTTTGGCATTGGATTGCGCGAAACTAAAATGCGCAAAAATTCTGTAATTTCAGAAAAAAATGAGTATGCGCGAAATTAAACATGCGCGAAAATTTCTAGAACTACAGTATAAGGCAAATACGATGTGTGGCGGTGGCAGAGACTGCGGCGGACGACAAGACTAAACACTACATGTATATCCATTCCCTTCTACAGGGGATGCGTAAAGCAACCCGCTACGTAGTTCTTGAGAAGAAATTTCCCATTTTTTGGAAAAAATAAATAAAAAATTTAATTAAACAGAAATTATTGCATCATCATCTCCTCTGCAAATTGGTACAGGACCACCATTGAAATATCCATGAGCAAAATCATGTAATGGGTTTTTCTAAAGACAGGCAGACGATGGCTGCAAATGGATTTTACAAGCTCTACTTACTGACAAGTTGGCTAAGCTGAAAGTTTGTGTCAAAACAGATCAAATTGCAGTGCCTTCTGTTTCATGTAAAAAAGGTCTTAGAGGGCGCCAGAAGTGTCCCTGTGCAAGTTCAAAGCAATTGCCCTGTGCTTTAGTAGAAATTTTTAAAGATTTTGCCAAAAACACAAAAACACACAAAGCATGAACAGTCCTGTGCTCAGCTGACCTTACACAGACTGAAGTGATCCTGTGAATTTCAGAATATCAAGGTCACCTTTCTTTAAAACCCTCATCATTATTGCTAACGCGAACAGATAACCTTAATGATTTTTCCAATGTTGAAAATTTGTTAAAAGTCAGAAAATGTCAGCACCATCATGTACAGAACAATGGGGTGGAGATCAAGCACATTGAATAAGTCTGAAGAGGATCCAAATTTTGATTTGGGAAAAACAGTCTAGAAAAACAAAAATGCACAAATATTCTTAATCAAGAGGGCTCTGATGAGTCCATGCTCAGCTGACTTGTGATGAACAGCAGAGACAAAAATGGTTAGAGTGCACTTTGGCTACCAAAAGAGCAAACTGGCAACCTAATATATATAATATATATGCCCTACCCCAAAGATTTCAACAGTTTTGCAGCAGTTAGACCAAACTAAAGAGCATTTTATTTCGTTGGAGAAAAGCAATTTTGGCTGAAATTCTCCTCCCTGAGACAGATCAAAGTGAAGAAGGCCCAACCTGACTGGCAGCAAGACTGGAACTACCTCACAGGAAAGAAAAAGGACAACAGTATGGCTCATCAATTCAGCTAAACATAAAATTTTCTAATCATTGGAACGTGACCACTTGCACAAAATTGGTAGAGACCCACCCAAGGTACATTCCAACCATGTCTGAAGTGAATCTGGTTGATGATTTTGGAGAAGGAAGTTAAAAATGTGACTTTCCATTGCAATCTCCATTGACTTGCATAGTAATGAACAGGAATGCATGCACTGACTGACAAGTACCCAAATTGAAAAATTTATTAAAACCCTATGTAATTTCGAAGAAATTGGCTACATGGTTTAGAAGATTTTTTTAAGACTTTGCCAAAAAATTCATACAAAATACAAAAATCACTGGCGCATGACTAATATTGAATAGACTTGGTAGAAACCCACCCAAGGAACATCACTACCAGGTTTGCAGAGGATCTGGCAAAAGGTTTTGGAGAAGTTGAAAATGTGAAATAAGAATGAATGACAAGGATGATGGACAAACCCATGACGGATGACATGACTATTCTATAATTTTGGAGTGTACCTATTTGAACCAAATTGGTAAATACCCACTCAAGGTGCGTCCCTACTATGTTTGAAGTGGATCTGGATGGTGATTTTGGAGATGAAGTCAAATACATGAATTGTGCACGGACTACCGGTCAACAGACAATGGACGAAAGATGAAAAACCATCTTATTAGAGCTCAAAATAAGTCTGCATTATCAGGTACATACAGCGTGTCTGACAGTTCAACATTCATTTATCCTGGCACACAAGCTCTGTCCAAGCCACCACAACCAACATTGTCTGGCCCAGACATGTCGCTAAAACCAGGCACAGGGTCAACCAGAACAACAGACTGATAAACCACCTGTTCAGGATAACATCCAACAGTTGAAGGCAAATGAACTTGTGAGAAGCCAGTCCCTGGTGGCACATACAGCCACTTGTCACTGCAAACTCACCGTTTTCCTCACACGTATGGCACAAACTTGTGAACACAATTACATACAGTAGACCATCCCTAGTGCCATCCAAGAAGTGGTCACACAAAGCAGGTGGTCTCCCAAAGGAGGATTGACTCTTGTGCTACCTGCCCAACAGTACCAACCTAACCAAATTTAGTTTTTCAATTTTGACCACCAGGATCGCGCGACAAGATTAAACAGTATTTCGCAGGAAGTGGGACACCACATTCAGCGGGTCATCGACAGCCATATTAAAGTGTATAGACATGAAGAAAGTGGGGAAGTTTGAAAGAGTGATTTTGATCAAGTTAAAGCTGTACTGTGCCTGAAATATGTCTGTGTACAATTGCAAGGTATGTACTAGGCTGTAGCAGTGATACGCGCAAATTGTCAAATCTTGACAAATATCCATGGATGTGTGGGGTTATGTTCCACAGTTTCACAGTTAAGCCTCTGCTGTGGTCATGATAGCGTGTCCACAGCGTGTCCCACTTGGTAACAGCAGACCAGTGTAATCAGTCATGCATGCGATCGTCACGATAAGGTGACAAAAGGGAGAACCAAGATTTTGTTAGGCTCCTATTACCCACAACCTCAAATCGTGATTTTATGTATACTTTTTATCTCATTCCATCTTGCAGTCTCATGTTTACTCACTTATTGGTATCATAAACATATTTTGAATTAGTCAACTTGTTTTGACAAGTTATTTGACCAAACTTGTACAAAATACGTCGGTTTTACTTATCTGGCATGGTGAGTTTCTGGTTGGGTAATTAAGTGGTCTTTTGTGGTCATTTTGGGTGGTCACTGGTCAGATTCTGCAGGTGGTCTCCCAAAAGAGGTAAATTATTACTTAGAAAGTTAGAAGGTGCTTTTGCAGAGTGAAAAAGATCACAAAACACAGGTGGTCTCTCAAAAGAGGGGGCTTTCAAAAGAGGGACTACTGTAGTATTCACTATCTTAAATATAGGTTTAATAGTAAGTACATGTATGTCCAAAATAGTGAAATTATTACTTCAATTAAATGCCAAAAATGCAAAAACTGAAAAGTTTTGCACATGAAAATAAGTCCATTTACAGTATGAGCAATTACTGGCCCAAGCTTGCATTGATTTATTAAGAAACTTCACCCGTCACTTCACTCTTACCAGATGTTGTGTTCTCTTATACATTTTCACATAAACTGACATTAAGACTACAGTGCAACTTGCATTTCTTTGTTTTCCTTCAAGGGGGTGGTACACTTTTATGCCACTTAACACAGAAAATACAACTTTGCTCCAAACATGTCCTTATATACATTAGACTTCAAATAAACTACATATTTTCTAAAAGTACACATCGCTGAAAGTCTTAAGAAATTCAATTTCAATTGCTTAGTTAAAAAACTTAAAAGTTACCTGTTTTTGAGGAAACACAACATGTATCAATGTTTGATTCCTCACCCAATGTATAAAACCACATGGTTGTATCTTGTCACACATTTCAGCTATACTACTGCATGCAAACTGATTGTAATCAATTTTAGCTATGAGGAGTAAATTCAAGGATGCCCAAAACTGAAGAAACTAAAAGCACAGCAGAAACTACAATGATGTGTGAGCTGATGTTTTTAGAATACATGTGTATGTGGCACAAAGTGAGAAAAACAAAGACCTTCATGAGGCCATTTCCATACAGCTTACCAATCACATCCCAGCTGACATGACAACTCTCTCAGTGACCATGTGTCTTCATCAGTTGAAAGCCCCACCTCAAATCCCAGAGAAGTTTTGTTCAGACCATAAGTACAGTACTCACTCAATTGGCACACCCTAAACTGAACACTATGTGAGCTGCTGCTGGCACCACTACATACCTGGGAAAACAAGGCTTTTTAACTCCACCGTCTTCTCACTTAAATTGTCTGCATCAAGTTTGTCCACAACCTGTGAAGTAACAAACAAACATTGGAACTCATTGCCTCTTTGAATAGGACTCAATCAACAGCTTTGCTTGGTGCAGGTTGGGCACACTGAACCCAACTCACCCCCAGCCAAGCTATTGACCTACATGTAGGTCATGCCTTCATCCATGGTCTTACATACAAATCTCAGCAAACATGTTTTCTGGTGACAAGAAAATTAAGTGGAAACATCAAGGCAGACAACAATTTGCACCTGGGCACTTTGAGAGAGGCAGACTTGACTGCAGCCTGTGTGTGTTATAATGTGTGTGTTATAACGTGTGTGTTATAACGTGTGTTACAATGTGTGTGTTATGTGTGTGTTATAATTCTCATGTTCTACAAGATTTCATGCCATTCACAACAAGGTACACATACTTTAATTATAATACCTGAATGCAATACATGTGTGTAACATAATTATATAAAACTACTACACACGAGGTTGAGGTCTCTCTATACAATCATGGGTGAGTGTGTGAACTGAAAATCTGACCAATGTGTGCTTTTATTTTACTGTAAAGTCAATTCAAACACAGCATTTTATTTCAACCTCTCTGGAGGGTCAACTTGGGCTGGAACACTGAATAGCTATGGTTGATGGGTGATCATTCATGCCATGTGCCAATGGATACCTGGTGTCAATGGAGACTGTTATCGTAATATTATATAAGTATCTCTTCCCACCTCCCTGGTTCCACATGTGCATTCTCCGAGTTACCAGGGCAAACAGTCGTTTCAGTATTTTCAAAACATGACTTACTATCTTAACTTTAATCTGCTCGCTCGGTTGTGTTTAAAGCAGTGATCATTGTTTGTTACAAATCTAAATGCAACACGATAGCCTCGCAATCTGTGCACGGTGGGAGCCACAGTGAAAAGAGAGCGCAATGCATTGTGGGTTAGTCATCCCTCCCAAGGTTCAATTCCCACAGAAACGGTCAGTTGCACAGAAGGCAATTGATTTGGATATCAAAGTGAATTGTGGCCACCAGTGCTCGGCAATGTTTGTAATTTGCATACATAAAAATGAATGAGGTGGGCTGAACATATCAAATTAAGCCAAGTTTTGGGTATGATTTGACTAAGTTACATTCAATTGAATCACTTTTGACCTGTGTACGTCAAACTTGGGTACAAGCAAGAACTATTTGCAAATGAAACAGTCATTGTAACTTCTCTTGCGATATACTTAAATATGATAATGTTGAGAAATGAAGTAAATTTTGTCGTTATAAATGAATTCTTTAAAGGGATTTTGCAGAAGCTTGACACTCGACACATGCTTTTATCTCATTAACCCAGGCAACAAGACACACAAACATTGCATGTTTGCTAACACTTTATGGCTCGCTACATACCAAAACCTACACTTGATACAAAACAATGCAAATAATAATACAATGTCAAATGTATTAAAACAACAAAGAATATATATAAATAGACCTCTTTTTGATGCCCCTTTTACCAAAATTGCGTGTGCTGCTCAAGGTCTCCCAGATTATGGTGTGCACGCTCATAAGTTGAGTGGCAAGAGTTAGTTCATGTTTTTGAACTGGGGAATGTTAAAAAAAATGCATTATCTATTGCTACATGTGTCATTGCGTCTGCCCCAGAGACATGTAACTGCAAAGTGTGACCACATTATGGGGTTATCTCATCAGCAACATTGACAACTGGAGTAGAAAATACCAGTATGCACTTTGCACAGTACTCTTTGTCCCATTCAGGGCACACGTGAGACAGTATATTATCTAAAGATTATGAGGGAAATCCAGCACTGTAATGTGATTTCCAAAATATGTAACTCTTTATTACAATCCCCACAGACTTACATAGTAATCAACAGGAATGCATGCATTAAGTGACTGGTACCCAAATTAAAAAATCATTAAAAATGAGGAATCCAGAGTGTCACCACTTAGTGAACAAATTTGATTTATTCTCCCACAAGCCACAGTTCCACTAAGTTTCAGAACAATCTGACTGGCAGTTTTGGAGAAGTTTAAAATGAGGAAAACACAAAAATCTGTTGAAAAATAGAACCATGACCACTTCAACACATTTAGTAGAGACCCATCCAAGGTACATTCCCACCAAGTTTGAAGAATCTGGCTGACAGTTGCAGAAAAGAAGTCAAAAAATGTGAATTGTGGACAGAGGAATGGATGACAGACGCTGGATCATACAATAACCTCAGTTGACAAGTCAGCTGAAGTAAAAACAATTAAAAACAGAATTTACTGGACCACGGCCATCTGAATTGATTGGTAGAGGCCCGATAAAAGTAGATCTCCACCAAGCCTGATGTGGACCTGGCTAACAGTTTTGTAGAAGGAGCCAAAAAAGTGAATTGTCGATGCAGATGGATGCATTGACAGATAAATAGACAGATGAATGGACAACAAAAGCCCATCACATGAGCCAACCTGACTGACAAGTCAGCTGAGCTAAAAAATTTCAAAAATCACTTGGCATAACTGGCATGGTTAAACAAACTTATTAGAGACCCCTGCACATAAACTACATATCCATCAATTTTAAAGAGAATTTGGCTGATGGTTTTGAAGAGGTTGAAAATGTGAAATGTGCACAGATGGGCAGACAGACAAAGGATGACCACCCATCCTGTAACCTCAGCTGGCTGACAAGTCAGCAGAGGCAAAAATATGTTTAAATCAAGCCTTGAATGACAAAAGCCAATAAAATACCCAACAAGACCAGGGGGGATGAAGACTAGAATCCAAAGGAAAGCCTCACTGGTGTCAAATATTAAGATTGTCATAAGAGACAGTTAGGACTGACTGTGTGATGCCGTTACATAGCAAGGGGCAGCATTGGTAACTGGTGTTATGTGAATGTCGTAAATGTAACACAAAGCTATGGGTGTCAAAACTATCAGTCCAACTGTCCACAAGATATACTGCCATGATCTTAAGCATTTTCTGGCATATCACTGGAATTATCAGACCCTCTGGGTTACTAAACAGAGAATGTGTAACGGTCTCACACGGCAATACTTAAAGTGAAATGCTCTAAAAATATTACTGAATAAAGGAAAAAGTATAGTAACACACAAAAGTAAAATCATACTGTGAAGTTATCATAATTTATTTATGGCCTTTCAAATATCAGCTTATGCAGGGAATACATGTCATAAATATATCAATAGTTTGTTCTTGTCACTGGATAAACTGTTTATGAGGCAAGCTCGCAAAAATGGCCAAAAGAGTGTGGCTCTACATGAATACAGCAAACTTCCTCTCCAACTAAGTGCCCTGAGAAAACCTTTGAGGGCTGCTAGGTGCTTCAGAAAGCTAGTCACATTCCAAGAGGATACTGAATCTGATTCTAGCTTGGCAAGTTGTTCTGTACCCAGAAACCGCATCCCCGTCAGGGTCACAGGTCTCTCACCCCCAGGCTACCATGTGGTGACCCCCCCCCCCCTCCGCCCATGCCCTCATGATGGGGTGCTTTACAATGTTCACCACACCTTTTCAATTAATGAGAAATTGAAGTTAAAAACATGAAGGCAGACAACAATTGACATTTGGGCAGTTTGGACAGTTTGGGCAGGAGAGCATTAAAGTTTGAAAATATTTGAATATTCAGAAACCTTGCACCTACTTTTTTGATCCACTGGCTGACTCTGGAGGCCTGCCAGGCATACTCCTGCTGCAGCTCCTTTTCTGTTGGCACACCAGGAGAAGGCACTGGGAACTTTTTTAAACTGCAAATGAAAAAAGTCTCTGAAGAAATGATAAAGAGAAGAGCATCATTCAACTCTTTCAGAGCCCAACTTTTGACTGAGTCAACAGCTTTACTCCGCGTGCATCAGGCACACAATGAGCACTGAGAAAAGCTGTTGACCTGGGATATTGTCTCTGGAACTACAGGCATGCTGGTACTTCAAGGAAAGGTCTTTTTAACAAGGAATAAAGATCTGGGATCCTTATGATAATTCAGACTAGTTTGATTTAAGTGGATTGACTTGAGTCATGTTTGGCACTGAAAGAGTTAAGCTACTGCCCAGCAACCAGGATGGGGGTCCCTGGCTTTCTTTAGTCCCTAGACAGCTCCAGGTGAAGCTGTTGACCTTGGACACGTGCTTCCCACAGGGATTCATATACAATTCTAAAATGTGTTTTACTCATGTTAAAATTAGTCCAAACACAAGCCGCTGACATTTGACCACCAGGCAGCTTAATGTGGACAGAGTAACAACCTCTCCCGCGACAGTCTGTTGCCTGATAAACCATCCAGTACTGTCAAGTATCCTATTTCAAGGAGCCGTCTACACCATACCTGCTCTCTTTGTCTTGTGTGGCCCTGGAGGAGGATGGACTGGGCTCAGACCTCTGCTCTTTGTCTTTCCCAGATCGTGGTCTACTTGCCCTATTCTTGCTACTTCTTTCCCTCTCATTTGATCTGCTACGATTTCCATGCGGGGAATTTTTTCTGCTTTTGCGGTAATCAGGGGAAGCCATTCTCTCCCGAATCTTATCACTGGAATGTTGGTGATGATGTGATGGACTTCTTTCTTTGCAGGCCCCTGAAAAAGGCTCTTTCTCTTCTTTTTTGTCACCATCATCATGTCTGTCTTGTGGCTCTGCAACAAAAATTTCATCACCGCACAAATAAGAGAGTTGTAAATTTCTACTCAGCAAAACATCTAACTTCTTATCAGGACATTTCAAGATCTGATTTTTTTGTTTTCATTCATTCCAGTTTGTCCTACTAATTTAGGACATCTGCTTTTCATTGAAATGATGGGTTTCCAGACCTCTAAACAACCACAAATGTGATGAACATTTGGCTGGCAGGCCATGGACTATACATCCACAAAAATATAAACCATACAATATTTTATTCTGACCATATCTTTGAGCCCCAACCTCAACTTTACCACACTCCCAAAGACATTCAAATATCATCTGCTTATTTCTTTCATTTCATTTCTGTACAAACAATACGTGTCACTCTATTACCAGATAAGACAGAAATAGGGCCTCACTGAAATGCTTGTTCCCTCTCGAGTCCTGTACTTGTCTGTTGGCATGTTGACGTCGCGGGGGAATCTCTTCATGCGGTCTGCCAAATGAGTTAAATTTCTCTTTCTTCTCATCGATGTCTGCTCTAACTGTGGGCCCTCTAACATCACCTGTCCAAACATTGGTCAAAATTAGTAGGCTTCAACTTGTTACATGCATTCATCATAACATCCAAGACATCACACCACAGTCTGTACAACATCCTATGGAGCCCAAAGAACAAAACTTTTCTGACCAAAAACAATAATAAATGTATGTGATACCTTGCTTGCTACTCACCAGTCAAGTCAGGCATATGTTAATAAAATGGCAGAGTGAACAGACCGTCCTCAGCGCACTTTGACATTCAACTGATAATAAGTCTCCCTCTAGGCTAGGGGAAGAGAATTTTGGAGAGGATTAACACTTGGCCTTCCCAATGCAATCCCCATAGACTTACATCATGGTTATCAATAGAAATGCATGCATTAACTGACACATACCAAAACTGAAAAATTCATGAACAAGAGGGGTGTGTGAACAGCCCATGCTCAGCTGACCTAGACATTCCTCACACTTGTAGCTCTGTGAACTTGGGATAGGATCAAGGTCATCCATGTTCTGAGTAGTCTGACCTTTACAGAAGAACACTAACATGTGCAACATCAAGGTCCCAGTTCAAGTACTTCTCAAGTTATAGAAAAGAGTAAAATTCAGGTATGTTGCAGTGTCATGCCACCTGTTGAACAAGTTTGTTTGACTTTTTCATAAGAAACATATTTAGAAAGTTTCAACTTAATCTTAGTGATGGTTCTGGGAAAGAAGTTGAAAATAGCAAAAACATGCAAAAAGTAATAAAAAATTAGAACACAATTGCAGTGCCAACTGGTGAACAAAATTTAGAACTAAGAGTCCATTGACGTGTCCCTGTGTGATATCAAAGCAATTGGGTGAGTAGTTTCAGAGAAGAATATTTTTTAAGATTTAGCTTTAACAGCTGACTGACAAGTGAGCTGTGCTTAAAATTCATAAAACATAGAGAAAATGGCAGTGTCATCTGTAGAACAAATTAATGTGTGGAGGTAAGTTTAGCAGAGGATCAGGGTTGTTCCTGTATTCATCTAACAGAGACACTTTCACTAAAAACCCAAGTCATACCTCAAACAAAATGTGCCAACATTGGCTGGAGTGTCATTTTACATTAACTGTATTCAGCAACCAGAAACAACTCTGCTTGCTAAGATTGCGGAAAAATGCAGGCCCTACGAGCAGCCTGTCCGTTTGGGATTCATGCTACCTACCTGAGGATCTGCTTTCCTTCTGTTCCCGAAATTTTGTGTGAGTGTCATGCATCTGTTGTATCTGGTCTCGTATGTTGCCAATAGCATCTGTGCCAACGGTTACCACCTCTCCTTTGGCCAATGCCAGGTCACTTTTCTCTGTTCAATATATAATAAATGTAATTCTATATGACAATATACACCACCCAGGTCCAAGTTTTGTCACACGATGTTCATTTTTAGCCTGCTCACAGGATTACAAGATGTTCTGGTGTTTGTCAAACATTTTTTTTTATCACACTTTGGGTTTCTCTCAACAATCTCAACCACATACTTGCCTCAAGTCATTTGAAGGGAAGGGTTACTTCAGGTTGGAATATTATAACCATATGGTCTCAGGAGAATGTTCACAGTACTGTTAGTTATATGCCAAGTACAACGTTAGGCAGCAAATCTCAGAAATACATAAACAAGACTGTGATAGTCCTGTGCTCAGCTGACCTTGCATGTACAAAATGAAGTAGTCCTGTGACCTTTCGAATTAGGTCCATATCACCTTTCTTAAAGATTGAACGCACAAACATAAATCAACTCAAACAGTTTTAAAATTATCAAGTGGACAGTAAAATTCATGAAAGTGACCCTGTGAATGAAATCAAGGTTAAACATGTGCTGTGTAAATATGGCTCACAGAGAAGACTTACCAGCATCAAAGTCCTAGATCAACTACTTCTCAAGTGATGAAGTGAAAAAACAGCAAAGTTCAGCAAGTGGTACTGTGACCTTGAAAATAAGGTCAAGGTCCCCCAGGTGCTGTAACCTTGGGAATAAGGTCAAGTCCCCCCAGGTACTGTGACCTTGGGAATAAGGTCAAGGTCCCCCAGGTAGTGACCTTGGCAATAGGGTCAAGGTCACCCCAGGTACTGTGACCTTGGGAATAAGGTCAAGGTCCTCAGGTACTGTGACCTTGGGAACAAGGTCAAGGTCCTCCAACTACTGTGTAAGTCTCCCCCCCAAACCCTGAATTGTATATGCAATTAAACAGAATTGGCCTAGTAGTTATGAAGAAAAAGATTTATTAAAATTTTTGACAAAAAATTAAACAAACAAAAACTAGACACAGCTTCAAAGCAAAGCGTTGACTGAAAGGTCCCCCCCAAACAAGCATGTAATTAGGCTGACATTTGCTCAAATAAGGCCATGGTTACATCAAAATCTAATCAGTTCATCTTGCCAGGTAAGATAAGCATATTGCCAAATTTGAGCAAAATACATGGAGGCATTCTGTAGATATCACAGTAATGAGTATGTGCACATCTGGACAGACGGACAACCCAAAAACATACAGGGTCCCCCCATGGGGCGGACCCTCAAAAATCATTGGGCCATTCCAAACCCAACCAAAGTACATAATAAAAAAGTTTGAAGTGAATCTGGTTGACATTGCTCTGGGAGAAGTAAAACAATAAGCAAATCCCCATTGGCTTACAAGGGAATGAATAGAACTTCATGCATTAATGGACGTATTCCCAACCTGAAAAATGTGTTAAACAAGACTGCTGTGTGGACAGCACATCCTCAGCTGACCTTGACAGTCAACCTACAATCAGTCACACCTTGGCCTACCGCTACCCAAAATTGCTCCTATACAATTGTGAAGCAACAGACCAAGCAATTTCGAAGAAGAAGACCATTCTAAGTGATTTTGTCAACAAGAGGCTCATGGGCCTAATGCTCTGCTGGCACCGTGGCTTCATTGCACCTGTTCACCTCAAAGTTGTGAGTCCTCAAGTGGCTTCTGAACATATAAAGCTTATGTGATTTCAGTGTATAAAATGTCCACCAGATGGCACTTTTTGGACAAGATTTTCCAGGATTCGAAAAAATGCAAAAAAAAAAAAAAAAAAAAAATGTTTTGCCTGAATGATGAATACAGAAGAACTGATCAAGTCCAATATTTACCGCCAGAACAAAAAGTTGCACAAGTGAAGTGCTCACTTACCCCATGTTGTATCTGCATCTGCCGAAATGCCCTTCATGAAAAGAATTGCCTCCAAATCTGGTCCTAAAACCAATAAAAATAGCTGATGAACCACACAGCATTGAAGAGTGGCATCCTTTGTTATCCCTGTCTTGCAGGTGCACAAATGATACCCCAGACCTGACCCTTCAAACCCACAGGTGTTGGTTAAAATGTAGTCTACACATTTGGTTCATTGTATTCACACTTTGTGTATTCGATTATTTCAAGAGGGCCTCAGGGAAGATTAGTATCTTGCTATACTGAGTTACCCTCTTTAAATAAAGATATATATAAAATCATGTCTGCAGACAGATGGTCAAACACAGACAGACAGACAGAGTTAGATAGGCAGACAGAGAAAGCAGTACACCCCTCAACAACTTCACGGGAGGAGGGAGCTATAATTAAAAGACACGGACAAAAGTGCCCTGTCTGAGTATCCTTCCATTTCACCTCAAACATCCAGCTCTACTTGGATGTTCTAAACGAAACGATTATCTTCAGCAAATTGGAGTGCTCTCAGTTATCCCATAATTTGGAAATCTTGTGTGAGCTTCATTTCGCGTGCTACAAAGTGGGCCACAGTTCCACACTCAGACTGGTAGAAAGCACATTACATTAAAGCTCAAACATAGACATATCCTTAATAAATGAGGAGAAAAAAAACCACCACAGGTCTCTAAAATATCTGGAATGTGAATGAAGGACAGATCAAAACAGAAATGTTAAACAGAAAAGGTGAACTGATCTGTCCTGCTTTCAGCAGTGTCTATAATTCTCTATTCACAAGTATCATGGTGGACCCATCTTTGAAAGTTTTTTTTTTCACTGATTTACACTTCTTCATAAAAGAATGGAATGGCTGACAAACCTTGCCTCTTGTTATCAGGGGGTTCCTTTTTCAGTTTTTGTCTTTGTTTCAGCTGTTTGACATTAAAGGACGGAACTTCCTTCTGCTCCATAGTAGCACCAGCAGTATCTGTACACATAAACACACAGTGAATTACCTTCATTTAGCCATTCTGGAGATATTCATCTTAACCAACTCCTGAACAGACATACAATAAAAGAGAAATTTGTCCTCTTTACCAGGATGAAACTGCCACATTAAGGATAATCTTTCAGAGAGCACGGGTTCTTACATTGTCAGGTTGTTTGCATTAGTTTTGCAGGCTAAACTTTAATTTCCAAGAAATATTTTTTCTTTTCTTTCTTTTTTTTAAAGTTTGTGTCATAATGATCCAAATTGTTTGGCCCAGAGATGCAGACATTTTGCAACACCATGCTCTAAGGCAAAGACAGGATGTTTCAAGTGCACATGATGCATCCAACTATGTAACAGGCCAAAACAATGTCTGAGCAGCCTTCAAAAACAAACAGGCCAAAACAATGTCTGAGCAGCCTTCAAAAACAAACAGGCCAAAACAATGTCTGAGCAGCCTTCAAAAACAAACAGGCCAAAACAATGTCTGAGCAGCCGTCAAAAACAAACAGGCCAAAACAATGTCTGAGCAGCCGTCAAAAACAAACAGGCCAAAACAATGTCTGAGCAGCCGTCAAAAACAAACAGGCCAAAACAATGTCTGAGCAGCCGTCAAAAACAAACAGGCCAAAACAATGTCTGAGCAGCCTTCAAAAACAAACAGGCCAAAACAATGTCTGAGCAGCCTTCAAAAACAAACAGGCCAAAACAATGTCTGAGCAGCCTGTTGTGCATTATAACCTTACAGTGTCATCTGAGCCACCTAACTCAGGCTAACTTAGGATTAACTAAGACCCAATTTGTACATTCAAAATGGAAAAGAAACATCTAATTTTACTTAATTTGGGTGTCAAAAACAATAAAAATCTCTGCCTGTGACTCAAATTGGTTGCAAGCCTAAAGGGTGGACCAGGACTGCATGTATAAACGATGTGCCTGTTTGATAGGTAAGGGTAGGCTCTCATGACAAGCTGTGCAGATCATTTGATGCTGACAGTCATTGGATGACAATTGAGACCAAACAGGTATTTTGTTGCTTCTTTGTTTTGCCATTTTTTTTTGTTTTGTTTTGTTTTGTACGTCACAAATAGCCAGAATCAGGCTAAAACCATTTTATTTTGACCAAAAATACAATGGTTTTGATCCCCCAAAAGGCACTAAAATATATTATTGGAAGTTGATGTGATTACAACAACTGAACACAGACTAACTCATTCAATGACAACCAGCACTCAAGTCCAACTACTTAAGATGACCTGCTCTCAATTAAAAAAAAAGATACTATATTGATGTTCCTTATAAAGATCTTGCATTCCAGGTCCAGCATGCCTATAGATGTAGAGACTATAATAGCCAACATCAACCTTTCTCGGTGCACTTTGGCCACATTGCACAATGTACCCAAAGTGCACCAACGAAAGCTGTTGATTCAGTCTAAAATGTGGCACATGCTGGGGGCTTTTAGACCTACGAGAGCCTTCCACACAGCTGTGGAGTCAAAACTATGCATTTACTGTGAGAGAGTGGAACAAGAGGCCCATGGGCCCAGTGCTCTGCTCACCGCCATCACCAAAAATCATTTTCTGAAATGTATTCCCTCCACAACCTTGACAAATTGATCAAAGTAATCCATGGTATGCAATATCAAAATTCCACATGATACACATTTGTGGTACATTTGGCATTATTTGCCTTATTCTTTATCAAGATTTTGAATTAAGCATTCTTTTCTTAAGTGCTTAATTACATTGAAAAAGCCTAGGTCAAACAATCAATGAGTCATGTGTGACCCCAAAAAGTAGGTCACCAAGTAAGAGTTTTATATACAATGTACTCAAGTGCACTTTGATCTGAAGGCTGAATTCTCTTTGTCATTGATGTCGAAACTACATACTACCATTCCAAATTCACCTCTCTTAACTCAACAGGTCTGGGAACCTCACGAAAATTGGTCAAGGTCACTGATATTACATAACATATTAGCATTGGACATGATATATATCCTATAAACATGGCATGTCTATTTCAATTATTTGTCAAGATATGGAAGTTTGATATTTTAACTCATAATTTCTATCAAATGAAAGCAGCTCGCACTAGTACCATAAGCAAATGAGATTTTGACCTCTTCCACAATCCCACTTAATTTCATGAAGATCCATAAATAATGAAGAATGCTGGAGTGGTCACAAGATTCTCACATTTTGACCTGTGTATTCCATAATACTATAGGTGGTGCCACCAACATTAACGTTGACATAGATTTTCATACACTTTACAAGTCCTAAAAGTTACATGGGTCTAACTCAAAAACTGTGGGGTACAGAGCATTCACAAGATGACTCCTATATTCCAACTGGCCATTTGACCTTGACCTTCAACTCCAATAAAAAAATTGTTATGTTCAAAATGTGCGCCCTGCATCCAGCTTTCCATACATGGTCTGTTTGTTCAAATTGGGCAATAACTTTTTGAGTTATTGAAGATAAACAATAAACTTGGACATGCACCAAAGTCCATAATCATTGGGTCACAGTGACCCAAAAATGATCCACCTAATAATTTTATGTACAATGCAATCATGTGCAATCTTGATCTGGAGGATCAATTCTTTTTGCCATTAATGTCCAAGCTACACCTTGCCATTACAAAATCACATCTTTCAACTCTACAGGCATGGTGACCTTACAAAAATAAGTCAAGGTCACTGATATTATATAGTACGCTAGCATTGGATATGGTCTATATATCCTTTAAATTTGGCAAGTGTAATGAAATTATGTTTTGAGATACGGAATTTTATATCTTTAAACACATTTTGGCTTATGGTTTCCACCAAATTACATGTGGTGCCACTAGTATCATAAGCAAATGTGACTGACTCCCTCCACAATTCCACTAAATTTTGTGAAGCTCTATTCCACTTTAAAGACACTAGAGTGGTCACAAGATTTTCATATTTTGACCAATATATTGCATAATTCAGCAGGAGGCTCCACCAATATGGAACTCGACCTACATTTTGCATACACTTGGTCAGTCATTAAAAGTTATATGGGGTTACCTTAAAAAGTTTGAACTGTCTCGAGAACACAAGCAAAAAGTTAAGATGGAGAGGCAGAATGATAGATGGACAGACTTGAGTGATCACATAACCTCTGCGACCTTTGGTCAGCAGAGCTAAAAAGCAGAAACCAATATGCTTTCCATCTGCAGGCATAACATGTTAGATGGTGAGATATTGATCTGATATGTTTAATCTTGTTGGTAACATGCGCTGACCACTTTGGAATAAATGCATTTTTTAGCATGTGAAGGTTTCATAAGTTCTACAGAAAATCTGCTTTTGTTCTGAGTATTGTAACCATTAAATGTTTACTTGCAAATTCTAATATGCTAGCAAAAGATTATTGACATGTTTGTAATAAAATTTAAGTTGTTCCCACATGTGAAGGTAAGCTAGCTTTATTAGTTTCATTTTTTTTTTTAATGGTTTCTGTTGTGCCTAGCAGTTACTATTTGCCACAGTTCTGCTTCCCGTTTTGTGTTATTCTTTTTTTTTTTTTTTTTGTCGCAGTTTGTCAGGCCTGTCTAATTTGTGACACCAGTACTTTGATGAGGCTTCACTAAAAAACATGGTAAATTGTGAAGAGTTGATTTCAGTAATAAAGTTTTTCAGCTTGTTTACAATACCTTTGGCCTGGCATACTTTGGATGTTATTTTACTTGTGTGGCTCTTCCAGCTCATATGTTTATCAATAGTTATACCAAAAAAATGAAACTCATCTACACATCCCATTCTTATTTTATTTCTAGAGAGGGGATCTTCTTCTTTTTGGTGGAGAATGAAAAACCATCAATTTTATTATTTTTTTTTTATGTTAAATAAAAATCTGTTAAGCTTAAGCCATTCATCAATTTTGCATGACCTCTCTATTAATAAGATACATTTAACTGGAGATTGTTAATAGAACATTTGCAGGGTACTACATAAGAACAAATCATAATCATAAAATTTGAAATTTTGAAGATAATTTAAGGCTTTATTAGCCCTGAAATTAAATCAGGTCATCAGTGGGGAACCAGCACAAGACTTGTTTTAGTGCCATTTATCCCGAGAAAAGTCATTTTGCTAACACAATTATATAAGCTTGAAATGGCCAATGTGCCATTTAAGTACATGATGATAAGTACCCGGTCCAGGATGGAACCTCAGGGAGCTGTCATTATGTTAGTCATTGTATATGTTTTTATCCAGGATGGAGCCTAAGGGAGCTGTCATTATGTTAGTCATTGTATATGTTTTCATTTCAAACTCTACATAATGTTTACAATTGGACAGTTAACTATTTAGTAACTTTAGAGGTTAACCTCTAACTGTGCAATATTCTAGTTTCTAGAGCAGCATTCTGTGATTGAGGCTGCTGAATGCTTTGGATAAGGCCATGTAAATATTGCTGGTAGCAGTTTTGCCTTTAAATCATTAAATATTCTGTGAATCAGTTCTGAAGCAGGCAGCTCTGTTGAGTGTAACTCTTGAGATCCATATTGATAATATAAATTGTGTATAACAGTATAGGAGACAATCTGTTTACTTTGTGTAGAAAGGTGTGAAAAGATGATTGACATCACCTGCACTTGCTTGACCCTTCGTCTCCGGCAACTCCTCAGGCTGCAACAACATTCACTCTGCATGAGACTTAGAACAACATTCACTCTGCGTGAGACTTAAAACAATATTCACTCTGCTTGAGACTTAAAACAACATTCACTCTGAATGAGACTTAAAACAACATGTAGACAGTCAAAATAATCCTTTAATTTACCAAAAATATTAAAAGTTTTTGGTGGACTACTGAATTCACTTTCTCCATGTTACCATGGTTATGTGTCTGCAAGGCAGTAAATTCTATTATCATTCTGATTATATAGTCATAGTTAGCCAGTGCAGATGGGGTTTTGTATGTTCCATAAATCTTGAATTTTTAAATTGTCAAGTCAATATATTTTACTTTTCATAAATTGTAAATTGCCCTATTTTCATGTGCATGCATATTTATGGTTTTCATGGTTTTTCAGACACAAACAAATTTGCGAGTTCCTGATTTCCCAACTGTACACAAGCCTGATGACTGGATTGTTAAATATGAGTCATAAAACAGACGCTAAACATTCCAATGAGTATAATCCTAGGAAATAATGACATGTTTGAGGAGGGTAATCTAACCTGTCTGACAGTCTGACAACTTTACATTTCCAAATTTGTACATACACTCTGGGCATGAAAGCATGAAAATAAAGCCATGTACCGAATCACAAGTGATACTGTAACAACCCCTCATCTCTGGGACAGCTTTAACATTGTTCTTGCTGTAATTTGAACTTTGTGTTTCAAGAAGATTTAATACATCACAGAAATATTTTCCACAATTTTTACAGTGCACTGCAGTAAAGTAAAAACAATAACGTGTCTTCATACATACCATTGCTAATCCTTCTTCTACCAAGATTTCTGACACGGATTTGACAGCGGAGTTATGTCTGAAAGAGCCCAAGATGACAGCAGGTAAGACAGCAGGTAAGACAGCAGGTAAGACAGCAGGTAAGACAGCAGGTAAGACAGCAGGTAAGACAACAGGTAAGACAGCAGGTAAGACAACAGGTAAGACAACAGGTAAGACAGCAGGTAAGACAGCACAGCTACAATTACAAACTGTTTGTAACTTGCTCCCAGGACAAGTTACATGTGACTGTCTACCCAACTTGCCTTGACAGACATGAGCTTGTCCCACCATTTACATCAACGAACTCCAATAAAAATGTTAGCTACTTGTTTTTAATTTACTTGTGTCACAGGTCATCCATTGCCAATACTCTGCAAATCAGCTGAAGTCTCAAGTCCAAATACATCAGCACCTTCCAGACATAATAAAATAGATTACTATAAATTGGAATAAAATGAATTGAACAACAACATTGGTTGTTGTCAATATTTATTAACTAGGACACTGTGATTGCACACAATCACTGGAATGTCTCACTATCGCCCCTGTTCATCCTGCCCTTAAACTACCAACACATTGCTCTCAATGCACAAAAAAGTTGAAAATTTAAGATCTTTCCTTGAAGATAATCTGTGTAACTTTCTGAGCATGTCATGGTCAAGGAGAGATAAAAAATGAGAAATTTACTTTTTATGACCCCCTTACCACCAATGGATATGGTACATTATGTTTAAATAGCAGATTTGTCTTCATGTGGAGTACAGTATACGAATCAGTTAATGTCAGTGACAAAATTGTAGTTGAGTGGTATCTTTATGGAGCTGTCTCAATAGAGAGATTTCCTTGTATCTATAAAACGTGAATTCACACCAATATATATATATCTTTTATGCCATATACCATAACATTACGTGTATTTGTTTAAACCCTTAAACCACTGATATAAGATTGAGTCAATAGCTTTCCTTGAAGCACTTTATGTGCAATGCACGCAAAGTGCCCCGAGGAAAGCTGTTGACCAAGACTACTTTTTGCTTGAGACTAGGCTGGCTGGTTTTTGAATGAAAGGTACCTTTATGAGGAATTTGAATCTTTTAACCATTATATGTTTACCAGTAATGAGAAAAACAACTATAGTCGTGATTAGCACCTTAAAGGTGAAACAAACATGTTCACATTATATCTATGCATATATGACAAGCTGATTTATTCAGCATTGTAAGTAAGAATAATTAAGTTGGTTGGAGAAAAAGAGTATCATGTCTATTATGACAATAACAATAATGGTCAGTATCATGGTGTCATATTCAGTACATGAAATAGTTCAAAGTAAAAATTGTTATTCAGAGGCATGTAATAGAAAAATTAAATACAATTCAGATCAGAATGGTTTACCTTTTTTGTTTAATAGTAGTTGAGAAGTGGCCCACAGGATATCATGATCACTACTGTATAGAATGCAGACTGGCACATTAGAATATACATGATCCAATGAGGAATCAGTTTCACGGGCACCATGTTTAACATATTAGTGAAATCCCAGTTTCTGCAGTTTTTTCATTGTGGTGGGATCATGCTTGTTGCAAAAGAGATCCAGAACAAAATCTCAAGCTATAATATGCATGGTTTTCCTTAAATTGTCACTTTTTTAATCACAGTTTGTAAAGTTAAGTTAAATGAATCTGTGGCAAATTTTGTGCTTGAATGAAAATGACCTGTGCCTCTAAGGCAGTGTTGTGTTCCATGGGTAAAAGTACTGATTCACACATTGCTGACTGTTTGTTGTAACTACAAACTCACAGCATAATGTAAATAGGCCACACTGACCTCAAAATTTAATCAGCTAATGAGAGTCCAGGAATGCATCAAATTTGAGAAAGATCCATTGGGGGAATTTGAAGATAACGTGCTAACAAAGGCGAACGGACAACATGAAAACATGACTCCGCCCCCCCCCCCCCCCCCATGTGGGGGAGGCATAAAACAGTGCATATGAAAATTGATGTGCCCTGGATCTTTTATTCATTCCAACCAATCAGGAGGTCTTAGTGAAATAGCTCCACAATGAATTCCCCACTTGCTACATTTGTGCCACAAAGATTGTTTACCAATAGCACATACCTCGTGGGATACTTTTGAAACTTAAGATGCTGTGAATAAAGTATTTTTCTTTCTATAGTTTTCTTCTTTTTTGCTACTGTCAAATTATGACTCGCTCAATGAGAAACCATGCTAAAAAAACAAAGGCCCATGGGCCTAATGCTCTGCTGGCACCCTGGTTATCTTGCACCTGCATCTTCATTTCAAAGTTGCGAGTCCTCAAGTGGCTTCTGAACATATAAAGATTATTGTATTTGTGTCTTTTTATGTAAATTTAATGTATAAACTGTCTAACAGATGGCACTTTGCTCCCCATGTAATAATAGCTTATTTGTACGATTCCTGTGATGGATATTGTTGCATGTGCCAAGAAAACAATATCAGTTGACAGTTGACAGTTGCTTTATTCGGCCTAAATATATATTGTGTACATAGTATAGTCTTCAGATGTTTAAACCGGGAGACTCTGCACTAAGACTCCAGTGAGTCGCTATCGTGCAGGCCACCCTCAAGATACATAAATTTATTACAGTACTTAACAATGATTCATACACTGCACGCAAAATAAATTTAAGTAGACCAAACAACAGAAGAAATATATAGAGTTTAAATGATTATGGCTTATTACATATATGACAGTTAATGTTACAGTTGGTCTCATAATTGTTAACAATATAATTCTTAGCATACTGCGAGAAACCTTTAAAAGAGTGAGTGTCGATCTTTGTCATGACTATCTCCGGTAAGTAATTTTCATTAATTAAGTCTGGTATTTTATGTCTAATACATGATCGATTAAATTTAGTATTTGTGAAGAGTATTGGCATGGTTGGGGTTAAGATTGGAATGTCATGGATTGTTGCCTCAAATCTGCTTGGGGGGCACTACCGTTCTTCTAGTTCGCTCAATTTGTGGCCCTTGTTGATAGGCATCATACAGAGTGTTAAAATAGTAGGGTAACATATGATTTTTGAATTTATAGTATGTTTTGATACAAGATAACTTAAATATGTCATTAAATTTAAGCAGGCCACATTCTTTAAAAAGGGGGGATGTATGTGTATTGTATTTGCTATTGCTGATCCATCTTATTGCTTTCTTTTGCAGCTTGATAAGTCTGCCACAGGAGTGGAACCCCCATGCAGTTATTCCATAGTTCAAATGAGATAAGAATAGGGCATTGTAAATCAATTGGAGAATGTGTTTGGGCAGTAGGTTTTTCAGTTTGGAAAATATGCCACATACCCGTGATAATTTGCTTGAAATAAAATTTACATGCTTATTCCAGGTAAGGTTATGATCAATCAAGACACCTAAAAATTTAAAACTCTCCACTTTCTCAACTGGTCCGTTGTTAATCATTATATTTGGTATTTGGTGAGGGGATAAGTATTTTTGTTTGGAGTGGAAGATCATGAACTTAGTTTTATTTACATTTAGTGATAGCTTATTGACAGCCAGCCAGTCACTAACTTTTTTTAGTTCTTTATTTATTTGATCGGATAATAAAGATTGAGACAATGTTTGGGGGATAAAATTACAGACTGTGCTTAATAGGTTTGTGTCATCAACATACATAATTGAGGTAAAATTACTGGCTGTGGATAGGTCATTAATGTAAATAAGAAATAGAAGAGGGCCCAGGAAAGATCCTTGGACCAAGGACCCAAGGCACATCCCCACCAAGTTTGAAGTGGATCTGGCTGACGGTTTCGGAGAAGAAGTCTAAAATGTAAATTGTTGACGGACGGACGGACGACGGATGGACGTAGGACGGACGGAGGACCATAAGATAAGCTCAGCTGAGCTAAAAAGTGAGTAATTCAAACCCTGGGCAGATTAAATTATTGATTCCCTGGTCCAGGTATCACACACATCTACATGTTGATGGCTCACACTCAGGTCAGTGTGGATTGTGTTGATGTTCCTTGTGCACTCTTCAGGCAGCTTTCAAAGTCAATACAATCATTAATGTTGCATTTTGGGATACATTTACTGTAACTTGGCTTTAAATGGATAATTTATAACATTGCTTTGCAGTTTTTATGTAGGCTTTATTACAAGATGAGGAGTTCCTGTACTTACTCTACCAGTATATCCACCAACACTGCACTGCTCGGCCTGTCCATTCCAATGGCCTGTACATCCAGTGTTTTGTCCAAAACCAGTTCTTTGAACCTCGTCACAGCTCGACTTATCCAGGTGTTTGCTATCTGTAATAAAAGCAATCTTCTACATTCCAGTAGAGGGTGAGCAACCTGTGATGCTACAGAATCGTACAACAAGTGGACCTGTGAATGACCACATTCACAAATGTGTCTGTGCTGCCCCCTGGTGTAATACCTCTCAGTTCACACACTTCACCTGTTTAATTAACTCCTAATGTGCAAAATTACAACAAAGTCCATCCTGGTATTTTAAAGACAACCAGTAAAAAAAGTTAGCCATGAAGCAGACATATCATGACATACATGATGCATGCTGTAGTAAGTTAAAAGGTCACAATGACTGATGTATGGGTCACAGTAACCCAGAAATCTGATCGGTAGATCTTAGTCTGATTAGCTCCCCACACCCTAATTTTGTTCAAATCCAATCAAAACTTTGTTATTTATGGGGGAAAACATGTTTTAATATAACAAGATCCGGTTTAAAGTCAGCAAATCATCAATTAGGGAGCCAAGTGCAGTGTCAGTGCATTATGACAGTGATCATCTCACAGAGCTAAAAAGCCTTATGAGATATTGCAAGCACAGTACTGTTACAAGAACACTGCTCTGTTTACATGCTTTACTTCAAATGTTGCATGTTTATATTGGCACAGAAAAAGAAAACTGCATTGACTCGCTGAACACAATTATCATGTTAACGTGAGCACAAGTGACTGAGACCAATATTTATCAATATTGTAATCATGATCCTTCTGTGTGTGTATTCATTCTACCGATCAGTTCACTTTCCAAGAATGGCCAGTTTTTACTGCCTCATTACACCATTAGCATGTTCATGCAGCCAAAATCGTGTGGCTACTTGAATATTGTGTGAAAACCAAATTAACCAAATAGCATTCAGAGAACGGATTACCTTGGCGCCCACAATTTTTTCCCCAATTTTGCGATTTTTTTTTATACTTTGCAATAATTCACTTTATTTATATTTTCCATACTGTTGTCTATGAAATGAAAGAGCAATTTTGGATGTGTTCTTTGGGTAAGTTCTGGTGACAGAGATAATTGTACTGTGTGTCACTTAGATGACCATCAAATAAATACTTCAAAAGTTATATAAAAAGTTTAGAAATAATGAGAGGAAGCTGGTTTTCAATAGGAATGTGCTCCACTGTAATGCCCGTACCACTGATGTTCGCTCAGCAAAATCTGTTGAAACATTCAAATCTCTACACTGCAAGAGAGTACCTGCAGAACTTTTAATCAAAATGTGGTTTGATACATTATGTTTGTTGTCATTGGCATAATGGAAACAGGTAATTGCTGGATGCTGATGGGACAGCTTTTATATTAATTTATTTTGTGTTTTTACTGTACTTTTTAAATATTGCTATATCTTTTGTATATTTTCTTTCACGGCTGGGCCATGATGAAAACTAGCAGGTATCCACTAATCATATATTACCCAGGATAATCCATCCATCCATCCATTCATCTATATCTCTGATAAAAATTTGGTGAAGCTGCATTGGATCCTTTTTTGAGATATTATAGTAACGTCGTCCCCTTGGGCACCACTCACACGGTTTTGAAGATAATTACTTTAAAGTTACATACATAAAAAGGTTATTCAATACATAGAAGAAGCTGGTTTTAAATAGGAACCTGGTCCATCATAAGATGCATCTCTGAGAAAAATTTGGTAAGGCTGCAGTCAATATTTTTTGTGATATCATGGTAACGTCATTGGGGTTGATGCCACTCAGAAGGCCCTCACACAAATGAAGTTAAAGTTTCATAAAAAAAATTGAAAACAATCAAAGGAAACTGGTTTTATATAGGAACTTGGTCAATCATGAGATACATCTCTGATAAAAATTTGGTGAAGCTGCGGTCAATATTTTAAAAATATAATGGTAAAGTTGTTGACGCCACTCAGATTGCCTTCAAATAAATACATTAAAAGTTTTACAAAAGGGTACAAAATACTCAGAGGAAGCTGGTTTAAAATAGGAACTTGGTCCATCATAAAGTCCTTCTGTAACAAAAATTTGGTACAGCTCCAGTAAATATTTTTTTGAGATAACGTGGTAATGTCGTCAGGGTTGACACCACTCAGATGGCCTTCAAAAAAATACAGTAAAAGTTTTATAAAAAGTTAAAAAATAATCAAAGGAAGCTGGTTTTAAATAGGAACCTGCTACAACATAAGATACATTTCTGATAAAAAAAAAGGAAAGTTGCGGTCAGTATTTTTTGAGATATTGTGGTAACTTCATCAGGGTTGACGCCACTCAGATGGCCTTCAAATACATACATCAAAAGTTTCATAAAAAATTTTAAAATAATGGGAGGATGCTGGTTTTCAATAGGAACCTGGTCCATCATAAGGTCCTTCTGTGACAAACAATTTGGTACAGCTACAGTAAATATTTTTTGAGATATCTCTGTAATATCAACAAGATGGATGGACAGATAGACAGACAAACAGGGAAGGGGACGACAATACTCTCTGGCACTTTATGTGCCGAGGGTTAAAATGACTCTGTGCCCTTGGGTATTGGGTCAAGGTCACCCATCTTCTTTGAACTTGTCCGAGAGCTGGTGCAGGAAAATATGTATGCACAATATGAAAGCCCTATGTCAAAAACGATGTGAAAACTATCTGGACAGACGGACACACATACAGAGGCATGCTTAAACAAAGTATTTGCTATGTATGCAAATTGGGGGGGGGGGGAGGGGGGCATAATGACCCTTTTTCAGACATGCAAGACAAGAGTGTGCTATGAGCAAAATTTAGAAGAGATGAGGGATGCAGTATGTTTTATTGTCAGCCCAGGTGTTTTTGATTACCTGTGTGCATTCTAGTACAAATGCCAGTGTACAGGGACTGAGAAAGGTACCACAATATCAGTAGTCAACCTAACAAACATTCACAATTATGCATAAATAAGTACAGTACAGTGCCATGGAAAGCAGACAACTCACAGGTTTGATAGCTGCTTGCTTGGTCCGCCATGCTTGTGGAGACAAGTGATTGACATCTAGAGCAAGTGGAATCTCCACCACGTTGTCCACTGTTACAAATTCTGTGTTGCCAAAGTCAATATAGAACGCATCAACTTCATTGTGTTCTCTGCCCAATAAAGAAAAGCACAGTGGACACCTTTGAAAAATAAACGTTTGAAAAAAGTTATCCTGATTATTGGGTACAAAGCTACATACATGAAATTTTTTACACAGATTCCAAAGAATATTAACTGCCTCTACCACAATGCCACATTGCTAGTAGTCCGCTCCACCCTGCCCTGCAGACAGAGAGGGCTGACCTCGGTTCGTTACATCATGCATCCTACCACACAAATGTATGTGTGTACAAATTTTCAAAACTGTCATGTACAGCAAAATATAACAAGAGAATCATGTTGGTCCTGTGCTCTGCTGACTGAAATCTTTTTACTGCTGTATAGAGACCCACCCCAGGTACATTGCCATTAAGTTTGAAGTGAATCTGGCCAACGGTTTTGGGGAAGTCAAAATTGTTAATTGTGGACGACATATAAACAACAGATGGTTAGTCATAACATAAGATCAGCTCAGCAAAAAAATCATAAAAAAGTCCAAAAATCAATGGAGCATGACCATTTAAACAAATCTGCTAGAGACCCACCCAAGGTACATTGCCACCAACTTCACAGTCAATCTGATTGATGGTTTTGCAGAATAAGTCAAAGATGTGAATTAGCATTAGAATGGCCATTGACTCGAATAGTAATCAATAGGAAAGGTACATTTACCGATCAGAACCCAAATTGTAAAAATCATTAAAAATCAGGAATCCAAAGCAGTGTTACCTGGTAAACAAGTTTGTTTGACCCTTCCACCAGGAACATATCCACCAAGTTTCAGCTTAATCTGAGTGAGTGATGGTTCTGGAGAAGAAGTCAAAAATTACTATAACACACAAAAAAATCATAAAAAAGGTTAGAAAAAAATTGCAGTGCCATGTGGTGAACAAATTAAGATCTATGAGTAATTAGAAGTGTTCCTGTGTAATATCAAAGCAATTGGGTGAGCAGTTTCAGACAAGAAGATTTTTAAAGCTTTGCCCAAAAAAAAGGACAAAAAGAATTTATAAAAAATAAAAAAAACTGTTGGAGCATGACCATTTAAACAATTTGGTAGAGACCCACCCAAGGTACATCCCCATTACATTTGAAGTGAATATGGCTGACGGTTTTGGAGAAGAAAATGTGAATTGTGGACAGACAACGCACAATGGACCCTCACAAAAGCTCACCTGACTGACAAGTCAGCTGACCTAAAAATCATTAAAAAATTAGAAAAAATCCCAGGCCACCTGGTGAACAAATTCAGAACAAGGAGTCCCTATGAGTGTTCCTGCATGATATCAAAGCAATCTGGTCAGCCGTTTCAGAGAAAAAGATTTTTTAAGATTTGCCCTCAAAAGAACAAAATACTCATTAAAAAAATCAAAACAAAAACAAAAACAAAAATCACTGGAGCATGACCGATTGAACAAACTTGGTAGAGACCCATCCAAGGTACATTGCCAGCAAGTTTGAAGTGAATTTGGCTTACGGTTTTGGAGAAGAAGTCAATTGTTGATGACAGACAAAAGACCACTATAAGATAAGCTCAGCTGCTGACAAGCCAGCTGAGCCAAAAATCTTCAGACACATGTTGGCTCACAATTTCCATCAAATCATAGGTGGTGCCACTAGTATCATGTGCAACCCAGATTTTGACCTCCTCCATAAATCCACTACATGTCATGAAGATCTATCAAAAATTAAAGATGCTGAGTGGTCACAATTTTTTCACATTTTGACCCATGTATTACATAAGGCTGTAGGTGGCGCCACCAATGTCCCACTTAACCTAGATTTTTTTAAACTTGATATGTCCTGAAAGTTATAAGAGGTTAACTTGAAAACTGTGGACTGTATTGCATTCACTAGCAAAAGTTTACATACAGATGGAAGGTCTGATGGATGAATGAAAGACACGAGTAACCATATAAACTCTGCAACAATACAGCAACAGAGCTAAAAATGTCTCAAGAAACACCCCCACACGTTACAAAATTTTGGAAAAAAAAAAAGAAAGGTTTTGGAACCAACAAGTATGCTAGAAACTGAATATAACCATTTATGATTTGAAAAGTTATACTATAAGACGGTTGTCATAAATAGCTTTTTAAACTTCCAACACTCTACTACAACTAAATGTAACCATGTGCAGCTTAATAACATGGACATATTCCTTCTCGGGACAAAAAGAACTCACCCAAACTTTTTTCCATAACTTTCAAAAGTAGTTAATTTGAAACATTTATGAAATTGTTACATAAGAAAGTCTTTGTTATGAACACTCCATTTTTGTGGATTCAAAGATGATCTCCAATGGTAATTGCTTAGTAGCTTAGTAATTTAATTTTTGCTTGAAGGGCAAGGCAAAAAACCTACATATTGTTCCAAGTACTTACATTTCTGATTTGTAAAATTTGTCCTGTGACAAAGTACATGTATATTGAAAAACTTGATTTTGAAGACAGGCCTATATAAAAGTTATACAGACAAGCAGGCTTGTCCCACAAAAGGAGTTTCTCTAAACAGTGGAGATGAGAAAGCAGTGGTGAACAGTGGCTTCCAATGTGGAGGAAAGTCGTAAATTGGACAGACAGTTTTGGAGAAGATTTTTTCCCCCAAGATTTTGTCAAAACAATTAAAAGGCAATCAGAGATTGCTGAATCCATGCCCCCCTCTGGTAGTGGGGGGAAGGGGGGGGCATTATTAAACAAAAGTCTTAACAAATCTAAAAATCATAGGAGCAGGACTATTTAAACAATCTTCCTAGTAGAAACCCACACAAGGTACATTGCTACTAAGTTTGAAGTGGAACCAGCTTATAGTTCTGAAGAAGTCAAAAACGTGAATGGATGGATGGATGAATGATGGACAACAGACCATCCGATACGCTTAGCTGGCTGACAAGTCAGCTGATCTAAAAACTGTTCTATACCTGCTTATTGTAGCAACTCTTGCACGTAGCCACTTTGCAACATCAGCACTTCGGGCAAGTACCACATGGCCCTCTTCAAGCATATCAATGTCAATCTTTCTTTCTGTGTTCTGTCTCCCAGTTTCTCCAGCCTCCTGGATTGAAGCCTCAAAATCTTTGAACTGTTCAAAACTTTCATCTGTCCATATGGAAAAGAAAAACACTTTATCACTCTGGCTCAAAATGTAATGGAGTAAATTCTACTGTCACAGCTGGACTGGCATCAGTCAGAGCCACAATATTTTCAGATCTTGTCACAGTTTAATATGGTCCACTTAAAAGATGGTAGCCCCATTTAGTCGCTATTTTACTCCTTTCAACTGTTCAAGTCACTGTACCCTACATAAGGAACTTTACAGAGCTTTTCTTCCCTTTTCTTTTCATTTCCCATGTACTAACTAGGAACAGAAAGGGATTAGAAATTTAAGTGTTTGTAGTATTTTCTGAAAATGCTGAAACATTGAACCATGCTTATGTCATGTCACCAAGTGCCTTCCTCACAGAGCAAAAGTTTTTGCTGAACCCTGTACTCGAGAACAATTTTACAATTTTTCACCTGAAGACAGACTAAACAGCTAAGCTTAACCCTTTCTCCCTCAGACTGGCCAAAACCAGCTGGTGGTCAAATGTCGTGTGCTTCAGTGTTTTAAACTAATTTGAACAGTCATGAAAAAAACGTGAGAATTGTAGATGAGACCTATCAAGATCACATGTCTCAGGTCAACAGTTTCCTTGGGATGGGTTGGGCACCAAGTGCCCAATCCTGTTGACTTAGTCTTAACTCAAGGGGGAAAGGGTTAACTAAGTCTTCGGTGAAAGTACCCTGTATTTTCTGGATACCTTACGCTGCCATGTGGCAGTCAACACTGTCCAAGCAGAAGTTTGCAGACCTTCAACTGACCACTAAGATCATAACAAAGACAGTAAACAAACTTCTCATTCCTCAGTTTCTTAACCATAAGGAGAGTGTTTTCCAGTAATGAAAAGACTGGGTACATTCACTGTGACTCACTAAGGCACAGTCACTGTGCCTGGCATCAGGTAAACAAAAGGTGTCAATTCCAAATTTTCACCAATTACAAGTTTTAAAGTTTGCTTGATCAATACACTTGCCCCAGAATAAGCCACATACATCCAGAACTTGAAAAGAAGATTTGCTTCAAAGCAAATCTGTCTGTGTGCCTCCAAAAGATGTAAATATTAAACATGTCAAATGCTACAACTTTTGTCCATTCCTCACTGGATATGCTTATACCAACGATACAAATTGAAGAGGGGGTGGCAATGCAGACCTAGGACCTTTGACTGGTGGACCAAGGCCCTTGCATACACAGTCAGCCAGATGGTCAGTCAAGCAGGCAAAAAAGAAAGGTCACAAAAATGTGCAGCATTGCAATACCTACAATTTGAGCCCAGCATGATTAAAATTGGATGAAAATTGACCGAGTTATGGCTGGATGAAAATTTCAAAGGTCCAAATGAACTTGACCTTTAACCTTTAGAGGTTGCATGTAAATTACAACAATGTACTGTGTTACAATATCTACATTTTGAGACCCAACATGAACCAAATCATATGCAAAATAGCCCAGTTATGACTAGAAGAAAATTTCAAATGGCAAAATGACATTGACCTTTGACCTTTAGGTCACACGTAATTTACAAAACTGTGCAGTGTTCCAACACCTACAATTTGAGTCCAACGTAATTAAAATGGCATGAAAATTTCATACGTCCAAATGTCTTTGACCATTGACTTTTAGAGGTTACATGTAAATTACAAAAGTATGCGGTGTTGCAATACCTATAATTTGGGTCCAAGTTCACAACATGGTTAAAATTGGATGAAAATTGACAAGGCTGACTGCATGAAAATTTCAAAGGTCCAAATGATCTTGACCTTTTGAGATCACATGTACATTACAAAATTGTGCAGTGTTACAATATCTACATTTTGAGCCTAACATGATCAAGATTGAGGGAGGGAGGGAGAGAGAGAGAGAGAGAGAGAATTTGGCACACAGACATAACTACTATCTGCTGATAGGACTTTATCTGCTGTCATTTTGCATGAATAGTGCCACAGTTAATTACTCACGGTCTTCTGTCATAAAATGTCATGATATACATGTAGTTACAAACTAGTATCTTATGTGAGTTATAAAACAAAAATACTGTCAATTTTTCAGTTACAGTAACCATCTTACCTGTGCCTAAATGAGCCCAGAAATTGAGGGGGTCAATTATCTGGGTCACTCTGATGTGAAACAGATCACCTGATTCTGTCATTCTGCTTGCAGTCTCTTCTCTTCACTTGAAGGTGTCTCCTAGTCCTATGTTTTCCAAGTCAATCTGCTTCAGGGTATTGTATTTTTGGCCCTAAATATAGAAAAAAATGTTATAACCAACATCCAGACCTCTGTGTCTGGGCAAATCGCCCAACACAACAGAGTTAGGTTACTTACTTGATGTTCCCAGAGACCTGATAATCCTGGTGGTGCCATTTCCCGGTTCCTCTTGGACCCGGTGGTGACCCCTCCGAAGAGGCAGGCTAAGCGCAAGTTGGATCTTTGGAGAGCTTGGTTCCCCTGGTCCGAGCACTTGGGGAGTCCAAAAGCACAAATCTGTGAAGCCAGAATGGAAACCTACAGCTTCTCATCTGGGCATCCCGGAACCCTGGCCTATTGCCCCAGTGCTGGGGTTTTAAAGGCTGGATGTCCGGGGACACTGAAGCCCTGACCAACTTCCCAAGCTTGTGGCTCCAAGAGATTGGGTAGAAAGTTCAGGCATGTCACAGCAAAGAAGGTACCCAAGTCTGTAGTGGAGTCTTCTACATGAAGTGAGCCTGTGGCCCTGCTGTGGCACCCCCCCCCCACCCCCACCCCCATTTCAAAAATGGATCCCTGCAGTAAACCTCTTTTTAGCTGGAGCCATGTGCTACAAACATTTTCTATTTTGACTCTGTGCAGTTTATTGCTCAGGAAGACGATATCATTTTGGTTCCACATGGTGATACACCATAGCTCATAAGTTTGGCCAACAGTGAACCATGAGGCATACTTTTGAAAGCTCTCAAAAGATCCATCAGCACAAAGCCAATGAATTCATGGTTGTCCAAGTCGATTATGCAAATCCTGTACACACTTGAGGAGGGTGGTGTAGTTACAGCAACCCTTTCCATAAGCAGAAAGGTAAGGACAGCGTATATTATCAAAATATTGATCGAGGTGATCAGCCATTACTCCCTCAAAAATTTTTGAAAAGCACGGGAGGATACTGACTGGGCAATGATGTGCCTTGGGAGCTACAGAGGCTCGTTTTACATCTTCTGGGAAAATATCTCATGAGATTGATCTGTTTATCAAAGAAGTACACACATGAACAATGCATTCAGCAAATATCCTTACAATTTTGGGAGGTATCCCGTCATACCCAGTGGCCTTGTGAGGGTTAAGAGCTTGTAGCTTCTTAAGTGTACACTTATTTGAAACCTGTTTGCAGTAAAAACCAAAACAAACAAAAAAGCACACACCTTGGATCAAGATACTGTTGTCTATAATTCTTTTTCTCTATAAATCATAATCATGGAGTCAAATGCATTGCCTTTAAATGGATTTATAGTTATCTTACCAAGAAATTTCAATTTGTTGAATTAACTGGTACGTCCTTAAAGCCATTAGCCATAGTAATGGGTGTCCCTCAAGGTTCCATTTTAGGCCTTCTCCTCATTATCTGTATCAATGACATTCACTTGGTCCTTACAAAATTTGATGCTTTACCCTGTTGATACAACTCTGGTCAATTCTTTATTTTCTTTCCATTATCAGGCCAGGATTGGTGCTGAAAACCTCTCCCAAAATATGAATCTTGATTTAACTTCAGGACATAAGTGGCTCACAGCCAACAAATGATTTCTGACCATTTCTAAAACCAATAACATGATCTTCCCCTTTCCTAACCGAAAACTTAATCTCAATAAATCTCAAAACTGATAACATTCCTATATTTAAAGAACTGCTCACTCAAATTGGTTTCTTGGGGCCACTAGTTCCTGCCAACATTAATTAGAATGCCCATATAAACAATATATATCAGGCCTATCCAATAGATTTTCTGATATTATACGACTAACTGGATAATGATGTGCCTTGGGTAGTTTGAAGAAGCTTCAGAACATTTTACCCATAAAAGCCTTAATGCTCATTTATAACTTATTCTTTCCCCCGCACCTTAATTATGCTATTCTTCCACAGGGCCACACCTGTGATTGCCTGCGAAGCAGACTCAGGTATTTTGTTGTTGTCTGATGTTTATGTACAGATGCTGGAGGTAGAAGGCTGCTTCACAGACAAAACCTGTGATTGCATTGTTATTAAGTTATGTAAGAACTCAATTTGATCGGTGCGTTGCTCTTCATGTAATTACAACACACACATTGAACCTATTTTAATGAAATTAAGTTTATTTAACATATATAGGATTTATCACTATTTAAAAGCCCTAAAATTTCATTATCTTTGTAACTTAAATCTGCTATCTCAATACTTTGATAACATGTTTACTCCCCTACCAATTCCACTCACATGACACAAGACACCAGCATATTCCTTGCTACCCATCCCCTTTCAGGAACACCACTCAAAATTGTATGCTACATCTAATGCATGACCCAAAACATTAGAGAAAAAATTGACATCCAGTCATCTTCTCGTTTTTCCACATATATTGAGACTAATCTTCTCTATGAATACTCTTACCTCTGCACCACGGTAAATTGTTTTTGTTGCAACATCTGATTATTCCAGTTTTATTACTTGACCTTTTTCACTGATACTATTAGCATTTTTCGTTTATTTCACCATTTTTCAGCTTTTTATCCAGTAATTATAGCTGTATCATCCAGAAAAGGTGGAAGATACAGACTGGGTGATAACCCTGTCCATATCACCACAGTGCAAAGGTCAATCCATATAACCACAGCGCAAAGGTCACTGAGAACTACTTTCCTTCTAAATTCTTGTAGTTGGCGCACGTCAAGCATGTAGTTTTCAAATGACCCAATTTACTGGATCCTGCGTTACAGTTATTCATACGCAAAGCCTTGTTTGATGAAATAAACGTTCAAACAGTTTTTAATTGTCTTTTTTTGTATTTAACGATGAAAATAAAATTACAGCTATAATTACTGGATAAAAGTAAAACCAGCCGCGTGGAGGAAACTCGTCAGCAGACTGGCCTCGTTTCCGCGGCGGATCACTCCTCGTGCAAGCACTCGGAGTGATCTGCCGGGGGAACGAGGCCAGTCTGCTGACTCGTCTCCTCCACTTGGCCCGGTTTTACTATTGTATCACACTTGCTGGTTGTACGCAAGTGTATAATTTACCTGTTGCCCATATGATGGTGCACTGTAATCTTTAACGATAAGGCCCAATAAAAAAATTACTTGTTTATCATCACCACCTACTTTTTATTATATTTTTATCTTCCTTAAAATCACATAAGTTTCAAACTTTGAGGAACAAGTTCCATGTTCAAATAGTTCCAGTTCAAGTAAATTCATATTTTTCATGTCTTCAACAAAGACGTTGCAAGCACTACAGAAAGGGAAAGAAAGCCAGTATTTATCACATTTAAATGTTACAAATTATTGAAATGAGCAAAATATCATCATATCAATGGCACACTCCTGATTCTATTTGAACAAATCGTGGATTAAAAAAAAATCCTCCTTCCTCCCCATAATTAAAAGAAAAAAAAGTGATGATAAACAATATATTTTAATGGGGCCCAATAACCTGTGTGTGTGAAATACTTTTCCCTCTAACTTTTTGCAAATTTGGTACCTAAATAGATGTATTACTGAATTGTAATATTGGTAAGCCCCTCTAATATCTATTTGGTGCCGCCAAATAAAAATTGGTCCGAGTCTCGCCGTGACTTCCAAGTTGCGAGAAGTCCAAAATAACCATCAATAACCATGGACATGGTCCGAGGCCCCCACTATCAGGCATCGAACCGCAATGATTATGATATGTTGGGATGGTGGACCGTCGATACTTTGTCTTTGGACTGGGGACCAGTGTTGGCAATATATAGCCGTACCACACGGAAAGATCTTCCTTGATATGGGGGGAGGGCGGATGCTCACAACGTTCTGCCGCTGGAGCAACGTTAAGCCCTTACCAACCGTGGCACCCTTCTACCAGCCCCACTCCATCAGGCACTGGCACAACTGCCTGTGCTCAGCCTCTGGCACAGCTTGTTTTGACGTTTGAACTTGGGCGCCATTTTCCAGGCTAAAACAGCATGCTGAACAAAGCAGTAATTCGCATATTAACACAAAACTTCGAAATAAAACAGCCCACATAAGCAGCAAACACACTGTGAGACACCAGTATCTCCACTCACCCCCCAAGTAATGTGTCGTTTGACAAAATCACATATGCGAAACTGGGACAGTGACAGGTCGGCTGACACATCAGCGCCTCCTATTGGTGGCATGGTCTGAATCTGTCGGGAAAGCCTCACGGGGACAAAGTACATGTATCCCGGAATGGAATGGAACTAAGTATAAATCGAGATGATGTCAGGGATGATAAAATTCAGAATGAGTAATAATTACTACTGGATCGCGCTAGTACGTCTATTAGTCTATCTGAAATTCTTATGCCAAGTTTTAAGCAGTATTTACATTAGAATCTACAATAAACGATAAAACCACATCTCGACGGCTGCGCGACTGCTGGGGAGCAACCATTGCACAGTAACAAACATTATGAGAAAATGGTTGTTGAAACATGACATGATTATTTTCGCCAAATGTGCGGAATTTAATTCGAAAACTTTTTCCAGTCAGCCCATGGGGAGGAGAAATCATTGTGCGCGCATACACACACACACAAATTGTATAAACAAAATAAGAATAAACAACTAAAATTCTAAAAACAATACATATATAACCACTAGTATTAATAAAAAAATAAAGAAATGCATATTCAATTAATAAAAACAATTGTGATGAGTTGTTGAATATTTATTTGCTCATTATTAAATGCTATTTATGAACTTATACACAAAATTAAGTCACGATTCATGAACAGATCAAATGATGAGAGTGAAGATAACACTAAGGGAAGTGGACACACTGTTTCGATGTCTTTTACACTTCATGGATGCTAATTTCACAAAAATCACCTGAACTGATAATATACAGCATTTTAACTCACATATGACAAACAAACAAACAAATAAATAAAATAAATCAAGTCATGATAAGTGAACAGATCAAATGATTCCTCCAAAACGAGCTGGTTAAACCAAAGATGGTACAAAAATGAAAAATAAAGGACATACATGTTTGCCTGAGCCTTTCTTTACCTCCAACTGAAAACTTAAACCAGTGGCCCTTTTCAGAGCCATCAATTCCTCCAAAAAGATCTGGTTAAACAAAATTGGTACCAAAATGAAAAATAAAGGACAAACATGTTTGCCTAACCCTCTCTATGTGTCCAACTGTACACATATTTTCATAACATGTAAATAATGATAATGGTAACAGAAACAATAATGACAATGGTGCGAAAGAAACGATGATGATGACGATTTTTTTTTGCTGTCGGGATGAGGCCTGAATAGATGACGAGGCACCAGGTCTCTCCATCTAGCGACAGTAACTGACAACCCCATATTCCAACTCAGAATGGGAAAGCATGGGTATAGTCTGTCCTGTGCTTGAGAACTGAACTTGGAACACATGAGAAGTTACCTCTTTGAATCCACATGAGCTATTTGTTGCCCATTGTTTTTATTTGCTCACTGTAATGTAAACTGACACAAAACTACTCGATATTTATCTAAAAGGCATTAAAACAAACACACCGAAACAGGGCAAAATGGCAATGTTAACGATGGTGGCCAGCTCCCAGTCATTTCCACGAAACTTGGCGTTGAAAGTCAAATACATTTATTGTACTAGCACTGTACATAATGTTTTCATAATCCTACTATGTAATATATCAATTTTTTTCATTGCCTATTTCACTTTAACCAATTAAGGGCACTAAAACCTGTCGACATCACTACTTAAGGTTAAAGACTATTAAGTGCTCAAATACTGGTTGCTCCCTTCATTCCGTTGCAGGAAGTATTCTGTCCCAACCTTATGGCATGAATGGAACATAAATAAAACCTAAAAGGTCAGATTCAGTCATATTTTTTACGTTTGAAGTATTTAATTATATCAGGGTTTTTTTTGGGGGGGGGGGTGGAGTGGAGGGGGCACCCGAGTTAACTCTGAGAAAAGTGAAGTGGGCTTGTTGGGATTTCTGTGAGAAACTATAATTATTGTTGAGATTGTTAAACAAGTTTGTCCCGTAAGTGATTACTTTGAACACAATTTATCATGAAGTGGCAACATCTTCAACTTGTGCACAGGCAGGACAGGTCCTGTTTTCAATAGAGGTTCCATTATATTGCCCAGAACTACCGTCGTAACATCATAACAGTCAAAATGGCCTGACGTTGTCTTTGAACTTAAATGCGGATTTCATCTATGATCTCCGTACCCATGGTATATATGTATATGTACATGTATTTGTATGTGTGTGTGTATGTATGTATGTATGTTTGTATATGTATATGTATATGTATATGTATATGTATATGTATATGTATATGTATATGTATATGTATATATATATATATATATATATATATATATATATATATATATATATATATATATATATATATATATATATATATATATATATATATACACATATGCATGCAGTAAAACCTCCCATTACAAAAAAAACACCCTTGGACCAAACAAAAATGTTCGGTATAGGGAGGTGTTCGGTTTAGAGAGGCTCCAAATTGTGGCTTCTTGTTTTACCAACCATACTATACAGATGCCAGCTGAGATAATTCTGGTGGGAGATACTCATGCTAACTACATGTACATCATTAAACAAATGGACATCAAACAAATAAAGGTTGAAACTTTTTATTTGGGAAAGATGCTGTCTATGATACAGGAAAGTTGAGATGCATGTGTCAATGTATTATCAAGTACATTGTAACATACGGTGTATGTTCATATTAATGCATACAAGATTAGAGAATGGTGATATTTAAAAGGATGGTCTTAAATTAATGTGTCAAAAGAGCAACAGCACTGCTAAAATAACATGCTTATGAACTTACACCTTATTTTTCAGAAGTACTGTTGCTCATTTCAACCTACTGTACTTCTTGAAATAAAATCCCCCGGCTTTGGTGAGAGAAACATAATGATTTAATTTTGTAAGTTTTTGTGTTTTGGAAAGGTTAAAAAACAGAGGAAACTAGTCCTATTATCCCAGAGAGATAGGAGCAAGGTGTTAGATGACACTGACACTTTCACCCTTCATCATTGTTGATGCCATTTATAGAAGTGGCAACTGAGGTGTTCAACACTAGCTTGTCTGTGGGTGATTTCTGCCGAAGTTAATCTGTTTAGTTTCAGCCTCATCAGTAATTACTCAGTGCATATGCAAATACGCTACAAATGTGCTGAATGTGTGTTCAGTATAGCTGAGACTACGGCAACTGTCTTGGTCTCAGAGTATAAGTTTGTTTGTTTGTTTTTTGTTTTGAAAAATGGTGTTAAATTTGGCTGTTCACGATCAGTATAGAAAGTTTGCTTCTAATAGAAGTAAATGGGAAAAAATGCGGACCCAGAAAAAGTGTTCAGTATAATAAGGTGGTGTTCGGTATATTGGAGGTGTCCAGTTAGGGATGTTTTGCTATGTATGTATGTATGTATGTATGTATGTATGTATGTATGTATGTATATATGTATGTATGTATGTATGTATGTATGTATGTATGTATGTATGTATGTATGTGTGCATGTATGTGTATATGTATGTATATATGTAGATAAACTTTATTGCAAGAAGACACCCTCTTTGGGCCAGTGCATACATTAATGTGCTGATCGAGTGTACATCAAAATGTTCGACCCTGATTGCATAGTCATATAGTAGTAATAAACTTTATTTCTTTAACGAGGATTGGGCAATAGCCATTGGCTAATACAGGACCCTTTCCTCAAGTGCATACAATACCATTAAAACCAATCGAACAACAGTAATCCACAATGGAAAAGGAAAATATAATGATATATAAAAAAATGAAAATATTTCGCAATATATAGTAAAACAAAAGAACATGACAATATGATGTGATAGAGCAGGGGCATACAGATGGTTTAAACTAGGTAGAAGCCAGTCAAACAAATAAGTATAGTTTCGTTTAAATAGGCACGTCTTCGTATGAAACAGAATTATCATCAGATTCTTTACCGAATCTTTTTGTTTGGAGAATAAATTTCATTGAAGCACCCATTATTTTGCAGTTACACTCAAAAGACAAATTATGGTGACCGAACAAACAAAGCGACGCTTTATCGTTATTAGATAAATTATTAAAATTCAAATTAAGATGACTGGTTTCGAGAGCTGAGGAGATTCTAGCCAAGAAAATGTTTCTGGGAACTGTGTACAATGGACACTGCAAAAGAAAGTGATAAGTAGTTTCAGAATGATGTCCACAACGACATATTTGCGAGTCTATCAAACGACGAGTATACAGATGTGCGTTGAGGGCACTAAAATCCACTCTTAGTCTATTAATGAGAATGTTTAATTTACGAGGCCCATAACGCAGGTGGGCGAGCTTAGAAGGAAAGAATATTTGTTTAACGCACAATTTGAAGACGCTAAGAGACCTGGAGTCACGAATGAAAAGTGGAAGAGAGTTCCAGATTAAAGTTGTAGAGGGGATATAAAGCTACGAGATAAAATATTAATCCGAGTTCTAGGCAAAAGTCGATCATTTATGGTGCGTAAATTATAGTTGCGACGACCATTTTCAGGAGGAAGAAGATCGCTCAAGTGAGCCGGGCATAAGTTTTTAACCATTTTGAAGAAAAGTACTAACTTAAACTATTTTCTTCTGTCTGCTAAGCTCGGCCACCCTAGACATTTTAAAACTTTAACACGACTAGATGTATTCATAGCTCCTGATACAGCAAGTGCAGCTCGGTACTGAACTGATTCGGGCATATCACTACTCCTGACTGAACAACTGTCTAAACCTGAGACGCATATTCCAAAATCGGCCGAATACCTGATGTGTAAATAGTTTCAAGAGCATTACATGGAAGTGTAAGCATACATTTCCTTAATCTCCCAAGTGTTGCTGATGCTTTGTTACATATTGATAAAACATGTTTATCTCATGAGAAATTATGGGTAAGAATGACACCAAGGTGTTTGTGCTCTGTTACGTTTTTAATCGTTTCACCCATGAAAGTTACAGGTGGGTGGTTTTCATGTTTAACTTTTTTAGAAATGACCATATCTTCAGTTTTTCCAGGGTTAAAGTCTACTTTCCATTTTACTCCCCAATCCTGAATGGTTAACAGATTTTCATTTAGAGTTATTACAGTTTGGTCAGGAGACTCAACAATTTCCAGTAGCGATGTGTCATCAGCAAAAATGTAAACTTTGCAAGAAAGGTTGTCAACTAAATCGTTAATGAAGACCAAGAACAATAACGGTCCAAGGACACTACCTTGGGGGACACCAGACTGAATAGTCACCCAATCTGAAGCAACTCTATCCAGCACAACGCGCTGTTTTCTATTTGTTAAATATGAACGGATCCAGGAAAGGAGTGGATCGCAAATGCCAAGTTGATTGGGTTTAACAAGCAAGCCCCGATGCCAAACCCTATCAAAGGCTTTAGATATATCCAGAAATATCATACGCACATCTTTGCGTTTATCTAAAGCTTCACTAATAACATGCACGATGTTGATGAGTTGGTTGACTGTACTGTCAAGTTTTTTGAAACCTGAATTGCAGGCATTCAAAAGATTTTTTGAAGTGAGGAAATCATACATTCTTTGGAACACAATAATTTCAAACACTTTAGCAGACGAACATAAAAGAGAGTTACAAAACATAGTAATAAATAGCAATAGGTTTGTTACATTTACTTGTATCAGCTACCATGCTACAGCACCTTAACACACAAGACAGAACAAAAACAAAAAAAAAACACCCCCCCAAAAAAAGAGAGAGAGAAAAAAAAAGAAAAAAAAAACAAGCAAAAGGTAAGGATAATACGTAATGGAAAAAACATAATAATGAATAAATGTGAATAAATATTAACAAAAAAAAAAAAAAAAAAGGTAATACTAATAAGAGGAATCTATAGCACATAAGTCTTGCATGTAAGTTGAAAAAGTCAAATAATAGATTGTCACATGGAATTGAGGTGGCATTTAGTACCCGTATCATCAATGTTCATAATAGGTTAATATATATGTACAGTAGGGCAGGAATTACTCGGGACAATTGGAGTGCTTTTCAAATGCAGCATGACAGTACTTATGTATGTATGTATGTAAAGTCATATATATATATAATTATATATGTATATATATGTATATATATATATATATATATATATATATATATATATATATATATATGAGCTTTATTTTGTGAGATTGACTTAGGTGAGTGCAGATGCACTCAGAAGTCTCTGTAAATTTTAAACAATGCTCATGTTGGGCATTTGTTCTGTTGCGTTTCGGTTTTTCTGTCATTTTCCTCCAAGCATCTGAAATAAAAACGTATCCCTTCATTCAAAGGGCAAAAAAGGATACTCAATTGCGCTTGCGCCTTACGCTTTCCATCATGGCGGCTGCAGGCGAAGAAAACTCTGCTGACCCGGCTGGAAGGGGTTCCGTTGCGACTAAAGACGTCGACTTAGTTCAGCAAGACCCGATTACTGCTCAGCATGAACTCCTGGTTACAGAGATAGAATCTTCCGATGGACATCTGGGTACGGCGTTGAGGTAAAGACATGCCCGGAAGTGGGCGTTTACAAGTTTGACATTTCATTCTTCTGATTCGACACCTGCTGATGGTGCATGTACATGTGGTTGTGATCAGTTGTTTATGTTAGTGCCCCAGTTAAAATAACGGTTTTATATGCTTGCTTTGAGTTTTAGGATATGGTTGATTTTTCTCACGGAAATAGGAAATGATGTATACGTGGTTGTTTGTCCTTAAAGTCCGTGTGGCGGGGATCTTAGTTTCTTCTTAATGCAGACAGAGTTGGTGGCAATGGTGCTGTGACAACTTCTGCTAAAGAGTTATAAATTCCAGTGGTTGAAGACTCTGTTGGAAAAAAGGTCTTATGAATATCTGAACCAGCATAGCTGTTAAATAATTTGTAATTAAGACCTGTAATCCCTCTACTACAAGTAGTAAAAAATTTGTTTGATTTGTTTTGTACACATTGACGTTATTGTGGGTGTATTAATTTGTACGCCACACACGTCCTATTCATGTCTTGTGGAGGTAGTATTGCCCATTGGGAAGCATGAATGCAGGTCATTCTTGCAGAGCTTTAATGATAGATAAGGCACCAAAAACCTTTGCATGGCCAATTTTGAGATTTTAACGGTTTTTACAAGATGAATGTCCTTTCTATCAGTTGTCAGAATTTCAAGCTTCTAACTAAAGTAGAAATATGAGAAAAACGCCAAAAAACACACGGGCATGTGGACATCCGAATGTCCATGTGTCATTCTTTTGGTTTTCAGCCGCCAAATGGAACAATGCCACTCTGCAATCATACTTTTAAAACAGTCTGTCACTTGGGTAAAGGTAGCAACGGCCCATGGCAAAAGCAGAGTGGTATCACGGCGGCAACGCGAAATCAGGCAGCATGCTGAAAGTATGTTTGTGGCCAGGGAAAAGATGCAAACATGCTAATATATCATAGTCTTAGTGGTTTAATTTATAGTTATCTTGCTTGTTTTGTGTTCTAATGAAGGGAAACTTTAAATGTTCTTGGGGTGTGGGAATCATCAGACGACGTCCCTTTAAAGGCCCTGCCGCGATGGATTACCCCAGTGTTCCTGCACACCAAAGACAGGTGCACAAAAAAAAAAAAAAAACCCCCTGCCACTTTAATCAACAGTACCCACGTACATAATAATATTTTATCAAAACCCAGGGACGAGGAAATAAAAGTACAAATAAACACATCGAAATAAGCATAAAGGTGAACTGAAGAGAAAACACAAAACAGCGATACAACACTCAGGTTGGAAAGATAAATGAAACGCATTGAGAAAATAACTACAAAATAATGACAAGCTAACTAAGTAAAGTGTACAGACAAGTCTAACAAGCTAACTACATAAAGTATACAGATAGGAGTAAATACAATAAAACACCATCCCTGAAAAAGGGATGAAGAGGTAGGGGGCGGAAGACAAAACCTGTCATCTGTCCCCTGACCATGAGCAGCCGTAGGCTGTCCCACTGGAGCAAGGCAACACAATTTTCGTAGTCAGGCTTGAGGTCACGCGGCCGGAGAGACTGCCTGCATGACGTCATGTGTTGAAACCAGATTGTCGCTGTCGCTGTTTGACAGATTGCTGAATAATGTTTTCCATACTTCAAAGGCTCTTTTATTCATGTGATTGGCCAATAATTGATTGACAACCTCACCAAATGTGAAGGGACGATGTTTACTATGTTTTGCACAAATATCAGCACAACTTGAGCAAACAGTATTGTTTCAGAGGCAAATGATCAACATCAAAGGCCTTTGAAGCTCGCTTTCTCAGAAAGGATAATAGGACGAGAACCCCACCTAAGAATGGTTATTCGAAGAAAATGGCTGGGTGAAATTTAACCCGGTTAACGGCTTTTGATTCTGTAATGTCTGAATTGCAAAAAATGATTCAGCGATCTTCAAAATTTTGTTTCGTTCTTTTTCTATGAAATGAAGAAAATGAACATCCTGGAAATCAAAGGGAAAATTGAAACATCAAACTTTGAGGCTGGATAACAGAAAAACTAAACCAAACATAAAAAATTGCAGGATTGTTTTTTGTTGCCAATATGTCAGGATTAAGATGCAAATGTAATTATGATTTTATCACAAATAATTAGTGACTTAGATGGACATTTATGGGGTGGATGCTTTGCAGTCAATTATTTATTCAACAATTAACATCACAGGCACCCAAATACGGGACATATAAATTCTTTGGAGTATGACGATTACACACATATATGATTTGTTATCCTAACACAAATACATTTTGAGCTAGGATTGATTTAAGTGGGGAGATTTAAAATTGGTGTCTTACCTGTCCTGTGCAGATTGCAAAGCGTTTATCTGTCTATGTATGTGAATTAAGGTTCCATGCTGGAGCCCCATATTCAAACACTGGATGAATGGTAGTTTTATATAACGTACTGATTTTTTTTTTCTGTAAGGTTTGTGAAGCATCTTTTGATGAGTCCTGTTTGTTAATTATCCTTTTTTATGATGAAATTAATGTGTGTAGCAGGTTTTTAAGTCATCAGAAATGAAATATGAACAGAGTCTGAGGGAAAGTATAATAATGTCCTGATCAAACAGACGGGGACTCCAGGTTAGAGATGGGTCCCAGAATAATCCTGAAATTGGTGCCCAATTACAAATTTTTTATTCAATCTGCATAGTCGACATTCACTGTGGTTAATATCTTGTAGGCATAGCCTAAGATGCAAGTGCCATCATTACAAATTTATATGTTGCTCTACGAGTCCATTTTCCTATTAGCCTGGTTCTCCATCCTAACCTCCACTAATCATGAGGCAGTTTCATCAATTCGTCCATCGACGCCATTTGCTACAGGTGTCCCACTGTTTGGGCAACTGACCACAAATTGATTTTTGCTACAATGTCCAGTAGGCCTATTAGTGTGATTTCAGTGGGATATATATATATATATTCTAAAGCAATAAAATTAGAAACTGAGTTAAAAGTTGCCTGAAAAACTGTTTGAAACTGTATATTCATTGCGAATTTATTAAATTATGGTTACCCAGAAGGCCATGCTCTTGATGGAAGCACTCATTACAAGATGGCACTGTCCACCGAAAGGTGGCCTTTCATTAGCACGCCACAGGAATGGTCTATATGTGAAATACAACTCTTATCTTCTTTTTTACATGCCCATATCTAACCATACATGTAGAAGCTCAATGATGCTCGCTACAATGACCATGTTATCTTTTCTGGCTACTGCATTGTACATAACAAAAACCAAAGAGTGGCAATAGATAAAGACGTCACTGACAAGGAAAATGTGACATGTGGAAATTCTACCACATTTTCATCATTCAGTGAGCCTTAGAGTAGAGCTTCATATCCACACGTTGTGCTATGTTTACAAATATTCCTTCTGCTGTCAGGGAGGTGTCACAGCCCCTGGTGCTGATTGGTATGACTGGGTTCACCCATCAGGGAGAGCTGTGTTGAAGGATATATGTGGGAGTGGAAAGAGGGCTTGTTGGTCCATGAATTTTCAGGGTGCCTTTTTTTTAGAGAAAACACCTCCCTGGTAATAAATTTGAAATCTGGATAGGATAGAAGTGCAGTATTCTGTCAAAAATTGTAACAGTGTCAGTGGGGGATGGGCAAGTGATCTGTAAATTTAGCATAATATGACGTGAGTACGCCTTTTTCCCCATGACACTTGGATGGAATGGTTCTATAGTGCACAGCTCGTGCAAGTAGTGATGCTGTTTTTCACAATCAAAGTACCGGTATGTCTGTCTTTTTCAACTGGGGCAGCGTGGGGAAACGGACTGGAAGGTGGAGTCCATTGTGGCCCTCTTTGCAAAATGTCTGTCCAATGGTCAATTCATGTCCCCTTTACCAATGTAGTATGTCACAAGCAACAACCACAAAAGCTGGGATTGTGGTGCATTGTTCTTGAATCATACAGTGATGAAAGCAGAACACCTGGCCCTGTGCATCGAAAAACTTTGATTTTAAAATTACAGTTCTGAACAACTCATTTCCATGAATTTATCATATCACAAGATTTGTTTATAAGACATAATATACGCACTTGTGCCAGCAAAAGGCATCCAAAGCACTGTGGTGCACTTTCCTTTCATCAGTGCCCATGGCTGAATGTACATGCACAATCGCACACAATGGAAGGTACTTGGGGAGGTAAAATACGTGTCACAGTGACACCACTTCCTTTTGAACTAAGATACATGTAACGCCACTTATGGTGGACCACCGGTAGCCAATCTGACGCTGGATTTGTTTATACTCCGGATGGCCCTACTTGTAACAATCAACAAAAAGTAGCATTATTCTATTGGTGGCTGGAAAGTTGCACTGTTTTGACGTGTTGTTGTACTATATACTTGTGAAATATGGCTATGATGGAGCCTAAAATGGCTCAAAATGCAGGAAATGATAATGAAGGTGCAAATTTAAAATTTTTTCCTGGGGGAGCATGCCCCTAGATCCCCCTTGCTATGCTTCATGCTTTCGGCACTCGCCCTCCTGCTTTTCAATACCTGCAGGAGGGAGATCTCCCACTTTTAACATAGACTAGGTTGGAGGCTCTGACAAGTTAGATACCAAGCCTAAGTTACCAGTGACACCATCTGCAGAACATATTGTCCATTGACCCCTGGGGTGGCAGCAGATAGGCTAAATATACATCAACTGGGTGGAGGCACTGACCACTTTACAGGAGGGTGCATAGAGCCTGCATATTTAGTATTCCCTGGACCTGTATGTACATGTCTTGTTCAGTATACATGTACTTGTATTGTTACAGTTTAGTCTAGATGTGCTTACATCTTTTGAGTTGTACAACTTTAGAAAGGAATCTGACATACCAATGATACAGGTGTCAAAACTACTTCTCACCTGACTGGTAATCAATGAAGACATTGAACAAAACATACAGTATCTTTCATAGACTTCAGTTGCTGTGCTGGGGCATGAGATGTCAGCCTAAATGGAAATGTACGTTGATTGAATTACATATTGATGACATGTTGATAAATTCATTTGGCAGCTGAAGCCTTGAACTTTCAAAATTTTTGCATCAAACATGTTAATAGTGATTAATTAAGGTATAGGTTTAGACAGAGAGATTGGATAGTGATACTTTTTCGGTGCATAACTACATGGAGAATGTTGTTGCTTCTGTTTGTGTGCACAACTTTCAAAACCCCTGGCGCCACCAGTGGCAGAGCATAAAACTTCAGTGTGGTGGGAGGAGAGTCAATATATGCCAATTGCGTAGCCAGCAATGGTGAACACACTCATCAATGTGGAATCAAGTCGATTGATTTATGTGGGAAAACGGAAACTATTCCTATTATTAGTTCAGCTGACTTGTCAGCTGAGCTTATCATATAGTCCTTCTTCCGTTATCAACACTCGACTTCTTATCCAAAACTGTCAGCCAGGTTCACTTCAAACTTGCTAGCAATGTACCTTGGGTGGGTCTCTACCAATTTTGTACAAATGGTCACGCTTCATTCATTTTTGGATTTTTTTATGAATTTTTTGGTTCTTTTTGGGCAAATCTTAAAAAATCTTGTTCTCTGAGACAGCTCACCTGATTGCTTTGATATCACACAGGAACACTCCTAGAGACTCCTAGTTCTGAATTTGTTCACCAGGTGGCGTTGTGACTTTTTACGTAATTTTCAGCTCAGTAGCTCAGCTTAACTTATGGTCCTTCAACTGTCGTCGCCTGTCATCAACAATTGACTTGTTCTTCAAAATCGTCAGCCAGATTCACTTCAAAATTGGTGGCCATGTACCTTGAGTGGGGTCTCTCCCAAGTTTGTACAATAGGTCATGCTCCAGTGATTTTTTTATTTTTTATGATTTTTCACTGGGAGGCAATGCTGTGGATTGGGGCACTACTTGTCAGTTAATGCACCTTTAATTTCCTATTGATAACTATGTAAGTCAATGAGCATTCTAATGTTGGGTGGGTCTCTTGTGGATTTTTTTCAAATGGTAATGCTCCACTGATATTTTTATTTTTTATGATTTTTTGTTCTTTTTTGGACAAATCTTAAAAGATCTTCTCTGAAACTGCTCACCTGATTGTTTTGATATCACACAGGAACACTCCTATGGACTCTCAGTTCTGAATTTGTTCACCATGTAGCATTGTGTTTTTTACTAATTTTTTGTGATTTTTTTGTGTGTTATTGCTATTTCCAAGTCCCCAACTGTCACTCAGATTGAGCTGATACTTGGTGGATATGTTCTTTGTGGAAGGGTCGAACGAAATGGTTCACTATGTGGCAATGCTGCAGATTCCTGATTTTTAAAGATTTTTTCAATTCGGATACATGTTGGTAAATGCACCTTTCCTCTTGTTTACTATGTTAGTCAATGGGAAGTCTAATGCTAATTCACAGTTTTAACTTCTCCAAAACCCTCAGTCAGATTGACATTAAATGTAGTTGCAATGCACCTTTGGTGAGTCTCTAGCAAATTTGTTCAAATGGACATGCTCCATTGATTTTTTTATTTTTTTTATGGATTTCTTTGTTGTTGTTTTGTTTTGTTTTTTTGGGGGGGGGGCAAATAAAAAAAAAAATGCAAGCATATCTGTACATGTCAGCTGAGCATAGGACTGTCACAGTTCTCTTTTTTGTGGTTATGTGGCCCTTGTAAGTTTTCCTCAATGTCTGTAATTTTTTTTTTTTTTTAAGATATGAAGTTAACTAGTTATGGAACTTTAGGGTTAACTTTCACTTGCATTCCTGTGGGATGTTTGTTCATATGAGGTCATAACAAGCTGCAAATACCCGTACTTCACGGTTTTATTTTGTCCCTTGTTTAAGATGACATGTTTTCTAACGTATGGAATCCATTAAAGTATTGAATGTTTCCTTCATGGTACAAGTGTTTCCAATAAGGGGTTGGAAGCATCAGCAATGCTGAAAGCTACAATGTATTTCTGAGATAAAGTTGATGGTGGATTCGTGTGAAATGCACAATCAGCTGACAGCTGGGACCGGTAGCAAATAGGTCACGCAACAGGTCTTCAGGGATTATTGCTTGCAGTGAGGGACAACACAATGCTTGTTACTTCTAGTCTGTGTTTGAAATGGAAATTATTTTTAATATTGAACAATCAAAAAGTATAACGAAAAATACGGAAATGCTCTGTCTGTCATTCTTCTAGGAAATGCAATCAAATGTTGCAGCTGTCGTGACTGCACTATCATTTAGCCATATATCAATGTAACGAGACCTACAAAACAAGATGGATAGAAACTTCGTAAATGTAAGCACTCCTCTTGCGATTTTGCTCGCAAGTTCCCAGGTTTCTTTTTACCTGACCTTCAGAATTAAGATGCCAGTGCAACTAATTAATTCTTTCACCTAGAATTTAATCGTACAATTGATCAGAACGCACACCAACTCAGGCTACAGCCACAATGTCTGTTCGGTTTGTTGTACCACTGCCAGGCCAGCTCGTTTACCAAGCAAATGCCTCTCCCAAAATGCACCAAATAACTGCTAATAATTGCACTTTATTTCAGACAAAATAAATTCATTGATATAATCAGTTGTTATTCCAGGTCACTATATTCAAACAAAAAGATAGTACGTGTCATATTCATAACTTTGTTTCAATGTCTTTTCTGCATTCCCATTCACAGGTTATGGCCATAGACTTGCATAGGACTTTCATGTGAGTGTTAAAGCTTCGCCCCCATTCATTTAATATGACAGTGTGACACACAGGTGGTGTTATGTTTCGAAAGTTGTGTAACACACGTGTATATGTGAATCTCTTTATCTGTCATGACCACACATTTTCAATAAAGTTGTGCAACTTATCAGATTTCATTCTTAATGATCAATTTTAGAGCTGTGTACGATGGAGAGGAACCGACAAAATTCATGGAGAGACTGGATCTTCGCATCAAGAGCCATGACAAGGAGATAGAACGGATGTGCAACTTTCACTATCAAGGCTTCATTGAATCAATTCGTGGTCTTCTCCAAGTGCGAAGTGAGGCAGAAAAACTCAAGGTTTGTGAAGTGTGAGGGTCATCATTGATTATGACCCCATCTACTGTACGTCGGTGGCCTTGGGTCAAAATCCAAGCCTATGGTGGCTATAGCTGAACTGTCATCAAGTTTCAGGGCCCAGAAGCTGAACAATTGTCAATATTGCATTTAAGTATTAAAAGTGGGCTACCTGGCACAGGTTGACACTGATACATTCAGGTAGGGGAGGCCTAGGCATCTTGAACCCAGGCCACAAACCTGTGGCCTGTGGATGGGCAGGGTGGTGGTCATATATATTTACTAAATTACTTTGGTAACATCCATTTTGTCCACTGGGAGTCCATCAGAGATACATGAGTATCGGCAATTTGAATGAGTATGAAATGTAGTAAGGGTGGTTACAGTCTTTGAAGTAAGACTTTTTCATGTGTCCTAGAAATTAAATATGTGATGGACAAATCAAATACCTACTTTATACGTGTTAAAATTTAATTATGATTAGAGTAAGAGTAAGACTTTTTACCATGGACAAGTGAAATTTTTCCTGTACTTACAATACTACTGTAAATTGCTTTAATGTCTCTGTATTCTTCTTTTTGGCTGGTGGCATAAAACCCTGAAAATAAAAACACAATGAAATAATATTTTAACATTGTTCAATAGGAATTATGTCCAAAATAATGAAATTAAAACTACAGTGAAATGTCAAAATAAAAAACCATGAACATTTAAACACATGAAAATAAAGTAATTTGCAGTATTCAGATAGCAGGATATCTGATATGTGTTTATGAACAACATGTGATAAATGTAAAATGTTTGTGATATGTAGTCAACTTACTACAGTAAACAATTGTCAGATGACATCTTGGCCGCACTCACAATTTAAAATTTTGTGAAATGCTGTCCTGGGAAAAAAGATTAAAAAAAATTGGGACCAAAAATATATTTAATAAACAGGTGATATGTGATGTTTTGGTTGCACAAAAGTAAGTTTCTTTCTGTTTTTGTATTCTTTCCTTTTCTCACTTTTGCCAGGATGAGATCCAGTGTATCAATGCAGCTCTACAGAGATCTGGGAAAACTTTGCTCAACAAAGCCCAGGACCTGGTGACATGTAGAACCACACAGAAGAACATAGCTGCTGCCATAGAGACCCTGTCTCTGTGCTTACCAGGTCTGTGTAACACTGTGGCTGAGTCAGCCAGTCTTGTGGTAGTCCTGTGGTTAAACAGTGTACAGTGTAGTGAGATTAATTGCTGCTGGGTCTTCTTACCATTACAAGGATAAAGTTGGACCAAAGTTAACTTAAATGAATGTATATTGATCACAATCTGCCGATCCAAATGAAACTTTGCAATAGTGCACACATGTTAGGCTGCTGTAGATGTCAAGTATTTGATGTGTTTAACCCTCTGCTGGCTGCACAAAGACTGAGCCAGGAAAGGTTTATTGGCTGCCAGGAGAGCTGTTGGCACAGGTTCTCCTGGTAGGTTAAATATGTCCATTATCTTACACTGTGATAGAAGTACATTTTATTGTCTGGCAACATGGTCCCTGACCTTCCTGTTGAGGTAATGATGAGGTATGACCCGGCTGCTTGTCCTGTTCTTTAGTGGACATAGACATTACAGTGACATGCAGCTGAACGTTAATACACTGTACAGACAGTGAGGGTGTGGTGATGCGACGTGGGTGTTCACTGTGTCATGACAGCGTTGAGCTGTCCTGTGCCTCAATGCATCTGACCAGTGCCACTGAGCCCCACTTCTTTTCGCTGCATATTTTTGAAGGGTGTGTCTTGTTGACCACATGTCGTGATAACAGACTTCTTGGACTTCAGTTTGTTTGAGTTATGTGGGATGATTTATTATTACTGTAAATATGTGAGATGAATAATAGCCTTTGATTTGTTTCATTTGTGGCAAGAACACAGGAGATGGTCCTGTGGCCACTCTGGTCATTGTACTTGTTCATGCTCATCCTCATCACACTCAGAGGAGGCCCAGTTGTTATTGTTAGCAGATTTTTCTACATCATCTTCACACATCAGGCCAGTCAGTCTGTGCAGTTATTGTCTGAGATCTGGTAGAAGTTCCCACTGCCACCAAACATATTCACAAAACATAATTACTGCAAACAGCCTCAGAAGAGCACATCTGCAGTAACTGTTGCAGACTGTGGCATTAGTCTCTTGAAGCTTTGTTGGAAGCACGATGATCGTAGGGTGTCTGTAGGTCACTCAGCTGGTTATGTAGGAGCTCTACTTGCCTCGGTGCCCACTTCCATTTGAAGTAATCTTGGTGAACATGGATTACTATATCTATCTTTATGGCCCAGGAATAATACTGAGTATTAGATAGTTGTGCGGTTGTAGGCCAGTTATGTGTGTACAAAGACTGATGGATCCCACGTGGCCATCTTGCATTTCTTACCCTGCTTAGCCTTAGGTGACAACTGTCAAAAGTGAATTTTGTCATGTGTGTGGGGGTTAGGGACATGTTAGTGTAGATTGACACCTTCCATCTTGAACTGCCCTTGGATTTATATACCCAGAGGAAGTGTAACTCGCCTACAGTTGTCTCTCTGGGGAAAAATCAGCCTCAGTTCATCTGCAAGAGACTGACATAATCACAGGCATGTGAAGGGCAGCTGACATGTGTAGATGAGCGGACACACTGATCCAAGACTGTGCTGACATTAGATGAACAAGTTGACAGGCAGACAGCTGATGGTCCCTGTCAGCTGAACAGCTATGTTAAGGTGGCAGATATGTAGCCAGTAACCAGTGAGACACAACATTGGATCAATATTACCCATTTAATTTTTTCACCAGTACAGTAAACCTATTTATTGTCTGATTACTACACATCCATAGATTTGTATCCATAGTTTTTTTGTGGGATTGGAAGTTTTTTGAGATTTTATAGCGTTCTTTCAGACTTGATAGGATTTTCACATTTTTCCTGCAGAATTTAAACAAATTTTTTTTTTTTTCAAATTGAAATCAGAGAAATTAAAAATGTAAATATATATATGTCTAAAATCGAATCCAATTTTAAGTCCTCAAGTAGCATAATTAAAAAGTTATAAAATTTTGAAGTTGGTCCGAACAGGTTGTTCATTTTCTTTCTGGAAATTGTTTCAAAAGTCATGGAAGGGATTGTCAGAAAAAAAAATTCCTTGGACTCTCTCCTTGATATGATATTTTTCTTTTGATGTCTGTTGATTTTGATGTAATAGAGCAATGCGTTTATTTGTGAGGCGAGATACAAATTGCATTGGTAGAGCAAAAAATAGTTCTAAGAAAATGTTGCCAATTCATATATGCATTTATGGTTGAATATGACACATACTCACTTCTTCTGTCTTGTGTTTTTATTATTGTGTGAATTAAACTTGTAGCTTTACCTCTGTGATCTTGTCAGTCCAAAAAAGTATATTTTGTGCCTTAAAACTCAATTTTATTTTAACATGGGAACACCAAGGATGTGGACATCCCTGGTCTCAACTTTAATTTTAATGTGTATTTAAAACTGAACATAATTAAACAGAGTTGATTTCTAAAATCAAGGAGGGTACAGTCTCACTGTATGCTCCTTGCTAAAATAAACTCTCTTTGTACTCTGAAGTGTGTAATTATGTTTCTTTGTAGTGCTGGAGACCTATGGAAAACTGAAAGACCAAATGAAGAGCAAGAGGTAAAGTGTGATACAAAAGATCCTTTTGTTTATTTCTGTCTTTCAAATATTAACTCTCTTCATGCAAATTTTGACTAAAGTGGAACCATTTAAAAGGAACTGCTCAGAAATATAATAAGGGTACTAGATTCATGGTGCTTGTACACAGACCTTGCCAGTAGTTAATGGCATGGCTGTAGTTACATAGACTATAGTAGTCCAGGTCAACAGCTTTCCTTGCCAGCTTTTGGGCACATTTGTACCAAATGGTGCCAAGGAAAGCTGTTGACTCAGTCCAAAATGTGGTACTGAAAGAGTTGAAATCTACTTTACTTTATTTTGTTGCTTGTAAACATTCAACAATGAGCAGAAAAACAGAACAAGGTAATTGTTGATTTTTTACATGTTTTGATGAATTGCCAACCTCAACTGGTTTCCTAAGTGTATTATGTCTAAGGCCAGAACACGGCAGGAGTGCCAACTAGGTCAGAGTCACTTAACAGGATGTTATGGTAGGTTATCACCATAAGGAGGCATTTATATTAGCTACAGCACTGTACAACCCACCCATTGTGGCTGGCCGTGTGGTCTATCTCCACCAGGATGGGGCACACAGGCATTTAATGATACTCAAGCGTTTTCAAGAAGACAATTTCTGCCACACATGTATGAATTTCTAAATTTATTGTTGTATGTTGGGAAACTATGTGAATAACAGCTCTAATGCTCATTTCCTTCTTGGCTATTTTTGCAAGAAAAAACACATTTTGCAATAAAAAAACCAGGCAAGTGTTGATAAGAACAGATATATGGTGTGCCAAATAAGCCTGATGCCTTTCATCCTGTCATCCTTCACTGGACTCATCAGAGGCTAATGAGTAATGATTGACCACAGGTTGAGCATAACACTAATCTTATGCCCAGTAGTGCAGAGAGTTAAAATCTTTCAACTCCGCAGTTATGTGGTTCAAATAAAACTGAATGCTGCATTGTGTGCATGGCCTTTACATGGGCTGTGTAACATTGTTAGGGGACATCTAGACATTCCTTTGTATTGTGAGGTCATCAATTATGGGTCAGCATGTTCAGCCTATAAAACTGGACAGTAGGACTGGGTTGTGCCAGTTATCACTGATGACTGTGTAGAATGTTGTGTGATGACAGGTCATTTTTACTGATTAATATATGGGGTTACACACAGGTTTTCTTCTCTGTGAGTACCCATGGGAAAAGACTCTCTCCAACAGGGAAAGTTCCATCTTCCTGTTCCCAGATCAGATAATGTGTCTGGATCATAAACTGTTTGTGTTTACACCCTTTGAAATAATGTTGCTATTCAAATTGGAAGCTAAAATAAATTTGCAGCATTTCCAGAGCAGAGGAAACAAATTTTGATCTGTGCATGGCACTGTTGGTAGAGGATTTAAATAGCCGAGAACAATTAAGTTTAGCATAAGACTGGGCAAGTGGCCATCTTCATCCAATAACATGCATATGAGGTGGAATGGTTTCAGTGCAAATGACATCACTTGTGTCATGATCCAGACTCATTTCTTGGTCTGGCCGTCTTAGACAGTTGCTGTCCACTTGACGCCTCTGCCTATTGTGTTTCTATTGATTCCCACCAATTGATTTTATCATGTCATTTTTAAAACCTGTTGAGGTCTATACTACCTGCAAGCTGCAGTGAAATTGGTTTACAACTGTCTTGTAAATATTGCACGTAAAAATACTAAAATGCGAAATGTAACCAAAGTAGTGAGTGCTTAGTTCTGCCGGTCTACTCACTCCACATGTGGCGAGTGCTGGGGCAGGCCCAGATGTGTCAAAGCATGCAGCTGCCTTGTGTAATGTGAGATGGTCTGCTGCTGTTGAATAAAATAATTCAACAAATAATTAGATGTCAAACTCATGTTTTGAAACCAATGTGTCTCCACCTTGGGACTGTCCAACTGATAAGAGTTTTCCTTGAAAAGGAAGTGATCGACTAGCATAGCCTTGATTGCTATGACCTTACATATGGATCCTGGAAGGGGTTCCCAAAAGTTCCATTGACACAAAAATGGACTACTTTTTGTTGTGGCTTTGCTCAGAAGAATAAGTCTAAAAGAAACACATTTTGGCCATGCTTAATAAAGATCTGTTCTCCCTTCTGTCAGTTCTTTGCTGTGGGATAGCGGTGCAGAGCAGGACAGCAGTTAACATAAATATCTTCCAATGTGCATACAGAAGGCAGGAGTGATTTTGTTCTGTTGGTTCTGTGGGTCACTGCTGACCAGTGAGGTGCTGCACAAAAGCGACTTGCTTGGTAGAATTTGTGCAATGAGACCTCCCCTTGATATGTGGTAAACACATAGAACATCTGCTTGTTCATTTGTGTGAGTTGATTTTTTTGTTTACCCTGTTTTGAACAATCAGCCAAATATATTAACCTTCTCTACATCTAAATTATTTGACATTTTTTAGACCCTAAATTAAAGGTGTGAATGTACTAGGTTGTCCAGCTGTTAAAAAGTATGGCCTATTTATGGGTGCTAATGCAAGAGGCAGGGCATATCATAGATACGTTGAGTGTGTGAATCTGTCGCACGTCTCTGTCCTTGCTCTAGTGTTTGTGGTCCTCTGGCATAGTAACCTGAAACTTGAGACATGTAACAGGAATTAATGGTTAAAAGCAGGTCAATACATCAGTCCTCTGGGTCACACAGACACTGCCCCTCTTTCACCAATCAGTGATTGCATTTTAACAAACAAGTGAATTCCAGATACTACCCCGCCCTGAAGACCCTGGAGCAGTTGGAGCATACGTACCTGCCCCGGGTCAGCAAGTACCGATTTTCACAGGCAATGTGCGAAACCATTCCAAAACTGCGGGAAAACATAAAGGAAGCCTCCATGTCTGACCTCAAGGATTTTCTTGAGAACATTCGCAAACATTCTGACAGAATAGGAGAAGTTGCCATGAGACATGTAAGTTGCAAGCATTCAGATGGGCCTGCACCAAGTTGATTATAAAATTGCTGTCTATTTGGCGAGATTCTGTACTGACTGTTATGTTTTAGTGTTTCACTTGTGAAAACTGAGGTACTACCTGTGTATATTTTTATTCAATGTATACGAATGATGAAAACTGCTTTCTTTAAAAAATTCAGCTTTGCAAATACCAGTGCAATGTTAGTTGTTTGGTACAAATCTGACACATGTTTGTAAGACTGACAACAAATAAAATTTTGTTTGCTTGTCCACTGTAAAATTATCATGGGGTGAAAAAAAGTACCCTTGAGTTAGGCTGGTGTTCACTTTGTAGGCAGCTGAACAGCACAACATGGATCCAGCCTTGGCCATTAAAAAGAAGAAAAAGAGAAAAGCTCCCCCAGCACCCAATCCATTCACTGGGGTGCTGGAGGTCGATGATGAGGACCACTTCAACCCATTTGAAGAATCCCGAGTGGATGACCTGGAAGAGGTTTGTCTGGAACCCTTGTGAAGTGTAGTCATGACAAGGAATGTGTGTCTGGTGTGCTTTAAGTGTACCGGGGCCCTGATACATGTAGTACTTGCCTTAGAATCAGACTGTTTAATATGGAATCCCCAATTCAGCTCTTCCTGTGGTGAAGCAGGCAAAGCTGCAATGGGCTGGCATTGTGCGTAGTAGCCCCTTTACCGTTCAGTGACACTGTGGTCACACCTGCCCGGTTTTCCTGTGTAGGATTGAGCAGCAGATACAAGAGTATTATGTTTTCAGATTCCTGATGAAGACCGCTTTCCTCCTAGTACAAACATACTAAATGTTAAGTAAGTGGTTTTGCATTATGTGACAAGCCTATCTCCTTCTGCCATAAGGTCAGCTGGAACACCACTTGTCAGGCAATGCAAAAATGACTGAATAAGGCCTCTCGGAAGCTAGGTTGGCTTGAGCTCACAGAGAGTGCTTCATAGGAAGGTGATTTTGTTTACATGTAAAGCCAAAGAATAAAAGTACAAGGCTGTCACAGACATTGTTTTTATAGCCATTCCTTTTGGCCACACCTTTGTCCAACCCCCCCCCCCAAAAAAAAACCCACACACACACAAAAAAACCCCCCTGGGGGCATTTTACACATGTCATCCAGATAGGCATTGTCAATAAGATGTTAAAAAGTAACTCTGGAACCTAATTAGACAGGGGCAATCCTACGGATCACCATATACATGGGGGTAGGGTGGGGGTCTAGTATACAGTTATGAGTAGTAGTTATGCCCCATTACAAATTACGGAAAATAAGACGATGTACAAATATTGGTTAGTACAAATATGGAAAGTAAAGTGGGCTTCCAGTATGCAAGTATGGCAAATAAAAAGGTCTTGTATGACAGTACGGACAAACCCCTTAAACACACCCCCCCCGCCACTCTCCCCCCCCCCCCTTGAAAAAGGGCATTTCTGCTTTGTGTTGGGCAGAACTCCTAAAGTGATTTGACATCAGCGCATGAAGATTACGGGAATCAAATAACCTAAGCCTGTCAGTGAAGATGGTCATTAATTAGAGGGCTTTCTCAAGACTGACAGGTTTTATTAAATGTTTTAAACGTAGTTTAATGAAAGATGAAAAAAAGAGAGCAGAAAACAGTGTCATTATGCTTGAATGGCCATTTTATTCACATTTCAGGAGTTAAGTGCACAGGATTTGGTGGACTTTTCTCCAGTGTATCGATGTCTACACATTTATTCTGTTCTGGTAAGTATGCTGTGTTTGTTCTTGTGTGCTTTCAATTCTTTTTATCAGTGTGATTGATTTGTATAGATTATGACAATTTATACAAAGTGCGCTTGATCTAGATGAATCTGAATGATCAATACGTGATTGATCTGTATAAATCTTATTGATCAAATTCAGGATTGCTGTGTAGATATTCTTATCACTTGCATGATACCCTAATTTGCCTCAATGTCACGTTTTTATTTTGGTATTTTAATGTCGAAGGATATAGACATGATAGAGGTGTGGGTACGTAACTTAAACAAGTGACAGACTCATTGAGATAATGAATTAGCATTATAATGTATACAGAAGCATAGCTGGAATATGGATTGATTAAACACAAATCAAACTTCTCAGATCCTATGTTACAGAAACACATGTAAGTTCTTTGTGTGCATACAGTAAATTGTTTTGGAAAATACTCGGCCTGCAGAACTGCAGGCTAGAACCTTATTTGAGGCATTGGCTATAAGGTCACCTGATTGATTTGTATTTTCATTTTGGCTTATTGTGTTGAGAGTACAAAATCGTGCCAGTAAAAACACTGGAATTGTGACCTAGCTTTAGCAGAAATTATGTCCAAGACAGTGACAGTAAAACTTAAATAAACAGATAAATGCTTGAAATGCAAAAACCCATGAAAAGTTATATGTATGAAAATAAGTACACTTACGGTATTCAAATTGATTTATTTGTAAGCAAGGTGAAAAGATTATACAATGTCATTTTCAGGGTTTTAGAGTGGCATTTACATGTAGTATACTACAGATCAACATTTTAACATATTAATTGCCTGATGAAGCCATATCCATAACGCAAGTTCTTCTGTTTGGTGGCTTCCCATGCTGTAAAAAGACAAGATGAAAGATAAACCCTCAGTGCAAATCTTAAGAATGTTTTATTAATGGTACCACACCCTCTTATTTTAAGCATGTGGACCACTTGGATGGAGTAAGTGTGCTTTAACTAGATCTAACTAGTCCAGTATCCTAACAGTCTTTCTATTTGTAGACAATGAGACTTTATAATCAGGGCTTTCTTCTGTCAAATACCTTATTTTGGTATAACAGAGGTTTGAAATGAGCCCTCATGGTGTTAACCATCCTTTCAATAGGCCTATAGTCAGCTATATGTACACCTGTTTTGATTACTGTCAGTCCAGCTGGACTTCCTTATTGCTATCTGTTCAGCTCGTGGAAATAATGATTTTCTGTGCCCTTTTGATTTGTGCTCCTTTTAACAAAACTTATGAAATACAGAACTAAAACCTAACAAAATTGGTATTCAAGGAAGTTGACTTCACCAACAAATTTTGTTTTGGTTAAAGAAAAAAGAAATGTACACTTTTTGTGGCCTGGAGCTACCATGTATGCTATTATGGGAATGAAATTAACTCTTTCCATGCAGTGTTGTTTAAGGTCTTTATCAGTGCTTTTTATTTTTTTAAGCTTTTTTCAAGTCAGCTAAGCTCATAGGATGCTGGGTCCTCCATACTCTATCCATCTGTTTTTTGTTATCATTGTTGGTTCACATTTAAATTTTCAACGTCTCCACAACCATGGCGGAATCATCAACAAATTTGGTGGGGATCTACCATGGGTAAATCTCTGCCTAGTTTGTACAAATGGTTATGCTCCCGTGATGTTTAACTCTGCCGACCAAAGGTGGCAGAGCATGTGAGATCATTTAAACTTTTGCCTGTGATCACGCGACAGTCCACAGTGTTTTTGGTAGCTCCATATAAGTTTTAGGACTTGTCAAGTGTATGAAAATCTAAGTTAAACTTGATATTGATGGCACCACCTGCATTATTTTGTAATGGGTCAAAATGTAAAAATCTTGTAGTCGCTCTAGCATCCATAATGTTTGATAGATCATCATGAAATTTAGTGGGATATTGGAGGAGGTCAGTCTCAGTTGCTTATGATACCAGTGGTGCCACCTATAATTTGATGGAAACTATGGGCTAAAATTGGCTTAAAGACATAAAATTCCGTATCTCGAAAAATAATTACATCAGAGTTGCCAGATTTATGGGATACATACAGTATGTCCAATGCTAGTATGTTATGTAATATCAGTGACCTTGACCTGTTTTTGTGAGGTCACCAGTCCTGTAAAGTTGAAAGAGATGATTTTATAATGGCAGGGTGTAGCTTGGACATCAATGGCAAAGAGAATTAAGCCTCCAGATCAAAATTGCACTTCAGTACATTGTCCATAAAACTGTACTTGGATGTCCTACTTTTTGGGTCACCAGCACCCAATGATTGTGGATTTTGGTGTTTGTCCAAGTTTATTGTTTTTCTTCAATAACTCAAAAGTTATTACCTGATTTGAACAAACAGATGATGACTCAAACTCAAAAACTCAAACTCAAAACTCATTTATTTTAGCCAATCAATACAATGACGATTTCAATATTGAGATATATGCACATAATGATAAAAAATTGATGAGGCTAGGGGGGACTCCTATTAAGACAAATACATGTCGCTCTCATAGGAGCCACCTTTAAGTCTTAAACATTTGAAACATATAGATGGCAGTTACTTAAACAATGAATGAATGGAAGGCTGGATGCTGGGCACACATTTTGAACGTAAAATTTTTTCAATCTGAGTTGAAAGTAGAGGTCAAATGGCCAGTTTTGTTATAGGGGCCATCTTGTGAATGCTCTGCACCAGGTTATTAGTATAGCCCATATAACTTTTATGATGTATAAAGTGTATGAAAATCTATGTCAATATCAATGTTGGTGGTGCCACCTATAGTATTATGTAACATGTGGGTCAAAATGTAAAAATCTTGTGACCAGTCATGCAATCATAATTCTTTATGAATCTTCATAAATTGTGGTGGGATTGTAGAACAGGTCAAAATCTTGGTTGCTGATGATACTTGTGATGCCATCTATAATTCGATTTAATTATGAGTTAAAATATCTTGGAAGATACACAATTCCATATATCTCAAAAGACAGTTGCATTAGACATGGCAAATTTATAGGATATATGGATCATGTCCAATGCTAATATGTAATACAAGATCAGTTACCTTGACATTTTTGTTATGTCACTAGACCTATAAAGTTGAAAGAGGTGATTATGTAATGGCATGGTGTAGCTTCGACATCAATGGCAAAGAGAATTGAGCCTCTTGATCAAATTGCACTTGAATACGTTACATATTAAACTCTACTTGGTGACCTACTTTTTGGGTCTCCTTGACTCTGATTGCGGGACCCTATTTTTCAAGGTCATTAAGCACTTAAGAACAGGACATTCAATACAATATGGCACAGGACTGTCACAGTCCTGGAATGTTTTTCCTTTGATTTGTAAGTCTTGGAGCAGCTGTGCAGGCAGCATACCGTGCCAAGTGATGAACAAAGCATTCTGGCTGGTGAAAAACACGTATTGATAAAACATGGAGTGTGAAAGTTCTTTTTGAGAATTCAAGTTACCATTGTCATAAATTGAGGTAAACATAAAAGGAAAATCAGGATGTGTCTTGGAAGGGGTTAAACGCTGCAGCAGCAGGGTTCAGATAAATCAAAGCTAGTGGATGTTGTTATGATATGTGAGTATGTTTGGTTGCCATGGTAACCACAAGCTGTTGCATTGAGTGGTATGTGACTGGTGCTTTCAGACTTTGACAGGCCATGCGTCCGCCCGAGAGATGATCATTCAGGCAAGATGATAGACACATTTTGTTCAGCTTTAACCCAGCTTTTGCACAATGGAATTTCTATCACCACTGACATATATTTATTGTATGTTTTTTTGTTTTATTGTTTTTTTTTGTTTTTTTTTTGTTTGTTTTTATTTGAGATGGCTCACAAAATGATACTGTTTTACTGAAAAGTGGATAAAGGCATTTTTTGTGTATGCCCCTTGGCATTAAGATGTTCCTCCTGTTTCATACAGAGACTGTGCAGATTTTGTTCCAAATCACTTGTCTCAAAATCATGTGGGCAAAGGATGATGCCAAACTGTTGTGTGTGTCCTGAATTCTTGCAGTAACACTTGTTCATGACGTTGTTCCATCCATAAGTAACACACTGACCTCATTTAACAGCTGCTTCCAACTAGAAAACCAAATACACGTGAAGAAGCAAAAACCTCATGCATTTGTCATTGTCCCCCTGTTTCAGTGCTATCTTTGGTGATATTTTTGGTCACTTGCCTTGCTATGTTGGTGGTGGGTTTTGCTGCTGCCTTTAAAAAGGTGATGGGCTTTTTCTAACCACGCACTTTTGTTTACATGATTGTGGATCCCATTGGAGTAATCTGTCATCATTTCAGGTTTTTCGTCATTTGTTTTCCCAAAGTGGGAGCTCTTCACTGTATAGCAATGCTATTATTTGGGGGTTTTTATTTTGGAATATTGAATGGATTGATGTCAGAAATCACAGGCCTACATGACCACACACATAGCAGTGTTGACCCTGTCTGGTAGAAGTAAGGACCAGACCATCACATTCACAGACTTAGAAGTTTCCTTTCAAACATACATAATTATCACAATGATCAAAATATATTGGTTGCAACGACTTTAGGACCCCCATGGCCTGTGTAAAAATATGATGACCTTGAAATTGGTCAAGGTCTCCTGATGTCCAACCTGGGCAGCTTCCCGTAAAATGCTTTTACGCTACAGCTTAGTACACAGTGAAACCTCATTATAAGGATACTCACACCTGACATATTCATTTTAATGAAACAAGTTTTGAATGGCAAAAGTTTATTTTCTTTATCTGATTCATCTATCTGACACATTCAGTTATCTGACACGTATCTAAGGGAACAGATGGTGTCATTATAATGAGTTTTCACTGCAGTAGCTTATTTTGTTCAAAGGCTAGCACAACACCAAGGGTAATGGATTGGCAGCCACTGGCAGCCTGGACCTGACAGTAATAGTCACCTGTTGGTTGATAAGGCTGATGGGTCAAAGTGTACAAAGCATGCTCTTATAGCAATCTGGCACAGGGACATGCACTGAAAGCATATTAGTGTCACTACCACTTTGCAAGACATAGAGTCAATAATGTTAATGCAGAAATTTAACATGTTTAAAAAAGCATGTATTTTTTTTTTCATGGAGCATGATCCAAAAATTTTAAATCTGATTGAAGTTTCATGTATGGGAGCTCATTGCTAAGCAAACATTTAAATTTGTGACAAGTGTGTCAAGCCACAGATGCCAATACAAATGTGGTTATAAGTTAAGGTATATTTTCTAAGGACCGAGCAAGGGTCACAATAGCTAGAAGTTGAAGAAGTTCAGCCAGTTTCGTTGTGTTTCACAACTCATCAGGAACTGTGGGCTAACCGACGTTACGTCTGATTTATATGCCGAGGGGTAACTCTCTGTTTACACGTAAAACACGTTATTGTGATTGCATAACACAGAATCTCGGTTCTACCAAGACGTTATTGTCAAGGTGAATTAGATTCAAAAGAATTTGAATCCCGGCAGGCCAATAAAATAAGGACTGCCATAAAAACAATGCTGGGGGTCAGCAAGTGTAATAGATCTTATGCTCGCGACACAGCGCATGCGCCAAATTTTTTGACGCGCAGTGCATTGTGGACTTATTTGTAGTATGCGAGCCGTTGTGGCGATACCTGTGTCGACTATGAAATTACACATGTAGTCATGAGAAGTTTAATTTGTTAGTTGGCTGTGTGCTTTTCAACTTATTCCTGTGGCAAACAATGTAAATTATATCCCTTGTTAACAAATAAAAACTGGGAAAACAATGGATAAGAAGAATTCCTGTCCTGGAAAGGACTGAAAATTGTGTAAATTCGTGCCCATGACCTCGTCATACAACGTTTTCCGTGTAACTTTGAATGATGACATTTGCACATTGCGATCAGTCTATACAGTTTAGTCTAAATATAACCATTCCAACTGGGTAACCCTGTCATCTGAATCATATTCCTTTAGGAACCAAATCGTATTGTGTGTTTTGCAACCAACGTGTAAACACTGTGGCCAATGATAAAAGAATAGATAGATAGATAGATAGATAGATAGATAGATAGATAGATAGATAGATAGATAGATAGATAGATAGATAGATAGATAGATAGATAGATAGATAGATAGATAGATAGATAGATAGATAGATAGATAGGTTAGTAGTTAAAGAGCGATAGAACGAAAGAACGAAAGAAAGAAAGTAAAAGTAAAGAAAAAAAAAAGAAAGAAAGAAAGAAAGAAAGATTACGCTCCCTCAAATAACAAATTTTCCTTCCTTTATTACTGATTTTTTTAAAAGATAAATACAGGTTGTTTTTCGAGCAAAGTTGTTTCAAAACTAAGGTATTCTTCTACAAACTTTGATTTCGGAATAATCCGGGTCAGATATGAAAATAGGAAATGTTCAACTTTCATTACGTAATGTCATACATGAAAACAGGGACGTGTTCATCTGTAGCAGAAATTAATCATATTGATAAGTTGAGATTTTGCTCTTCCACCTTTGTCATATTCAGCTCGACAACCCATGTTATTAGTCATCTAGAAGTAATGTGGACAATCCTGTATAGATACATATGTTTAAACCTATGAGGTGAGTTTTCTTAATCATAACCGACAAAATATTCATTTTAACGTTTAAAACTACAGATATTGTTACCATGCGCTTCTCAGCTAACAACCCGTGTATTGTTTCTTGGCGTGTTGTTTTCACAAGTAGGTTTTTTAAAGCAACCAGTACTTGTGCTAATCTCGTAAACTCTTTCATAGCTTAAGCACCGGGTGATTAATTTTATGCAAACATCGTTAACACAAAGAAAGGCCAAGTACTTAACACGTACTAATGGTTTCAGCAAGCACACTTTGAAGACTTAGGAGCCAAATTTCATATCGCTAACACGTTGTTTTCCCATTTTAAGTCGGCATTTTTAGGGTACTTGCGTAAAATAAAAAGAATTACTGAAATAATATACATGTACATTGCAAAGATGTGCAACACGTTTAAATGTACAAAGTTGCATCGATATCCGCACAAGGGATGGGCTCGTATAGGCGTTGCCTGCTCCCCACTCGTACATGTATTTTGAGAAATAAAATACGTTTAGACCAAGAGAAACACACACACACATACACACACACACACACACAGACACACACACACAAAGAAACAAAAATAAAGAGTGTTTGCAGGAGCAAAATGTGTCTTGCACGTACGCTTGTTCGTTTGTATATGTCTTTCAAACCTTTTGATTACCAAAGGGATGTCTTAACGCAAGTGTACGTTCTTGATTTGAAGAGAAACTGTTGAAGTTTGTGCAAGTTGTCGTTAGTATTATTGTGCCTTTGTTTGACAGTAAGCGCACCAAATATGACATTTGGCTATGTTCGACGTGTCCACGAGTTTGCGGTTTCCCCTCATTGAAAGATCATTGAAACCCGCGCTCAACCAGATGGATGCAGTCTCTCTGTTGCATTTTTATGTTCATTTTGTCCAGGGATTATTTCTCACTGAAAGGCAGACCTCCGCGTCCAAGAAAATCACACTTCTTAAAGTACGATCGAAACGCAACAGTTAACTCGGAAAAAAGGAGAAAAAGAAGGGAAAAATAAAAAAACTACCCACAAGCGAAAGAAAAAGATGAGAAAGTAGCGATGCAAGCAAACAAAAAACACCACAGTGAATTGATGATATTTGCTCAAGCCTCAAGGACATCCTTAACTTTAACTTATTTTTCCCCCTTAGAGACTTCAATTTTCCACATTGTTTTTAGAGACAAGATAGTTTCTATACTACACCTTCAGAAACCAAATATATGTTACATTTGGCCGACCATATTAGTGAAAAAACTCGCTAAACAACGAGTGAAACTTATCACGTCGAGCTATCTAATATCAATGCAGCCCTCAGACTGATCTCAGCAGCGTACTACAATTAATCCCAGAATGCAATTTCCCAACATGGCGCTAATTTATTCAAAATGGCGGCCGTGCATAAGATCTATTAATCAGACTTCTGGGTGGTGGTACTACCGTACCACAAAGCCCTGAACATAGGAGCTAGGGACTGTGTGTGAGAACACAGTGTGGGTATGTGTGTGCGGTTTCCCAATGGGTTGCATAGGTAATATGCTACCCAAGGCAGAACCTCATGGAGGGATGAACTCTGAACATAAAATTTTAGCATTAGACCGAGCAAGAGAGCTCATCTCCCCATGATGTTGAGACCGAAAGGTTCAATGGAGCGCAATTGGTGCATGCAATGTCTTTCCCTGTCTAGACGCAACTGTCTGGTGCGTTCTAGACGGGGGGGAGTGCGGATATACTCTAAAATGTGCACTTTTAGAGCAAGACCCTGGTGGTCATTTTGGGCAAAATGTCTGCCCAGTGGCTGTGCAATGACTTTGTTACTATAAGTTAAGGTAGCTCTGTATAGTCAATTTACAAAAGTTTGGGCAGAAAATTGTATTTTATGTTTCACTGAATAAAGTTTCCATGCTCTTTATTCCCTTGTTGGCTAAAGGGGTATTTTCAGGGCAATTTCTGTGCATGTGTGCATCCATCAGTCCCTCTCTTACCCTTGCAGATGCAATAACTTTTGATCATGAGCCACTGTCATGAAACTGGTACTGTAGACATGTGTAGATGCATCTCACTAGAAGCATGGCTGAGTGTGACACTCAGTGACCTTGACTAATTTTCAAGGTCACTCTTGTGCATACAATAACTTTTTATGAAGTGGAGCTGCCAATATGAAACTTGTACTGTTAGAGCATTTAATTAGAGTTGTAGATGAGTTTGACATTCAGTGACCTTGACCTGTCTTCAAGGTTATCAGGGATCGTCATATTTGCACCCTTGCTGATGCAATAACTTTTGAGCAGCTTGAGCTACTATCATGAAACTTGTACAGTGAAACCTGTAATTCCGGAAGGCCCCAGGGACAGGGATTGCAGGTGTTGTACCGTTGGAGGTTTGGGATGGGGGTGGGGGTGGGGGAGAGAGGGAAGGGACTGCCTTGGGGGGGAGGTTATATATATTCACTGTGTATGTCCTCAAGTACATGTACACGTTTAGAGATTCTTTTTACTCACATCCAATTCTATATCCATTGAATTTGTACTATATAGGTAAGAGTTTTGTTCTTTATACACTAAATAAGAAAAAGATAATTTAAAACTTAAAATCCAACCTGTATGCATCTTGGCTGCTAGTTGGTGCTGTTTTGTTCCTTCAGCTGAATCAATGAGGAGTTTATATTTCTTTTCCAATGTCAACACATGCATTTTTGTAGCCAGTTTTTCACATCCACATGCAAGTCATTATTTCACAAAACCTTTCAAATAAAGCTATGATCTTATCTTATCTTCTTCAAACCAATGCTACAGCAGTCCAGTTAGCTAGATGTCTCAAGCAACACAGAAGGCAGTGTGGGGCACAACAGGCAGAGGCACTTGAGTAGATGTGTTAATCCAGTAACACCAATAACAGCTTGCTACTGCTAATGAATTCATGTTGTATATGTAACCTCAGAAGTGATTCACCCTGAAACATGGCTCATGTCCAACCCTTGCAAGCTGATCATAAGTGAGCAGTATATGCCTCACTGAGTAGAATCTCTGTGTAAAGCAGGAGACTCGCTGCACTTTGCTTTGAACTCAGCATGATGTGCTACTTTATTACTGTAGCTTTGGCAAGACTGTGCTAAAACATCCCTATATACACAAAGGGGGGCAGTCCAAGAAAGCCCTGACACTGCCCAAGTGGTGGTACAATCAGGTCATAGCGTTAAGTATTGCTAAATGAAAAACAGTTTGGTACAATAGCATGAGAACAATAAATTTTGCACCATTTGCCCTATTATTATAATGTTAATTTAATAGCAGTGTTCAGCCTTCATAGGTTTATTTTGGGCTTTATGACCAAAATTTGGTGTTTGGGGTTCGGGGCTGACAGTTGTTCAAGGTTTGCAGGGTGGAACACTTTGCTCTCCTATTAAATACATGTACATTATTAAAATACATGTTCAATATTAAAATACATACATGTACATGTACAATTTTAAAATACATGTACAATATTAAAATACATGTACAATATTAAAATACATGTACAATATTAAAATACATGTACAATATTAAAATACATGTACAATATTAAAATACACGTTCAATATTAAAGTACTTGTTCAATATTTGGGACCACAAAAAGTGTTCACGAATTGCAGGTGTTCAACCTTTGGAGGTGTTCGGTTGGACAGGTTTACTGTACTTAGAAATATTTCGTTTGATGCTTGGCTTAGTTCAAGATCGAGTGATCTTGACCAATTTCAAGGTCACCAGGGGTCCTATTTTTCCCTTGCACCATGCTTGGCTTAGTTCAAGATTGAGTGATCTTGACCAATTTAAAGGTCACCAGGGGTCCTATTTTTCTCAGTCTTGCACTGTGAGGCAGTATTGTTTTCACAAATGGAGAAAAAACTTGTATTGTTGAAGCATCATGATAGAATCTTTGATAAGGTTAACAGTCAGTGACCTTGACCTATTTTTAAAGTGACCAGTGCCTATCGTGTTTTACAGTAACAGAAACTTGATTAGTGGAAGTTTGCTGGCCAAGGGGGTCTTAAGGTCATTCCAACTGTTACGTTTAAAAAAAAATTAGAAAGTTTTTTCATGGTTTAGTTTTCTAATCATGGTCTTTGAAACTTGAAGATACTTCAAAATGTGGAAATATCAATTTTAGCTTTTCATAATTCCAAAACAAACAAAGACAAAGAAACTCATTGAGATGCATTTAAGCCACATGGATGCACATGAATTTTAGGATTTGATTAAACCTGTTAAGAGTTATTTCCACGTATAGTGAGAGGTCGAAGCTCAAGATTGCACACCATATTTTTGGTATCCAACACACCCCTATCCCTAGAGGTATCCACAAGCTTCATGCCTCAAAGTATTATGGTATAGGAAATCTGGCTCACTGAAGCATTTTCTATGATGGGGTCAAAGATGAAGGTTAAAGTGATGTAATTTTTACTGCATGCCATATCCCTGTCCTGTGAAGTGTTGACACACCAAATTTGATGGGTGTCAGTGTTAATATAAAGCCCAGACAAGCCTTGACAGGACAGATGGTAGAACGACAGGACAGATGGTAGGACGGGCTACAAAGCTGCAGTCCTGTGTGACAGACTGATAAACATTTATTGGACTTGAGACGTAGGTCATCCTAGAGACTGTTTGTGCAGGCCATACAAGTCATGTATTGCCTATACCTTGATACTTGCAGATGTCAGACATGCTGTGTGGAGACTTCTGGGTCACAAGTCAGTCTTCAGTGGGGGGACTATATGGTGCCACCTGACACTGGATCTTGTTTAACACTTAGCTCACAAAGTTGAAATTGTGTTGAATCATTATTATTAATATTATACTCATTTAAACGTCTTCTAATTGGATGACTAGTTCTCAGTCTGTAGTCCCTGGTAGGTGCTCCAAGATGCATCACCTACACAGATAGATCATCAGCCTGTGATCATGGACAGTTCCATGTGCCATATTTGGCACCAAGGACCAGCCCCATCCCCCACCCCCACCACCCCTGCCCTCCCCTCCCCACACAGGTACACAAGGGTACACCCAACAAAGCCTTTGATCTTAGGAATGAGTCAGGTGTGCAGTTGAGTATCCGTCTGGGAGCAATAAGTTGAACGGGAACAAAGTACAATGTGGTCTGGCCTCCAGTTTGCTTTGCTTCTTGTAACAATAACGTGGCACACATTGAACTGTACCAGTCACTACCATCCAGCAGATTGATGCAAATTTGTAAAAGTATATATAAGGTTCAGTATGTATCAGTGAACATTGTAAGAATGAGCTTTGAGTGTGACCAATCAGTTTATAGAGCCTGTGGGTGACAACATACACTTACATGTTAGTGGCAGTTGAGAACTGAATCTTTTTCCCCCTCACCCAGTAATGAGGTTGGCATAGTATAAAATATTTTTACCAAATTTATTTTTGTCATTAAAAATACTATTGTAATTTCAAATGTGTGAACCAAAACAGAATTTTTGAACAGACAAGAACATCCCCCCCCCTCGCAAACCAGTAGCCATGAACAGATTTTAGTTGGCATTAACTTGCACAGTGTGTCTGGCTATTTAGATTTCCTCTGATGCTTACTCATATTTAACAAGCAAACTGTGAACAGTCTACGGTGTTTAAAGTGAAGTACTTAAGTACATTTCTTGGATGAAATTGTGTTAAAAATTATTTCTTTTTGTTCTTGTCTCTCATTTTATTGCTTTGCAGGTTGTGTGGCATCACTATGTTTTGAATCAGATTCTCCTTGGAACAATTGAGAGAAATACATTTGAGAATAATTCTTACCTCAGCTGGCTTGTCAGTCAGCTCAGGGTATGTGGTGTTTGTGCGTCCGCCATCCTGCCGTCCATCCATCCATCTGGCGTCATCCATTGTTGACATTTTCGACTTTTCCAAAAGCATCAGCCACATTTACTTCAAACTTAGTGGGAATGCATGTTGGGTTGGTTTATCAAGTTTATTCAAATGGTTATGCTCCATTGATTTTTGGATTTTTAATGAACTTTTTTTGTTCATTTTTTGACAAAACTTTAAAATCTTCTCTGAAACCACTCAGCCAGTAGGAGAGGCACAATTAACAATTGTATGTGTATTTGGCTGAATACACAACCCAGTACACAAAATTCTGGTGGGCTAGATGTGTGTATTCTATAAGATTCTATGTTAAAGTAACATCACATGCATACTTTTAATCGTTTTTGGAGATTGCAATAGAAATATGCTTTTTGACTTCTCCAAAACCATGTATCAGATTCACTTCAAACTTGGTGGGGATGTACCATGGATGAGTCTCTACCAAATTTGTTCCCAAATTTGTTCAAATGGTCAGCCTCCACTGATTTTTGGATTTTTAATGACTTTTTTGTTCATTTTTTTTGGCAAAATCTTAAAAATTTTTCTTGTTTCTAAATTGCATAGGGACACATCTGAGGAACCCCAGACCTGGATTGGTTCAAGAGGTAGCATTGGGATTTTTTTGTGTTTTATAAATTTTTATGTGTGTTAAGGTTATATTTCACTTCTTCAAAACAATCTCTGATATTGTTCTGAAATTTGTTGGAAGTGTAGCTTGTGGAAGGGCTATACACATTTCTTTACCATATTGTGATACTCTACATCCCTGATTTTTAACAAATTCTACAATTCAGGTACCTGTTCGTTTATACATCTGTTCCTGTTGATCACTATTAAGGTCAGTGGGGATTGCAATGGAAATTCAGAATTTTGGTTTCTCCAAAACCATGGATTCCCTTCAAATTTGGTAGGGATGTACTTTGAATAAGTCTCAACTGAGTTTGTTTAAATGGTTATACTCCTGTGATTTTTACATTTTTATGACTTTTTTTTTGTTCATTTTGTTGTAAAATCTTCAAACATTGTTCTTCGACACTGCTCAGCTAGTTGCTTTGAAGTGGCATAGGGACACTTCTGGGAACCCCACAACTTAATTTGTTCAGCAGGTGGTGCTGTGTTTTTTTTCTATTTTTAAATGATTTTTTAGGTGTTTTTGCTATTTTCGACTTCTGTGCTAAAAATCAGATTGTTCTGAAACTTGGAAGGGTTAAACAAAAATGTTCACTTGGTGGTGATACCCTGGATCCCAGATTGCTAAGGAATTTTTCGATTCAGTTACTTGGAGGTTAATGCATGGATTCCTATTGATTACCATGTAAGTCAATGGGGATTGCAATAGAAAGTCACACGTTTCACTTTTTCTCCCGAATTCTCATCCCCTAGACCACAGTTGGACTTAAAAGGCCTATGGATTGAATGTGAAGGTCAGCTGAGGATGGGCTGTTCAAACAGCCATCTTGTTTATTATGCTTACCCATAGTATATATGCAATGTATACTGATATGGATTTTCTCTGAAGTATGTGATAAAAGACGAGAACTTTTGTGTGCTGATAGGGCTTCCTGGTATCGCTGTATACTTATAAAATGTATCTTTAAGTGTGTTTGGTTACAAACCAACAAGTGGACAACAATGCGAGGTGAACACCATCTGTGATATCAAGGTACCTGGTAAAGTACATGTAAAAACCTGCAGATACTTATGCAATTTGTTTTTCCAACTTCTTTTGTAGGGTGCAAGGGAAACATTTGAAACATACTACAGGAAACAAAGACGGAAACAAGCAAGACTGGCTTTGCAGCCACCACCCAACATGGTAGGCACTGATATTGCCTGTAAGGGGCATCCCAGTCACAGTGGGTATATGGCGTGCAGGTTTCGTGTGTTCCATATACCATTGAGGGGATGGGTGAGACTGTTACTTGGAACATGTTTCTCATTGGAAAAGTTTTGATTTGATACATGGAGAGTTGTGAGCAGGGTGTACTTGTCAGCTACCAAGGTTGACTTCAAAGTGGGTTTGGGTTAGAGGATGAGTTGTTACTGCTAAAAAGTACACAAGTTGTGAGGTGTTGGATGTCTTCAACACTCCCAATCCAATGCTGTCCCTCCTTTCTACGCAGGCAGGTCTTGTGTGTGTAGAGTAAGTTTAAATGTGTGTGCTCAGTTGTACCTTCATGTATTCATCAATGTTTTAATGTGATAATGAGAATCATGACATTTTATTTTGAATTCTGATGTGACATTGCATGCTCGGTACCAAGCATGCACCTTTCCCAGAATTCAGAGATCCCAGTTGTGACATGTTTTGTTCATAGTGGCACCATATACAAAGTCGTAGTCTTATTCAAACAGTCATGCCTGCCAAGCAGACAATTTTCCTTTTTTAGCTCAGCTGATTTGTCTGTCAGTTGAGTTTTTAGGATGGCCCGTCATCTGTTGCCTGTCCACATTTCACTTCTTCAAAAATGTCATCCAGATTTACTTCATACATGTACTTGGTGATAAAGTTTCTCTAGTGGGTCTCTAGCAAATTTGTTCAAATTGTCACATTCAATTCATTCTGGAATTATTAACTAGATGTTTTGGGTTAATTTTTTGGCAAAATTGGTGAAATCTTTCTAAAAACTGCCAAGCCAATTGCTTCAAAGTTACAAAGAAACACTTGAGGGGCCCCTCTACTGTAAAGTGGTCAACAAGGGGTGCTGTAATTTAAGGTCAGCTGTCAGCTGAACTTATAGGCTGGTCAATTGTACATCATCTGTCTGTCCATGGGTTGTAGTCATTGTCTGTTCACTTCACATTTTCGACTTTTGCAAAAACTGTTGGTCAGATCCTCTTCACACTTTGTGGGGCTGTGTCTTGTTGGGTGGCTCTCTACGTAGTTTGTTCAATTGTTTTGATTTCTTCTCCAAGACATTCTCAGCCAAATTCACTTGAAACTTGGTGGGGATGTATCTTGGGTGGATCGCTGCCAAGTTTTTCTTGTGGTCATGGTCCAGTGAATTTTGTATTTTAATGACCTTTTTTTTGGGTTATGTTTTTTTTGAAAAATCTATCAAAGTCTCCTCCGAAACTACCAAGTCGAATGCTTCAAAATTGAAAAGGGACCCCCAAGAACTTATTAAAGTAACTGTTGTTCACCGGGTGGTGCAGCAATTTTAGCTCAGTTGACTGACAAGTTACCTCAATTGTGAGGGAGATGTACTTTAGGTGGATCACTACAGTACTATGCTTTTTCAAGTAGTCATGCTGCAGTGATTTAAAAAAAAAATTACATATCTGGGTAAAATCTTAAAAAATATTCTCCCATCTGCGAGGCCAGTTGCTTTGAAATTGCACAGGGACACATCTGGGGCTTTCTAGGCCTTAATATGTTCAGCAGGTAGCACGTCAATTCTTGTTTGTTTATAACTTTTTTTAATGAATTTTTGTGCCTTTCCACTTTACCCAAACTCTTTGTTGGCTCCTTTTCAGACTTGTTGGGAATGTACTTGGAGTTGATCTTAACCAATATTTTTCACAACATAGTGGTGCTATCATTTTCTGATTACATGTGTAAACAAATTATCAAAATTGGTGAGATAATATGTACATATTAGGAACAGTGATGATTGTCCTACACAAAGGTGACCTTGTACCATTCTGAATTTGACAGGACCTCTTCAGTCTGTGCATGTAAGGTCAGGACTGTCACAGTCCTCTTGTTTCTATTTTTTTTTTTTTTTTTACAGATTTTTGTGTTTTTCGCTGCTTTCAACTTTTTCCTCAAAAAACATCACTCAGATTTTTTTGAAACTCGGCAGAAATGTAGCCTTGTGGGATTGCTAGAAAAAATTGGTTACTAAGTGGTAATTTTTAACAATTTTTTTCAGTTGGGGTACTTGTGGTGAATGCATGCACTGCTGTTGATAACTGTATAAGTGGGATTGCAATGGAAAATCACATTTGTGAATTCTCTGAAACAGTCAGCCAGATTCATTGCAAACATGGTAAGGATGCTCCTTGGATGAGTTCTACCAATTTTGTTCAAATAGTCATGCAACTGTGATTTTTTTGCAGTTTTATTATTTTTTGGTAAGTTTTAAAAAATTTAAATTTCTTCTCCAAAACTGCCCAGCCAATTGCTTTGAAATTACACAGGAGCACTTCTGGGGAGTCAGAAACCTTTTTTTTCACCAGAAGCCATGACAGTTTTTCCTATTTATTATGTGTGTTTTTCGATATTTTCAACTTTTTCTCAAAAACTTCACTCAGACTGATCTGAAACTTTGTGGAAATGTAGCTTGTGGGAGGGTTAAACAAAGTTTAAGGGGACGATGCTCTGGATCTGTGATTTTTAACATTTCAGTTTCGATTCATGTGCCTTTTTGGTTAATGCATGCAGTCCTATGGATTACTATTGATTATAGTCAGTTGGGATTGCAACGAAAATTTATGGTCTGTGCATGTAAGGTCAGCTGAGTACAGGACTGTCAGAGTCCTCTTGTTTATTTTGTGCTGTAAGAAGGAAAAAAAAATCATGATTTGTTATCAAGACAGTGTCTTATTGATGCGGAAAAGAGACAACACAGAATGCCTTCTACTCAGCAGGTAACAAACAGCTGACATATGTCTGAAAAAAAGAAATGAAGAAATTAAAAAATGTACAATTATATACAGTAGTCCCTCTTTCGAGCAACCACCCCTAGTGCCATCAAAGAAGTGCTCACATAAAGCAGGTGATTTCCCAAAGGAGGAATGACTTGTGCCACCTGGCCAACAACTAACCATTACCTTGAATTCCCATGGTTGATCTTGGAAGGTGCTTTTGTGCAGCTAAAATGGTCACAAAAGGCAGGTGATCTCCCAAAAGAGGTTTTTTTTTTTCAAAAGAGGGACTACTGTATGTGGTAAACTATATGGGTTTCATAAAACACACCATCTTTATATGGCATCCTGATGCAGCTGAAGCTGATTTAATGTTTTTCCATCTTTGCATCCATTCAGACACTTTCTGATCCACAGGAAGTTATTTCATGAAATGTTTCAAGGATGCTGCCTGACTGGCAGGAGGATGCTATGGTTGAGCTGATGAGACTTGTGGGTCAACAGGACCTGCTTTCATCCCCTAATGGTGCACTTAAATACTTAATGCAGTCCAATGACACCAGAGCTACCTTTTGAAAATCAGTGCCATCTCTGGAGGGGATAACTAGACAATTTTTTGCATGAATTCTGATATTAAAAGACATAAAAAAGTGTCATTTATGTCTTTTGTGTTTTTAATCTTTTAATGAGTCACTCTGTACATGTAAGATACATTCCTTGATGTCATACCCTCCAATATCAGGTGTTTCCAGTACCTCTGTGTCTTATAATGTATGTAGTACCAATTAGACTAACTATATTTTAGTCTTTAAAAGAGCCCTCTCATGTTTTCAGCTCTGCTCCTCAAAGATCACAGAGCTCAAGGCATCACTCATGTCCATCCAACCATAAACTCTTTCCTTGTGAGCATGATACAGTCCACAGTTTTCAAGATAGCCCCATATAACCTTCAGGACCTATCAAGTGTAATATAAATCAAGGTCGAGTTCGATGTTGGTGGCCCCACCTACAGTATTATGTAATATATGGGTCAAAATGGAAAAATCTTGTGACTGCTCTAGTATCCTTTATGTGTGATAGATGTTCACAAAATTTAGTGGGATTGTGAAGGAGGTCAAAATCTCTTGCCTGTAATACTGGTGGTGCTGCCTATTAGACAGAAATTACAGGCCAAAATGTGTTAAAAGATATAGAAGTCCATGCTTTGAAAAGTAGTTGAATTAGACATGCCAAATCTATAGGATATATAGACCTTGTCCAATGCTAGTATGTTATGTAATATCAGTGACCTTGACTATTTTTCTCAGGTCACCAGACCTGTCAAGTTAGAGGAGGTGATTATGTAATGACGGTGTACCTTGGACATCAATGACAAGGAGAATGGAGCCCTCGAATTAAAATTGCACTTGAGTACACTGTACATAAAATTGTACTTGGTGACCTACATTTTGGTAACCATGACCCAATGATTGTGGACTTTGGCACTTGTCCAAATTAACAAAAAGTTATTACCCAATTTGAACAGACTATGTATGGAAAGCTGGATGCAGGGCACACATTTTGAATGTAACAATTTTTTAATGCAAGTTGAAGTCAAGGTCAAATGCTCAATTGGAATATAGGGGGTCATATTGTGAGTGCTCTTTACCCCTCCATTTTTGAGTTAGACCCCTATAACTTTTAGGACTTACAAAGTGTGTGAAAATCTGTGTTAAAGTCAATGTTGAGGGCACCACCTATTGTATGATGTAATACAGTCAAAATGTGAAAGTTGTGTGACCTGTGTAACATGTTTTGTTTCTTAGGATCTTCATAAAATTTAGTGGAATTTTAGAAGAGGGGGAAATCTCGGTTGCCTATGATACTAGTGGTGCCACCCACAATTTGACAGAAATTATGAGTTAAAATGTCTTTAATGATATACAATTCCATATCTTGAAATCTAGTTGAATTAGACGTGCCAAATTTGTAGGATCTACAGATCATGTCCAGTACTAATATGTTACACAACATCAGTGACCTTGAACCACAAATTTGTATCATGTGGAATTTTGACATTGCATAATAAGGATGACAATCAATGTATCAAGGTTGTGGAGGGAATACATTTCAGGAAATGATTTTTCATGATGGTGGTTAGCAGAGCACTAGGCCTGTCGGCCTCTTGTAGCTTCACCTGTTTGAAAGGATGGTCCTGATGATGTCTGCAATTTGCAACCAAATTCCTATGTTTTGGTTTAAAAATGATTTATGCAAAGAGGTGCTGGGAACCTGCAGAGTCAACATTGTGAAGTTTAGTAAAAAGCATTGTGTGAATATTTGCTTATTATCTGGTGAAAATGTCATGAATTGTGTTGTACCAATGACACTGTTTTACATGCCGATTAAGTAACAGGGTGAAGGTTTTCAAATCAGATCAGGTCCCGATAAGATCTTATCATTCATGTTTCCAACTCATACTTTCATGGCTTTTTGATAAAACCCAAAGATTATGAAAACCTGATTTTGGGCCATTTGTAGCTCAGCTGACGTGTCAGTGAGCTGAGGTTTTAGGATGGTCAATCCTGTATCCATTGATGTATCCATCTGTCCACAATTCGCATTTTCAACTTTACAAAACCTTCCATCAGATTCAGCTCAAACTTGGTAAGGGTGTACCTTTGGTTGCTCTTTACCAGATTTATTCAAAGGGTCATGCTCCACGTTTTAGATTTTGTGTCTGTTTTTTTTTTTTTTTTTTTTTTTTTTTTGGGGGGGGGGGGGTCCAAAATCTTAAAAAGTCTTCTTTGTAATTCCTTGGTCAGTTGCTTTGAAAATGCATACGGAAGCTTTTTGGGGCCCCTTAACTTTAATTGTTTGTATTTTAATAGCCCAAATTTTTGTTTGTTTTTAGCTCTGTTTACCATAGGTCACAGAACTTATGCGATCACTCATGTCTGTCGGTCAGTTCGTCCTTGCCTCTGTAAGATTTGCTTGTAAGCACAATGCAGTCCATAGTTTTCAACATAGCCCTGTGTAATTTTCATAACTTGTCAAGTGATCATCATGATTATCGACTTTGACACCTGTCCAAGTTTGTTGCTTTTTTTGTTTTCAATAACTTGAAAAGTTATAACCCAATTTGAACAGCCCATGTATGGAAAGTGAGATGCACATTTTGAACAAACATTTTTTTAATCCAAGTTGAAGGTCAAGGTCAACTAGCCAGTTGGAATATAGGCATCACAATGTGAAAATCTTGTAAATGCTCTGCACCCCACAGTTTTCAAGTTAGTACCATATCACTCTCAGGACTTATCAAGTGTATGAAACCCTAGGTTGTGTTTGGTATTGGTACAGCCACCTACAGTGTTATGTAATATATAGGTCAAAATGTGAAGTTCTTGTTACAACTCCAGCTTCCTGAATGTTTTAAAAATAGATCTTTATGAAATTTAGTAGGATTGTGGAGGAGATCATATCAAATATCAGTTGCATGTAACGCTAGTGGTGCCACCTATAACTTGACAAATTATGAGCCAAACTGTGTTTAAAGATATGAAATTCTATATTTCAAAAAGTAATTAAATTAGACATGCCAAATTTAAAGGATGTATAGATCATGTCCAATGTAACTTATCAATGCTAATATGTTACATAATACCAGTGACCTTGATATATTTTTAAAAGGTCACTAGTCCTGTAAAGTTAAAAGAGGTGATTTTGTAATGGCAGGGTGTAGCTTGGACATCAGTGGCAAAGAGAATTGAGCCTCTTGACCAAAGCTACACTTGAGTACATTGTACATTAAACTCTACTTGGTGGCCTACATTTGAGTCAATGTGATCCAATGATTGTGTGACCTTGACATATTTTAAATGTTGTTAAGCACTGAAGAAAAAGGCTTTCAATTCAGTATGTTGAGAAAGAAAAAGGCGAATGATGCCAAATGTGCCACAAATGTGTATCATGGTGTATCATGTGGAAGTTTGAGATTACATGATATGGATGATCTTGATTAATTTCTGAAGGTCATTGCAGGAATGATTGTCAGTAGATGATTTTTTGATGGACATGAGATTATATGTCAGCAGAGCATTAGGCCCATTGTCCTCTTGTTTACTATTTTCAAATTGTCCAGAAGCATCACTCAGATTCTCGTGAAACTTTATAGAAATGTACTTTGTGGAAGGGCCTAACAAAGTTTTCTTAGCTTCGTAGTGATACTGAATTTCAATGAATTTGTCAGTCTGTGTTTCTTGTCATTAAATGCATACATTCCTACTGATCACTTTGTAAGTTGTTGGGGATTGCAATTAGGTTAATTCACATTTTTTGACATCTCCAAATCCATGAGTCAGATTTGCTTCAAATTTTGTTGGGGGTATACCTTGGGTGGGTTTCTGCCAACTTGTGCAAATGGTCACATTCCATTAAATTTTAGATTTTAATTAATTTTTTTCTTGTTTTGTTTGTTTGTTTTTTTTGGGGGGGGGGGAAAGCTTATGAAATCTTAATGTGAGAAACAACCATACTTACTTCTTTACAGTTGCATAGGCACAGTTCTGAGAACCCTGGGACCTTAGTTTGTTAAACAGCTGGTATTGCAAGTCTTTTTCCCTTTTTTTATTAACCAATTTTTGTGTTTTTATGTTATTTGACTCATTCATCAAAACTGTATGTTGGATTCTCTTCAAACTGAATGGGAATATACCTATACTTAATTTCTACCAAATTTGTTTACTGCATGGTTCTGTTGTAACTTTATTTAGTTTTATTGCCATTTCAAAGTTTGGAAAAATGGGCAAAAGTATATGTATATGTATGCATTGCTTCACTAGGCATTGTAGCAATCAGGCATACAGACTTATTTCTTGGTAAGGCTGCATCCTAAACTGCTGGTTACTATTAAACACTAATAAGGAGGCACTATGGGGTTTCCTTCAGTGGTAAGTTTCACCTTAAGTGATCTTGAAAGGTCAAATTGACATATTGGCTTATATCTTGATATTAATAGTGAATTGTAGGCCCATGGATAATGTTAAACATTACTTGGTAAGTACTTCTGGGATCTCCCTTGGTGTTGCTAATTTTGACCTTGAAAAGTCAAACTGACATATTTGCTTATATCTTGGTAATAGTGGATACTGCTACTTTTCATTTAAAAAATGATGACTGCTGAAACGTTGAGTGAAGATATTGCACACAGTGGTGATGGTTTTAAAGTTAACTTTGATATTATTCCAAGGGTCACATGACCACTTCCGTCTGTGCATTCAAGGTCAGCTGAGCATTCACAGTGCCCTTGCTGTAAAGTGTAGATCTGAAAGGTAAACCTACCAATACATGATACAAAAACAGAGTTATTTTGATCAAGGAAATGAGCAATTTTCCAATTGAATTTGTGGAAATTAGTTTTTGAATTTGAGGACTTTCACTTGTTTTGATGTTAAGCATGAATTAATGTCTAGCTGACTTGTTTTTTATTAAAACTTCTGTTTCTAGTCCCGTAAGCCCGGGGATGACGGCCGAGGGTTGAAGGTGACAAACTGATTGATTTTGTTTATTCAGTGGCTGGCTGGTTATTCTTGTTTTCTCTTTCCTGGGTCAGGGATGGAGGTCAGGCTGGCCACAGAATACTAAACCTCAAAACTAAACAAATGACTGGAAGCTTTTCAAAACTAACACTGTTTTTCTCTCAAAATATTAGGACTTGAATTGTAGATGATTATTGTACTTTCTAACACTAATTGAGTCAGTATATTTACTGTGTTCAGTCCTATGAGTTTGGAAATGACATCCAAGGTATATGTAGGTAGCTCTGTCTTTGGATCATCATACCACATACATTGTAAGAAATAGGACTCGGCTCTAAAATTTGGTTCAAGCCCAGGCATAAAGTTTTTTGTGGCCAGCTGGACCTCTTTACAGTGGAACCTGATTTAAGACACCCTGCAGAAAGTTCTACTCTATGACCACTGTCAGGACACAAATTATATACTTTATGCTGGCAAAGAGCACAGCTTATTCCAAATATATATGGTATTTGTGGTGGAGCAAGGGTGTGTCTTAAGTCGCCAGGTTACACTGACAGTAATGACCTTTAACCCCCTGGCCACTTGTGCTTGAATGGTTGTCTTGTGGTTATTGTGACTGTTGCCATGTTTTCTTTATGTCATGCTAGACTTGATTTAATTTGTTAACTGCCAGGAGCGAGCCAAGCAGGCGGTAAAGCGCACAGGGATGGACCCTGATCCAGTAAGTGTGGGTAGAATACTGTAGGCTCGTCTCCTGAGCAGACCAAGCTGTGTCTCTTGTCAGTTCTGCTGGAATAGAGAAGACATGGAGCTCAGTCTGTACAGGAGACGACCTGCGGTCATCCTGGAGCACGATGTACTGACACTCGTGCAACAAGTCTTGCTATCAGTATAATTTAGCAATCAATTAATCTCTTGAAAAAACAAAACAAAACAGCACTGTGGTCATGTACAAGGCATAAAACTGCAAACCTGTTAAATCACAGAAGAAAAATGCCAATGGTTGGCAGGCTTGTAACCATCAGAACTTACTGACATAAGTGATCGTGAATTATTCTGTCATTTTGTGTGCATTCAGAGCATGCAGTTTGAAGTGAAAGTCTCACATTTGGAAAGCGGTAGCAATCCAGGCAAAAAATAAAACAAAACTAGGTCATTTCAGGAAGTCACAGAAACTGTCGGCACTGCTTCAGTCTTTATACTGCTTTAATAAGGCCAAATTTAAAAGAGCTTTGGGTAGCTGGCCAGTTTAACCAAGTCTTGTGAGTGGGTTTTTCTTAGGATTTCTTGTAAGGGAGGTCTGTGTGGGTGCTAAGTGAGCTGGTGTGCAATTTGATGGTACTCTGACTGTGGCCATGGAGACTCAGTTTAGCACCAAGATTTTGTCTCGCAAAATAAAAAGTATTGAAACAAACCAAGCATGTAAGACTTTGCAAATGTGGAATGTGCTTGATTGATGAATTCTGAGTTCAGTTATTGAATTGTGATATGTGTACAGAAATGTTGAAATTACCTCTTACCAGGTCAAACAAATTATGGTATGTTTGCACAAATTACAGACTACCTGCAGTTATAATTGCATCACGCAGATTTTGTGTAAAAGTGTAAGTCTTACAGTGAACAAATGTTCAAAGTTGAAGCCGAGACACAAGGCTACTTGATGCTAAGGTCTTTGGAAGCACAAACACAAGCTAAGGCACAGATTGAACTACATACGAGTATGCAACCGTTTCTATTTGGCAAACATTTCGGAGTTTAGTGGCCGCAGTCAGTAGTTACTTCAGTTTTCATGTGCATTTGTCACAAATCTGTGATGAAAAGACTGACTGTTTGTGCAGTGATTGCAATCAAATAGTTTGCAGTCTACATATACCAGCAACATCTATGGAATGTGCACTTTCCAAAAATATATACACTTTGTACTAGTTCATTTAATATACTTTTTATCTTACAAGGCAAATATTGGTATAGGGGACTGAGTCTCCAGAGGCACAGCTGGAATACTTGCCACAAACACTACTTACTAGCTTGGACTAAATCAGATCTGCTCTTCTGCTAACCTAAATTCTACAGAATTGGGCTGAGTTCGCCGAAGTGGATACAGTGTATAGGCCCAGTATCTGCTACTGTCTGGCACTCTACCTGCACCCAGCAAGACAAAATCACTTGATGGCGACTTGTCTGCTTGGTTAAATTAACGAACTCCATTTTCCATTTTATTTTTAAATAAATAAAAATTGCAGATTCAAACAGTTGTAGAAAAAATTCAGTGAAAGTGTCTTGTATGAAATCGTGGTTTATGTAGTGCCTTTAAAGTAGTGCCACAGTAAACACAGTGCAGTTGAGTTATGGTGTACTTGAAGAAAGCAATACCAGAACCACTGAGCAAGGCATTTTGACATACGGGCTGGAAAAGTACAAGTATTACATTTGTGTCATAATACATTACCTGTTCATTGCTTTCCGTATGTGATCTCTTTAGATGGTATCTACTCCAAAATTTTATCCCACCAGAAACTATCTCGGTATATGTTCCTCTGGACTGGCAGCCAGCACAACGCCCTCTATAGGCTGGTCTCATTGCCCCCCTACTTAGCCACCAGTTTTGACCCATCACATCAGTTTTCTCTCTTTTGCTGCTTTTGCATCTATGTCATGTTCTATGCCGTAAAGCAATTTACAGTCATTCTCTTTGTTATCTTGTTTAATCCTCTTTATTTTGGCGGATATGGGCTATTGCAATATGTGATACAACACAAGGTGAGGGGAGCTCCATCAATGGCTGTTGTGGTGGCACAGCAAGGACAACATAATGCGCTGACAGACTCAGCCCCTGGCAGATCCTTTATACAGATGTGTGGCTTCAGGAGTGGGGGGCTTATATGGGGTCAAAGACTGTATCCACAGTCTGGCCTCATCAATAGACGAGTCTTGTCATTCATTCAGACAATCCGCAGTGGTTGCATACATGTACGTAAAAATGGAGGAACCAGGCGGGCATCTCTCTTGCATGTAACCAAAACACTGCTGCTGAGGTGTGGACGGACGTACGTCTCCCCCATGTGCACATAGTGGCAGTCGTCAATGTGAAGGACAATGCCCTGTTGCCCCAACACCAGGTGATCAGCACGGAATGATCTCTACACTCGCAGATTAGTTAGATCTTTATAGGACCATTGGGGGACCCCTCACATAGACCGCTTTGCCACGATAGATGATCAAAAATTACCAACAGTTGTGGTCTAGAGGTTAGCAATATAGTAGGGTGCAATCTCATTGCCTAGAATGGCGCTAATGTCAGCTCGATCATGGTACTGTCTAAGCTTTTAAAGCACTTTATCATAGAGTTGGTAAGACACAACTCCTTTCCTTAATGGGACCTATCAGTGGTTCTTGCCAGGCTCAATTTGCCGGTTTTTGAACCTAGAAACATGGACGTGCTTGGGTTAGATTATCTGTCTTAATAAGGTAGTTGTTTTGTTCATGTTGGCCTCGGGGTCCAGGAGGTGAAAGTCCTGTCCTTGACCATTCTTAGTTAGGCTGGCCTGAGAGCACAGAAGTATTTTTGAAAGTGAACCCATTGTTCATGATTAAGACCTGCTCCTGTTTGGCCAATGGCTGCTCTTGTGGGCTTTATCATCAAAGCTCTGTCTGCTAATTTGGATTGATAGGATTTTGGAAGATCATTTTGTCCAGTTAGAGTGCTCAAGTCCTATTTAAAAATCAGGAAAGGTAGATGTCCGTTATTTATACATCTTAAGAAAAAGATTTGGGTTTCAGCAGATTTTCAAAAGGACTCTGTGCAAACCCTGTTTGTAGCTGGAGCACTAAGGCAATCAAATTGGCCAATTTCGCGGTAGATAAGTTCCTGGAGCTCAAACAATTGCAGAAGATCAGTGTTTGTGAGGTCCAAGCTAACATGGAATACCGTCAACAACACAAAAACACCTGGTGGGTGGACATGGGGCAATGGGCTGCAGGCACTCAGGCATGACTTCTGTTACTGGAACAACATTAACAAAGCTAAGGTGTGCCTAAGTATACCCCGGCCCATTGCTCTCCCCTCCTGTCTCCCCCCCCCCCCCCATATTATGCCACATGGCATACCGAGGTCTGCACTAGCTTCTTTGAGTAAGTTGCATTAACAACATCATGACAACATACGAGTGGTGGTCCCACAATACAGTCTCCAACTTTTATTTGAGGGACAACTTCTGTCTCTTTGGCCTTTCTTTGTATGAGTTCCTCTGGACTTGAGACCAACAGGCCTGTAGTCCACAGGAACATATATGGATAAATAGTTTCTGATGGGACAATATTTTGTAGTAGGTTGGATCTGAAGAGATTGTATACCAGAATTGCTGGGTGGGTAAGTATTAATTACAAATATGGAAATTATGATAAATGTCCCAGATTTCCACTCTAGTGTCAATGTAACATTCCACTTCAGATGGTCACAGTGAGTTTTCAATCACACTTGTGTCGTTATGTTTCACAGAATGTATACAAACTGTTCGTGTGCCATCTGTCCTCAAACTATCTCTCAATGGTTGTCACTAATGCACTCAGTACAGCATTGTAGTAGCAAAGATGGCAGAAATGCACCACTTTAACGTGTCTGACTTCATGTTTGTATATGAAGCACATTGTTGGTAAAGTATAGCAACCTGTTTGTAGTAAATTATTCAAAGGTTCTGAGTTAATCTGTCTGTAAAAGTTGCACAGACATGTTAGGTGCACGCATGTTACATTGCATAGTACAAATTCCTGATGTAGCTGATCATTGTATTGATGACTATGTCTAGTAGCTTAAAGGAATACATGTAAATCGCAACAAAAGTTATAAAAATAAACCAGGCAGAAAGATGAACAATGTCTTCAGGTCTTGTGAAAGTAAAAATGCTGCAAAATGTATATTTGCAGAAAGTAAATGCATTGAAATGAACATAAATTTAGTAACACGCTGAACTCTTGCAATGAGTCGCATTACATGCGACTCTCATCCAAATTAATGTGGTTATGCTAGATACAAATCACACATGAAAAACCTTTCATTCAATTGCCACAATTCCTGTATTTCCAGAGGTAAAGAAGAAAAAAAGATTTTGGTTTGTTTCAACAATTTAGCACTGAAAGAATTAAATGAAATATATCTACACTGTATTAATCCACTTTAGGTAAATTTGGAGAAATTTCAAACTGTTGTTAAGACCGCTTTATCCACAACTAGGCTGTTACCAAGCACCAGAACAGTGAGTCCAATTAGCTGGCACTGACACTTTTCAAGATATTGGTGTGAGCTCAAGTATGTCAGATAATGCAGGGAAAAAAGGTTGATATTTGAATCACACATATACATATGACAACTTGCTGCTGGAATTCTGGCTTATGTATGATGTAACATTGTCAAAAGAATCTTTACCATCATGGCAGTAAACAGATTGGTGGGAAAAGGTGTGGTGTAACAGGAAATATGTAAAAGAGACCTTTGTAGTATTTTGAATATTGTGCATGTAAAGGGTTAAATCAAAGGGATGGATGGGAGATTGTTGTTAACCCCTGGGCCCAGGAAAATGTCTTGTGTCCTCAGAGAATTAATAAAAATGGAGATAAGGGTGCACATTAGGCATGGGCTTCATTGTATTTCTATATGCAGGTCCAGTCAGTTTTGTTAGAGTGGGCTCCACCATTTGGTAACAACCTGCTTTGTAATTGACCATATTCATGTCAACCACCAGGCCAGAGTTGTGTGCTATTTTGCTGCAATCAAGTATTTTAAAATGACAAGAAAAACAAGCAACATTTTGGGTAAAATATGCAGTTATAACTGTAATGTACTAAACAGCCACTTTGTCCTGTTCCTAGAACATCAATGGCTGTCTAGGTCCATGTACATGCACACTGCCACTGTTTTTGCCATGAAGACCATAGAAGATATGATGTAAAATATTTTCAAAAAAGTGCAAGAGAATAATGTATTGCTGAAGCTTGGGAAAAAAATTGTCAATCAGACATTAAGGATATCGAATAATACCACTTTTAAAGGATTTACTTTGTAAAATTTGTCCCCTCACGGAGAAGGAGCATGAACATATATAGAATCCTTTTTTCATGGTAAGTCCTCAACCATCCAGTGGCAAAAGTCTAGGCAAATGTTCAAGTCCCAGTTAACATCTATCTGACAGCACCTGTGCTAATGGTAAAATAATTCTATATATCAAGGAATTTTTTAAAAGAATTGGTATATGATAGTGAAAATTGATCAGAAAGGCTCAAGCTATTACACAAATTTCAGAATAAGATCAAACGTTAAAATTGTAGTATTTGCTCACCCAGATGATGGTAAGTACAGTTGCAAGGTCTGGTCCTGTTAGTTTAGTCCCCATACATGTTGTCCGCCAGTTGATGGATCATCCAGGTAAGTGTTTGCAAAGTGGACCTGTGTGGCTTTGCTTACACTCCGAGAATTGTCCTTTATTTGTAAGAAACTGCTGCAGCTAAAGGGTCATTAAATTCAGTGTCAGGACTATTGTCAAAAAATTTCCAATGATGGGGACTGCTGCTTTAGTCTTTGGGCATTGGGTACATAACTTGCTGTTCGTGTTGGCTTTTATTGACTCTGTACTGTTTTGTTTCAGCATGAGACTTTAGAGGGATACAAGAAGTACTTCCATGATATAGTAGGGTAAGTCTTGCTGACAAGAAGTACTTTGTTAGCTCTGCTGACCATTGGTCGTAGAGTTTATGCAATGACTCGTGTCATCCATCCATCTGTAGACTTTTGCTTATGTATGTGATACATTCAACAGTAATCAATACTTCCAAAAGGACACTAAATTCAATATGTATATTCACTAAATTCAGTATTTATATTCACTAAATTCAGTATTTATATTCACTAAATTCAGTATTTATATTCACTAAATTCAGTATTTATATTCACTAAATTCAATATGTTGATAATGTAAAGAGTGAATGACAGGATTCCAAATGTACCACAAAAGTGTCATCATGTGGAAGCCTCGTGTTGTGTGATATGGATGATCTTGAATTATTTTTCAGGGTCATGGAGGGATTGCATTTTAGGAAGTGAATTTTCAGTGATGGGCATCAGATTATGTTTAAGCAGAGCATTTGGTCCGTTGGCCTATTTTGTAGCTATGCTGACCAAATGTCGCATGTTTGCCTGTCTGTCTGTAAACTTTTGCTTGTGAACACAATATAGTCTACAGTTTTCAAGTTAGTCCCCCACAACTCTCAGGACACTCTGCGTGTATGAAAATATCTAGGTTGAGTTTGAAGGTAGTGGCACCGCCCACAGTATTATGGTATATATATATATATATATATATATATATATATATATATATATGAGAAAATGTTGTGAGCACTCTAGCATCTTTGATTTTTGATGGATCTTCACAAAAATGGGGGGGGGGTAGGGGTGGTCAAAATCTCGGAATGAGTGTGATGCTAGTGGCACCACCTGTAGTTTGATGGAAAATTGAATCAAAAATGTGTTGAACCTTATACAAATTCAATATCCCAGCAACAGATTAAGCTAGTCAAACCAAATTTAAAGGACATATTTATCATGCCTAAAACTAGAAATTATGTAACATGGATGACCTTGATCTACTTTTTTAAGGTCACACAAGCCTTAAAGTGAAATTGGTGACTAGTTAATGATGAGCATCGTGCATTTAATTATAAATCAAGTTCAAGTTCTTAATTTGCCTGTGACCTCTACCCGAGGTATAGGGCCATAAATCAAATACAAATAATAATATTGACAATTAGCGATGGAGTGCATACAAGATAAACACAAATAATATCAAAAATAAATATGGAGGTTCTATAATAATTTAAAACCTGCAATAAGAAATTTTCAGACCTTGTTTAGTTGTGTTACATCAGAAGTTAATAATTTAGAAAATTTTAATACATTTGCAGGCTTGTAAAAATGCTCTGGAATAAATTTTTTTCTGATTACAGTTAAAGTAGGACATTCAAGTAAAAAATGATACTCGTCACGAAACTGATTATTATTACATAAAGTACAATACCTCTGATTTCTAGGAATATTAATGTATCTCCCGGTCTCAACTGGTAATTTGTGATTCAATGTTCTAAATTTACACATGAACTTCCTATATTTTGGTAATAATTGAACAAGGTAAGACTCAAAACCAAAATCATGTTTATATAACCTATAATTAAAACATTTATCTGTATCAAAAATTTCAGTTTTCCATTCTTGTCTATACTGATCTGTTAATCTTAATTTTACAGCTTTACATAACCACTTGTTATTCACACTTCCTGGTTGATCCCATATATTACTCATACCACAATGATTTAATATTTGGTGTACAAATTTTAACCAAGGACTTTTTCTATCATTACAATTATTATATTGCATTAAAAGTGCTTTATATGAACATGAGGATAATTTAGACTCTTTACCAATATTCAATTTATGCCAAAAACCAATCACTCTACTTTTAACAATACATGAAACAGGAAATCTACCAAGCTCTCCATAAAGGACTCATGTTGGGGTTGACTCATAGGATCATAATCGAGGCCACCGTGTTGATATTTCCTTACTGTAGAAAATAATAAAATTAATAAAATATGAATGTAACATTATATATGTATATCATAGAGGTGAAACCATATTTAGCATATAGTACTGGTGGTCCCACTGGAGCATTTCATAGAGAATATAATTATGTTAAAGAGGTGCAAAACATTACATTCAATAATCTCACAATACATTCTTAGCTAATCAAATTCATGGCTAATATATTGTGGCTCCAGACTCATATCGTGTGTTGATATGAATGACCTTGCCCTATTTGCTCAAGCTCAACAAGCACAATGACATATAGGTCAGAGTATGACAACCTGATATGAGCCACATTTATCAATTTTGCCTGGCACAACTTTCAGGACTTCTCAAGTTTATGAAAATGACAGTCGTACAAAATATATAGGTCAAAATGTGAAAAGCTTGTGAACACTCTAACATCTTTAATTTTGGATGCAGCGTCACAAAATTTAGGGGAATTATAGGGGTGGACAAAATATCAAACGATTATGATACTACTGGCGCCACCTCTTGTTTGATGGAAAAAATGAATCAAAAGGTGTGGAACCTTATACAAATTCAATATCTGAGCAAAAGATTAAGCTAGTCAAACCAAGTTTATAGGATATATCTATCATACCTGAAACTAGAATATTACATAACATGGGTGACCTTGACCTACTTTTTCTAGGTAAAAAAGGCCATAAGTTGAAAGTGGTGACTTGCTGGTAGGGAGTCTTGTACGTTTATTCATGAATATAATATGAATAAAATATTATAGGTATATAATAGAGATAAACCCCTACTTCGCATACAGTACCAGTGGTGCCACCTATGGTATTTTGTGGAGAATGTGTGAAAGAGGTGTAAAACAGATTATATCCAGTATTCTCACAATCCCTTGTTTTTACTTTACCAGACTCTGATTTATACCCATTATATTGTAGGTCAAGTCTCATATTTTATGTTAATATGAATGACCTTGACCTATATTCTCCAGGCCAAGCATTTTGGATGTATCATGACCAGTGGTTGTTGATGATAATATTAAAGGTCTGTATTGTGGCAGTTGTATGGGGAAACTGAGCCCTGTATAATTTTTTCATCAAAAAGAGTTCCTTTGATTTGCAATAGGAGTCTATTCAAGAGATCATCTTTTCTCCCCTGGAAACCTTATCACATGATACCAGCATATTATATTGTATAATAGCAGGCAGGATGTCTTGTTAATTTGTTAATTGAGGTCAAGTATATTAATTAAAGTAAAACGATAACAATCTCAACTAATTATCACATGGGGGTCATGAAGAACAGCCGTTGATTTCTGCAATAAGTGAAGGCTGCTAGGCACGAGAAAAACGAGGGCAGGCGTTTAGCATGAGTGGATCAAGATTATATCAAAAGGCAATATATGGCAATGATAGACCATGATTATATTGAGGTAATGCCCAATCAGTTTTAGATAATTTTGTTATTTTGAGGTTTTGGAACATTTTGGTAGATACTTATATTGTTATCAGTTGTCCAAATTTGGTAGTTCTTGTCCCAATACATTTTGAAGAAACTGAGAAAATACTAGCATGGTAGACAATGGACAGTGTTAACCTTTGAATCTTGATTACAGACAATTGGCACAGCACCAAAATGTTCACATTGTGCATGTGGTCAATTGAATACATGATTCGCAAAAAGGGGATTCATATAGGGCTTAGTCCTCTTACCCAATTGTTTCAACTGTGAATGGTTAATGTATTTCTTGTAATTTTTTTAATAAAAGTATGTTTAAACCAGTTGAATATATAGGTTGATTACATGGGCATGCATATCTCTGTGATATCTGGCCCAGAAGTAAAGTCACTTTGGCAGGTTGGACATTACCTTAAAGGTCTATATTATGACAGTAGTGGACCACAACTTGATATCAAAAGTCTATATGTGACAATGAAAGGTTATTGTCAGATATAGATCATGATTCTACAAAATGTTGCTATGTGACAGTGGTTGACAGTAATTTTATCCAGTAATTATAGCTGTATCATCCAGAAAAGGTGGAAGATACAGACTGGGTGATAACCCTGTCCATATCACCACAGTGCAAAGGTCAATCCATATCACCACAGTGCAAAGGTCACTGAGAACTACTTTGCTTGTTAATTCTTGTAGTTGGCGCACGTCAAGCATGTAGCTTTCAAATGACCCAATTACTGGATCCTGCATTACAGTTTTTCATACGCAAAGCTATGCAAAGCCTTGTTTGATGAAATTAACGTTGAGCTGTGTTTAATTGTCTTTTTTTGTATTTTACGATGAAAATGAAATTACAGCTATAATTACTGGATAAAAGTAAAACCAGCCGCGTGGAGGAGACTCGTCAGCAGACTGGCCTTGTTCCTGCGGCGGATCACTCCTCGTGCAAGCACTCGGAGTGATCCGCCGCGGGAACGAGGCCAGTCTGCTGACTCGTCTCCTCCACTTGGCTGGTTTTACTATTATATCAAGGTTTATGTGGCAGTACTGGGTCATGATTCCATATGTGACAGTGGCAGACCTTGGTTATAGTAAAAGTCAATGTGGCAGTAATGGGTTAAAAATAAAACTTGAAGGTTCTTATATACAATGGGGGACTGCAATTACATTTAAAGGAGTATTGTGACTTGAGTTTTGCTGTGTCAGTGTCATGATACCATGATTCCTTACGGTTGTCTTATTGTATTGTTCTTCAGGTTCTTTGTAGTAGAGGATCACATATTGAACACAACATCAGGCCTAGTCAATCGAGCATACATAGATGAGCTGTGGGATATGGCACTGTCTAAGATTGTGGCAGTATTGAGGACTCACTCGGTATGTATATATAATCTCGCACTGTGTATGTGTTCTTATCAACACTTGCCTAGTCATCTCCTTGTAAAATCTCCACTGTGTTGCAAGACCACTCAACTGAGAGACTGCTTTTGAGAGACCACCTTTTCAAGATATATGTTCAGTACTTTTCATGTTGTTCAGACCTCCTATTAGGGACCCCTGCCTTGGGAGACCACAGTCTGGTCATACCTACGGGTCTTTCAAGGCAGGTTTCACTGTAAACTTATCGTTAAACACCAACATTGATGTGGGGCAGTCGAGGTGGTGTCTGATACTCCAATGCTGTTGTCTTGTTTCACCCTCAGGTGAATTCCCATGTTTTGCATACATTGACGGCTACCATTTGATGAATTTCGTCCTGTTGATGGGACAGCACCAAATTATGTGGTGACACCAAGCACATGTGGAAATTGCATGCCTTGTGGTTGAGGACCAGCTTGATCAGACCAGTCAAATACTTTGAAGTCAACATATCAGATCAGTCCATATGTGAACTCTAATGTTGGTGGTGGTTTGTTAGCATGTGTAAACCAAAATGGATAAATCTCTGTTCAAGATTAGACTTGCCAAATTAATAGGATATATAGACCATGGCCAAAGGTAGAATGTTATGTAATATCAGTGACCTTGAACTATTTTTGTGAGGTCACCATGCCTGTTAAGTTGAAAGAAGTGATTTTGTAATGGCTGGGTGTAACTGGGACATCAATGTCAGCACAGCACCAGGCAGGCCTATGGCCTCTTGTGTTACATAATCTGGGTGTCCTTGATCTGTGCCAAAGTCACTGAGGACATAAAGTTAAGGACTCGCTCATTGTTGTCTTGGAACATGCAACAATATCCATCACAGGTATTGCACAAATAAGCTATGATTACATGTTGAGCGAGGTGCCATCTGGTGGCCATTTTATATACTTAATATACATAGGCATTCAGAAGCCATGATGGACTAGGTTCCTATTGTATTTGTGTCTTTTTGCCCAGAACCACTTCCTAGTCTTCAGTACCCCACTCCGCAGTCCGAACTCTTTACTCTCCATAAGCTAACCTGTCCCTGTCTAATCTATATACATATGGAAGTACTATTGTCCATATTGCACTATGTAAAACCAGCTTACTCTTTGCATATGTAAACTTTTTATGAAACTTGAAAGTTTTTATTTCAAGGCGGGCTTAGTAATGCACAAGGGGACGACATTACCATAATCATGATAATATCTCAACAAGGATCCATCGCAGCTTCACCAAGTTTTTATCAGAGATGCACATAATTAATGGACCCCATTCCTATTGAAAACCAGCTTCCTCTTGTTGTTTTTAACTTTGTTATGAAACTTTTGAAGTATTCATGTACAGTGATCTCTCACCAGAACTTACATCAAAAACACATCCAAAATTGCTCTTTCATTTTGTAGACAACAAGATGGAAATTGTATGTAAAGTGTTTTACTATGAAGTCTCAAAAAGCAAAAGAAAAAAATTGCAGAATTGAGGAAAAAAAAGATTGTGGGTGCCAAGGGTAATCCATTCTCTGAATACTATTTTTGAAAAGGACATGTTTGGAGCAAAGTTGTGGTTTCTGTGTAAAGTGCTGATTAAGGGTTTGTGCCTGTACCATGACCCGGCCGCAGGCACAACACCCAAACTGAATTCAAGGCTATGGAATAATTGCCATGTTTTCGCACAGATGGTGCGACAGGCATGTAAACCTGGAAGTGCAACTGCTTTACTCCCCAAGCAGTTTGCCTGTCAATGGACCTTTCTGTATATTGCACAGCAATATTGCTCAGTTCTTCATCGCTTACATGAACAAATCCTGCAGTCTGTGTTGATGGAGGTGCAGATGGATTTGTAAGAGCAATTTGACTTGTCACGTTGGCCGTGCCTGACCACTTTGCATTGGCATCTAGTATGAGGGCTTCACCATGGACTGTCCTCTTGTCCAGTTTGTGTATATACCCCCTGGTACTGTTTGTTACCAGTGTCAAGATTCATTAATTGATAGGTATGAAACCCTAATTCATTGATTATGGAGATAATAATGTGATCACTCTCCCTAAAATGCACAGTTTTACCAACTTCATACTGGACAGAACCCAAGAGAAACCCCTTCAGTAGCCAAGTTGATAGAAACTGCTATAGATGCCCATATGCACAACACATTGCAAAGATTTTAAATTTATGCGTATTTTATATAACTTACACATGAATAAAGATCAATTTTAAAAAAAGGGTATTAGCTGTCATTACTCTCTTTGAAAAAATAGAGTCTCAGAGGTTGTAATAATCTTGGCAGGTCATTGTACTGGTATTACGACCTGGCAATACTGTGTTCCTATTGGATAGTCCTTGGTTACAGGGTAACATCTTGATAGGAAAGTGTACCATGCCCTATATACATGTGTATATGTGTGTGTATATATGTATATATATAAATTTTATGCTTGGAACAAGTGAGACTTGAACTTGCAACCTTTGGCACCAGTCGCCTGGCTGAAATAGGAAACACACATATGCACTCAACCAAATCCCCATTCTTAAAAAAGAATGGTTCAACGGAAGTAGTTATGTGCGAGTACCATATCAACACGGTTATGCAGTATATTTACTGAGCCGGCATTTATTTCTGGAATCGTGGACTTAAGTCCACCAGCATTATGAAAATGCCGAAAATAGATTTTATGTTCGGAACGAGCGAGACCAGAACTTGCAACCTTTGGCACAGTCGCCTGGCTGAAATGGGAAACGCACCCAAATACACACACATATATATATATATATATATATATATATATATATATATATATATATATATATATATATATATATATATATATATATATATAGTATGCATGTATATATATATTGCATCACACACCCATTCACTATCACACCAAAAACAAACAAAGCTAGTTAACACATGTTTTGTTTGTTGCATCTGCTTTATTGATACCCATGCTTGGTATGTTTTTAGGCATTCTGTACAGACCCCAGTTTGATGCTACAGATCAAGAATTTGATAATGCTGTTTTGCCATACATTAAGGGTGAGTAGTCAGGCCTAATTTGAATACCAGTGTTCCTGTCAGTGGGTTTCCTTGCTACCTGTCAAAGTAAAAGTAAAAGTAACATGACTATTTGTTGCAGGCCTAATTTGGGCTATTATTACTAAGCTGCTATGACAAGGTGAAAATGTGGAATAGTTAGCATTATTTCAGCTTTTTTTAAAGACACATAAGATGCTATAGTGAACTTCTAATTTTCCAGCAGTAGTCTAAAAATCAATTTGGTAAATGGGAGTGGTAGGGCATGTGACCAGTCTTTACCCTGCACTAGAGGCCCTGCCTTGTTTTTATATTAAGCAGATAGTGGACAGTTAATCTGTCTGCAACACAGTCCAGCAGTGGACAGCTGAATGTGTGGCCATGTAGAGACATTTTGTAAGCTTTAATATGGTGTTATCAGATTAAACCTACATTGTAAATGTATTAAAACACAGCTGAGCTTGACAGAAAGGATTGCATCTGCAGATACTCTGGGCCCTAAGAGACCTGCTGTATCGACTCAATGTCAGCTGTTTTAATCTTGTGGTCCTCTTCACTGGAAGTTTTAGCTTACCGAAATGAAAGGGTGTGTAAAGATATTTCAATCTTGCTGTATAAGTATTTGGGAAAGTTTTCTTTTGTGATAGATAGTTGTACACAAGGTATCTTTAACTGGGGTCATTTGTCTGTGTACTTTGCAGGGCTATGGGTTCACAGTCAGCCAGCTCTATGACCTACTGCTGGAGATACGGTAAATATCACTGGCACACTTCAGTGCACTGTTTTCATTGAAAACACTGACACTATACCTATACCTATATGTTATACCTATACATAGGCTGCTGCCAGAACCATAATTTGTCACTCAAATTTGTCATCACAAATTTTCTGCAAGATTCCAGCAGAAAACTTCAATGGTTATAATTTTGTATCCGGGAGAGTGGGATCATAATACATGTATAACCGAAATGCAGGTCAGTAACTCTGCTGCTTGTTTATGTGGTATAAGCCTGTTCTGCTGACCTAGTGGTATAAATACGGCACCTGCCTGATTTGCTGCCCAAGTCTCAGGCCGTGTCAGTAAGCAATGGTGACATCTTGCACCATGATTCAGGCAACACTGGAGCCAGTATGAATTTGCTGATTGCTATGTGATGCTGTGCTCAGCTCTCAGGGACTACACGCTTAGGGCCTGTATTTTTCCGTTTGAAAATGAGTGTTTTTCCGTTTTGAGAAACTACAGATTCCGTTTCATTTCCATTTCACTAATTCTAGGGCTCGATTTTAGCACTGGTCAATAAAAAAGGAAAAACAGTTGATCTTATCGCCTCTGGAAAATGTTGATCCATCGACGAACGGCAAAGTGACTCCATATTGTTTACTATGTACGTTGACAGCCTCCACCTACAGACGGCGCTATTATCATTGTACCTCTGTTGCGTGTTATATCTATATGCCATGCAAATGAATAGTATATAGATATGGTAGTAATGGGGTCTATAGTGCAGGTGTCCGGCCTGTAGTTAAATGTGCTCCACGTGGTATCGATAACGCCGCTGACTCGTCAAATTTGGATCCAAGTCCGTGTGTTTTGCTTTATGCGATGACATTTGTGGTGATTTTGAATTATTTGAGAGGCAAAACTCACAAATTCCGCTTAATTTCCGTGGCATTTGCCGATTTCCGTTTCAAATCATAAATTCCGTTTGAGATCATAGATTCCGTAAATTCCGTCCGTTTTCCACGATCGCAGAAAAGTACTGGCCCTACACGCTGCCCGTGGCATGCAGCAAACTTAGAACCAGAAAGGAACACATCTTGATGTGTGAGAGCAAAATTGCGTAAGAGAAATTCCTGCAACTTCCTCAGTGTGATTGATACTATGAACTCATTTAATTTTCCTATGTTATTAATTTCGCTTATTTCGCTGATGCTTCAAAACCGTAAAAACACAATGAAAAAAAAAATTTTAACATGGCATTGATTGGAAGAAAAAACTAAAATAGTGAATTTAAAGTCTCAGTGAAAGGTCCAAAATGTAAAAACCATGAAAATAAATGTACATTGTATTCACAGTATGACTGGCTAGCTGAGGGAGACAAAAATACCTGTCCATTAGGAGGCACCTCTTAGCAGAACGTCCTGTGTCCTGGCACGGTGTAAAGTAACCTTAATTGCATTGTACTCTCACGCTGCTGTGACTGAGCTACAACACACAGGTGGCGCTGAGTTTTGTCCATAGCATGAAGGCATGATAAAAATTGAAAAACTCCACCTACAGGTGCAATCAAAACCCTGTGAGAGATGTATTGATACAATGTATCACTTTTTAGCTCAGCTGAATTGTTAGTCAGCTGAGCTTACAGGATGGTCAATCATCTGTTGTCCCTTCTTTTTCTGAGCCATTAGAGATTATGCATGGAAACATTCAGTTTTAGCTCAGTTGACGTTTCAGTCGGCTGACTATAGGATGGTCCATCTTCTGTCTTGAAGTTCCCTCTGTCCTGCTGTCTGTGTGCTATCCATCCAAAATTCACATTTTTGACGTCTTCTCCAAAACCATCAGCCAGATTCACTTCATACTTGCTGGGGATGTACCTTGGGTAGGTCTCTACCAATTTTTTTTTCAAATGGTCACACTTCAGTGATTTTTTAATTTTGCATGATTTTTTTTGTTCTTTTTTTGGGACAGGTCTTGAAAAATCATTCTTCTCCGAAACACTCACCCAGTTGCTTTGATATCACACAGGAATATTCTTAGGGACCTCTAGTTCTTAATTCACCAGGCGGCGCTGCAATTTTTGTTAATTGTTGTGATTTTTTATGTTTTTTCGTTATTTTTGACTTCTTTTCCAGAACGGTCACTCAGATTAAGCTGAAACTTGGTGGATATGTTTCTTATCAGTCAGCTGACTCTATAGGATGGTCCATCTTCTGTTGGCCATCTGTCTTCCCTCTGTCCTGCCATCTATCTGCCGTCCATCCAGAATTTACATTTTTGACTTCTTCTCCAAAACCGTCAGCCAGAGTTATCTGAATTTTGGACAGACGGCAGACAGACTGTAGGACAGAGGGAAGCAAAGTTGTTCAGTAGGTGGTACTGCTGTGGATTTCTGATTTTTAACAATTTTTTTCAATTCGGACACTTATAGGTAAATGCACCCTTTCTATTGATTTCCATTGCAAGTCAATGGGCATTCTCATGCTCATTCACATTTTCGACCCTTCTCCAAAACCAGACTGACTTCAAACTTGGTAGCAACGTACCTTGGGTGGGTCTCTACCAAGTTGTTAAAGTGGTAACACGCCAGTGATTTTTGGATTTTTTATGAATTTTTTTTTCTGGTTCTTTTTTGGGGCAAATCTTAAAAAAACCTTCTAAAAGCGTTCACCCAAATGCTTTTATATCACACAGGAATACTCCTAGAGACTCATCCTTCTTAAATTGTTCACCAGGTGGTTCTGCAATATTTAAAAAAAAATTTTTTATGATTTTATGTGTGTTTTTGCTATTTTCAAGTTCTACAGAACTGTCACTTAGATTAATCTGACACTTTGCAGAGATGTTCCTTGTTAAAGGGTCAAACAAAGTTGTTCACTTCATAGTAGGCCTATTCCTGATTTTTATCAATTTTTTCAATTTTGGTACTTATTGGTAAATACACCTTTCCTATTGATTACTCTGCAAATCAGCTCTGATGCTCATTCACATTTTCAACTTTTTCTCTGAGACCATCACCCAGATTGACTTCAAACTTAGTTGCAGTGTACCTTGGGTGGGTCTCGACCAAATTTGTTCTAATGGTCACGCTTCAGTGATTTTTGAATTTCTGATGATTTTTTTTTGTTTGTTTTTGGGGGCAAATCTTAATAAATCTTCTTCTCTGAAACCACTCACTCAATTGCTTTGATATCACACAGGAACACTATGAGGGTCTCCTAGTTTTTAATTTGTTCACCAGGTGGAGCTGCAATTTTAAAAAATTCAGCTGACTTGCTAGCTATATAGTCAGGCTGCACTTTAGGAGGCTCAGTTGTCCATCTTACAAATACTTCGAAATGTCATCCTAGTCATATGCACTCAGCTGAACCTCAACATAGGTCTATTCAGTTGCAACCTTGATTTTGTGGGACAAGCTTAGGTCAGCTGGGCATGGGCTATTCAGGCAGCCCTCTAGTTCAAGGTCATTAAGCACTTAAGAAAAGAACACTAAATTCAGTATGTTGATAAAAAATAAAGCAAATGACACCGAATGTACCACAAATGTGTACTATGCAGAAGTTTGATATTGCATAATATGGATGACCTTGACTAATTTCTCCAGGTCATGGAGGGAATGCATTTCGTGTGATGAATTTGTTGGTGATGGTCATCAGCAGAGCATTAGCAACATGGGCCTCTTGTTAGGGCTTGTGTACCAAAACACCTAGCCTTTCCAAGAACCCAATAAAACCATGGATGTAAATTTAGCCCTTCTCCCTTCCCCTATCCAGTATCACCGACTTCCAGGAACAGTTTCTCACACAGAATTGTGATCGAGTGACCAGTCTCTGTCAAGGCTGCCCCAAATGCACCAGAAATGTGGCCTTGTAAGAGGGTTGGCCACTTGGAGGGTAGATATCCTGTGTAGAGATATCATCATACAAGACAGCAATGATAATACAATATTGGCAGGAAAATATTCAACCCTTTACACTTGTTTTATATGCATCTAAATTCATAATTGTTATCTATCAATTTTTTCCAAAGAATTGGTGAAAATTTGATTTTGGCATTGACACCCTCCCCCCTTCCTTGATTTTCTCAGATTTTTGGAAAGTTTTTTTCTGTACACAAACCCTTAATAAATAGTATCAAAATTAGGGAAAAAGTGGCAAGGGTATGTGTAAATATTAGCATTGTAACAATAGGGATACCAGCAAATCTTGCATATTGGCTTACATCTCCATAAGGGTACATCCTAAACCCAAAAAGTTGCTGTTAAACACTAAAATAATAGGAAAGTACCTACATGTATAGGGTCTCTTTTAGTGTTGATAATTTTGAAAGATCAAATTCACATGTTTGCGTATATTTTGGTAAAAGTGGATGGTAGGCCCATGGTCAGGGTCAAACATTAATAGAAAAGTACCAATTGGTTTTTCTTCTCATGTTGTTAATTTTGACCACAAGTGACTAAAAGGTGAAACTGACATAGTTACCTTGTGTCTCACTGATGGCCAATCTGAGGCCTATGGTTACTATTGAAGGCTACAAGGGAAGTGCCTTTGGGGTTTCTTATGGTGTCAGCAATTTTGATATTGAGTGACCTTGAAAGGTCAAAATGAGATACTTGCTGATAATATCTTGGTGATAGTGGATATCCAGTGTGTCCTGGTCATTTTTACAAAGGCACAAATATTAATGGGTTTTGTTTTGTTTTTGTCTTTTGCATGGGTGGGTGAAATGCTTAAATGGAACTATTTGACAAAACTGAACTTCATAGGTTAATATTTACATTCGGAGTTTCTGTTAGCATTGAAAGAATGGGGACACATTTTGTTTTCATCAGTCGATGGTAACATCATGTACAGCACGGCACGTGCCAGTGCCTACTTGCCCCAGCGTAACAAGCGGCTGGCCACACCCATAGCTCCTCCCACTGATAAACAAAAGGTCCTTCCCAGTGGCTATCAAAACTTTTACGCACACATATTCATGACAAATTTAATTCTAGTATTAATGTTAATATGAATATAAATATAAAAAATGAAGTCTGTCTCTGTTGTTGTCATTGGCATGTAACAGCGCGGTATGGTAGGCATTTTTTTCATGACGTCACTATTGCGATCTCACTTGGTAGGCATTTTTCATGACGTCGCTATCGCGACGTCATGAAAAATGCCTACCAAGAACCGCGCTGTTACATGCCAATGACAACAACAGAGACAGACTTTATTTTTATAATATTCAGACCTAAGATGATGGTGACAGTGCCACAGATCTTCATGTTACAGTCTGGAAAAAGTGGATCTGTTTGTGTATCTACAGCTATATATAACTGAACACCTATCCTATTGTGAACAAATACATCAGTATACAGCTAGTATTGAGTTGAGCTCCGAGCCTTCCATGATTGAAGTTGTGTTTTGCAGGGACCAGTACAGTGAGATCCTGATGAAGAAGTGGGTTCAGGTCTTCAATGATATATTTGAGGAGGACAACTACACAGCCATCACTGTTGACTCAGAACAAGATTACAATGCTGTCACTTCTGTCTATCCGTACCAAGATGATGCACTGAGAGATGTGAGTAGCATGAAACTAAATGTAAAAGTACGGTTGACGCAACACACAACTAGCTCAAATTTGGAAAGACCAACAACAAGATATTTTGAGAGCTGCAGTTTTGGTTAAGTCTGTAAAATTGTTGCAAACACAGTGCGTGGTTTGGTGCAGTTGTTTAGTTGAGGAAAGTCTGCAAATAAAAAATTGTTTGAAATATAGATTTTACCTTTTGTATACGTGTTAAATGGATTGAAGAATATAACAGGTTTGTCCTTGCAGGAGATCATTTGTGTATCTAATCAGCCAAGTTGACATGTCAGGTCAGCTGGCCACAGCAGGACGTGGGTCACAGGTCACTGGGGACAAGAAGTGACCTCTCCCCATTTATTTAGTAAAGTTTTCTAAAATGAAATCTAAACTTTCCCTTTTTAGAAAATTTGTGGAATATGTTTATGAATGTAATCTTGCAGAATCTTTAATACACTAATAACAAACACCAGGGAGCCTTCCACCAAGGCAAAATCTTGTCCTGAAAACGCTTTGTGATGGCTTTCAGTTTGACCACTGTTATTTTGTACGATCAGTCATGATTATGCCCCCCGCCTACTGGAGGAGGGGCATATAGTAATCGATTATTTCGTCTGTGTGTCCGTCCCCCCCCCCCCCCCCCCCAATATTCCTGTCCAGGCAAATTCGCTTTTCCTTCAGCTTAGATTAATGAAAGTTGACACACAGCTGTATAAGGACAAGGTATGTACCAAAAGTAGGTCACTAAGTCAAATATCTTGGTCACAGAGACATTTCCTTGTAAAATTGTGTCCCGGCTGTTACTGTTTAATTTCATGAAACTTCACACACACATACATCTTGACCTAAAGGTGTGTCATGAAACAAACAAAATAGGTCACTAGGTCGAGTATCTAGGTCACAGTGATACAATCATGTAAAACTACAGTACCATCATGTCAGGGCTGTAATTCTGTTTTCCTTTGGTTTAGAATCATGAAACTTCACACATTTGTGTATCCACACACAAGAGTGTGTCATACATAAATGTCAGTCACCAGGTCAAGTATCTGGGTCACAGTGACATATTCTTTTAAATTCATGTCCGGCGTGTAATTCCTTTAATCTTTAACTTAGCTTCATGAAACTTCACATAACATTATGCATATATCTTGACCCAAAGGTGTGTCATGAAGTAAGGCTGGGTCACTAGGTCAAATATCTAGGCCATGGTGAGGCCGTTATAGAAAACTGCAATACAGTAGTTCGTGTCCGGGCTATAATTCACATGTCTGTCAACTCAGATTAATGAAACTACACACAAGTGCATGTAGACATAAGGTAGTGTCATGCAACAAAAGTAGGTCACTACGTCAAATATCTGGGTCACAGTGACATATCCTGGTAAAATCATGTACAGACTGTAATTACTTAACTCATTAAAGTAGTTTCATGAAACTTCATACACATATATCTTGACCTAAAGGTTGGTCATGTAACAAAAGTAGGTCACTAGGTCAAGTATTACATGTCTGTCCATCCGCTTTTTGTCTCTGGGCCTGTTGTTCCCCAGTCCTTCATTTTAGATTAGTGAAACTTTACACACATGTGCATCTTGGCATAAAGGTATGTCATGCAACAAAAGTAGGTGAGTAAGTCAAGTATCTGGGTCACAGTGACATATCTTTATAAAATCTTGTCTGAGTTAAAATTCCTTTTCTTTAACTTAGTTTAATGAAACTTCATGCACATATATATGTGTCATGAATCAAAAGTGGATCACTGGGTGAAATATCTGGGTCATGGTGATAGCCTATTTTTATTGACTACAGTCATTCCAAAATGAGACCTGTGATTAGCAAGGTTATTAATGAGGTGAGGGGGCATGGATATAGCAATCTCTGATTGCATTTTAATTAGAATTCATTCCTAATGAAATGTGGCCTAATATTACAATATTACAAGTCAAACTGACTGAGCATGTTCAGCTGAGATAATAATTTAAGTTATTGATGTTTCAGGCACCATTCCCCAAGAAGTTTCCATTCTCTCACTTTGTTCCCAAGGTTTACTGCCAGGTCAAAGAGTACATCTATGCATGCCTCAAGTTTTCTGAAGACCTACACCTTAGGTGAGCATACACAATGAAACTTGATCCAGTATGGCTCCAAACAACTGGGACTGAATGTGTTTGACACAAGTAATGTCATTCTGATATATTTCATGTTTGGAACGAGCGGGACTCGAACCTGCAACCTTTGGCCCCAGTCGTCTAGCTGAAATGGGAAACGCACATATCCACTCGACCAAATCCCCATTCCTGAAAAGAATGGTTCAATGGAGGTAGTTATGTGTGAGTGCCATGTCAATACGGTAATGCAGTATATATGTCTGACCCCAGTGATGTCATTCTGACATGTCTGACACAAGTAATGTCATTCTGACATGTCTGCCACAAGTAATGTCATTCTGACAATACTTGAAAAATAGTTGGTTTAAAAATGTGGACATGAATTATGAATGTTGCTAATTATCTTTGTTTTTCAAAGTACATGAACTATAAATTTTGCGTCTTAAACAGCTGAACAAAAATAGATTCAGATGAGTGTGACCATTTAAATTTTCACTATAGCTTGGCTCAAATTAGCATATGGCCTGTAAACAAATTTGAAACAACCTTGCATTTGTGTATGTATTAACCCTTCCTCTCCTATTTATTTTTTGGGGTTAATTGTCTCTCATGCTGAATTTAATCTTGGGATCGCCCCACATCAACATTTATTTGGATAAACAAAGACAACGTCTGCTCATTTTCTGTCAATCAAACTTTGTAGTTTTTGCTGCAGAAACAATTTTGTTGCATATATGTGACGATTTTATTCAGACAGAATTCTAAATAAACATCTAATCAATTGTTTTTGGTACATTTGCCGATAAAAATATGCAAAAGGCATGTTTGTTATCAATGGAAACGTCAGAAGCTCGTCAATATCATCATGCTGCTTTCCTATTGGCTTAATTCTTCATTCCCGGCTACCAAACGTTGTCATCTTGCATAAATTTACTATCTCTGAGGTAAAAATCTAAGAATAGAAGGCAGTCACATTCTCACCTTGATTCAGCCAGATTCTCGTCCTACTCGGGTGCTGTTTGTCTGGCAGATCATGCCAATAAGTTTGCACATGGTCAAGCATGCACAGTGCGCACCTTCAACAAACAAGTATGGTGGAGCAGATCATTGAAGCCAATGGTACTTTTATGTTTTCATGTCACATAAGTACCAAAATTTAGTTACATATTGACAGTAGATCTTTTGAGAATATTCAAAATGTCCCTGGTGAACTGCTGAGAGAAATACAGAGTGGAAACTGCATGCAATCAATGTTAAAATGGGCAACTTGGGCACCGGTATGCATTGCAGTCAATCTCTGCGATGGTCCCGTACTGAACAAAATCTATGTGTGTTGTTTTTTTTCCACAGAGATCCTGTAATATTTAGATAATTTTGGCACTATTACTCAATAGTTATAGTAGAAACCATTTAATATGTTATACTTCTGCAGGAGAATGCACCATGTTGCCATATCTCAGTAATTACGCACACTGAAAATTGGTCTGTGGCATGTGCTACATTGGGTGGCTAAACTTTGCCTGCAGCATATAAGCATCAAGTATCTTTGGGCAGGTTTTCTTGCCTACAGCAGAGGAAGGGTTAATTGGTAGACTGCAGCAAGGTGCAGACAGAATTGAGATTTCAGCATGCAGACTGTGTAAACTGTTGTATCTTTGCAGTCAAACAGAGATAGATGATATGATTAGGAAGCTGGCCAATGTCTTGTTGACAAGGACGCTGAGTGGATGTTTATCCGCCTTAATACGCAGACCAAACCTGACTCTGCTTCAGGTGAGTATGTGGCGCAACCTGGTGTAACACACGTGTTGATATCACAAGTACATTTTTCCTGGAAAGGCACTGGTTGAGGAACATGTCTATAATTAAATTAGTCTTCTGCTCTTAAAAATAAAGGCATAAAGCTGAGGTAACTTATTGCTCATGACTTCATAAAAACATCAAGATGGTGGTGAAATCAGCACTAGCACATGAACAGTGGTGAGTGTAAGTCTGCTGACTTGGTGGCTGTTGTGTATTGGAGACCTGCTGTAAGGCATGTCAATAACTTCTGCTCTTGCTGTGTGTAAATCTGTGTTGGAGAAACCACTGGACTGTCAACGTGTGTCCTCGGGACAGCCAGTTGAAATGAACATGTCAAGTTGACTGTGTTTTCTTATTCTTTTTTTTTAACAGTTAATCCAAATCTCAATCAATATGAATGAGCTGGAGAAGTCATGTATATACTTAGAAGATTTCATATCCAATATCACCGGGTAAGAGATGCACTGTTATGTGGACAATTTGCATTTTTTGTTCAAACTGTGAAATGACATCACTTGTGAACTTGGAAGTCTGCAAGTGAGCTTAGGAGTTTGTGAGAACATACCAGTATATGTATTACGTACTCAAGGGAATATTTAATTGTCACTTTGAATTTCAGACAGGGGATGGAGACCTAATTTTGAAGGTCATATGGCCATTTGTGTGAAATTGGATTTATATAATTATTAGAAGTGAAAAAATATTGAGGGAAATTTAATAACAGTTATTCAGGGCTCTTCCAATTGAAACTATATGGGGGGGGGGGGAGGGAGGCAGAACTCACATGTATTTTTCAATATGTTGGTCCTCAGTGAAAACACATGTACCTGGCCATATCTTTGTTATTCTTGTACCATTAATTTTTGTTCTATAGGTGGTACCCTAAAATTTGTGTAGTGTTCTGCCGCTTCAGTGTAAATTTAACTGGAAAAGCCCTGAGGTAATATCTCAGAGACCGCACTTTTGATCAGAAATGGGTAATTTTGACCTCATTGTCAAAGTCGTGGAGCTTTATACTGTCAATGTACAGTACTCCTTCCTTTGAGAGACCACCCCCAGAGCAAGTCAAACAGTGGTCACATAAAGCCAGTGGTGTCACCATGGAGGTCACATAATGTGGAGAGAACTGTATGGGGCACGACAAACACGTTTGAGGGCAGCTGGTTTTGCAATGGAGTGATTTCTGGACTCCAGTGGCCCCTGTCTTGAGAGACCACCTGCCTGGAAAGACCACCTTTAAAATAGCTTGATTGTTGTTTACTTGTTATTTCTACTTGCTATGAGATAGGCCTGCCCTTCAGACCATAGTTTGGTGCTGCCTAGTTGTGGTCTTTGAGGGCACATTTGAAAGTACCTGCCTCTGACATTGGGCCTCTTGATGTCTAATATGCTCTCTACTTGATATGCAACAAATTCAGTGCAATTTATACCTGTCAGTGTATATTGTGTAACATTCTTTCAATTTATTATGGTGTACAGTTCATAGTTTTTATGTAAGAAAGATCAAGTTGCAGTTTTTATTTTTGTTTTCCTGGCCTGACAGTGGTTTGTCCACCAAGAAAAATGGACAAATTTTCAGTGTGGCCTACTTCAGTGTCACTGTAATTGTTATTGATTTGTGGAGGCCTGATGCATTTAAATCTTTGTACGTGGATTATTTAAAGATTTACATGTACTATAATCCAGTAACCATAGTTACTGTTAATGTTTTTTCTTTCAGTGCTCAGAAGGACAGTATACACGTCTCAAAACTACAAGGAATATCCATGTTTAAGGTGACAAAAAAAAAACAAAAAAACAAACAAAAACATGTCCTTCTTGATATCATAGAATTTGTAAGGTGGTGACTTTGTAGGTATTGAAAGCAGACTCTTCTTCAATGTGGAGAAGGAAATAGTGAACCCAAGTAACCATGGTATGTGTCTAGATAATCAGATACTGGTGATAGAAATTGCATGTTTAAGACTATGGGTCTGTAAGTAATAATCTGTAATGATTAAAAAGTTTGTGTATGGTAAATTAGAACTATTCCTTATAGAATGAGTATATTATGTTATACAGAATATAGCTTTCCTGTATAGTTTTGGTTTTGTTAAAAGCAGAGGAACAAAGGGCTAGGAATGAAAATAAAACGTTGAATTATTTAATTTGAAGGATGCAAGAAGTGAGGCAGAGGGACAGATCTACAAACAGATGAACCAGAAGATTGATTGTTTCTTAGAGACAGGTAAGCTGAACAAGTTATTAGAATTTTTCCTTCTTAAGAACTACCAAAAAACCATTTCTGTTTTAAGGATATACATTAGGTTATCAGTGAACTTAGTCCTGACTGATACTTTTCTGTGTGTAACACTGTCAATTAAAAGTTGCAATAAGGAGTACAGTTTTACTGCAGCTGACTCGTCAGTCAGCTGAGTTTATTTAGTATAAAAAAAAAACTTAACAAACCCAAAGCTGTAAGCAAAGTACCATTTGAACACCATCAAGTCCAATAATCAAAGAGCAAAGTTCAGTTCCATACCACTTGCTAAAAAACAGGAGCTTTCTAAATCATTTCATGAATTAACAATGTATTTTGTATAAGGAACAAATTATATTCATAATATTTGAAATTTAGAAGCAAGTTTTAGGCTTTATTAGCTTTCATATAAAATCGGGTCATCAGCGGAGAAGTAGGAAAAAACTTGTTTCAGTGTCATTTATCCCCAGAGAAATCATTGTGTTAACTGGCTGCACCATATTTGTATTTGTAATACAAACACCTCGAACTGATGCATGTATGGAGGAATTAAGTGAAAAAGGTGTTCCTTTACTGGTAAACCTACTCCTGAATGTAGTCCACATTTACAAGAGTCTAATTAAACACAATATACTTTAAGAAAACACAAGTCAACACCTTGCATGACTAGGCCTACCAAAAATGATCATTCAATGAGTCAAACATAATTATAAGGAAAACTTACACTTTCCTAGATCACTAGGTCTTTGAACACACTAAACACAACCAATTATCCAACTGAAAATAAAACGCAAACTTAATATGTGGCTTAGAAGAGTTCGGCTTTTCATTGTGTCACTTTTGGGACCTGGCCAGGTCAAAATGGGGGGGTGGGGGGTGGAGGGTTCTGTATCTACTATGTTCCATAGCCAGTCCACACACTGTTGATATGTAAATTTGTACATTATGTAATAGGTCTTCTTCATTGTCTGCTGTCCGTCTGCCTGTCAGTGTCCACAGTTTACATTTTCAATTTCTTCTCCAAAGCAATCAACCAGATCCTCTTCAAATCTGGTTGGGATCTACATTTAGTGGGTCTCTATGAAAATTCATGCTACAATATATTTTGATTTGTTATGAATTTTTCGCTTCCTTTTTTGGCAAAATTTTAGATAAATAGTGCTCTCAAAAACGTTATGGCCTGCTTTGAAATTGCATAGAGACAGCTCCAGTTACTAAGACCTTCAGGGGCTGTCTGTAAAGCAATTTTGGGGGATAAATTTTAGAAAATCAAGAATTGTTTTTTGTAGAATAGGGCAGATTAGATACCAATCTACAATACGGCCAAATGTTGAGTTTGAAAAATGTCAATTTTTATGAGAATCACAGAGCCAAAGAAATGGTTTTTGGCCAAACACCCACATGGTTTTGTATTTACAAGAGAATATGAATAAGCTGTCAGTCAGACCTGGGTCTGCTGGACAATGGGAAGTGATCAAGGTGCTGATTGGTTGGAGAGAACAATGGGCCAGTGGGCTAGGGAGAGAGAGAACAATGGGCACTTCTAATCTGTTATTTTAGCGACTGAAACCAGCTATTAGGAAACCCCATCTTTGTGATCTTCTCCTGAAAAAACTTCAACGATTCCTTTTTAAACATAAATTTTAAAGATATATTAAGAGCCAATTAGAGCTAAATTGCATTTTCTCACAAATCTAATTTTTCGTCTGACTTCTCAGAGGTTTTCAAGAGCTTGCTTGTAAATGGTTTGACAGATTTTGATGAAATAAAAAGCTCATGAAAATATACATTCATGCCTAGGAGTGGTATGCGGCATTTGTAGATATTTGAATTTTTTTGTTGTTTTTTTTATAGTTTGAATTACGCAAAGTGGATAAGTGAAACGATGCCTCTTTATAATTTAAAATGTTCCTTTTGTTTTTAAAGCAAAGACAAGAGAAGTGTTCCTAGACATTACATCAAAGTTTTTTTTCCAAATTTGAAGATTTTGTGTTAAATATTATAGTTTGTAGGCAAGAAAACATTGGAAGTGGACCCCTTTGTAATATGTGGCATATCATTTCAAATTACGAGAAAATCATGATTTTTTTTATTCACATGATAAAACTATAGATTTAATATCTGAAAGGAAATGTATAGTTTTGGGGGGCAAACAGCAATATTTTAGAAAGAAGAGTAGAATAAGATACCATGATGCTATATACACTGAGCTTTACAGACGTTCCCCTTAATTTTTCAAGAGGTGGTGCTGTGGTTTTCAATATTTTAAACAAATTTTTGTGTGTTGAAGCTGTTTTCAACTTGTCCAGAGCCACCAATCAGTTGGTGTTTAAGCTTGGTGCCAGTGTACCATATGGAAGAGACAAATAAAGTTGTTAACCTGGCAGTGATAATGTGGAATCTTGGTGTTTGATGAATTTTCAAATCAGGTACTTGTCTGTTGCTGCATATATTCCTATTGATTACTATGCCAGTCAATGGGCATTGCAGTCATGGTAATTCACATTTTGACCAGGTGGTCTTCTCTCAAAAAGTCAACCAGATTCACAGCAGCCTTAGTGAGGATGTACTTTAGGTGGTTCTGAAATGAGAGCTGTCAAATGGTCATGGTCCAGTCATTTTTCATTTTGTTTTTTAAATTTATTCATTTTGTTCATTTTGGGGTAAAATCTGGAAAATCTCCAACACAACTGTTGGGCCTATTGCTTTGAAATTGGACAGTCACCTGCATTGAGTTCCCTAGACTGTGATTTGTGTGATGTTTCCCTATAACTTTTTAGTATTTAATATGAATAGTCATGTTTTTGTGTGTTGAAGCTGTTATCAACAATATAACAATTTGTGAAGGTCACTTCTAACCTAACATACATCCTTAAGACAAATCGTGTCACCAAAACATCATTTTGATTGACTGTATAATATGTGTGTCTGCAGCTATTTGTTCATTTGTTTTGCATGCATATTTTGTATTTGTAATGGCAGTCTAATTAAAGTGTACAAGTATAGTGTGAGCTGGAATGTAACAATCTTGAATGGTATCTGGGAATATTGAGACATTTTGGGTCAAAGTGGCATAAGTTGGATGGCCACAGTTTTGAATATGGAAAAGTTTGATTTCTAATTGAGTTCTTGTTGTGAGCTGTTTAACATGATGGTATGCTCTGATGTCCTGTACTGTCAGAACTGTGTGTATTATGATTTCAGCGGACTATGACTGGATGTTAGCCGAGTCCAAGGGACACGCCAGCAGTTACATCACCGATATCATTGCCTTCCTGCAGAGTACTTTCATGGCCTTCACAAACTTACCGGTATGTTTGGAGTATGTCATAAGATACAAGTTGTGGCTTGTTGGTCCCGTGACAACATGCAGATGCATTAGTGTCACAAGTATGTCCTTTAGAATAAGTCAACAGGGATTGTACTGGACGCCAGACTATTCATTTAATGATTCATGTAAAACCCTTTGATTCAAACTCAGACTCAGAACTAGTTTATTGCCCCCCCCCCAAAAAAAAAACAAAAAACAAGAACAATGAAAAAACTTGAGGTAATACAATAGAGAGAAGACTGGTAGAAACACACAAAATATATACATATTAGGTGCATGACCCAGAACAAGCTGCCATCTGGATTTCCCTTTTGCTATAAATCACTTACTTTTTCTGAGGACTGTGATCAAAAGGGTCAACCCGTGCCATCGTAGACTGAATCAGCAGCTTGTTTGACTCATTTGGCATGTACTACACCGGAGAGTGTCGAGTGTGGACAGCTGTTGGCACAGTGCCCAGAAAGCAGCCCTGTATAACTCATATCACATATATTATAGATAAGAATGTTCAGGTAAAACACTTTTCCAAATAACATAGCTTGCGTTGAGTGGCGCATCTTTGATGCATCATCTGGTAGTTTTTGCTAATTCATGAACTCTTTATTGTCCCCAGAGCACCAGCGCTGGCTTCAGACTGCTTACAGGGCAGATGAATGTACAACTAAGCTTGACATAAACTGTCAGCATAATCAGAGACACCACAATACAAGTAATGATTGTTTGTGACCATATCAATCTTCCTCCAGCCTGGCCTCAAATGATGTAGCCATTGTAGGCTGCTGTATATGGCTGACCTTTAAGTTCATACCACTATATACTTACTGAACACCTGGGCATTTCTTGTGAGGATGCACCTGTGGACATATAAAAATCATTGTATTGCAGAGTTGTGTGAACATTTCAAACTAACTGTTATTGGAGCAGCATCAAGGTTCATTCTGCTTCTGCTGACTGGGAGCTTTATCTGGCTACGGGGGGGGGGGGGGGGGGAGCTATTTTTGTGACTTTTGACCATTATTAACATTCATGAAATGTCAACAAAGTATTTGTCATGGAATGTTAAGTATTTGTCATGGAATGTTTATCATCTTTTCAAAAAATCCTCTAATGTGAATTTACATTTCATCACATTGTTAACTTTGATTTTCTTCCATGAATCATAAAAATACACTTGCTTGTGAACTGTGAAAGCAAAAGTTTTTCCTTCTGAATTGTTAATAAGACACCTGGCAATTAAAGTATAATATTTTTTATACATGTAAGCATATAGCCAGGTGGGTTATGTGATTCAGAGGCACAAGCCGTCCATCAGTCACATGGGATTTATGTGTGGCCAACTGAGCAGCTTGTAGTTTGAGTTGTATCCTGTCTTGTGCTGCAGGACCTGGTGGCGCAGACAGCGTGTATGTCTGCCTGTAAGCACATCGCTGGTGCTATGATGGAGTTCCTGTTGGACAATGAGGTACGGTCCTTATCCATGGGAGTCATTCAGCAGTTCAACCTGGACCTGCTTCAGTGTGAGAGTAAGTGACCACAGCTCTGGTCTACAAGTCTCAAGTATTTGTGCTGTGTATTAGGCCAGCAGCACCTTTGTCATAGCCATACCCAACGCAGGGAAAATCACACAACCCTTTTTTCTTGTATGTACATGTATTTATTTTTCTGTTCATGTCCATGATTTTGTTTGAAAAAACTGAACTATTAATACACTGGCATGTGGATATCCATAAAGTGTTGCTTCAATTCAATCCACTTTTCCATCATATTAATTCAGTCAGAGCATCACAGTAAAATTAAAGCTTTAATAATATCCCAGTGCAAGTAACCAGAACAAACTGAAAAGTCTCAATATGGACACATTTCTGGTATATTTCATGATGCACTTAAATTGACCATCTCAATATCAAGGATCCATAGCAGGTGATTGCATAGATACACACAGGAGCAACAACCACATCTTATATGTAGTTCTCACACCACACCCCCCAAGAAAAATGAATAAAACTTGAAAGTAAGCACAATTAATTCTGTGTTTGCTCCATGAGCAATCCAGTCCCTCACTATGTCTAAATCCTTAATTAATTGCTTATATCACATCCCAGGCAAACATTTTGGAAATTCAAGGCTTCAACAACCAAATGAATTTTTCAACAGGTCATCAGCCGGAAACCATCAAACAGGTTTCACAGCCTCAAATGTGTAGACACTCTTTTTCTGATGGTGGCTACTTGTCTTTGACCAAATATTTGGTGAAGACCACACACTTGAATTTAAAGAATGTAAGAATGTGAAATAACAGCAAGTAAAAATAAATATGACTCAAGTTCTTGGTTATTATGACAAGATTAAAGGAAATTATATGAAGTAGTATATGCACCAATATACTGTCTGTCAGTCAGTGCACTATGTAACTCCTGTTGCAGTGTTTGCAGATTCTAAACCCGTGCCAGGATTCAATGAGGGAACATTACAGATGGCTTTTGATGACCTTAGACAGGTATGTTTCTTCTTCAAGTTTGAACCTTCCACTTTGAAGATGCCAGTTTTGAACAAGTGAAAGGTGTAATATTGAAAGTCTCGCATTTAAACTGAGCTCAAAATGGTCACACCTTTCAATTAGAGAGAGGCGAATTTTAAAAATTGTCTTCATATGTTGCTTGTGAAACAGGGTGGGTTTATGTGGTATCTTTACTTCTTATTTGAAAATTTAATTCACCTTTCTTCTTTAAGATGTAATCAAAACAGCATATGCAAATCCATACACATTAATAATTGTTTGCTGGACCATTTAACACTCTTCAAGGATGTATATGTTATGCAGTAAAAAAAACCCTTTTTTGCTATATTTGTGAGTGATATGCTCAATGCATTAAACTTCCATGGGCAACATTAAAATTTTCTGAAGTATGAATGCAAAGAATGAATTTTGGGTCATGAGCAGAGCGTGTGTCAGTTCTGCATGGACTGGTGTCAGCACTGCTCAATCCCCTTAGCTCCAGCCACCAAGGTCTGGCTTGTGCCTCAGTAGGTGAGCCACTAGTATGGTGGGCGGGCTCTGTCTTTGTATCCTGTTGGGCTCCATTTACCAATGAGCTGCCAATCACAATTCCTTTTGACCAATCAGGATGTGGTAGGGAAGCCACAGATATAAATGAGTGACAGACAACAGGGACAGGGGTCAGGTATGTAATTTTTGGACTAAAATACCTCTTAGAAATGCAAAAATCTTGAAGTTTGACATAAAGGCCCATTGAGAATACTCAGCTGGTAAGAGAGCTGTGTATTAGCTGGGTGTAAAAAATTATAAACATTGGGCGAGAAGAAAAAAAAAAAAAGTGTGTGTACTATACTCCTATACATTGTACATGTACATTTATGCCAACATAAACAATATAAAGGAGTAGAGACAGGGAGGCAGCAGCAGAAGGAGCCCACCCCAGCCTCAGCCCCAGCCTCGGCCCCAGCCTCAGCCCCAGCCTCAGCCCCAGCCTCATTGCTGACACACAGCATGACAGGTTCATAGTGTAACATTTCCATATAATTGACAGACTGCCTGCTTTGCATGACCACTTTTGCACCAGCTCAAGGCACCACTTCCATGGGCAACACAAGCATGTGGTGCCACCTGGTGTATGTACATGAAAATGGTACTAGGTTCTGCCTCAGTCCTCTGACTCTGACCTTTATTCTTACAGCTGTTAGATTTATTTCTGACATGGGACTGGTCTACATACCTAGCAGATTACGGCCATGAAAAAAGCAAATATTTGAGAGTACAACCTGGCACAGCTATCACACTCCTGGAGAAGTAAGTCAACTCAGAAAGATGTGGTTACTTAGACATTAACACTTTGAAGTCAGGGCAATTTACATTGCTGATGTACCCTGGGTCTGGGAATTTTTTGATAAAATTCAGATGTTGGACCCCAGTTGTTTTCTATCTCTACTATGATGCTCTATGTTCATTAGACCTTGTACTCCTGGGTTGCACATCCAGCACATTGATGGATTAGTTGATAAAGTTCTGGTCTCAAAACTAGAGATGTTTGCTGAGTTTATGACAGTTAGCGACACAGAAAGATTAGTCCTGGCTCAGCCACAACTCTGACTGCAATGCATGTTTGTGTGAGTTCTTGCTCAGCAAGGACTCCGACTACAAAGTGTTAAAATAAGGCACAGTTAACCCTTTCCCCAGAAACTGGCCAAAACCAGCAGGTAGTCAAAGGTTACCTGCATCAAAATTTTTGAGTAATTTCAAGAGTAATAAAAATGCTGTAAATGAGAATTGTCGGGTAGTCCTGTCATGATACATGTCCAAGGCCTAGAGCCTTCCTGGGCAGCAGTTGGGCACTGAAGGCCTGGGCCACACCAATGGAACCTATTGGCTCACTTTAACCTGCTGGACCCTGAGAGCTGATATATTGCCTCTAAATACATTGAGTTGCAAAATACTCAAGGTCCAGAGGGTTAACTTAGGGGAAATGGCCTCCCTGTGTTTTTCTAGGCTTAAAATTAAAATATAGTGACTTGGGTTGTACATTAACAGCACACAGGGCTCAAGTGGTTGACAGTAGATGACTGTAAGGCCAAGGGTTTGAGGCCACTGTAGTATGGGACACACACATTGTCTTCGAGCCAAAATGACTGGCTGTCTCCAGGCAACATGATGCTCAGCACACATGATACAGGGGCACTGATGGACAACTAAGGCAGTTGAAGAATGCAAAGTACTTATTCCAAACATGTGATGACCTGGTCTTATCTCAAGCTCAGTATGTGTTTGGAGAACATGACTGACTTTTAAAACTTCATTTTATCCATGTTAGCAGTTTTTCAAGATTAAGATATTTGCCCTGTTTGATAAAGGGATCTACCTGTGCTTACGGCTACTTCTTATCGAAGGATTGGCACCAGAGCAGCACCACAGCTAATATGGATGTGTCATTTTGTAAGAGAACAACTGGACATAGGATTACATGAGATAAAGACACCAGTGTCAGGAATGTGCTGGAAGATTCTTTCCATCAAAAAGATACAAAAGCTCAAACCCTTTACATCTATGGATGCACAATCAAAACAGTTGGGGTGGGGTTTATTTTAAATAGATTGTACATGTGTACTTAAAACAATTATTTTAACGAGCTTATCTCTTGTCAATGTAACAGACTATAATTCCAGTCACCACAGTAAAATGTGATTTTAAAACTCTGGTTTTAAAAGTACTTTTTAAGCAAAAATGTGGCATATAGTAAGATTTGACCGTACACTGGTGTATCCTACTCATGAAAGGAGACTGATCACTGATGCCCAAGAGATAATTAAATAAATGAAATAAGAAATTGTTGCAATAAGTAAAGCCTATACCTCTTGCTGTAATAGTTACACTTTCTGTAAATTCAGCTTTTTGCTGTATTTTTGTTTTTGCATATTTTTGGTCTTCTTAACAGTCGTTTTCTCGCAAGTGCCAGAATGCCTTGTCCATAGCTTTTGCCTGTCAAGTCATGCTCCAGCCAGGGCAGTTGAAGCATGGCTTGCTAGCAACACAACAGGAGATTGAGGCCTTAATAAGCGCAGCACAACTGACTCAAATTTTTGTGCAGAATTTAATCATGAATGTGAAATATTTCAGTGGCTTGGGTTGAAAACATGATCTTTGTATTGCAGAATGAAAGATGCAGACAAGAAGAAAAACAATCTGTTTACAACCTTCAAGAGAAATGAAAGAGATAAGAAGAAGCTTTTAGACACTGTACTAAAACAACTGAGAGGACTGGTCAATGGCACAGCAACACACATGTAACGTAGACAGCTCTTGCTGGTGGCCTCTAGCAACCTTATATTTATGGTCAAATCAAAGGAATTTTGATACCAAGTACAGAGTAAATCAATACTGCAACCTGGCAAGGTGGTATGGTAGGCCTACCCAAAACGTCATCCCCCAAGTGGGGAATCTGATTGTGTTGTAACCATGGCAACAGTTGCAAGGTCATTAGGTCAGCCAGTCGGTTGGTGTCATCCCAGTGAGGTTTCAGTTTGTTCAACAATTTCAATGAGACTGAAGACCCTGGTGCCATATGACAGAGCAAGCTGACTGTACGGTGTCTGCCAACAAACACAGCATTATAGACGCTTGAACAATCGGTGGTCAAGAACAGGGTCATTTTTGCTTAGAAATTAATGTTTCTCTCATATTAGGGAGAAGTATTTTTATTCTGAATGCCTGTATGCATCATATCCAAGGCTTCCCATTACATACTGAAAGGAAAAGTTGTTGACTAATATACCTGCCAAATGCATGTTTTGTTTTCTTGCTTCATGTTGGTAAATAATCCCTCTTGACTTTTACTGGGTCAGCTAGAGTGGAAGATGAAATCTTTACATTCTGTGACACTGAAAGTAAAAGAGGGCATACCATGCAGATTATAGACTATTATTGTGTATAAAAATTGATCTTGCATACAAGAAGGACTCTGTGATTTTATTGAGTATCAGCGATGGTTTTGATGAGGCCATTAGCCAAACCAAAGAATTCTACTTAATTGATGAACCACTTGCAGTACACCTATGACATATTTTTTGAAAATTTGGTGGCTAATCTGATAGTCACATAGGATCAGTTTGTTGTTTGGTGCCAGGTATGGAAGATATCAATATTTAAAGATATAAAAAGGTCCTGTCTCTCACTCTGGCTATCAAATTACAGGGGCCGGCATAATGAACAGATAGCAGTAGTAAATCATATCATTCTTATGGTAAGGTTTGGACTAGTATTTGACTGGTATAATGACACTTGTGATATAACAGTTTGTCAGTATCACTCTCAAACTGTCCTCTTGACTTAAATGTGACACTACAGTTTTGGCACAGTGTCCATGGAGAAAAATCTGACGTAGTCCGTGTGTAAAGTGGAGAAAGCCTTGAGGGTAACATCTGTATTTGGATGAAGACAAACACAGAATGTTACATTAATGTGATATGCATGTTCTTGCATTCACTGGTCACACCTGGTTGCCTTAATTTAGCAAAGAGCATTTAAGGAGTATGGGATATTGTGTCCACTTGTTGGGAGATACTAGGATGAAAGATGGTCATGTACAGAGTAGCAACCTTGGAGCAAGTTGTGTGGAGCTGCTCTGATCTCATTCTCTATATTTGATCCAATTCAGGTGGAATGTTGAGAATTGCATATTGATGTTGCTCATGAAGATGTCTGCCTCCAGTACTGACATGCGCTGTATCAAATCATCACTTAATTATTGAGCCTGTAGCATAACACTCCAGGCAGTGCACAAACCACTGACCAGGCAGTGCACAAACCACTGACCAGGCAGTGCACAAACCACTGGCCAGGCAGTGCACAAACCACTGGCCAGGCAGTGCACAAACCACTGACCAGGCAGTGCACAAACCACTGACCAGGCAGTGCACAAACCACTGACCAAGCAGTGCACAAACCACTGACCAGGCAGTGCACAAACCACTGACCAGGCAGTGCACAGACCACTGACAAGGTACTGCACAAACCACTGGCCAGGGCCGTGACCACCCAGTGTCAAGTAAGTGGTGTGAGATGGCCCAGCCAAGTGCAGCTCACCTAGTACATTGAGGAGTGGGTCCTCAATAGAACTCTTCTTCTACATCCTTGGCTTACAAAGTGTCATTATCGTTTGGCAGGTTTCAGTTTTGCCACAAAATGCACTTTGCTATGTCCAGGCTCAAGACCTATTCCAGGATTTTGACTATTTCAACATGAAGTAGATGACGGTGGTTATATGTTGGTGATACTGTGAGGACAGACAGGGAGTACAGAGCCCCTGTGTGATGCTGGCAGTGTATTCTCCACAAATTAGACATAAAGGTTTATAATACAGAACTTGTAAATTAGATGAGGATGAAGTGAGAGACGAGACATGTGCTGCCACCAAGGGGCACATTGCAAGCGTCTTGTGTCAAACTGTCTGCAGTTAAGTGTGTTGTATGATAAGACAAAAGCTGCTGTTTTATTAGTGAAAGTCTCTTGTATTTGGTATTTGTACTGCAGATGTTATCAAGCACTTTCCTGATGACATGGTTTTGAAAAGAAGAATTTGTGATATTGGTGCTGAATACATATTTATGTGTTACTATGGACTCAATTTTTTTCCAGGTTATAGCCACATAGATTTTTTTGAACAAAATATCAAAGCATGGCAGAGCTTAGTAGGTTGCTTCAGATAATATTCTCGTTTGAATGCTTTGATGTGTCCTCCACTCTCTGAGAAGACTGTAAAGGTCAGACATGTAATTTACATTCTGGCTTTTGTTTCCAACTCTGGGTCTGTCTGCCTGGTTGCCTAGCAACCTCTGTGTGACTACTGTTGATAAGCGTGGACCTGAACACTGTGGACAGATCATTCCACATTTATTGCCATCATAAAGCATGGTACCAAATCAGCGTAAGGTTTGCCATGAAGCTATGTATACTCGCATGGGATTATTCTGCCTTCACATCACGAGGTTGAACCAGCAAGTGGGCAAGGTTTGTTCAACCACTTTGAAATATATTGACACACTTGGTGATAAATTGGAAGATAGACTAATTCATGTTCTTTGGTTTCTAGTCACAGATACCAGCACAAAATTAACAAAATCAGGTATTACAGAACCATATACAGTTCCCTGCCAGAGAGTAAATAAGAGAATTGCACACATTCACTGCATTGTTAAGTTACTGCAATGAGAGTAAGTGCAGATGGATGGTTATGCTGTAGGAAAGATGGCCCACACAAGCTAATATTTAATGAGAGTCAAAGGTTACGGTCAAAATGTGCTAATTTTGGTGCACAATACACCTATCCTAAGAAGTATCCACACACCAAATTTGGCAGTTGTAGATTTTAAGATAAAGCAGATATGGCCCAGACAAGTTAAAACTTTCAGGGGTGTCTGAGGTCAAGGTCAAGGTCAATGTGAGCCAATTTTGGTATGTGATACACCCCTATCTTATGAAGTTTTTGCACACCAAAGTGGGCAGCTGCAGGTGTTATGGGTATAGGAAATGTAGCCCAGACAACCTAAAACTTTATGGGTCTAAGGTGAAGGTCACAATAACCTAAATTTGGATGTATGACACACGGTTCCTATGAAGTGTCCACACATCAAATTTATTTGCTGTAGGTGTTTCGGTTTAGGAGATATGGCCCATACAAGCTGAAACTTTATGGGTGTCAAGGTCAAGGTCACAGTGACTTCATTCTGGTACATGGTGCACCCCTATTCTATGAAGTGTCCACACACCAAATTTGGAAGGTATACGTGGTCTGGTACAGGAAATATGGCCCTGACAAGCTTTGATGTGAAGTCAGAAGGATGGAAGGACAGACGGAAGGACAGGGTGCACATCTGGAGTATTCTGGTGGGGAACTAGTAAGTATTTGCAATGAGCTTACAACTTCTGCAAGTGTAACCTATAAACTCTGTGTAATCTATGGAGAAATGGAGAAAGAACTTATCGGCATAAAGCGTGTATTTGCAATCACAATGGTAACCTTATTTAGGGCTAGGGGCATGTAGAAAATTGAACTGAAATTTGGCCTGTTTTTTTTAAAGACACGTTTGGAACACTACAGCTACATTCCATTGAAATTATTATAAAGTTTGACTACTTTGTGGTAGCTTTTTCTGAGTCAGAAAAGTGGTGTGTGATCAGTTAAGGGGACAGGTGCTAAAAATAGAAAATCAGGTAGTCTTGATTTGTTGTGAATTTATGTCCTTGACTGGAACAGAATTAGAGTTGATAATGTTTGGAAGATTTCCTGAGTGCTTTAAAAACTGACCATTAGTGATTGTGGCAAGTGGAATGGAGAACACAGTTTGTCAACTGCTATCAGCAAGTTTTAGACATGTTTTCTGATTTTGTTGGTCAACATCTTGCCATGTTAGACTTAGTTAGACTTAAGCTTAGTCAACAGTTTGCCTTGTGTAAGTTGTGTGGAGAGCAGCCCAGCTGTGGCAGGGCCGGCTGGAGACGGGCCCCAGATCACACAGGTCTGTCCCATCAACGCTTGTCATGAAAAGAAGCCTTCTATGAACATTTTAAGTTATGAAAAATTACAGGGAAACTTTTAACTGGCCATTTAGAAAAGGGTTAATTTATCAATACAGGTTTTGTATGATGTGACCGAAGGGTCAACATACAAGAAGGGCAGGCTTCATGAGCTCAGCTGAAGCTTCCTCTAAGCTGAATGTATTCAAACATTCTAACATGAATAATGAGTAATGTGATACGTGCATACCTGTCCAATTGTCTGTCTTCAGGACCACATGTTAACCTTATTTAGTCACTGGACCCCTTTTGTCCCATCATGTGCACTTTTGTAATTCATTATATACAAACATGTTTGATATCATTTGTCCTAACATTCCATAACATACCAGCTCGTGTCAAAGAATATGTTTATGTGTACATTCATCAAGGTCCGGTCCAAACAAAGGCATACATCAGCCTGATTGGTATATTGTGTGCAGGATAACAGGTGCTGAATATTGATAGATGACTGCTGTCCTTGGACAAGTGGAGTTATGCAGCTCCAGATTTAATCTCAAAGTGGCACACTTGCATTAGAATGTATTATGTTTTTGTCAGAAAAAAAGTTATTTCTGGATCACAATTAAAAACAGTTGTTTGTCAAATTTCTTTTTACCTCATTGTCTTGCTTTTAAGTACGCTTTCCAAGTGTGTGCTGACAGCCCTTGAGGTACAGCTATAGGGCCCTGCTTGAGGTACAGCTATAGGGCCCTGCTTCATAACACATTTGTTTTTCATTTTTTTCTTGTGCATGTTCAGCTGTTGGAATGTAATCAGTCAAAGAAACTGAAGAGTTTTTGCAAAAGTGATATGTGTAGGTCTCATAGTAAAAGGCATAAGGTTTTCTAAGAATTAGGCATTGTCTATTTTCCTTTTCAGCCGAGTCAGCATTCTTCTATTTTGAACTGGAAAAAGGTGGAAGTTTGAAAAAACTTGGGAGTAGAAGAAATAGCTAACTTGGGTTAATGTATGAGCAACATGTGATATTCCACTTATAATCTACCATAAAATTGTGTGACATCACACTCTAGTGAAAAAACACAGTGGTTTTGACCCTGTAATCATGAATATTAACGCTGTGTTGGGCAGAAGTGCTTCAACTATGGCTTCAATGTGTGGGATTTTTAAAGAAAAAAAAAGATGATGTATAGATATTATTTGTATTATATGATGTATATATATGTAAAAGAATTGTCAAACTGATTTCCAAATAAAACGAGCATTTCAGCCTCTCAAGGTTTTTGCAACTGTCATATGTAAAGTGACACTTGTTTAAGTAAAGACTTCCTTTGTGCTTACAAACTGGCACTATAGATTCTATAGACTCATTAAAGCTTTGTAGTCACATATGTATTTATTCATGTTTATTTTAGCCGACTATCTAGAATTATGTTTTACATTGAGGGTGAATTTGAGCAGAATGCATATATGTGTTTGTGGTTTATGGAAAACATAATAGGAAACTTAAAAAGACAATTGTAATACTGGCTTATCTGTACATATCTTTAATGCAAATAGATAAAGTAAAATGCTTTCACAACATATACTACCTCAGTTTTTGTGTGTGTGTGTGTGTGTCTCTGCATGATGAATGGGCACTTTGTACCAACAATGAAATACCAGTGAAACCATGACTAGGGGCTTCCAGGTGGACCCCTCTCTTCTCAGCCCCTCCCCCCTTTTAAAAAAATTCTACAACTGTCCCTGCATGACTGCCAGAAATGAAGCCCTACATTTTAAATGTATCGCTTATGGTAAGTCTTTAACCCTTTTACTGCCAAGTTTTGGGCTGAGTCAACAGGTTTCCTTGGGGCGCAATGCGCCATTATATTCCATAGGTATGCTGGTACATGAAGAAAAGGTCTTTTTACAAAGAGTATAAATCTAGTACAGTGGTCCCTCCTTTGAGAGACTGCCCCCAGTGCCACCCAAAAGGCGGTCACATAAAGCAGGTGGTCTCTCAAAGGAGGTATAAATAACATGAAAAGTACTACAGAAAGACCTGACAACTGTGGTCTCTCAAAGGAGGTGGTCTCCCAAAGGAGTGGTCTTTCAAAGGAGGGACTACTGTATCCTTTTGATAGGCCTAGTTAAGAGATTTACATGGTAAGCAGTTCGACTATAGTCATAATTAGCAGTGAAAGGGTTTAATGTGCAACTGCTTTTGAGAAGGACGCACCATGCGTGATATGATTGTAAAAGAAACTTCATTTCTAAAATGAAATTGACACAAGAAGTGCTACCATTATCAAGCTAGTCCTGTGCACTTGTTACATGTCGAACTTATGCATATAACCCTTCACCCAGTTGTGCCCAAAATAGTCATGGCCATTGGACTTATTAATAATGGTTGTAGATTTGAATTTCTCCTGAAGAGCCCTCTTATTCAGCTACATGTACCAGCATGTCTGGTCATAATCAATTGTTCCAAATTTGGGACACTTGATTATGTTTACGTGCTCTGAATAGATGGATATATATGTTTATAGATAGATATATATGTTTATTCATCAAGATATATATGTTTATAGATAGATAGATATGTTTATAGATAGATAGATATGTTTATTCATCAAGATATATATGTTTATAGATAGATATGTTTATTCATCAAGATATATATGTTTATAGATAGATATGTTTATTCATCAAGATATATATGTTTATAGATAGATAGATATGTTTATAGATAGATAGATATGTTTATAGATAGATAGATATGTTTATTCAAGATATATATGTTTATAGATAGATATGTTTATTCATCAAGATATATATGTTTATAGATAGATAGATATGTTTATAGATAGATATGTTTACAGATAGATATGTTTATAGATAGATAGATATGTTTATAGATAGATATGTTTATTCATCAAGATATATATGTTTATAGATAGATAGATATGTTTATAGATAGATAGATATGTTTATTCATCAAGATATATATGTTTATAGATAGATAGATATGTTTATAGAAAGATAGATATGTTTATTCATCAAGATATATATGTTTATAGATAGATATGTTTATAGACAGATAGATATGTTTATTCATCAAGATATATATGTTTATAGATATGTTTATTCATCAAGATATATATGTTTATAGATAGATAGATATGTTTATAGATAGATATGTTTACAGATAGATAGATATGTTTATAGATAGATAGATATGTTTATAGATAGATATGTTTATTCATCAAGATATATATGTTTATAGATAGATAGATATGTTTATAGATAGATAGATATGTTTATTCATCAAGATATATATGTTTATAGATAGATAGATATGTTTATAGATAGATAGATAGATAGATAGATAGATAGATAGATAGATAGATGGATAGATAGATGGATAGATAGATGGATAGATAGATGGATAGATAGATAGATAGATAGATAGATAGATAGATAGATAGATAGATAGATAGATAGATAGATAGATAGAGAGGAGAAGCCTGTCTGGACTTATATATACCCTCATCCTTGAGAAAACAGAAGGCTTATGGGTAAGGTCATGCAAATAAATCTATATCATGTATACATATGCATCATAAATTTTCCACACAGACAAGTCTAAATGACTTTAAACGATTCTGATGTAAAATACATGTAGAACAATTCAATGTCCAACCCTTAAACTCAAGATAACAGAGTTTTCGTAACTTTTGTCTAAATAAGGGTAAAGACACTGTCTGCCGAAAGTTTAATGGTACCTGATTCCATATCTTTGACCCATGGTGTTGAATGAAAAAAGTGTAAGAACATTGCCACAAGCAAAGGTAAATAAACTGTGTCTCTGTCGTGTAGAATACAAATATATAATTAAGTTTAAGACAGAAATATTCTGAAAAATTTGTGGAAATGTGCCATTCATAACTTTAAACATAAATATGGATGTCAAAAATTTATTTATAATGTCAAATTTAAGATTCCATATCTCTGAAATAAAAAAATCTGTATGTATTAACATTGCCGACAAAAGCTGTTCACAAGGTCGACAACACACCTGCAGTGCTGACAAGAAGGTGGGATGAAGAAAAATGTTTACACGCTCCACAACATACATATGGTGTTGACAAGGAAAAAAGCCCAGACAGTGCATTTGTAGCAGTGCAATCTTTTGTATATCAGAAGCTTGATCTGCTTATGGTTTACATCTAAGTATACTGGATAAGGTAGGTATACATCCGTACATGTATGTACGCGGTCTGTATATATATATATTATTTATATATTTTAATTATAAAAACTTCTCATATTGCTTATTGGGGGACCGCCGAAGGTGAGTCCCCTATAGTGATCACGTGATCGCAGGTTCTGTCTGTTCGTCCTTCCAGATCATTTCTGCATGATAACTTGAGAAGTTTTTGAGCTAGGGCTTTCATATTGCACAGGCTTTTAGTCCTTTATACACACTACCTTAACCTATAAGATGGGTGACCTTGAGGCAATTCCAAAGGTCAGAGAGCCACATTAGTGATTCTTTGGTGTCCACATGATAACTTGAGAAGTTTTTGAGCAATGCCCTTCATATTGCACATTATTGTCCTCTGCAAGAGCTAGGTTGAATTCAAAGATGAGTGACCTTGACCCAATTCACAAGGTTACAGAACCACATTGGTGAATTTGGTGTTAGCATGATTAACATGAGAAGCTTTTGAGTTAAGGCTTTCATATTGCAAAAGGTTATTGTCCCCTGTAAGGGCTAAGTCATGTTCAAAGATGGGTGACCTCGACACAATTCCAAGGTCACACATCCACATTAGTGAAGTTGGTGTCAGCATGATAGCTTGGAGAAGTTTTTGAGCTAGAACTTTCATATTGCACAGGTTTATTGTCCTCTGAAAGAGTTGGGTCAAGTTTAAAGATGGGTGACCTTGACCTAATTCCCAAGGTCACAGAGTCACAATAGTTTATTTGGTGTCCACATGATAACTTGAGAAGATTTTGAGTTAGGACTTTTATATTGCAGAAGATTATAGTCCCCTGTGAGGACAAGGTCAGGTTCAAGATTTGTGACACTGACACAATTCCCAAGGTCACAGAGCCACATTAGTGAATTTGGGGTTGGCACGATAACTTGAGAACTTTCACGCCGTAGGGATTTCATATTGCACATCATCATAGTTTTCTATCAGGCCAGGGTGAAGTTCAAACATGAGTGACCTTGACCCAATTTCCAATGTCAACACAGCCACTTTTGTGAAATTCAGATAGTCCTCTATAGGGCCATGGTTAAGTTCAAACATGAGTGACCTTGACCCATTTCTAAAGGTCACATAGCCACTTATTTGCCTCTGGATGCTTGATTTTACCATGTAACCATCGTAATTTGCAAATAGTCCTCATCTACAGAACAAAGGACATCTGTCCACAACAGTTGTCTTCATGGCTTGAGCACGCCCTCCAGACATTACAGCTTTCAGCGCCAACAACTGTTGCAGGAGACTTCAATATCAACATGCTGTCATCCACATGCAGCAGTCCAGTCACTCATATGCTATAGACCTATGGATTCAAACAACAAGTCACTGAACCCACCCATCACTCAGGATCACTCCTAGGCCATATTTAGACTACCAATAGTATTTGAATTTTCAGTATCTTCAGTTTTTCAGTAGCAACATACTATAGTGACCATGCCCAAGTTTTATTGACATTTCCTAAGGTATGAAACTACTCCTGCCAAAGTGATAACCTTCTATTGAGGCCACCCCAAATGCTCTGGAAATGTGACCTTATTAGAGGGGTAAACTTCTAGCATGCAGCTATAGTTGCTGCCCTAAACCGTCCCATATTTGTATATGGCGGTCCCCTCAGTGGTGCAAGCACCTCTAGTAGATACCATAATAGATGACTCAAAGCCACTACATAACATTCACTTCGGTTTTTGGTCACATGTTCAGGATGAAGCAAGTTTCCCCATCTTCATCTGCCAGCCGTCAGCCGGTCTTAAGTTTGCTTATTCAAGCTGGTAAATTTAAAATGGGTTTAGATGAAAGCAACTAAACAAGCGACCAACCAGAATATCATTCTTGAAGGAAGTAGGTGAAATATGCGAGTATTAAAAATGCGGCTAAAGTTCATAAACTGGTGCCGAACATCTGGTGTACAGTGCAAAGATGAATCAATCGACACTAAACATCTAGGTATCCTTGAAGATTTTAGGTAGATCAGGGAGGCATATTTAGTATATTCCTCCCTGGCTCGATAGGTTTAACACATACAGCATCAATTTTTCTCTGGCACAGATTTACTATACAAGTCCTTTGTTTGGAAAGATTTCTTTCACCAAAGTATGACTACTGTTCGATTTTAAATACCACCTAGTACGTGCATGGAGCTAGCATTGAGATTAATATGATACGTGCAGCGTTCAGTATTCCAAGCAAATGCGTCTTCCTTTAACACCAAGTTTGGTCTGAGGTAAATAACGTGAACAGCAGAGCAAATTATCACCACGCACTGACACCCCCCCCCTCCAAATAAAAAACGTTTCTCGTGCTATACAAGATATCTGCTGCTACCATTATCGTAACTATTATTATGAGTATATGCTGTCAAAGAGTCAAGATAAGTTACTGGCTCGTGCTCAGCAGCGTGATTATATTGATTACCTACGTCTCAGAGAAATTGAATAAATGTACAACCAGTCAGATTTGAGGTATATCCGAAAAGATGCGTGGTTTAGGGGCCCATTAAGATAACTGCAATTATGCAGCAGAGAAACCTAAAAACTAAAATCAGGATCAAATCAATGAATGACTACTTTCACAACAAATGTGGTAACGGGCCCAAGCAAAATGAATTTTGGCAAACAATAAAGCCCTTTCTTAGCAATAAAGGCCACACTGACAACCAGATCATATTACTACATAACCATGATCTTGTTTCCTCCCCTGCTGAAGTAGCTAATGTTTTAAATGACTTCTACATAAACGCTGCTACCAATATAGGAAATAATACCTCCCCTGACCTGGCTGATTTCTTAAACTCTGATTTTGTATCAAAATCAATTGAAATGTACAACGACCATCCTAGTGTACAAAACATCTAAGAACATGGCAACTACTCCCCTTTTGCCTTTAAAGAAGTAAATCAAGAAGATATATGTAAGCTTATCTCTCAACTTGATCAGAAAAAGGCAACAGGTTACGACACCATCTCAACCAAATTACTCAAACTTTCAATAAATCGTATTAGTAAACCTGTTTCACAAATCATCAACAGCTCTATAGTGCAATGTACCTTTCCCCATGTAAACCTGCTGTCGTCAACCCTGCCTACAAGAAGAAAGACCCTCTAGATAGGTCTAATTATAGACCTATCAGCATCTTGACTGCAGTATCAAAAGTGATTGAAAAATTTTACAACGCTCAACTAAATCCCTCTCTTCACCAAATTTTATCTGAATTTGTAGCAGCTTTCAGGCAGCATTATAGCTGCCAATCTGCCTTACTCAGACTAGTAGAGGATTGGAAAAAATCCCTGGACAAAAGAGAATTTTTTGGTACAATTCTCATGGATCTGAGCAAGGCTTTCGACTGTATACCTCACGACCTTTTAACAGCCAAGCTCCATGCTTATGGCATGACTAATGACAGCATACTATTATTAGTCAGCTACTTGCGAAACCGTAAACAATAGGTGCGAGTTGGAAATACTTTCAGCAATTGGGCATTTTTAACAAAAGCTGTCCCTCAAGGTTCCATTTTGGGACCGGCGATATTTAACATCTTCATAAATGACCTTTACTTTACCATCACCAAAGCGTCACTTGTCAACTTTGCAAATGACAACACAATTTATACTAGTGGTAAAAATTTAGACCAAATTATCACTATCTTACTCCAAGAAACAAACCTGGCTATTGACTAGTTTAAACTAAATCAAATGCAGGCAAACACCGACAAGTTACAGGCCATGATCGTCAGTTATCTATCCCACGAAATAGATTATTTAAACCTGGAAAATCACAACATCAAATGCGAAAATCATGTCAAACTCCTCGGTGTTTGGCTTGACAATAAGCTCAACTTTGACAAACATATTTCTGAGCTGTGCCTAAAAGCCAGCAGACAATTAAATGCCTTAAAGCGTGTCTCTAGTTACCTGAATGAAAGCACTAAAATGTGCATATACAAAAGTTTTATTCTATGTCACCTCAACTATTGCCCACTTATCTGGCACTTCACCAGCAAGAGCAATGTATTGAAACTAGAAAAACTGCGAGAGAGAGCTCTTCGTTTTGTTTTTAATGACTTTGATAGTGACTACAATGCCTTGCTGGCCCAAGCAGATATGCCTAGCCTTGAACTCTCACGTTTACGTCTATCGGCCACCGAGGTTTTCAAAGCTATGCATAATTTGACTCCACCTTTCATATCCAGGTTATTTCACACAGAGGGCTGCGAGATGGCGGGTGGAGACAATACCTATATTAAGTTACGAAATGGACATAAAAATTCTACAAAAGCCGGCTTACGTTCCTTTACTTACCAAGGGACTAAGATTTCGAATAATCTTCCAACAACATACAAAAATGCAACCAATCTCACGATCTTTAAAAGATTTATTAAAACATGGAATGGGCATAGCTGCACCTGCAACTACTGTAGATCGGGAATGTATGTCACAAACTGCTCTTAATCGTAAACCCTTTACAGTGACAGTGTACCATTGTTGAGACGGACCAGTTTATCTATTGTATATATTTGTCGATACTCACGAACTATTTTAGTCGTGTTCTGTAGCTTTTATTTATCTTATTTTAACTGTATCTCGGTAATAATAGCTCGTGAGCTAATGTATCTGTTGAAACACCTAGTTTAAATAAAGATCTGTATCTGTATCTGTATCTGTATCTGCCTGCTGGTTGGGTTTCAAAGTTTCAATACTGTATCTTCGATGTGCTCTTGTATGAACGTGGAACAAAAGTGATGCATATATATATATATATATATATATATATACATACACACACACACACACACACACACATATATATATATATATATATATATATATATATATATATATATATATATATATATATATATATATATATATATATATATATATATCACTTTTATTCATATAGCAGCCAGGTGATACACAGATTGTTGCAGATTAAGTGTACTATCAGTCTTATAACGTAAGTTGTATGCAGAGGGAGATTATTAAAGTTTAATACCACACAAGGACGCACACTTAAGCTTTTTGGTTTCTTTTGACAAATGCAGGGAGCATACTGTAAAGAAAAAGATTTCTGTTGGTTGTTTAAGACTCGATATTTATATATGTTTGAAATTATAATTTATTTCAAATCTTAATATGCTTCGCACTGGTCACATTCAACAAGACAAAAGAAAATTGGTTTTAGAGACGAAGTTCTTAATAACCTCATCCTTTTATAATTAAGCTTCTCTTCGCGATATGTATATAGTACATTAAAACAGCTTGGTCTTCTTCATAACAGGGAAGTGTGCTTGTGAATTAAACGGAATTTAGAATTGATGCAAAATAATTTAGTTCCTGTGGCATTTGGGTGTGTCTGAGTTTGTCTGATTTTTCATTTGGTCTCGAACAGCAACATTCAGGAAAAGCCGGACAGATATATTAATTACCTAATCTACATATAGGGTTCAGCTGATATCCTAAAACAGTACATAAATGTTTCAAATGATTGGGGGGGAGTGGTGGTGCATCGATTCCATGAGGAATTCTTGAACACACACACACACACACACACACACACACACACACACACACACACACACACACACACACACACACACATACACACACACAGATTTGCTATGCAGCAAATAATCGTTTCTAGTTTTATTTGCATGTGCAAACCAAGCCAAAAACAAAAACAAAAACAAAAACAAAACAAAAAAAAACAAAAAAAAAAAAACAAAAAACAAAAACAAACAAAACAAAACAAAACAAAACAAAACAAAACAAAAACAAAAACAAAAAACAAACAAAAAACCTATCAGTTTCAAAATTTCATAAAGTTGTTTCAAAGGACAAGGATATTAAAATTACTTCATAAATTTCAGTGCCCCTTATTCACTATGCTAAAAAAAGTGACCACTTTGTATTCCTCCACCCCAGTCGAAGTAAAAAACATGTACATGTACCACTGAAATCTGCATATTATTTTTCTGCAGCTTAGTCAAGACAACTTTCCAGCACAGAAAGTTCACAAAATGAACTTGTGTTTGCCTAATACATGTAGTAAAGTCTTAAAATTTTGTTTGACAATAATTTGATAACTAAAACCAGGTGAAACAATGTCATAATCATGGAAGATAATATAAAACAGCACACAATGTACCATGGGTTGACTAGATCTACATTTATGAATTGGAATGAAATGTGCCGGAAGCAAAACTTGTACAGTGTAGCAGTAATCTTATGACACCAATCTCCAGTTGTGTTATGTTGGCACGAAAAATGACGCTGAAGCCAGGTTCTTAATTACAGTATAGCAAGTTCTTTATCTTTCAAAATCATAATTTACAAAATGCTGTTCCTCCCAGTCTACGTGGCATGATCTAAATTGGGCGTCTGGTATCAGACAAAGCGGTAGTCTTCTCTCCCACAATGCATTGGTATAGGCACAGTACAAAAAGGTCATTCTACATATCTATTAATATTAATGAGCCAAATATGAATATGAATATGAATATGAATATGAATATGAATATGAATATGAATACCAAAGTCTGACATTACAATAATGGACTTGTAACCATGGTCACCACAGAGTCTCACTTACAAACAGGATGCACCTACATATCAGTCCAGACCAAAGAACCCAAACAGTTGTAGATCGAGAAGTATATAGTAATCTTCATTCATTTTAAAAAATGGGTCAACAGTTCTTCGAACTTCTCATCTTTTATGTTGTGCATGTGCTGAACTGCCCCGCCCTCCCCTTGGATCATATCCTAAGTTTTAGCACAGATTCTCTATACAGACTCCTCAACTACAGCAACTACACGACTACACCATATTTTCATGTTACAGGGGCACCAGACGTGAGGCATCATTCTTGTAGGGTATTAATCACCTCGTTGGGATATATATATATATATATATATATATATATATATATATATATATATATATATATATATATATAGCACTCATAGTGGCGTGTCACCCCTGTATTTTACTTCTTGCCAATTCTTTCCATTGTGGTGCCTTGCTGCATGTCACATGTTGATACGACACAACTTTCCTCAGCTTACAAGGACTCCTGTCACCACTATGGAAAACTGACTGTAGGAGCAGGGATCAGGAAGCAATCCCACTCACACTTTAAAAAAAAGATGCATTTTCATTCCTTCATTTCTCCTCAAATATTTTTGCCACTTCTTACAACCAGCATTTCACTTGAAAGTTTGGTCTAGGCAACTTTTGCCAAGTTTGGCAAGATGAAACCGCTGGTGATAACACTGGACCAGCATGTATAACAAGAGGACTGTGACAGTCCTACCCTCAGCTGACTTTGGATGAACAAACTTCACTGATCCTGTGACCTTGGGAATAATATCAAGGTCATTTTTGGTAATGATTATCATAACTGCTTCAATACACTCACACGGTTTGAGAGTATCCCTTTTTAAATGAACAGATGGTTACCCAAAAATAAGCCAACATGTTTGTGTTCTTTCAAGGCCACACAACCTCGAAATGAAACACCAACACAAGAAACCCCACAGGTACTCTCCAATTAGTATGTAACAGTAACCATGAGCCAAGGATCCACCATTACCAAAAATATAAGCTAATGTCAGATTGGCTGCTATCCCTATTGTAAGAAACTTAACATGCACACATACACTCACCATTTTTTTAAAGTAATTTTTTAGAAATAGTGTTCAGAGAACGGGTTACCCTCAATTGGGCAATTTTTTTGAGACTTCGCAGTAGAATACTTTACACACAATTTCCATATTGTTGTCTATGAAAGAGCAATTTTGGATGTGTTCTTGGGCCTAGTTCTGGTGACAAAGACCACTGTACTGTGGGTCACTCAGACAGCCATCACATAAATACTTCAAAAGTTTCATGTCAAATTTGAAAATAATAAGAGGAAACTGGTTTTCAATAGAAATGTGGTCCACTATAATTTGCATCTCTGGAAAAAAATTGGTGAAGCTGCGTTGGATACTTGTTGAGATATTATGGTAACACCATCCCCTTGTACACCACTCAGATGGCCTTGAAGATAAATACCTTTGAAGTTTCATAAAAGGTTTATAAATACAAAGAGGATGCTGGTTTTAAATAGGAACCTGGTCTATCATAAGATACATCTCTGACAAAATTTTGGTAAAGCTGTCATCAATATCTTTTGAGAAATTGCGGCAACGTCCTTATGATGGACGCAACTCAGACGGCCTTCAAATAAATACATTAAAAGTTTCACAAAAAGTTAAAAACTACTCAGAGGAAGCTGGTTTTCAATAGGAACCTGGTCCATCATAAGGTTCTTCTGCGACAAAAATTTGGTACAGGTACGGTCAATATGTTTTGAGTTATCATGATAATGTCGACAACAAGTTTAAAAATAATAAAGCTCAATGGTCAATACCCCCAGGTAGAAGTTGGAATGACATCTGTATCTATCATACTTTTGAAGATATTCAAGATTTAAAGTTTCATATGCCCCTAATTTGCATCATTTTAAACATCTTCATTCCTCTGCATAGAAAGGTCCAACTCCTTGTATGGAGGTACAATCATGCCAAGTTTGGAGTTTCTATGTATAATAGTGTCAGAGAAAAGCGCCGGACAAATTCACTGGTAAAGAAGAAAGAAAGAAACTAGAAAATTTGATTTGCTTGTTAGCAAATCAGTCTGGGTGCCTGGAGAAACTGCAATGCAATGTTTGCAGCTGTGACATAAGCTCCAAATGTGTAATGGCATGTTAACAGTATGGCCAAGTTAGTGAAAAGTGTTGCAGAATGATATAGATGGACATGTCTAGCTTTGACCTTTCAAGGTCACTCTAGATCTAAAAAGAGAACACCAGATGAAAGCTTATATGTCATTTCCTACTCATGTTCAATAGTAACTATGGCTCCAAAGTGCACCGTTTTCCATTACCAGAGATTCTAACACTGTGTGGCCTTGCTTTGACCTTTCAAGGTCACTCAAGGTAAAAAAAGACAGCACCACATAAAAGCCTATATATCATTTCCTATTCATGTATAATAGTAACTATGGCCCTAAAGTGCACCGTTTTCCATTTACAAAGATTTACATGGCCACATACCATGTAGTTATGCATGAAGTCACTGTGCCACTGTAAGATTTGAATGCCACGAAAGTTGTATGTATCTTCAAATCTGTCACCCAGCTTATTAGCTACAAGTAATCTATCTTGCTATTCCAGATTTTTGAACTTTAGGTAATCATCTAATTTGCATAAATTCAACTCCTACAAGTTTGGTTCATGGTTCATTGGATGCACCTCTCTCACAAACCAATATATTGAATTTGGAATGGCATCTCTATCTATTACAGTTTTGAAGATATTCAAGATTAAAATTTTCAAAGTGCGTTAATAAGCATAATTTAAAATTTTACAACTTTTGTTTACTATCCATTAGATTGGCAGATGTCACAACCTATGTGCTGAACTTTGAATTTTGTATCTATCTATAATAGTTTTGAAGATATGGAGCTATTAAAGTTTTAATTGCCCCTAATTAGCACAATTTTGAACATCATGACTATTCCAAATCAGAGAGACAACTTTCCTACTAGGTGTTTTACCATGCCAAGTTGAAACAGTGTAGCTTGCACGGTGTCAGAGAAAAGCTCCGGACAAATTTGGCAGAAAGAAGAAGAAAGGAAGAAAGAAAGAAAGAAAGAAGAACTTTACAAAAACAATATGTCTGGGTTGGCACCCAGATATAACTAGGAAGATGATTTGCTGCATAGCAAATCAGTGTGTGTGTCTTCAAAGCATATTGGTATGGCAATGTACAAGTATTCCATAACACAGGAGTAGAAGTTGGAATGGCATCTCTATCTAATAGCTTTGAAGTTATTCAAGATTTAAAATTTCTAATGGTGCTATTTAGCTTAATTTGAATTGCTACAACTTTTTTTTTTAAATTCATTAGGCGCGCAATGGTCAACATCCCCCTCTTAGAAGTTGGAATGACATCTCTTTAGTAGTTGTGGTTATATGATTTTTCTGAGGTATTTTGTTATGCATCTGGATTTACTGTGCGAAATTTGATATCTCTACGTGCAGTTGTTTTCAAGTTATTAAGTTGCAAATTACAATGTAAAGTAATGGGAATACACAACCCTAGCTCTCCAATGACTGCACTGCCGTCTTTTTGGCAGGGCTAGAACCTCGTGTTCTTGTCCTTGCCTATAAGCATAATTTAAATGGCTTCAACTTTTGCTTTAGATTCATTACATGCGCAATGGTAAATAACCCCCTAGTTGAAGTTAAAATGACATGTCCATCTATAATAGTTTTGAAGATATTCAAGCTTTAAAATTTCCAATGATCATAATTAGCATAATTTAAATTGCTACAAATTTTGTTTCAAATTCATTAGATGCACAATGGTCAATAACCCCCTAGTAGAAGTTGGAATGACATCTCTATCTATTGTACTTTTCAAGATATACAAGATTTAAAATTTCAAATGCCCTGAATTTGCAAAATTTTGAAAATCTTCATTCCTCTGTATCAAACGGTCAAACTCCTTGTATGGAGGTATAATCATGCCACGTTTGGAGTTTCTATGTATAATAGGATTGGACAAATTTGCTGGTAAAGAAGAAAGAAAGAAAGATAGAAAGAAATAAAGAAAGAAAGTATTTTAGGAAAAACAGAAAAGTGTGTGTTGACACACACACACTTTTATAAAGAATTTCAGGAAAAACAGAAAAGTGTTTGTTGACACACGCACTTTAAATTTTAATGCGCAAAGCTTGATTTGACATGATGATAAAATAGTGATGTCAAAACCCTGCTTCTCGCGCTGATCCTCAGCTAGGACCATTTGATCTTTATGAGAGGGAGTCCTGCATTTTATGTCAACAATATAGAGTGCATGGAGGACTGCCAACTGGGAGTTCTAGCACATGGCCTGCATAAATCTAAATGTGGACCGCTCCTGTAAGTTGGCTGGAATTAACTGGGTGCAGCCTTTCATGTCATAGCTATGTTGTATGTCTAAAGACCAGTGGCAGTGTTCTCAGTTTTTCTCCGACACTATTCTGAAAAGTACCCAAACTTGGCTTGGTGATTGACCTAGTAATGAAATGAAGTATTTGGTTTGGAATAGTCCGGATATTGAAACTTTTGCAAATTAAGGCCAATTGAAATTTAATTTTAAATGTTGAATATCTTTGAAACTATTACAGATAGAGGTACCATTCCAAGTTTAATTCATGGGTTTATGCTACAGGTGCATCCAATGAACCACATACAAAAGATGTAAAATTATAATTTATGATAATTAGGAGTATTTGAAAGGTTTAAATATTGCATGTCTTCAAGAGTATTATAGATAGAAATGCCATTCCAACTTCTGTTTATAGGTTTGTGTTGTAGTCACATCCAATGAGCCACAAAGCAGAGTTGTAGAATTATAATTTATGCTAATTAGGGGCAATTGAAAAGTTTAAATATTGAATATGTTCAAAACCATTACAGGTAGAAGTGCCATTCCAGCTTCAAATTATAGGTTTGTGCTATAAATACATCCAATGAACTACTGGCAAAAGTTGTAGAATTACAATTTATGCTGATCAGGGACACTTCAAAAGTGTAATTATTGAATATCTTCAAAATAACCAAAGTAAGGTGCCCTTCACACTTTGAAAATTTTCACAGGTTTTCTGCTATAGGCACACCCAATTGATCACAACCAAACGCAAAATTTTAATTTATGCAAATTAGGATTATACACAACATTTAAATCTTTGACAATTTCTCGACTATTACAGATAGAGGTGTCATTACAACTTCGACTGATAACTTGGTTACATAGCTGAATCCAATGAAATAAGGACCAAAGTTGTGACATTCAAGTTTATGCAAATTAGGCAAATTCACAACATTTAAATCTTGAATATTCAACATCAAAATTGTTATAGATAGAGGTGCCATTCTAACTTCAATGGATAGGTTTGTGAGATAGCTGCATCCAATGAAGCATGAATTAAAATTGTGCCAGTTTAATTTATGAAAATTAGGCAAATACACCAAATGCAAATCTTGAATAACTTCAGAGATATTACAGATAGAGTAGCAATTATTTTCTTTTCCCAAGAATCCTCTTTCTTTCTTTCTTTCTTTCTTTCTTTCTTTCTTTCTTTCTTTCTTTCTTTCTTTCTTTCTTTCTTTCTTTCTTTCTGTCTGTCTGTCTGTCTGTATGTGTGTATGTATGTATGTATGTATGTATGTATGCATGTATGGGTGCGAACTCAGACATATTGTTTTTGCTCGGATTCTTTATGTAGTTCTTTCTTTCCATCGTACCCAAATTTTTCCATGTGGAAACTCAGAAACTGCTGCACCTGTGATCTCCACATTTGGCACATAAATTCATCTACCAGTGAAGTTGTGCACCTGGGTATTGAATTGTCATGTTGTTCATAATTATGCAAATTAGGGGCAATTAAAATTTTAAAAGCTCGATATCTTCCAAACTGTAGCAGATTGACACAAAATTTCAATGTGCATGTGTAAGTTTGTGACACCTGTCAATATGACGGACGTTAAATGAGGGTTGTAGAATTTCAAATTATGCTGGTTAGGGGCATTACTAAATTTAAAAGTTGAATATCTCCCAAACTATTATAGATCGAGATGCCATTTCAACTTTAATTTACAGGTTTGTGGCAAAGCCGTATCCAATAGACTATGAACCAAAGTTGTAGAATTTTGATTTATGCAAATTAGGTGAATATGCAAAATGTAAATCTTGAATAGCTTCAGAACTATTATAAATAGAGGTGTCATTCCAACATCAATTTATTGGTTTGTGACATAGCCACATCCAATGAACCAAAATTGTAAAATTTTAATTTGTGCAAATTAGCTGAACACACAAAATTGAAATCTTGAATAACTTCAAAACTATTATACATAGAGATGCCATTCCAACTTCAATTTGTAAATTTGTGAGAGCCGCATCTAATGAACCATGAGCCAAAGTTAATTTTAATTTATGCAAATTAGGTTAATACACCAACTTGAAATCTTTGAATAGCTTTAAACTATTATACATAGATCTGCCATTCCAACTTTATTTTATAGATTTGTGACATATGTGTATCGAATGAACCATGAACCAAAGTTCATGTTGTTAATTTATCCAAATACACAAAATGAAGATCTTGAATAGCTTCAAAACTATTATAGATGGTGGTGTCCTTGAAACTTCAGTTTATAAGTTTATGACACAACCACATCCAACGAACTAAGAACAAAAGTTGTAGCATTTTAGTTTATGCAACTTAGGCTAATACGCAAAATTTAGATTATGTTGAACAATGGTGAAGTGTAGCATTTTAAATTGTTCTCATTTGGAAGGCACCCAGACAGATTAGCCTTGAATTAAATATTCTTTCTTTTCTTTCTTTCTCTCTCTCTCTCTTTCTTTCTTTCTTTCTTTCTTTCTTTCTTTCTTTCTTTCTTTCTTTCTTTCTTTATTTATTTGCAACCATAGTTATCTGGAGCTTTTCTCAGACACTATGATTCCAAAAAATCACCAAACTTGCCGTGCTGACTGACCTACCAGTGAAATCGTGCATATAGTTTGGAAAAGTCATGATGTTTAAAATTATGAAAATTAGGGACAATTGACATTTTAAAATATCCATATCGTCCAAACTATTGCAGACAGACACAAAATTTCAATGTGCACGTTCAGGTTTGTGACACCTGCCAATATAATGGACAGCAAATGAAAGTTGTCGAATTTTAAATCATGCTAATTAGTGGCATTGAAAAATTTAAAAATTGAGTATCTCCAAAACTATTAAAGACAGGGATGCCATTCCAACTTCGATTCATAGGTTTCTGGCAAAACCGCATCCAATGAACGATGAACATTTTGGCATGTAGCATTTCAAATTTTTCTCATTTTTTTTTGGTAATATGCTTTATTTCTTTAAGGAGGATTAGACAAATAGCCCGAGGCTAATACAGGTCTTCTCCTCGTGTATACACGTACATATTTACAAAGTTTGTGACAATCACATTGAAAATTGGGGGGGGGGGATATTAATAAGAACAGGGACATATACATTTAGATGTCTGCACTTACAATTGCAAGATACATGATATTCAAAGAACAGGCACTACTCCTCAACATCATTATTATCATTGTTGTCTTCATTGTCAGCCTCTGACTGGTCTTTAACAAAACGCTTTGTATCATAAATGTAATCCATAGTTGCATCAACAATACTGCAATTGATGTCATGAGAAAGTTGGCCATGACCAAATAAACACAATTTACATTTGTCAACGTTAAATAGGTCATGAAATGAAAGACCAGTTTGTGATGTCACAGTAATATCACTGACCCTTGCCAGAAAGTGTTGTCTGTGTAAAGTAAAGAGGGGGCACTGCAACAGAAAATGTAAGGTTGTTTCGGCATGGTAGCCACAAGCACATGCTTGGGTGTCACATAAGCGTCTGGAATATAAATGTGCTTTCAAAGCACTGTAATCTACTCTTAAACAGTTTACCAGTATGTTTTGCCTGCGAGGGCCATGTTTCAAATGATCGCGTCTGGCAGGAAACAAAAGTTTCTTGATATGATTCATAAAGGCGGTCAGGGACTGGGCGGTGCGTACATTCAGAGGCAACGAATTCCACAACCGAGTTGCTGACGGAATAAATCCTTTTGAAAAAACATTTGTCCGATATGGTACCACAGTTCTGTCAGAATTGTTCCGTTATATATAGTTATGTCTATCTGTATTTTGCAAAGGTAATAATTCACTGATATAAGCAGGGCAAAATGATTTTACTAATTTGAAATAAAGGACAAGTTTACAATACTTTCGTCTGTCTGCCAGACTCGGCCACCCCAGACAATCCTGAACTTTTACTTGACTTAAAGTCCTCATAGCACCTGATACAAATAATGCAGCTCTGTACTGTACGGATTCTAACATTGCACTACACTTCACTGAACAGCCGTCGATAACGGGAGCTGCATATTCAAGAATCGGTCTAATGGATAATACATAAATACTTTCAAGTGCTTTTAGTGGTGACGTATACATACATTTCTTTATTCTCCCCAATCGTGTGGCGGCCTTGTTACACGCTGACCTTATGTGACTGTCCCAAGATAAATTATCAGTAAGGATGACGCCCAAGTGTTTGTGCTCATGAACTCTTTTAACTGTTTTACCTGCAAAATTTAGATCTGGGTGATTAGCTTTGATGGATTTAGTGGATATAACCATTTCCTCTGTCTTGCCAGGGTTAAAATCGATTTTCTATTTTTTATCCCAATCTTGAACGACAAGTAAATTTTCATTTAAACTGATTGTTGTTAAATCAAGGTTTTCCACTATTTCCATCAAAGAAGTGTCATCTGCAAATAAGTAAATTTTACATGTTATATCGTCAACCAAATCATTTATGAATATCAGGAACAATAGCGGCCCCAAGACACTTCCTTGGGGAACACCAGATTCTATGCTTACCCAGTTTGAAGATGCTCCATCCAGCATTACTCTTTCTTTTCTGTTTGAGAGATAAGACTTAATCCAACACAAGTGGGGATCACAAATACCATATTGTTTAAGCTCATGAATGAGGCCTCTGTGCCAAACCCTGTCAAAAGCCTTAGATACATCCAAAAACACTAGACGTACCTCTTTTCCTTTATCTGAAGCTGAACTTGTTTCATGAACAATATGAATGAGTTGATTGACGGTGCCGTCCATCTTTTTAAAACCCGAATTACAGGCTGTAAGAAGATTGTTGTCTGTAAGAAATTTATAGAGTCTTTTAAACACAACGATTTCGAATACTTTAGCTGTAGAGCAAAGAAGGGACACAGGTCTGTAGTTTTTAGTTAGAAACTCTTCGTCTTTTTTGTATAGGCTGATAACATTTGCCTCTTTCCAGTTGTCAGGAAAACAGGAGCTCGATAATGACAAATTAAAGAGTTTCGTTAAGGGATACGCCATGTGGGAAGCTAGCAGCCGTAATACCTTATTGGGAAGGTTGTCAGGACCACCCGACTTAGATACTTGTAGTTTACGCAATATTGTTAAGACTTCCTCCTCCAATACGGTAATATCACCGAGTTTCAAATCTGTTTTAGACTTTAAGACAGGGACAACATCAGTCCCATCATCCGGGTTCCATTGGGAACTGAAGTAATTGTTTAACGCATTGGCTTTATCCATGGGTTCAAAAATAATCTGACCATTTTCACACAAAGGAGGTATCTTTTTATATGAAGACCACCCACAGGCACTCTTTAGGGTCGACCACCACTTTTTGGGTTCTGTGAACTTGTCTGCTAAGATATTGTACCCTCGTTCATAATAGTTTCTCTTGGCCTCTCTTACTAGGTCAACAACACCATTTCGTAGCTGATGATAGATTGACCAATCCTTTTCATCGTCAGTCTTCTTTGCTTTCCTGTATGCCCGATTTCTTTGTCTCATCTTAAGCCTTAATTCACCTGTCATGAACCGTTTGTCCCTTGGGGGAATCGTCACCTCTTTATGAGGAACGCATTCCGATATTACTTCTTTTAAAAACTGAGTAATAGCTAAACATATATCTGTTACATTTTCCTCAACAAAAAATGCTTCCCATGGAGCCGAGATAAGCGAATTATGAAGTTTATCCATATCAACATTATGGTAATTCCAAATACATTTTTTGAATGTATTTTTTCTCCCAAGTGACAAATTCGCACAGATTAAAATTGACTCGTGGTCACATGTAGAGATCGGTTCAAGGTTGGTGACTTTGCTATCCAATGTGTCATTTACAGTAAGAACAATGTCTAACAAAGACTGGCCTCTGGTTAGTTCTTTCACCAACTGAACAAGATTAAGCCCATTACATGCATTCATGAACTCCCACTCAAACAACGTGTTGCATTGTTTTGCTAACCATGATAAACCAGGCAAGTTAAAGTCTCCAGTCACAATGATAGTCTGCGGGCTTTCCACCAAAGCCCTAGCCTCAGAGTCCTGAAAACTGTCAAGAAAATTACGGCACTGTGTCAGATCTTGATTGGGTGGTCTATAATATGTAGCAACAAGAATTTTGCTCCCATGTAAATTCAGTTGAACCCACAAGCATTCACAGGCTTCATAAAAATTGCGAAAGTAGTACCTTTATTTAAAAAAGATGATGAGACCATTATTGAAAACTATCGCCCAATCTCACTATTGCCTGCCATATCCAAAATTTTTGAAAAAGTGGTGTACAATCAACTAAATGAATATTTTGTGTCAAAAATGTTATTTTACAAAAGTCAACATGGATTTAAAAAGTTGCACTCCACTGAAATCGCTGCCTTAGAGTTCACAGATCGAATTATGAAAATTCTTGATCATGAAAAGCTACCCATAGCTATTTATCTAGACCTAAGCAAAGCTTTTGATACCTTGGACCATAAAATTCTGTTGCATAAACTTCAATATTATGGCATAACAGGTGTGGCATTGGAATGGTTTAAAGACTACCTATCTGGTAGGAAACAGTATGTTTATTTTGATGGTTTATGTTCAGATACTTTACCTGTAACCACAAGGGTACCCCAAGGGTCCATTCTTGGCCCGCTCCTGTTTATCATTTATACAAATGACATGTACTTAGCTTCAACTCAGTTTGATTCCATCTTATATGCAGATGACACAACTTTGATAAATTCTTTGTGTTTTTCTAATGTTACATCTGACACTCAAGGAAATGTGTCAAGTTCCATTAATGTGGAATTAAGAAATGTTCATAACTGGCTAGTTGCTAACAAATTATCATTGAATATTGCAAAAACAAAGTACATGTTATTTCATTTCCCACAGAAAAAGATAAATTTTGTGCTAGACTTAAAAATTGATGATGTTGCGATTTCCAGGGTTGAGGATTTTGATTTCCTTGGTTTATGTATACATGAAAATTTGAATTGGAATTCCCATTTATCCAAAATTGGCAACAAACTCTCTAAAGTGGTTGGAATTTTCAAAAAACTTGGAAAGTATCTTCCCACAAGAACTTTACTTTTAATGTACAATTCCCTATTCCTATCACATCTAAACTAATGTATTCTTGTATGGGGTTATTCTTTTGATCGAATTTTCATGTTGCAAAAGAAAGTGATACGTCTCATATGTAATGCTGGGTATAATGCCCATACAGATCCCTTATTTAAGCAGCTGAATGTTTTAAAAGTACATGATATTCTGCAGTTAAAGGCACTCAAGTTTCATTACCGTTACACTAAATGTGAAGTTCCAAGTTATTTTGAAAATATGTTTGAATTTACTCTTGTATCACACCCTCATTTTACACGTTCTAGAGGAAGACCTATTATCCCTGCACCTAAAAAAGCAACATTGAAAAATTGTATTCGCTACTACATTCCTCATTTACTCCAAAATATCCCTCCCTGCATTAAAGACAAAATCCTAACACATTCATACCTTAGCTTTTCAAAATACAGTAAGTCATATTTTGTGAGTAAATATCAATGTGAGTGTACCATACCTAACTGTTATGTATGCAACAATCATGAAGATATTGTTACACTGGAAATAAGTTAAAATCTCATTATTGTATTTTCTTTTCTCAGCATTAGTGTTTTGGATCTGCAATGTAAATGCTCTAAAAAAAGGTCATCTCTCCTTTGTAGGTGGCCTCAGCGAGAGCGGATAAAATATCCTTAGCTGAGGTCTCCTGACATATTTTGTTCTGCGTAAATTTGTTTCAAAACAATGTCATATTATCTATTTTGTTGCATATATTCTTGTACAATTTGTTATCTATATGTCAAATAAAATGATTCTGATTCTGATTCTATTCTGATTCATTACACAGGCCTTGACGAACTTTAGCGCGAATGTGTTCACTTATGTAGATTGCCACTCCTCCCCCATGCCTGTTTCGGTCAAGTCGAACAGGGGGCTTGAACCCAGGTAATAAAATATCAGCATCTGGAACATGCGAATTCAACTTTGTTTCATTCAGACAGATCAAATCAACTTCATGGTGTAAGCATAAACTTTCAATTTCGTTAATCTTATTATTTGCGTCAGGCTATTTACATTCATATGGATGATATTAAGAAACTTTGTATTTATTAGCCCAGGATTTGGATGAATATCTCCACACAAAGCCAATAGCATGTCTGTTACAAAAAAGTACAGTGGTAAAATATACAATCAGGTGAAAAAAAACCCGCACAAATTCGCCATATCACCACGTAAGCACGTTGTATGGTTTTACTAGGCATGAACCTGGTATGCTTTAGATGTAAGGATAAGGGTTCTGTCATTTTGAAATAGCTGTATAATGAACCAGTATTATGAATACTACAAGTTCTCATTTTGAATGCATGCAGGCAGATTTGCTGTGAAGCAAATCTTCTTTTATAATTTACTTATTTATTTATTTATTTACTGATTTATTTATTTTTTTATTTATTTACTCACTCATTCATCTATCTATCTATCTATCTATCTATCTATCTATCTATCTATCTATCTATCTATCTATCTATCTATCTATCTATCTATCTATCCATCTATCTATCTATTTATTTATTTTATTTCATTGCGGTGTGAAATTGTCCTGAGTTTTTCTCAGACAATATTGTTCCAAAATGTACCAAGCCTGGCATGGTGATTGTACTAGTAGGCCACAGACTACAGCTATAAATCCTTCTATTTTTCATATTAGCATTTTTCAGTCTAAAAAATCAGCATTTTGGTATTTTAAAATTCCGTGAACGGCATTTAATAGATAAAAATGTCAGAAAATTTTTTGTCATACAATTCCCAGCTCGTTAATTTGTGATAATTGAAATACGAAATAACACCTGGATGTCAGCTTTATACAGGTGTATGAACTGTGCTCTTGCCAGGGTCACATCATTGTCTTTCCCCACCATAAAGTTCCCACCTGGCCTGGAAGACAGTGCACCTATATGACCACCAATGAAGCAACTCTGCGATGCAGCAAACCTGACTTAGCTAACTTTATTTAAACAGAAGCTACAGCATGCTGAAAGCACAGTATTTTCACAATTACGGACTATCTCCGATGCGATGGTATGCGCAACCAGCCAATCACAACTGTGGTCTGTAGCCTAGTAGTGAAATTACGCACCTGCTTTGGAAGAGCCACCATGCTGAAAATTTATGGAAATTTCGTCCATTTTAAATTTTAATGTTGAATATCTTCAAAATTATAAAGAGTACAATCTCAACTCTAATTCATTGGTTTGTACTTTAGGTGCATCCAATTAACCACAAACAAAAGTTGTAAAATTATAATTTATGCTGATCAGGGGCACTTGAAATGTTGAATATCTTCAAAACTATTATGGGTAGAAGTGCCATTCCAACTTTAATTCATATACAAGTTTGTGCTATAGACACATCTGATGAGCCACAAAGTAAAGTTGTAGAATTATAATTTATGCCAATTACGGGCACATGAAAAATTTTAACGTTAAATATCTTCAAAACGATTGTAGGTTGAAGTGCCATTCCAACTGTTATATACAGGTTTGTTGATAGGCTCATTCAATGAACCACAAGCAAAAGTTGTAAAATTTGAATTTATGCAAATTAGGAACACTTGGAAAGGTTAAATGTCGAATATCTTCAAAAGTATATTATAGGTAGAAGTGCTAGTCCAACTTTAATATGTAGCTTTGCACATCCAATTGATCACAATCAAAAGTTGCAGAATTTTAATTTATGCAAATTAGGAGAATACACAATTTATTTAAATCTTCAATAACTTAATTCATGACTGATTGACGTGTAATTCTAACTGCAATTGATAGGTTAGTGCCATAGCTGTATCTAATGAAATATGGACCAAAGTTGTAGCATAGAAGTTTATGCAAATTAGGCAAACACGCAAAATTTAAATCTTGAATAACTTCAGAACTATTATAGATAGCGGAACCATTCCAACTTCAATTTATAGGTTTGTGACAGAGCTCAGTGGTTTATGTCTCTTTTGCCTATTGTGGCAGAAGTTAAATAGATGCTGAATACGCAATCTTTCAAAGTTTTTAGGCACACAGACTGATTTGCTGACAAACAAATCAAACTTCTCTAGTTTATTCATTTCTTTATTGCCGGGCGAATTTTGTCGTCAGTTACTCTCGGACACTGTTCTTCTTAAAAGTACCCGACACTTGGGATGGTGATACACCTGGCGGCTAAATGAATTTCTCTGGTCTGGAATAGTCAACATGTTTGAAATTATGCAAACTGGGGACATTTGAAATTTTCAATGTTTCATATCTTCCAAATTGTCAATGATAGATGTACCATTCCAACTTCAATCAAAAGGTTCGTACTCTCAGTGCATCCAATAAACCACAAACAAAAGTTGTAGAATTTTACTTTATGCTAATTAGGGGCACTTGAAAGGTTTAAATGCTCAATACATTAAATTCATATCTATCTGTCTTTAAAACTATTATGCGTGGATGTGCCATGTCGATTTCACATCCTAGGTTTGTTTGTCAGCCAGACTAAGCTCTCAGACGCCGCCAAGGCCACAACATCTGAACAGTGTGTTGCCGTATCAGTGAAGTTGAAATGATGCAAAGTTTGAGCAACAATAGCAGACTTTTACGTTTTTGTGACAGACTAAACATACAACAGGCCATGAACTGTCATCAGCAGTCAATTACATGTATGGGTACATCACTGGGATTTGTTATTTACACTCAGCTCAAACATAGGCCTAATACTTTTATGCCACCATATGGCAAACGTTTTGTCGTCGTCGTCGTCGTCGTCGTCGTCGTCGTCGTCGTCATCATCTTCTGCGCCAGTATAACATCAGCTGTCATCAGAAGTTGACCTAATGATGAGGGTGTAGAGGGTGAAAATAAGGACCTTGCCTGGCTTAACTATTTTTAAAAAGCACCCAAAGACCTACCTTTTTACATGTTATTTTACCTAGAAGAACAAAATCATTTACTGTGATGAACAATTACGACCGTTGCTTCCATCCAGTGTTTGTGCTTTTAATACTTTTTATGCTTAACTGTTTTTATCAATCTTATTCGTAAAAATTAATCTTATTGACCGACCGTCCTTTGTACTTACAGCGTTCTAGAGCATGTTGACCATGGATTTTACGCTATACAAAATAAATCATCATCATCATCATCATCATCATCATCATCATCAGCAGCAGCAGCAGCAGCAGCAGCAGCAGCAGCAGCAGCAGCAGCAGCAGCGGGGGGTGGGGGGTGAATGCGCCATGTATCTGCGGCCGCTGCCCCCCCGCCCCCTCCCTGGGGACCCCCCTCTAGGCCGCCGCGCGGGCGTCCGCGCCCCCACCCCCCATGGCGATGGAGACCGGCGTGGCTTCTTAACTCGGCCCGCCGAGCCCCCTTGAGCCCGTCCACGGGAACCCCCCGTCATCGAGCCGGCCGAGTCCCCCAGAGCCCGTCCCCGGGAACCCCCCGTCACCGAGCGAGCCGGCCGAGCCCCCAGAGCCCGCCCCCGGGAACCCCCGCCGCCGACGACATGCAGTGTCAGGAGCCCCCCAGCCCCGCAGAGCGACAGCCCCCGCCACCAGCCCCGCCCCGCCCGCCGCAGCCACCAGCCCCCTCCCCTCTCCGAGCCCCAGGGCCCAGCCCGTAAAGCCCGCCGCAGCCCCCAGCCCCCTCCCCTCCCCGAGCCCCAGGGCCCAGCCCGTGAAGCCCGCTGCGCCCCCACCCCCAGCCCCCAGAGCCCCCGCCAGCTCCCCCCCCGAAGCCCCCACCAAGGCCACCGGCAGCAACCTGCGGACCAACGCCAGCGCCCCCGCCGAAGCCCCCAGAACCCGCCCGGGAACCCCCGCCCACAGGCTCCGACCCCCCGGCGCAGCCCCCGAGCACACCGACCGAAAACAAGGGACCACCGGCGCGCCAGGCCCCGAGGGGGGGCCTGGTTACGTTAGCAAAGCTCAAAATTCCAGCTAGACAGATGTGATACATGAGTATATGCAATATTATAACCATGGTGAGAGGCCAAAACACGCGTGCGTGGCTCTTAATGGGGGAGACCGAGCTATGTGGGTGCAGCTGTCTCGGGACTTACAGTAAGGTCCAGAACGCTCGAATTGCAAAGGGTGGGCCGACTTACCCGTGCAAAGTCTGCGGAGTTGGTGTTCGATGCGCCAGGGCTCTTTGCCAGCCATGCGGGGGCAAACGGCTCTACCTCGCGAGTTCATGGCCGAGAAGAGGGCCCGTGAGCGATCTAAGGCTTCAGACACCGGCAGAATTTCCAGTTAGACGTGATACGTAGGTATACCCATCCGACGACAGGCATGGCAACGCACGCACAAAAAGCAAGACAACTACGGGACGAAATCGAAGCCTTAACCGGCGTTCGACCCCCATACCCTCGCTCCGGCGTGGCTCTAGGCGAGCTCCGCGAGACATTCGACTGCTACAAAACGGCCCTCGAGGCTGTTAAAGCCGCTGATGTCCAGAGACGCGCCGAGAGAACCCTGGCCGACAAGTTCGCTTGCCTGGGGCAGATGGACGCCGCTGACGACTTTGACCTCGATATGCAAACGAGCGCCGGCAAGCTTGACGGGGAAGCGGGCCGGCTCCTACGGCGGGCCAAGACCCAACAACAACGGGAAGGCGCCACCCACGTCTACAGCTCCTGGCGGCAGGAGACCCCCGATCCCTACAACCTCGGCGACGTCGACATCAACGCCAACATCCGCATCCCCAGGGGGAACGTAATCACGGACTACACGCTGACTAAAGCAAGGGTCGCAGAGTTCCCCACGAGAATCGAAGGGGATTACCTATTGAAGGTCAAGTTCCTCCACGAGCAGGCGCCCGACGTTTTGGTGGTCGAACACGGCTTTGCCCCCCTGAAGCAGGGTCGTCCCGGGGCGGCAACGTCCTCGAGGTGACCCCGGAGACACAGCCAGGCGCTCTGGTAGGGGTCGACCGACTGTATTTCAACCAGGCATACCAAGTGTCCGCCGTCGTCTACGGCCTCTACCCCATCCGCGAGCCCGACGAAGGCAACCTTGCCCCGATGCGAGACGGCGACATCAACTGCGTCGCCGATAGAGTCCTCGAGCATTATAGATCCGCCAAAAGCGGCCAGGGGCTCCCCCAGGCCAGGCTTGATAAGATCGCCCAGTGGGAGGCTCGAGTCCACGAAGGAGGCGCCACCCTCCAGGACGTTGCCGGGCTCGCAAGGATCCTCAAAAGGGCTATCATTGTCCGCGACATCGCCGGGGTTGACCTCTACAACTCAGGCAGATATCGGCGAGGCGGTAATGGCGTTAGAGGCAAGGTGGCGCTAACGTTGCATAATGGGCATGCCTGGGGTTTTGATTTACGCTTCCCGCAGGCCTGCGAGGTCATCATCTACGAGGGGGATGTCTGGGACGCCATCCTGGGGGCTACACAGGACGAAGCCAAGGCCTCTCCTGGGGAGAGGGACGAACAAGCGCCTAACGGTCGACCAGTTCGTCACCGAGGACGGACGCACATACCGAACCCAGGAGACACAAGACGCCTTGGTGAAGGCCTGCCGCCCCCTGGCGTCCGAGGACCACGAAGCCCTAGCCGAAAAGGTCTTCGGTGAGAACCACGCCGCGGCTGTTGTCGCCCGCGAAAAGAACAGCTGGAAGCCCACGCCCGCCCACCTGCTCGACGAGATCCAAAAAGGCTGCATCGAGCACGGCCACGGCCGGGTCTGGAATGCCGCCGCCTAGCGTGAACGACGTTGTGAGCATGGATATGAAGGCCTGCTACGCCGCCTCCTTCACAGGCCACGGAGAAGCTGCACCATGGTTCCAACGCTTCGGGCACCCCCGGAACCGCATGACTCGGGTGGCAATTAACGGCCCGCTGCCTGCGGATATCGGCACCGGGTTTGCCAAAGTCCGCACATGGCAGTTTGCCGAGGGCCTCCATCCTGTCGTCGCAACCTGGTTCGGACGCCACTTCAAGGAAAAGCAATGGGTCCCAACGGCTCTCCTCGCCTACATGGTAGAGACCGGGCTCTTGACAAGGCTCGAGGTGGTCGAGGCCATCGTCTCCTTCTCAAAGCGGGCGGGGGTGTGGCTCCCAACCTCAAGGGACCAGGCATGTGCCGTGATCGGTAAGTTCACCCAGGGCAGCAAAGCCGAAGGTAAGAGGCTGACCTGCCGTCTGGTCACAGATGAAGGCGAGCTCGACTTCCTCGTCCGCGACACCCGGCAAAGCGGCACACTCGTCGGTGCTCCAGAAAAGTGCCCTGCCGGGTGGATCCTGACCTACTACGATGGATCACAACCACAGTATGCCCATCTGCGGGCGTCGATGTTGGCCTACGCCCACATCAACCTCCTCGCAATGCTCCGGCGCTTTACGCCCAACGAGGCTGTCAGGGTCGCCACCGACAGCTTCTATATTAAGAAGGCCGCCCTTCACAAGCTCGAGGGTGTCGAGGCATACGTTGCCCCGGTGCTCTGCCTTTGTGGAGAGGACATGTGTCTGGACTGTCTCCTAGAGGAACCGAGACTTCCAAAGGTCGCCCCAGGAGCATGGAGGGATAAGGGCGAGGTCATTTACGTTCCGCCGAGCACGCTGCATACCAGCCCAAGCCCAAACACTGGGGCGCCTCCAACGACGTCCCGGACAGCACAGCACCGTCCTATGCCGACCCCCTCACGAGGCACTTCCTGAGCTACCTCAACGGTGGCGGAGGCTCGGGCAAGACAACCCGGGCGATCGAACGGTTCCGCGGACGAAAACCCCTAGTCTTCACCCCGACGCAGCGACTGGCCAAGGAGATGCGGACCCGTGGCGTCGACGCTCAGACCTACCACAGCTTCTTCCGGTTCTGTGGCTCCCGACGGGCTCGGGCAGTGCCCGAAGACCTCGAGGCCCTGCAGACCCGTAGTGAGCAGATGGGTCGCCGAAAGCTCAAAGAGGCCGGCGTCCCCAAGGAGCGACATGAAGCTATCCTAGAAGATGGCGACTTCAGGGTCCTTCTGCGTATACTAACTACGGATGGGGAGGTTCTCTTCGAAGATGAAGGTGCCCAGATATTTCACCCGCTCAACCCGTTGACTGATACGGAGGAGCTCTGCGTCGAGCCATTGACGTATGAGGCCAAGGGCGAGGGGAAGGCCCTTCATTACCCCGGTGCAAATGGTGGCCCCCAAGTCTCGGAGGAGTGGTCGCCCGAGAGGATGGGCCACGGATCATCATCTGGGACGAGGTGTGCACGGTCCCCCGGCCCTTGCTCCAGACGTTTCTCGGTTGGCTCGACCAGCGGGGGGTGCAGGTTGTATGCTGCGGCAACCAGGGGCAGCCTCCGCCTATCGCCGGCGAATCCCCTCTCAACTGGCTCAAGGAGCGGGTCGACTACTACGAGGAGATCGAGGTCGACTACTGCAACAAATGCGAGAAGCTGCGAGAGCTTAAGAAGGCCATTCGGCTGCAGCCGGACAAGATCCAGTGCCGACAAATGCGCCGGGCCCCCCCCTCCCCAGTGCTGGTGCTGGGACGACTTTGTGACCGCTTGGCACCCTCGCGACCTCATCCTCGTCTCGCGCAAGGCATCACGCGACCAGGCCCAGAAGCTCCTCTTCGAGCACCACAAGAGAGTCTTCCCTAACGAGCCCGTTCCGCTCCTCTATGGCCCACGAGACAACCGCCAACAGAACGTCATGATAACCATACCTGGGCCCCTGGTCACAGACGGCCAGCGCGACCAGCAGGAGCTTGTGCTGAACAATATCGTGGAGGTGTCGGTAGAGACCGCACAAGAGGTCCTCGACGGCAAGTGGGGGCACGACTGGGCCCTAGGCTATGACAGTCCACTCGAGCCAGGGTTTGACGGTCGATGACCCGCAAAAGGCCTGGATCGTCGACGACTACCTCCATTGGTCTAACCTGGCATACCTCGCTGACTCCCGGGTTCGTTACCTCCACCAGCTTGCGAGGTGTTGTCCTCTGCCGGACCCCGACGGCCCGCCGCCCCCAACCTACGACGAGGCCACGGCCCGCAAAAACATCGGCCGGAAGCTTCAGGCCTACCAGCGCGTCGAAGCCCCCAAGGGTCACACAAAAAAAACTCCTACTGAAGGACGTCGAAGCCCTGAAGGAGAAGCAGGGGAACCGGTGTGCGGCCTGCAACATCGGTTTGTTATGGTGCTACGCCCCGAAAGACTCGAGGCAGTTCAGCGTCGGCTGGCTGGACAATGCCCGGGGCCATACCCGGGACAACGCCCGCCTTGTGTGCATGGAGTGCAACTGGCAAAGAGGGGCCGCAGCACTCGCCGCCCCTGTCGCCCCGACCTTTGCGGTATCCGAGGTCACCGCCGACCAGATCCAAGATCTCTTCGACGCACTTTAGGGCCCCGCGCCCTATCGTGCGCCGGCAGGAGGCTTCTGGGTATCGAGGGGGATCACCTGAAGCTCTTCGCGAACAAAGCCTCGCTGGGGACCGTCCAGCAGGTAATACATGACGGGCTCCCCGGTCTTGGCCACGGCCCGGGCGAGCCGATGCACGGTTAAAGACCAGACGGGGTCGGTCGCCCGGCGGCGTCCGCCCTCCAGCTCGCCCGGCTGATACAAATAGCGGACGCCAACGCCAGAGGGTAAACGCCGCTCCTCGAGCCCCACCGGCCTCCGGGCGGGCGCTGCCGGGCGGGAACGCGTCGAAGCCTGTCTTATGGCCTCAGCAGGCCAACGACCCGTCAGCAGCGTCACCTCCCGGTCGAGGGCTGACACGACCGCGGGAAGCCAGCGAACCCACTCCGTTGAGCGGGTGGAGGGGTTGACCAACTCAACGGCATTGCTGGTGGCCGAACAGTCTTTCGGCGTGGGTCCGGTTAAACCGCTCGACCACACCTTGATCGTGATGTGTATCGACACAGCCTCGCCTAATAGAAACCCCATGCTTTGCGAGCAGCTGGGAGACCGCGCCCATGAATTCGCGCCTCGGGTTGACCTGGTGGAGATTTGGCCACCGAAGCGGCCCCGCCGGTAGACACGCTGGAGGGCGGCCGCGACCTCTGCCATGGTCTTGCTGTTCAAGGGCTCCGCTTCCTTGTAGCGCGATGCCACGTCGACCACGGTCAGGGCATACTAGTAGTATATGTACTTGGGGGTACTGGAACACGGGGGATGAAGACCGCAAAAAGCCTTTAAAACCTCGGGGCGTCCTCACATCAGTTGCCGTAGGTTGTCATCCCAGTATACACTTGGGGGTACTGGAACACGGGGATGGAGACCGCAAAAAAACTTTAAAACCTCGGGGCGTCCTCCCATCAGTTGCCGTAGGTTGTCATCCCAGTACCTGCTAAGGGTTTTATGTAGTCGAGTGGTTAATCTCGTGGGGCCCAAAATAAGTTCCCTTAACTGATGAATTTATGAAAGTATCGCCACCAGTTATCAGGGAATTATGTATGACCTTCCTCGAGCGTGTCTTGAAGTGCCTCAGCCCGCCTGCTTTCACGCGTGTGGCGACCCAACACTCAAGTCCGGATCCCCCGGTATTTTCATATAATAAAAATTGGTTATATATATATATATAGCAAAAAGCAGGGAGAATCAGTAATATTTTGTACTATTCTGCTATTATGTGTCCTTGGGGATGTGTAGACACATGGAGGACCGGTTATTGTAACTCTTGTGAATAAAGATTATTTTCAATAAATATTGTATACAGTAAAACGCAAGATTCCTCACTATAAAACACTTGTGAAAAGTTCACTTTTGAATTCATGATCTAAACATGAACGTTAACATCAGAAGCTGCTTGTCACATATTTAAGATGAGTCCACCGGTGTGACACAAATAAAATTATTGACCACAATTTTAACAATAAAAACAGTTGTATACTTCAATTTAAAGGTCTGGAATAACGACAATTCCCTTAATGTTCACAATATTAATGGCAGGTAGACAACCTGCTTTAGCTTTGCAGGCAAAACTGATGTGGAAGACTTTATTTAACACGCTCTGTCCTCATATCACCTTGCCAAAAAATGTGGAAGACTATATTTAACACGCTCTGTCCTCATATCACCTTGCCAAAAGTGTATCTCCTTGGTGCTTCGTACGGTACAAGTTCCTGGTCTTGTCAGTCGCAATGAAAATAGGGTTGAACTTCACCTTGATCATATTTATTACCTCCACTTGGATACGCATTACATTTAGCGACTTCACGGGTCGCCTAAGTGCTTTTTATGTAGTTGCTTCAATTGGCAAGTTCCTGGTCTTGTAAGTCGCAATAAAAATAAGGTTGAATTTTTCTCCACCTTGATCATGTTTCTTACTTGCATTTAGCGACTTCAAGACTATTTCTGGACCACCACAAAATTTTGGTATCCAGTACATTGTCAGCTAGGTTTAACACAGAAAAAATCCATTGAGGTAACACCTGGTAGACTAAAATTTATACTGCATAGTGTCAAGCAGAGTTGATCGCGACGCGATAGGAAACTGATGATCGGCAATAAACAATGTGCATTTAATTGTTCAAATTCAATGCTAAATGCACAATCCGATTGAGACAAAAAGCATGTCTTGCGGATTGACATATATATATGTATACATTCTCTCCCGTATCATGCAAAGTTCATACCCGTCTTTTCACGACGATCACGTTTAAATAAAAGATAACAAAAATGATGTAAAATGCTCAATCCTATTGAGACATAAAGCATGTCTTGCGGATTGACATATATATATATATATATATACATATATATGTATACATTCTCTCCCGTATCATGCAAAGTTCATACCCGTCGTTTCACGATGATAACGTTTAAATAAAAGATACAAAAATAATGTAAAATGCACGATCCGATTGAGACATAAAGCACGTCTTGCGGATTGACATATATATATATATATATATATATGTATACAAATGACTTTTGGCCAGTCTGCTTTAGCTTTGCAGGCAAAACTGATGTGGAAGACTATATTTAACACGCTCTGTCCTCATATCACCTTGCCAAAAATGTATCTCCTTGGTGCTTCGTACGGTACAAGTTCCTGGTGTTGTCAGTCGCAATAAAAATAAGGTTGAACTTTACCTTGATCACATTTCTTACCTCCACCTGCATACGCATTACATTTAGCGACTTCACGAGTCGCCGTAGTGCTTTTTATAGTGTGTGCTCATGGTTGCTTCCTAAATTGGCAAGTCCTTGGTCTTGAAAGTCGCAATCAAAATAAGGCTGAATTTTTCTCCACCTTGATCCTGTTTCTTACTTGCATTTAGCGACTTCAAGACTATTTCTGGACCACCACAAAATTTGGCATCTAGTACATTGTCACCTTGGTTTAACACATATTTGCATTTTTGTCTTTTGGATATATATATAACATGCAGAGATAGATACAGTATTGACAACAGAATACATGAAATATAACTGCGGTAACAATATTAAATTGTCAGGTCAATGATTTTTTTCAGGTAATTTCCACGATAATTATCATACAAGCTTGTTTGTTTTTCACTTATTCTGTTTAACATTTATTGTTTTTACGGGTCGCACGGTATGTAGATTTTTTTAAAAATCGGTTTTACCAAAAAAAAATGCTTTACTGTGGCGTTATATCAGTAGCTGTTGTGAATGTAAGAAGGCACACGAACGTCGTGGTGGATGTGTCGAGGGGTCTTGGGGAACTATAGCGGGGACGAGTCAGTTATGTCGTCCCCTCGATTAACAACGCTGACTCCGCCCTAAGTTCCTTACCAGTTTTCACCACGTACAATTCCCAACTTTTGCGACAATTTTCTCATGTGTATGTAAGAAACGGCTAGTCTCAGGAAAATTGGAAGTTCAAATGCACAACTCGCATTACCTAGCGTTTATTCATAATCGTTTACTTGGAAATAGCTAGCGCAGATATATGTAGACGGGGATCGAAAACGAAGCATTGTGGAGCTGCCATTTACTGTTTTATATTTTTAATTTTTTCTTTTCTGAATTTCTTAGCAAATTTTTAGAGGTGGATACAACATCTTCTTGGGTGGAGTTTGTTAGAGGCGCGTACAATCCCAACATTTGCTATAGTTGTATCGTGTGTATGTACATAAGAAACGGCTAGTCTCAGGAAAATTTAACGTTCAAATTCATAAGTCGTATTACCCAGGGATTATTGGTAATTTTCATCATTTACTTGGAAATAGTTAGCTCAGATATATGTGGGCGCGGATTGAAAACGAAAGGTTTGAGAAGTTGGCAGATTTTGGGTCTTTTTTCGTTTCTCTTCTGCATTCCTTACCAAATTTGGCAGAGCCGGATACGTCATCTTATTGGTGGGACTTGCCAGAGGGGTGTAAGGTAAGTGTGATTTCATTGGATCATGTACTGCTTGTGGAGCCCAACAACCACTTTTCGTCCCTTTACTTTCATTTTGAAATGTTCCAGATACATTATAAAAGACGGCGCACTTCGAAGCGCCTTCATTTGTTGAACAGTTGACAACACAAGAAGAACGAACTCTCCGAAATATCCACAGTCGACTTGCATCAGTCGTTGCAGTAACTTGGTAAGTTTGCGCGTTGTAAAAGTTTTGAATTAATTTATCTCTGAGTGTGCATGGCAGGTTTTTTTTTTGTTTTGTTTTTGTGAGCATGTTATGTAAATTCGATTCCACTTTGTTTCAGATATTTGATGGACCAGCGAATGAATTGCGTGGTGCAAACGGCTATGGCTGAATAGTGTGAGTATACTTTAACACATTATTTGCCGAATTACTTCATTGTATTGGCTTGGTAAATTTCATATCATTTTGTTCTGATTTAACAGTATTGTGGCACTTACTTTTAGGTTTCCGTCTTTGTTTCAGGTTGGGGGATCCGTTGAATCTCGTTCAATAAGCAAATGTAATATGTATAATCTTCTGGATGTTTTCTGAGATTTAAATGCAGGTTTCATGTTAAGTACCAACTTGGTGATAATTAGAGGGAGATTGCTTGATAGTCAAGGAAAAAATTTCAATGTGAACATATCAAAGTTCACAGGACCCGGTCAAAATTCGTTGGCGAACAAATACATTACTTCGCTGAATGGTCGGATAGATTTTTTCCATTTTGGTAATAAGTTTAGCCTCACTAAACGTGGTAATTTCGTTTTTTATTTGACTAAAGAAATTAAAAAAACTTTGCTTGATATTCACATTTTGTTGCAAAGACTAGCCGTTGTTGTTGAATTGTTCATGAAAGAAAAAGTTTGGAAAGTTGTGTATGGAATAAATAACGTACAATTGAGTGGTGCTGGTATCAAGCGCGGTTGGGAGCTATTAAAACAAGTGTGTAGCACATTTTTAAGAAAGTTCAAGGAGTTTGAATTATGTCAGTTTAGTAATGATCTGGTTAAAGTTTTTACTGATATTTCTGTCACCAATACACAATATTTATATATAAGATTAAAACTACCTACTAGAGGGCTACTCAAGATAATACCTAGTGGGAAATACACCGTGATAACTTCATCTATAGCAAATATTCCTTTTTGGGAGGATTTGATCAAAGAACTAAAATGATTTCCAAAATATTAGATTGTTTTGTTTCAATGCTTGAAAAAAATTACATACATAGAACAAATTACGCGCTCACAACAAAATTAGGAAAAAGACAATTAGTGGACATCATTGGACAGACTGAAGCATCTTCAAAATGTCAAGAATTACTAAAAGTAAATTTAACTACATTCTTAAAACTCATGAATTCAGAATTTCGTAAGATATTATATAACAAAGGCAGCTTTACTGAACACCAGCTAAACTCGGTCTGCTCAACCTTAAGTGCCTACTTGCAGGTCGGGATACGAATTCAGTACGATGCTAAATCGCCAATATATTTTGGCGTCGAAAACCCAGAGGTAACTGTTATGTTAATTTTAAAAAGTCTGAAATTAGCTGATTGGTCAGTTAAAGATCTGGTACCGGCTAGTCCAAGAAAACGACTTTCAACCGAGAGCATTAGTGAAGATGACGACGTTTTTCTGTCGGACAGTGCACCAGCCAAAAGGCCGCGAAAAAACACGCCAGAACCGGCGCAATGTTTGTCCATGCCGGCAACCTTGCCAGCGGCTGTTCCCACTTCAATTGAAGCCGCTGATCCGTCTTCGTCTAAAGAAGCTATAAATAACTCAGCGCATCGTGTCCATGAAACCGATTGCAATTCTGCTGAGATTAAGCGGCAAATCAACAAAATATTGATGACTCATGTAGGCTGGTTACACAAACAAAATAAAATGTTATTGGCGAACATAGATTGGCTGCAAAAACATATAGACTGGGTAGAAAAACAGGACGAGTGGCTCCAAAAGCTGGATAACTCACTTTTTAAACAGACGACTGATTGTCTGTTATGTCCGAGACACTGTCTCAGTATTTTGTCAAAAAGCACAGTAGCCCCTGTAGGAAGGAAAACCAAGCCAAAAGAATAAACATAATTACATTTGTTGTTGTACAAGAAATGATAACGGGCATCAATTAACAAGATATAGAAAGGTAAGTAATATCGATTTGTGTCTTATTCAGATATTGTTGCTTGTCTCGTGTTTCCGTGTGTTAATCAGCCTTTTTTAATTTGCAGAATGGAAACTAAGAAACTTGAAAACACAGTGGAAAGTACCCAATTCAGGCTTGCCTCGCACTAGGAAAAAGGTCAGTTGCATACGCTATATCGCTCAATTATTTATGTTTGTCGTGCTGAGTTAGTTGATGGTGTAGACGAACGGGAATGTTGCTGTGACACAGGAGTATCCAGCTCGGGGAAGGTCTTCTGCGCTTGGATGTGTTTGTAAATACGACTTTTGTGACACGTTGTGTAATTGGTGTTCGAGTTATTTCCGTCAGTAGACATGCGCTGGAGGGAATATAAGACTGCTTTGAAAGAGTCGGTGCTTGAGTACTGCTATGTGCCGCCGAAATCTCTTAGACGCGATTTAGACCTATTTTTGAGTCATACGTTCAAGCCAATATTTAAAACTGTACGGAATATGTTGCTGAAGTGTCCCTCCTTAAAATGTCAACTTAGTGTCTTGGTTAAACTGGGTAAGGTGGTCTACCCGGACCTAAAATTCATTACAATTGAACCATGGTTTACCACTTCTATTGTTCACATCCTCTCCAGAAATCGGTTAAGGCTGGCAGCGAGCATAAAGACATTGATGCGACAAATAATAGCGTCGTATGATTCATTTATTCAAAGAGGTTCAGGGTGGGTTTTAACTCGCATATTGGAGCTGAGACTAAAATTGAATAAGACTATTCTATTCAGTGGCGGCTGCTGCGAAATGTCTCTACCCAAGTACATAGCTGATAAAAAGGCATGCGTCAGTGTAAACGCGACAGATAAAAAATGTTTCATTAGTTCCGTTCTGGCAGCGGTATTTCCTGTGAAGGATAATCCTCACAGATGGCGTCACTATTCAAAGCATTTAGACAAACTAAATTTAAAAGGCATCACTTTTCCCGTGAATGTGCGTGGTATAAGACGTTTTGAAATGCAGAATGACATTTCAATTAATGTGTTTGCTTATGATAAAATAGTGTACCCATATTACGTGACAGAGTACAGAGACAAGATATTTCATGTTAATTTACTGCTTTATAAAAGTCATTTCTATTGTATTAAGAACTTATCGGCCTTGATATGTCGCCAAGGTCGAAAGAATAAACGCAATAAAGTTCACATATGTAGCTTCTGCCTTTGTACATTCCGCACTTCGGAAAGACTCCAGTTACATAGTCAGCTATGTTCCGCGCAAGGCCAGGTCTATGAACTTCCCGTCAAAGGGACACAATTGATGTTTTCAAATTATTCTAAGCAAATTATGTCTCCTTTCGTGATATATGCAGATTTCGAAGCTGTCAATTCCAAGTCGATACGACCATTTCGGCAGGCTACAAAAACTTTAAGCCAAAGATCTCATCACCCTGCCAGTTTTTGCATGTTGAGAGTCAGCGTAGCAGACGAGCTGAATAGTGGGCTTATATTATACCGTGGTAAAGACTGCGTTAAGCGGTTTTATAAATGCTTGAGAGATCAGGAGCGTTATATATTCAAAACTTTGTGTACGCGTTACAAACCAATGCTCTGGGACGCGGCAGCTAAACATAAATTTGCTTTAGAATATAAATGTTACATTTGCGGGAAGCATTTAAAGTCGGGCTGCAGGGATCATTGTCATTTGACGGGAATTTACCGTGGCTTAACATGCAATGCATGCAATCTTACCTACGCCAGTTTAAATAACATAAAAATTCCTGTAGTGATTCATAATGCATCAAATTACGATTTGCACTTTCTGATTAGTGAAATGGAGCGATTGTGCGAAAAACAGGTCAAAGTAATTCCGAAAAATTCTGAAAAATACTTAGCATTACAAATAGGAGACTTCCTATTTATTGACTCTTACCAGTTTATGGATGCCAGTCTGGGGGAGCTGGCGAAAAACCTTATGGATAAAGGAGTAAATGCCTTCAGACTAACCAGAAAGTATTTTCCAAATGTGGAACAAATGAAATTAATTACGAAAAAGGGAATATTTTGTTACGATTATTTAGATTGTTTTGAAAAGTTAAACGAAAATTCCCTACCACCGAAAGAACAATTTTTCAATAAATTAACAAACAGTCATATTTCCGAAGATGATTACACCCACGCAAAAACAGTTTGGAGTACTTTTAATTGCAAAACCTTGGGAGATTATCATGATGTCTACCTGAAATCTGATGTACTGTTGTTGTCTGATATTTTTGAGAACTTTAGGGAAACCTGCATGCGGTATTATGGATTAGACCCGTCAAAGTACTTTAGTTCACCACAGTTGAGTTGGGATGCGTGTCTTAAAATGACAAAAGTAAAGTTAGATCTTCTGTGCGATATTGATCAATACAACTTGGTGGAATCTGCAATAAAGGGGGGTATTTCTTCTGTGACAACTAGGTATAGTGAAGCCAATAATCCCTACAGCGAAAAATATGACCCGTCAAAAGAAAATAGTTACATATTGTACACCGACTGTACTGCCTTGTATAGCTACTGCATGAAGCAGCCGTTGGGTGTTGGGAACTTCCGATGGCTGTCGAAGAAAGAGATCGAACAATTGAATTTAATTAAGGTCCCCGATGAGTCTAAAATAGGATATATTCTGGAAGTAGATCTCGAATATCCACCATCACTGCACGATGCGCATAACTGCTATCCTTTGGCGCCAGAAAAAATACGAGTGTCTACTGACATGCTTTCTCCAGCAGCAAAACGAATATGTGCCAAATTAAAATTGAAATTAAGCACAAATTCTCTGAAATTAATTCCCAACTTGCACGATAAAACGAAGTACGTCGTTCATTATCGTAATTTGAAATTGTATCTTGAATTAGGACTCCGACTCAAGACTATCTACAGAGTACTCGCGTTTCATCAAAGTCCTTGGATGCGTCCTTATATAGATTTTAATATGCTCATGAGGCAGAAATCAACGAATGATTTTGAATCTAATTTCTTTAAGCTCATGTCGAATAGTGCTTACGGGAAAACCTTAGAGAATGTCAAAAAGAGAATAAATGTGCGCCTGGTGAACAGTCCAGCGACATTTAAAACCTTGTCATCAAAACCAACGTTTCATTCCAGCAAAATAATTAACAAAAATTTAGTAGGAGTCCAAATGAAACATTCTGAAGTCTGTTTAAACAAACCTATTTATGTTGGATTGTGCATACTGGAGTTAAGCAAGCTCAAAATGTACGAATTCCATTACAAATGCATATACCCCAAATATGGCAATCGCGTAAAATTGTTGTATACCGATACGGATTCTCTTATGTACCACATCAAAACACACGATATCTATCGAGATCTCACAGAAATGAAAAGATATTTCGACTTTTCGAACTACCCTAAAGATCATTTTTTATATGATGACCGCCATAGAAAGAAGCCGGGATTGTTTAAAGACGAAACAGCCGGTGTTCCGCTGATCGAGTTTTGTGGTTTGAAGTCAAAGATGTACTCATTTAAAACTTTTGATGATAAACTAACGAAAAAAGCCAAAGGTGTACCACAATCTACTATGAAACAAATATCCCATGAAAACTACATAAATTGTTTGAAGACTGTGATGTTGATGGAACACGAATTTCATGCCATTCAGAGTAAAAATCACCATTTATATACCGTCCACAGAAAGAAATTGACCTTAAGTGCTTTTGATGACAAAAGATATTTGTTAGACGACAATATAAATACGCTAGCCTATGGTCATTATAGAATAAGGAGAAAAAGAGCTTTTGATGAAAAAGATAATGCGTCACGGAAGGAAAGGAAAATTGGCATCTTGACATGATGAATGGAGAGAGATTATATTGCCTGTGGAAACCTTCCTGTGAATGCGGCTGCACAGCGTCCCAGAGGTGCAGCTGGCAGCCAACCCTCATATTTTGCTGTGAATAAGACACTAACGTGTAGGTGTGTGGGTAAACCGTGTTGGATACACAACCGTACCATACCATGGGCAAGTCTTCAAAACAAGGCGCAAGTGCTAGGAAATCTGGTAAAAGACTGAGAATGAAAATTGGAAAGCGGTATAGGGTTGACGTCTCGGCTTTTAATGGTCAAGTTTATCTTCACTTAACAGATTCAAATAAGGGTAAATCAGTTAGCTTGTCGAAAAAAAATTTTGTCAGGTTTTTGAAACAAGTTGATCAATTACAAACTCTGATTCATTCTTGCGAAAAACAAAATAAGTTACAAAAACTTAATGCGCGTGACTCTTCTTCAGAGAATACCTCCGATTCTGGTTCTGACACAGGAACTGATAACGAAGAAAAATGAGCTTATATGTTGCCGTCGAGGGCGTAGTAGCTGCAGGGAAAACTACTTTGTTAAGGCAGTTATCATCGAAATTAAATTCATCAGGAAATATGTATTACATACTAGAACCGGTATCATCATTTATGTCTTATAAAACGCATAATCCGCTCCAACTCCTCTATGCAAATCCAGGAAAATATGCGGCTATTGTTCAGGCATATTTTTCCAGAACCGTGAAAGAATATTACCAAAAAGAGTTTCAAAAAGCAAAACATGCTAATATAATAATTTCAGAACGTTCTCCCGACTCGGGTATTGTGTTTGTACGCACTTTATACGAGTCAGGTCACATTACCGACTTTGCCCATGATTTTTTATTAGACGAATATTCCCGCCAAGAACTTAGGAAACCGGATAGGGTGTTCTATATTAATACTCCTCTACACGTGTGTGAACAGCGTATACAAAATAGAGCCAGACCCGGTGAACTGCCTTGTGATCGGGAACACCTGAGAGTACTCGCAAGAAATTATTTAGACTATATCCACTCATTTCAGCTGGCAAAAAGCCACCAGGCAGTTCATATCACTGACAAGACAAGCTTAGGTGAGCTTGAGTATGAACTAACGAAATTTATTAATTTCCTGTGATGCCACAAACAGGGTGTCAGTCTTGCTCCGAAGCAGGAAGACAAGCTTAAGTAGAGACTAGCAAAGCTTGTAAATCTCCTATGATGAGATGGACTCTAATAGCGGTAGCGACGCAAGTTCTGACAGTTGGAGCAAGACCAGGAAAGTTTGCATCTGGTGCCGAAGGTACGCTGACCTAGTGCCAAACAAAAAATATTGTATTAGTTGCAAAGCTAAATGTTTTAGGGAGTGTGTTCGCTGCCATAGACCATTTCCTGACGCTAAGTATTTCTCGGAAAACAAAACGAGGTGCAATTCTTGTTCAAAAAAATACGTTAAAGAACGGGTCAAACGGAACAGCAAAGTTACTTCCAATATGGTAGATCTTATCAGTAAAGATCTGGAGTTGAGCGACGTTTCTAGCGAAGACTCCTTTGCGTCAGAGCCACAGAGAAAACGAAATAAGAACACTGCTGTTGGCGAAACCACAGATGTAGAGGAAGATAAACAGCCAAAGGATAAAAGCGGAAATATGATAGTAGTGCCAGGAAAGAAACGCTCCGCCAAACCGAAAGGAGTTAAAAATGGCGATGCTCCCTCCCCCAAGAAGCAACAGCGGGGGCGACCTCGCAAAGCTGCTGTGAAAAGCTTAGACGAACGGATACACGATCTCCTCACAGAATGGGTGGCCTTGAAACGCGAAGAAGGCGGTAATGATAGGAATAGGGTCGGGTTTATGCCGGTATTTTTTCGTTAACTGTGCTAAATGGGTCAAACAACAAACGTCGAAAATTTTCAGTGTCAGGTTTATTGTTGCATCATCCCTGATGATTTACCAGACAATTCGGTTAAGGTAAAAAGAAGAAAATGCTGTTTTCCTTGGCTTGCCTCTTGTTTTGCAAAAAACAATAACGATGGTAAGACGTCAAGCACCACCTGCAAGGTTAGAAAGAATTCTAAATCAAATATACTATGATCCCTCGCACCCAGCTAGTTTTAGCACTGCACGCGACTTGTACACTTACGTAAAAAAAATAAGAAAAAGGGCCACATTTCACGACGTTCAAGATTGGCTTTATAAGCAAAACCCTTACACGTTACATCGACGAATTGTTAAACGCTTTCCTAGACGAAAGGTGCTTTCTAGGGGTATTGATTATCAGTGGCAGACCGACTTGGTAGTTTTGGATCAAATTTCAAAGGAAAATAGCGGAGTGAAGTATTTGCTGACCGCAATTGATACATTTTCAAGGTTTGCTTTTGCCGTTCCTATAAAAAACAAGACAGGAAAAGCTGTTGTTAAAGCATTTGAACAAATATTCAAATACAGTAAGCGTAAATCAATTAAGATTTCTTCAGATTCAGGCACTGAATTTTTGTCAACCGATTTCCAAAATTTCTGTAAGAAACACAGGATTGTACATTTTGTCACTTATCAGGATGTCAAGCAACAAATAGTTGAAAGATGGCATCGCACTTTGAAAGAAAGCATGTGGAAATATTTCACAGCCAATAATACACTTAGGTATGTGGACGTCCTTCCACTTTTAGTATTCAGGTATAACACGAGAAAGCACCGTATCTTAGGCTGTTCGCCACAAAGTGTCAACAAATCTAATGAAAAACTGATTTGGGAAAGACTGTATGAGACATACTTACACGAAGCCCAGAAGGCATTCAAATTTGACATTAACGATACCGTCAGAATTCAAAAAAAGAAAAACATATTTGAAAAAGGCTACGTTCAATCCTGGAGTAAAGAGATTTTCGTCATCGCTGACCGGTTATTTACAAATCCTCCTACGTACATTTTAAAAGATAGAAATCAAGAGATCATCAAAGGCACGTTTTATGAACCAGAACTAACTAAAGTAATTATCAATGACTAGTCAAGATATGATGGAGCATCTCGTGACCTCGTTTGATGCGCGTTTACAACATCCCTTTAATATGATTGTAGCAGGGCCTTCGCAATGTGGTAAGAGCACTTTTGTTTTAAATCTATTAAAACAGTCCGAAAGATTGATAAGCTGTAATTATGATTATATCGTGGTGTTTAGCGGATCAACAGAAACGCTATTTCAACAACTGGTTGGGACGTTGCCAAATACAAATATAAAATTTGTGCAAGGGCTACCCGATGATATAGATGAATATATCCTGCCAAATCATGCGGGCTTGTTTTTATTCGATGATCTCCAAAGGCAAGCCTCTACTGAGGATACAATAGGCGACATTTTTACCAAGAGAGGGCACCACGAAAACCTGAGTGTGTGTCTGATTCTTCAAAACCTGTTTCACGAAGGTAAAGAAAGACGCACATGCCAAAGGTCTTGTCATTATATGATACTCTTCCAAAATCCGTTGGATAACAGTATCACTTACATAATAGCGTCGCGCCTAGATCCCGTCAGAAAAAAAGCGTTAGCCACTCTCTTAACTAGCGTTTTGCGCACACATCGTTATATCTTAATCGACGGAAAGCAAGACACTCCTCCTCAGGCTAGGTTAAGAACTGACATCTTTAATAACTACCAGAGGTGTTTCTATCTTTCATAATCGTAACAAACCCGCTGTGATGGGTCGGAGAAATCGGGTAGACGAAACAGGCATGATGACAGGCAAGTCTGTTTTAAAGAGGAAAGATTTTTTGGGTTTACTTGTTCGCAACAAAAACAATAAAAAGCGCAGGAATGCTCTTGTAGACATTGCAGACACCTCTGAAATTAAGGCTGTGTGTGAAATCATATTGAATCTTCTTCACGGCAACGTTCCCATAACCAAATGTGTTCACAAACAATGTAAAAGGTACAGAACTGTTTTGAGAAGCTTAGCCGACAACAAAACGTGCTTAGCTGTAAAGAAACAAATTCTTAAAAAACAGTCTGGCGGATTTTGGGGGGCTTTGATTCCTGTCATAGGAGCGGCTTTATCGACCCTGCTGAACTAAATAAGAACCGTAATGGTCGATTTCAAAGAGTCTATCATTATACCATTAGCTGTCTTTAAACAACTAAATTTCAAAGACTTTGTGGCACAGACTGAGGCTGAACAAGCAAAAAACAAACATGCAGAAGAAAAATCACCAACCGACATCTTACACGATACGCGATTGCCTGTCGACACTAAAATGAAATTATATGCCCAACAAAAGAAATTTTATTCGGAAAAGAGAAAAAAGCCATACCCAGTGACCTTAGATGCTTCCAATCTTTTAAAAAGTAAACCCAGCGTTAGTAAAAAGAGCGATATATCGTCTATAAGAGCATTGTTCAAAGGCATTGATCAGCCTGCAGTCAATAGTATTTTAGAAACTATATTAGAGCATCCCGCTAATATTTCATGGGACGAAAAGCTTCAAGTTGTCATTAACGGTACAACCATTGTCGGATCAAACTTGATTGACCTGTTAAAATATATCAGAAACGATGCTGTGGTGACAAGCGAGAGCGATATACCGCCAGGTATCGAAAGCTTCTTGCAGATTTTACTAGAAATTGGTGTCCCCCGTGCCTGGATCAAAGCACCTGCACGTAAGAGTCGTCGTAATCAAGTAGCTAGTTGGATAAGTTACAGATAATGGAGCATACTTCAAATTTCTACATGGTATTACCAAGTAATGTAAAAACAACGGGCGAATTTGAAAAGAACAAGATTAGTCATTATCATACCCCCATGCCGCGACCCGTTCAACTAACGGGTGGTCAATGGGAGTGTGCCTTGAGTGAAATATTTTATCCGCACAGCTGGTATAATATAAAGGGACCGCTGACACGTTTTGAGGTGAAATGTGGTCACGGTCTAAGACGAAGCTATAAAGTAGCCGTGAGCATTGCAAAAGGCTTCTACACGCCCAAAAGCTTAGCAGATGAAATGAACTCTAGATTTAAAGCAATTACTACTGCCCCTTTTTACGGACGTGTCAAACTCCTCGAGTCAGTAGGAATCATGAAAATTACTCTGCGACATGGAGAGACGTTAACTGTGCATTCCCATTTAGCACAACTAATGGGTTTCGATAGAAAGGTTTTCAGATACAAGGCGGGGACGCAGGTTTCTGCTAACGACTATGTTTTCAGAAGTAACAGAGCGAGCGATTTAAACGCAAATCTGCACCAGATTTATGTTTATTCAGACTTAGTCAAAGAAACTTTGGTAGGCGACTCTTATGTTCCTTTGCTTGCGGTTCTCAATGTGAGGGGGTGGCTCGGGGACAATATGCATGAAGTATTTCAAAACCCTCACTACACAGAAACGAGCGGCTCGACCATCAACTCCATTGAGATTGCTTTGTGCGACGACCAGGGTGAACTAGTGCCTTTCCTATACGGAAAAGTTATTGTGAAGCTCCATTTCAGACGGAAAAAGAAAGATATCTTTTTGAACTAATGAAATGAAAGTTCCATACAAGTGTGATTCGAGGTCATACTGCTGTCATTATGCAAATCAAGCAGGCGGCAAACTTCCGTATTTCTCTGGAGACTTAACGCAATCCGGATACGGCTTAGGTAACTTCTTCGGGGGGTTAGCCAAAAAAGCATTACCTTTTCTAAAAACTGCTGGCAAGGAACTGCTAAAAACGGGTGTTCAAGTGGTCGGCGACGTGCTGTCAAACAAAAACGTAGGCGAGTCCATACGAGACAGAGGCAAAGAAAGGCTGATTGCCATGCATCGGAAAGTTTCTGAGATAGTAGACGATAGTGATCCTCGAGATAACGCTCAGGTCTATCGCTCGAGCCAGCCAAAAAAGCACAAACGCGAGAGAATTGCAGCGGAGCCAACCCAAGGAATTCCCATCAAAAGACGAAAAAAACAAACACTTAAATCGCACGACATATTCGTTTAAGAAAGGTAACAACATGTCCCTGTTACACGAACGCTCTTGCGACTGTCTAAAGTCAGAACTGGAGTTATTCAATGTCCCACCCACTCAAACTAGCATCGAAAGTGGTTTTTTCTCGAAGTATTACCCCGTCACAACTTTAGACCGGGGTGGTCCCATTGAATTTAAAATAACAGTCGACAGCGAACACTACGTCGACCCAGCTCACATTTTTCTGTATACCAAATCACGTATTTTAGCTCAAGACGGAAGCCCCATCCCTGGAGAAATTGAAGTATCTGGAGCTAAAGCATTTAATGACGATGCAGTTGTGTTTCCGATCAATTATTTTCACGCGAGCAGGTATAAAAATGTGGAGATATTCCTTAATAATAAAATGATTAACCAAAGTGATAACCTCTATCCTTATAAAGCATTTTTTGAGTGTCTCCTATCCCATGGAGCCGACTCGAAGAGAAACCAATTAAAAATGGGGCTTTTCAGTAAGGATACAATGGCAATGGACAACAACTTCAGCGATTTCGACAAGCCTGTTGCAAATGTAAACAAGGAAACGCACAACATGGGAGCCAGATGGCGCTACGAAACTTCCAAATTCAGCCGAATGTTTGAAATGTTTGGGCGCATACATTCAGAGCTTTTCTCTCAAGGCAAATTGCTCCCTGGTAATTCGACGATCAGAATTAGGCTGCACAGGGCCGATCCTTCTTTCTCACTAATGGCAAAATCTGCTTCCAAAAAGTATGCAATAGCCATCGAATCTGCGATTTTGTATGTCAGGCGAGAAAAAATTAGTGCTAGCGTCTTGGAAGCACATCAATTAGCTCTCCAAAAAGGACGATTTAAATATCCAATGAGACGAATTGAAATGAAATTTTTCACAAAAGGAGCTGGTCGACAAGACATTTCTGAAAATAACCTTTTAGAGGGTGTTCTACCTCGCAAAGTGATTATCGGTTTGGTAAAGTCAGAAGGCTTCCACGGTAGTTATCAATCATCCCCATTTAATTTTGCGCATTTTAACGTTTCACAGATGACACTGCGTGTTAACGGACAAGCTTTGCCGTACGATAGCTTAGAAATGAACTATAGCAAAAAGCACTATCTTCAGGCCTATTTTTCCATGCTGATGGCTTCAAATAAGCTCTTTCGAGATAACGATCTGGACATTTGTCCTGAGAAAGATTTTCCAAACGGCTATGCAATTTATGGCTTCGACTTAACGCCAGACTTGAGCAATGACTGTCACTTCCAGTTGGTGCATGAAGGAAAGCTAAGTCTCGAAATTAAACTGGATCACTCCTCTACATCTAGCATTACCGTGGTTTGCTATTTCGAGTATGACAGCATTCTGTCTATAGATTCTGACGGTACAGTTTACTACAATGAATAATGTGGCAATTACGCGGATACTCACTGGTCACAAAACCACACAAAATATATTTAAAGGTGTATTTCCTTCTGATCAAATTCCTTTGTCGAGGCCAAAATTTAAACCCGTATGTTACGTTGCCAATATCGACCCCGCGCGCTTTGCGGGCAGTCATTGGGTCGCCCTGTACTTGACCCCTGAAGGCGAAAATGAATACTTTGACAGTTATGGTCTCCCCCCCATTCTCCCCAGGTTCTTAAAACTGCTAAGATTCGATTATCGTTATAACGCAACCCAACTGCAAAGTTTGAAATCGACAGTTTGTGGACAATATTGTGTATTTTATGTCTGGAGAAAAAGTTTGGGAGAAAGTTTAGAAAGAATAATAAACTATTTTACAGATGAAAGACACGAGAACGATTTAATAGTAAACCAAATTGTGGAAGACGAATTTAACGTAGATTTAGATGTCGTCAGTCCTGATTTTATTTACAGCCAGATGGCGTCGACATTGCACAGATTCCAGCTTCATCTTAATCTTGCAGGGCTTCGCCGCTATTAACAATGGATGAAGTGGAACATATAAAACTATTTGCTTCAGACTCAGAAGAGGAGGAAGAGGAGGGAGAATGTCCGCCAACGCCGCCTGCAGCAAACAGCACGAACAACCACGAAGAATTCGTATGCATTAAAAAAACCCATAAGGACGCCTGGATCCCAACCCGCGGTAGTCCAGGCGCTGCAGGTTTCGATTTGTATTCCTTGTCTGAAGTTTATATAAACCCTTACAATATTGCCAAAGTTCAAACTGGTATAGCAATCGTCAAATTTCCAGAAACTTGTTACGGTCGCATTGCTGCGCGTTCCGGATTGAGTGTTGTGTACGGACTGCACGTGTTAGCCGGAGTTATCGATCCTGACTATAGAGGTGCAATTTGTGTGGTACTGCACAATCTGGGCAAACACCCAATCTACTTGCCCCCCCACAGCAGGGTGGCCCAAATTATTTTTGAAAAATTCATGACGCCCACCGTTCTTCTGGAAACTGAACATCCGGACCCTGGTACAGAGAGTGCCAGGGGAAGTGCTGCGTTTGGCGAAGCCAGTGGTCTATTTTAACTTTCGACACCAAATAGCCAAGATGAAAACATTGGGAGGCTTGACTTATAATATAATGACTTTACAAGGAAAGTGGTCATGTGACTATAATATAATGACAATGTTAATACTGACTTTACAAGGAGAGCTGCCATGTGACATTATTTTATCCTGTTTATAACGTTAAGAAACATTTTAATTATGCTTGTGTTAAATTGCTCGTTGTTCTGCTGTCGGGGATACGGTAAAACCTGCACGTCGTGTTCCGGCAGGTACAAGGCGGTTGGGCTGCACTTAATTGTGTTGGCCTTTAATCCCTCCGTGACAGCAGAACAACGAGTTTGTGTACATCAAATGTAAATGTTTAGGTATAGGTAAATGCGTTAGCGAGGAACACCTTCGACATCGAGAAGCCACGTCGAAAACATTGGGAGGCTTGACTATAATATGACAATGTTAATACTGACTTTATAAGGAAAGCTGTCACCTGACTCTATGTAGTTTTTTATGCTGTTTGTAGCGTTAAGTGTTAAATTGGTCGTTGTTCTGCTATCGGGGATACGGTAAAACCTGCACGTCGTGTTCCGGCAGGTACAAGGCGGTTGGGCTGCACTTAATTGTGTTGGCCTTTAATCCCTCCGTGATAACAGAACAACGGGTTTGTGTACCTCAAATTTAAATGATCAAGTATAGGTAAATGCGATATAGTTTACTCTACTATTCATAAGTTAATTATTGTGGTAACCATAAACACGGGCCCCAGTGTGCTATTCATTAATGGTTTGAATTTTTCCCGTTCACTATGGAAAGCATCAATGACATAAGAAAGTTGTATATTTCCGAGGCACGCTTGCATAATTTATGCAAGGTGAGTGGCTACTTCCAAAACATTGCCAGCAGCTTGCCGCGTGTTGCTGACCGTGTTTTTGAGGTGCAGGTTCCCCCACTCCCTGGGGCCTTACCATTTGAAACGTTCACCACGGGAACCTTAATCTCCGTTATTTACCATCTAGGCTATTACGACCAGCCTCGACAGGTGGCGAACGAGATACCTCTGCTCGAGGTGTTACACGCGGCAGTATTTTTATCCGCGGATAGTTGGTTGATTTCCACATTAGATGCTAGGTTAAATAAAAATAATATATCCGAGATCTTTGATTCATTTTATAAAACATATGGTGCGGACCACATAGCTACAAAATATCTGTTTAACAAATTTTATATTTGGTTCGGGTATAGAAAAGATAAAACACTTTCGCTTGTATGTCCAGAAAAAAAAAATCAAAAAACGCAAAAGACAACATCGCTCCAGGTCTGTTGTTCGCTACCTGACGGACCGCCAATTGGAAACGCTAGCTCAAAATTCCACACATTTTAGTGCTTACAAGCATTTCACAAATTGTTACCAAAATATGATATCATATAAAATTCCCGTTGGTCTGTTTATCCCCTTCTGACCGTCCGCCTTTATTACTTGTTTAGATTTTCTGTTAAACCCACAGAGCATTCCCGATATGGGAGATATTCCCATCTGGGAATTTTATTTTGTAGCTATGTATCTTGATTCACCATTACTTGATATTCTTTTATATCATCACTTTTTAAACTTCCGCAATGTAGTAGATCTGTTAATAACTGTCGAGCGTGATGTTGGATTGTTTTCAACCGCAGGACAAATTATATTTGCACACCTAAATTTTCACTTTGGGCTATATCCCGACCTAATTGTCTGGTTGTTTTATGCAGAAATTTATGATTGCGGCGAGCAAACCCTAACAAATTTCATTAAAAAATACAATTCCGGACTCACTATGTATTTGACCCGTCCACCTAAAAACGGAGCTTGTGCTTTTTGTTCGGGCAAAATAAGTTTTGTTGAACATTCTTTTATTGGATTCGCAAAAACGCTTCAACTTACCCCATGCTGTTTTCATCCTGTGCACGCTGAGTGCTTCAATAATAGGACCAAAGGGACACAGTGTCTCTCTTGCCGAAACTTGTATTTTTTATAGGGTGCATGCCAATTTAAGTATGAAACATATCCATGAATAATCAAAATGATTTCCCCGGGTGTTGTTGTATCACTAATATATTGTCACAAACGAGCTTACGTTAAAATGACTTCTTTGATTTTTTTGACAACAACACAGTTACACATTTTGTGTAAACTAAGCGACTATATTCAGGCTATGAGTAGTCATTTACCACGGAGTGACGACTATTTCGTACTTCGAGTGCCCACGCTTCCGGGGGTTAATCATCCGGGCACATTTAAGAGCATCCTAAATTATCTGACCTCGCCAAGTATAGAACCTGTCCCCTCAATAGCAAGCAACTTGCGCGAGGTCATACACGTGGGTATTTATATATTAGCAGACCCGCTTTTAGATAACACCCTTGACTATTACCTAAATTACCGCACCGCGCACACCATTTTTGTGTCCTTTTTAGAATTGCTGGGACCCGATAACCCCAGGGTACAATATTTATTCACATTTCTTTACAACCACTACGGTCTCCCCCCATCCAAAGTCTTAGAGTTGGTAACCGCCCGCACTCATTTGCGCACGCGTTTGTTAGGGAATTTTATTCGAAATTATCACAGAAAGTGTTGTCATTTTTGGTCTTTCCATCCAAACGGCGCAACCTGTTCAATTTGTAAGACAGCTATCCCAAAACACAGTGCTTTCGAGGGGCTGCAAGCCACAGTCAGATTCATGCCGTGCTGTTTTACTTTAGTTCACATTTCGTGCTTCAACTCAAAAATCTCTGACTATCCAACAAATTATTGCCCAGAGTGTTTTACAATGTTTAAATTTGGTTTAGTTGATGAATCTGTCAGTGCTCGATTATACTTTGGAGAAAATTTCCAACGTGAATGCCGCAGGGAAAGGAACGTCGAACCTACGGCTGTATATCCTCATCCTGGCCATAGGAATCCTCGACTTTTTCCCATTTAAACAGACGTGATGGTTGAAAACAATGCAATATCACCAAAATTGGATTGTTGTATTTTGACATTATTGTTGTATTTAATTGAAATAAAGAGATACAGTGAAAACACGTTATAGACACCATCTGTTAACGCCCTATGAAATGCGTCAGATAAGTGCATTATGTCAGACATCTGAATGTCTTTATAACGTGGTCTCACTGTATAATTAAAATCTTGTACATCTGACTTTTTGTTTTTTATTGCCACCACGGTTTTCCTGATGGAATGTGAAACTTTCCTTCAAGGAAATCAACGAAAACCGGACGACAATGAGGTGGTTGGTAGCCACTGATACCCAACGTGTAAGATCTGTTCCTCGCTTTATATCGAGCAAATCTTACATAAATGCGGTAGTTTGTAATGGAAACGGTTAACCTTACCATCTTCTACCTTGTCAGGTTGATAGATGGGGAGGGGTCAACCCGAGTCGTTTCCATGATACAAAATACCGGGGGATCCGGACTGTGTATAAACACACACACACACACACACTTTCTGTTATTTATATGTCTTGTTTCCATGATATGAAATACCGGTCGCCACACACGCACAAATGCGGGCGGAGTGCGGCACTTCGAGACACGCTCGAGGAAGGCCATACATAATTCCCTGATAACTGGTGGTGATACTTTCATAAATTCATCAGTTAAGGGAACTTATTTTGGGCTCCACGAGATTAACCACTCGACTACATAAAACCCTTAGCAGGTACTGGGATGACAACCTACGGCAACTGATGGGAGGACGCCCCGAGGTTTTAAAGGCCTTTTGCGGTCTCCATCCCCGTGTTCCAGTACCCCCAAGTGTATACTGGGATGACAACCTACGGCAACTGATGTGAGGACGCCCCGAGGTTTTAAAGGCTTTTTGCGGTCTTCATCCCCCGTGTTCCAGTACCCCCAAGTACATATACTACTCATACTTGTAGACCTTGCGGCCCACGCGGTCGTGAGGCAGAAACAACAGGTCCGCTTGATGGACCTTGTTGGGGGTCGGGACGTCAAAACGAGGCCGGGGACGTAGCGATGGGCCGGCAAATAGATCTGCCAAATAGCTTGCCTCTCCAACCAGGCCCGGGCAACATCGTGGGGGCCTTTTGCGGCCGCCGCCAGCTTCTTCACTGCAGTATCACCCCGGGGACTGTAGTAGATTTTAGCTAATCTGCTCTCCATAGATCTCAGCTATGTATATCAAGAGGCCAATAAGTCTCCAACAGGGACGACGCGACCGCTCGTAAGCAAGTATCTCCGGGTGGTAGTCTTCCGCTGGGGGAGGAGGAGGAATCACGGGCTCCCCGCAAGGATAATCTTCGAGGGGCGGCAGAGATGTAAAGTTTGGGAGCCTCCGCAGCCAGTAAGCTCGCCACGTGAAGTCGGCCAAGACAATGCAATGGTATAGGCGAGCGCGAGCCTCAATCCGCTCGTCGTCCGAGTCGCCGCCAAAGTTGTCGCGGCAGGTCGGGCAGTCGGAGTGGCCGCTGAGGGTGCATCGGTACATGCCCCCGCACCAGGTTGGGGCGCAGTTGCCCCAGTGGAAGGTGTGACCGCAGGGGAGCGTGACGCTGTTTGCCACCCCGCGCGGGAGCTCGGTGAGGCAGAGCGCGCAGCCATTGTCGTAGACGGGTGTGCCCGGGGGACTGGATGAAACACTAGCGAGTATGCTCTCCATAGATCTCGGCTAGGTATTCGAGGCATGTGATCATTCTCGAACAGGCACGGCGCGACCGCTCGGGGAGCTGTCCAGTCGACCTACGGAGGCTGGCAGCGTCGTCTTTGAGAACCATCCGGGCATACCTGCCCGCCGTCCGCTCGTCTTGTCGGAAGAGCTCCAGGCTCTTGTGGGCAACGTCGAGCATCTCTCGTGCGAGAGGCCCGGGGATGCGGTCCCTTCGGGCGGCCGCGGACACGTCGAGTAAGGCAAAGTAGAGCTCTTCGGAAAGCATGGTGGTGTCACGTATACCTGACCTGTAAAATCGGGCGGCGGAAAAATATTGCCGGCGGCGCTCAACAACCACACGAGGGGGCTTTTCGGGCGTGCCCGCCGCCGAAGGCTATCCTACCTTTCATGCCTAGGTTCGTGGCGAGCCCCCCGAGGCGCTCTGACATGGTCTTATTGGGGATCGAGTTTATATCGTGGATCAGCTCTACGTCGGCCAGCTGGCGGGCTCGGAGGCCGTCGGATCGGGATTAGGCGAGGTCGTGCCGCAAACAAGCCCGGTCGACCCGGTTGACGGGCTCCTCGCCAGGCTTGGGGCGTCCGTGGGCGTCGAGTCGGAGGTCCAATCTGGTGCCGGGTCCGCAGTATTGGTAACCGGGCACATGCTACTCACCCGAATATTTGGCCCAGGGAGCCCCAGGTAGCCGGCCAAGCTTTTGTTTGATGTCGCCGTCGTAGTGGACAGCCTTCCGCCCCACAATCTGGCTCTTCTTCGAGTTGCAGACGACACACCCTCCCACCCGCATGCGGGTCCCATTCTTGGCGGTGCGGGTGATGGCCCGGCCGTGGCCGTTTTGTGTCGGCACTTTACACAGTAGCTGGTCTCCATGAGAAGCTCGTATTGAATGCTCGGCGGTTAGCGTCTAATACACACGTCAACAAGCCAACACAATGGATCGCATTATAGACTTCACGCCAAAGGACGCGGCGCCGCCTCGGCACCACTGGCTGCTGCCCAACCGCCTGAGGGCGTTGTTTGTGGGCCCCTCAAGCTCCGGTAAAACAAACTTGCTCCCTAACCTCCTCCTCACGGCCCTCGGCATCGGCTGGGACCTCGTGACCCTAGTCGGCCCCGGGCTCGAAGAGCAGCCGATATACCAGCCCCTGAGGGAGTTCGGCGGGGGGGCTAGTAGAGACTAAGGTTGCCCGACTCGTGGACGTTGCGCACGCCGAGGGGCGAGAGCCCAGCGAAGCCGATCTAGCCGCCATCGAAGACCCGGTCGCCTTTTTTTCCCGGACGTGGCGGACGCCCCTACGCCCGAAGACATCGACCCCGAGACCCGCACGACAGTGGTTTATGATGACTCGATGCTGGAGAACCAGAAGACGGCCGAGAAGCTATTCTCGCGAGGCCGGCAGAGAGGGGTCGACACGGTCTACCTGTTTCAGAAATTCACAGTCACCCCGAAGTGCTTGCGGACCAACGCAAACTTCCTTGTCCTCTTTCACGGTGTAGACGGGGATGCATTTCGAAAGATTCACAGCGTGTGGTGCTCGGGAGACATGTCACTCGTCGAGTTTCAACGCTTCATCACCGAAGCTTCGGCCGAGCCTTTTAGCTTCGTGGTCCTCGATCTTTCGTCCCGACCTTATGCCGGGAAGTATCGTTCGGGTTTTAGAGATTTCGTCGTTCCAGAGATACACAGAGGTGGAACATTCACAATGGCGACACCCGATGACAAGCGCGATCTGATCCGCCGATATGTCGAGACTCGGAAGGCTCTCCGCGAGCGGTTTGAAAACAAGAAACTCCAGCGCCAAGATCTGGACACCGCGTTCGAGAAGGACTTTCGCCTCCTACTCGAGCTGACCCGGGAGACTGCTAGCAGCAGCAAGGCCACGAATAAGGCTTTGGAGAGTCTCCCCCAGGACCTAGCGGCGACACTGCCCGCCCCCGCAGCGGCACTGCCCGCCCCGGCCCCTGAGCCAGAGGAGGGGATGATCTTCAACAAGACGCATCTCCGCCGCATTGCTGAAGACGCCGAAGGGTTTGCGCGTGACTTTCCCGAAAACTGGCATGACCTCGTATTACCAAACAGAAAGACCACGCGGAACGCAGACGCTAAAAGGGCCTGGCCGGGTTGGGTATGGCCAAAAACCTGCCAGCCGTAAATAAACCAAATCTCCCGCGCCCCCGGCGGTGAGCATCAAATACCTGAGCAGTCCGGAAGAGGCCCTCGACCGACTGGAGCTCCTCGTGGCGAGCAGAGAGGCAGGGAACAGCTCACTGGCTCTGGCTAACGAGGCGCGGGCCCCCTGCGCCCGGCTCCTCGAGGATGGGGTCTTTGACGAGGCCCTCTACCGGGAATACGTCATGCTCTTCGAGGAGGCTCTATTGAAGCCGCAGCCGACAGATATATACGACAGCATGGCAGACTCCGAAACGAACCGTTTACTCGAGTGTCTTATTCTGATTTTTTTTTTTTATTTGATTTATTTCACAAAATCAATACATATAAAAACGGTGTGATTTACATAAGAATAAAAGCATTGATTTTGCTGGGGTAGCCCCTAAAACCTACTGGTTTATTTCCAAGGGGGCCCCATAAAAAGTCTGCCTTTACAGTACATTGGCAAAAAACACTGATGTAAACATAGTTTCACAATAAGTTAATATATATATATAAAAGGTATGTGTAAAACTCAGTGTACGTGACTAAATGAAATTCAACTAAAATAAACTAAAATACCTTAAAAACCGTAGCTATGCAGAATATATACATATACATATATATATACATACATATATATATATATGCATATATATATACATACATATATACATATATATACATACACATACATACATACATACACACAGACACAGATACATGCATATATATACATGTAGATATAGATATCAATAAATTATGAAGATTTTGGACAAAAAAATAAACAATGACATGTTGATGATCCAGATAGTAGTATATGTACTTGGGGGTACTGGAACACGGGGGATGAAGACCGCAAAAAGCCTTTAAAACCTCGGGGCGTCCTCACATCAGTTGCCGTAGGTTGTCATCCCAGTATACACTTGGGGGTACTGGAACACGGGGATGGAGACCGCAAAAGGCCTTTAAAACCTCGGGGCGTCCTCCCATCAGTTGCCGTAGGTTGTCATCCCAGTACCTGCTAAGGGTTTTATGTAGTCGAGTGGTTAATCTCGTGGAGCCCAAAATAAGTTCCCTTAACTGATGAATTTATGAAAGTATCACCACCAGTTATCAGGGAATTATGTATGGCCTTCCTCGAGCGTGTCTCGAAGTGCCGCACTCCGCCCGCATTTGTGCGTGTGTGGCGACCGGTATTTCATATCATGGAAACAAGACATATAAATAACAGAAAGTGTGTGTGTGTGTGTGTGTTTATACACAGTCCGGATCCCCCGGTATTTTGTATCATGGAAACGACTCGGGTTGACCCCTCCCCATCTATCAACCTGACAAGGTAGAAGATGGTAAGGTTAACCGTTTCCATTACAAACTACCGCATTTATGTAAGATTTGCTCGATATAAAGCGAGGAACAGATCTTACACGTTGGGTATCAGTGGCTACCAACCACCTCATTGTCGTCCGGTTTTCGTTGATTTCCTTGAAGGAAAGTTTCACATTCCATCAGGAAAACCGTGGTGGCAATAAAAAACAAAAAGTCAGATGTACAAGATTTTAATTATACAGTGAGACCACGTTATAAAGACATTCAGATGTCTGACATAATGCACTTATCTGACGCATTTCATAGGGCGTTAACAGATTGTGTCTATAACGTGTTTTCACTGTATCTCTTTATTTCAATTAAATACAACAATAATGTCAAAATACAACAATCCAATTTTGGTGATATTGCAGTGTTTTCAACCATCACGTCTGTTTAAATGGGAAAAAGTCTAGGATTCCTATGGCCAGGATGAGGATATACAGCCGTAGGTTCGACGTTCCTTTCCCTGCGGCATTCACGTTGGAAATTTTCTCCAAAGTATAATCGGGCACTGACAGATTCATCAACTAAACCAAATTTAAACATTGTAAAACACTCTGGGCAATAATTTGTTGGATAGTCAGAGATTTTTGAGTTGAAGCACGAAATGTGAACTAAAGTAAAACAGCACGGCATGAATCTGACTGTGGCTTGCAGCCCCTCGAAAGCACTGTGTTTTGGGATAGCTGTCTTACAAATTGAACAGGTTGCGCCGTTTGGATGGAAAGACCAAAAATGACAACACTTTCTGTGATAATTTCGAATAAAATTCCCTAACAAACGCGTGCGCAAATGAGTGCGGGCGGTTACCAACTCTAAGACTGTGGATGGGGGGAGACCGTAGTGGTTGTAAAGAAATGTGAATAAATATTGTACCCTGGGGTTATCGGGTCCAAGCAATTCTAAAAAGGACACAAAAATGGTGTGCGCGGTGCGGTAATTTAGGTAATAGTCAAGGATGTTATCTAAAAGCGGGTCTGCTAATATATAAATACCCACGTGTATGACCTCGCGCAAGTTGCTTGCTATTGAGGGGACAGGTTCTATACTTGGCGAGGTCAGATAATTTAGGACGCTCTTAAATGTGCCCGGATGATTAACCCCCGGAAGCGTGGGCACTCGAAGTACGAAATAGTCGTCACTCCGTGGTAAATGACTACTCATAGCCTGAATATAGTCGCTTAGTTTACACAAAATGTGTAACTGTGTTGTTGTCAAAAAAATCAAAGAAGTCATTTTAACGTAAGCTCGTTTGTGACAATATATTAGTGATACAACAACACCCGGGGAAATCATTTTGATTATTCATGGATATGTTTCATACTTAAATTGGCATGCACCCTATATAAAATACAAGTTTCGGCAAGAGAGACACTGTGTCCCTTTGGTCCTATTATTGAAGCACTCAGCGTGCACAGGATGGAAACAGCATGGGGTAAGTTGAAGCGTTTTTGCGAATCCAATAAAGGAATGTTCAAAAAAACTTATTTTGCCCGAACAAAAAGCACAAGCTCCGTTTTTAGGTGGACGGGTCAAATACATAGTGAGTCCGGAATTGTATTTTTTAATGAAATTTGTTAGGGTTTGCTCGCCGCAATCATAAATTTCTGCATAAAACAACCAGACAATTAGGTCGGGATATAGCCCAAAGTGAAAATTTAGGTGTGCAAATATAATTTGTCCTGCGGTTGAAAACAATCCAACATCACGCTCGACAGTTATTAACAGATCTACTACATTGCGGAAGTTTAAAAAGTGATGATATAAAAGAATATCAAGTAATGGTGAATCAAGATACATAGCTACAAAATAAAATTCCCAGATGGGAATATCTCCCATATCGGGAATGCTCTGTGGGTTTAACAGAAAATCTAAACAAGTAATAAAGGCAGACGGTCTGAAGGGGATAAACAGACCAACGGGAATTTTATATGATATCATATTTTGGTAACAATTTGTGAAATGCTTGTAAGCACTAAAATGTGTGGAATTTTGAGCTAGCGTTTCCAATTGGCGGTCCGTCAGGTAGCGAACAACAGACCTGGAGCGATGTTGTCTTTTGCGTTTTTTGATCTTTTTTTCTGGACATACAAGCGAAAGTGTTTTATCTTTTTTATACCCGAACCAAATATAAAATTTGTTAAACAGATATTTTGTAGCTATGTGGTCCACACCATATGTTTTATAAAATGAATCAAAGATCTCGGATATATTATTTTTATTTAACCTAGCATCTAATGTGGAAATCAACCAACTATCCGCGGATAAAAATACTGCCGCGTGTAACACCTCGAGCAGAGGTATCTCGTTCGCCACCTGTCGAGGCTGGTCGTAATAGCCTAGATGGTAAATAACGGAGATTAAGGTTCCCGTGGTGAACGTTTCAAATGGTAAGGCCCCAGGGAGTGGGGGAACCTGCACCTCAAAAACACGGTCAGCAACACGCGGCAAGCTGCTGGCAATGTTTTGGAAGTAGCCACTCACCTTGCATAAATTATGCAAGCGTGCCTCGGAAATATACAACTTTCTTATGTCATTGATGCTTTCCATAGTGAACGGGAAAAATTCAAACCATTAATGAATAGCACACTGGGGCCCGTGTTTATGGTTACCACAATAATTAACTTATGAATAGTAGAGTAAACTATATCGCATTTACCAATACTTGATCATTTAAATTTGAGGTACACAAACCCGTTGTTCTGTTATCACGGAGGGATTAAAGGCCAACACAATTAAGTGCAGCCCAACCGCCTTGTACCTGCCGGAACACGACGTGCAGGTTTTACCGTATCCCCGATAGCAGAACAACGAGCAATTTAACACTTAACGTTATAAACAGCATAAAAAACTACATAGAGTCAGGTGACAGCTTTCCTTATAAGGTCAGTATTAACATTGTCATATTATAGTCAAGCCTCCCAATGTTTTCGACGTGGCTTCTCGATGTCGAAGGTGTTCCTCGCTAACGCATTTACCTATACCTAAACATTTACATTTGATGTACACAAACTCGTTGTTCTGCTGTCACGGAGGGATTAAAAGCCAACACAATTAAGTGCAGCCCAACCGCCTTGTACCTGCCGGAACACGACGTGCAGGTTTTACCGTATCCCCGACAGCAGAACAACGAGCAATTTAACACAAGCATAATTAAAATGTTTCTTAACGTTATAAACAGGATAAAATAATGTCACATGGCAGCTCTCCTTGTAAAGTCAGTATTAACATTGTCATTATATTATAGTCACATGACGCTTTCCTTGTAAAGTCAGTATTAACATTGTCATTATATTATAAGTCAAGCCTCCCAATGTTTTCATCTTGGCTATTTGGTGTCGAAAGTTAAAATAGACCACTGGCTTCGCCAAACGCCGCACTTCCTCTGGCACTCTCTGTACCAGGGTCCGGATGTTCAGTTTCCAGAAGAACGGTGGGCGTCATGAATTTTTCAAAAATAATTTGGGCCACCCTGCTGTGGGGGGGGGGCAAGTAGATTGGGTGTTTGCCCAGATTGTGCAGTACCACACAAATTGCACCTCTATAGTCAGGATCGATAACTCCGGCTAACACGTGCAGTCCGTACACAACACTCAATCCGGAACGCGCAGCAATGCGACCGTAACAAGTTTCTGGAAATTTGACGATTGCTATACCAGTTTGAACTTTGGCAATATTGTAAGGGTTTATATAAACTTCAGACAAGGAATACAAATCGAAACCTGCAGCGCCTGGACTACCGCGGGTTGGGATCCAGGCGTCCTTATGGGTTTTTTTAATGCATACGAATTCTTCGTGGTTGTTCGTGCTGTTTGCTGCAGGCGGCGTTGGCGGACATTCTCCCTCCTCTTCCTCCTCTTCTGAGTCTGAAGCAAATAGTTTTATATGTTCCACTTCATCCATTGTTAATAGCGGCGAAGCCCTGCAAGATTAAGATGAAGCTGGAATCTGTGCAATGTCGACGCCATCTGGCTGTAAATAAAATCAGGACTGACGACATCTAAATCTACGTTAAATTCGTCTTCCACAATTTGGTTTACTATTAAATCGTTCTCGTGTCTTTCATCTGTAAAATAGTTTATTATTCTTTCTAAACTTTCTCCCAAACTTTTTCTCCAGACATAAAATACACAATATTGTCCACAAACTGTCGATTTCAAACTTTGCAGTTGGGTTGCGTTATAACGATAATCGAATCTTAGCAGTTTTAAGAACCTGGGGAGAATGGGGGGGAGACCATAACTGTCAAAGTATTCATTTTCGCCTTCAGGGGTCAAGTACAGGGCGACCCAATGACTGCCTGCAAAGCGCGCGGGGTCGATATTGGCAACGTAACATACGGGTTTAAATTTTGGCCTCGACAAAGGAATTTGATCAGAAGGAAATACACCTTTAAATATATTTTGTGTGGTTTTGTGACCAGTGAGTATCCGCGTAATTGACACATTATTCATTGTAGTAAACTGTACCGTCAGAATCTATAGACAGAATGCTGTCATACTCGAAATAGCAAACCACGGTAATGCTAGATGTAGAGGAGTGATCCAGTTTAATTTCGAGACTTAGCTTTCCTTCATGCACCAACTGGAAGTGACAGTCATTGCTCAAGTCTGGCGTTAAGTCGAAGCCATAAATTGCATAGCCGTTTGGAAAATCTTTCTCAGGACAAATGTCCAGATCGTTATCTCGAAAGAGCTTATTTGAAGCCATCAGCATGGAAAAATAGGCCTGAAGATAGTGCTTTTTGCTATAGTTCATTTCTAAGCTATCGTACGGCAAAGCTTGTCCGTTAACACGCAGTGTCATCTGTGAAACGTTAAAATGCGCAAAATTAAATGGGGATGATTGATAACTACCGTGGAAGCCTTCTGACTTTACCAAACCGATAATCACTTTGCGAGGTAGAACACCCTCTAAAAGGTTATTTTCAGAAATGTCTTGTCGACCAGCTCCTTTTGTGAAAAATTTCATTTCAATTCGTCTCATTGGATATTTAAATCGTCCTTTTTGGAGAGCTAATTGATGTGCTTCCAAGACGCTAGCACTAATTTTTTCTCGCCTGACATACAAAATCGCAGATTCGATGGCTATTGCATACTTTTTGGAAGCAGATTTTGCCATTAGTGAGAAAGAAGGATCGGCCCTGTGCAGCCTAATTCTGATCGTCGAATTACCAGGGAGCAATTTGCCTTGAGAGAAAAGCTCTGAATGTATGCGCCCAAACATTTCAAACATTCGGCTGAATTTGGAAGTTTCGTAGCGCCATCTGGCTCCCATGTTGTGCGTTTCCTTGTTTACATTTGCAACAGGCTTGTCGAAATCGCTGAAGTTGTTGTCCATTGCCATTGTATCCTTACTGAAAAGCCCCATTTTTAATTGGTTTCTCTTCGAGTCGGCTCCATGGGATAGGAGACACTCAAAAAATGCTTTATAAGGATAGAGGTTATCACTTTGGTTAATCATTTTATTATTAAGGAATATCTCCACATTTTTATACCTGCTCGCGTGAAAATAATTGATCGGAAACACAACCGCATCGTCATTAAATGCTTTAGCTCCAGATACTTCAATTTCTCCAGGGATGGGGCTTCCGTCTTGAGCTAAAATACGTGATTTGGTATACAGAAAAATGTGAGCTGGGTCGACGTAGTGTTCGCTGTCGACTGTTATTTTAAATTCAATGGGACCACCCCGGTCTAAAGTTGTGACGGGGTAATACTTCGAGAAAAAACCACTTTCGATGCTAGTTTGAGTGGGGGGGACATTGAATAACTCCAGTTCTGACTTTAGACAGTCGCAAGAGCGTTCGTGTAACAGGGACATGTTGTTACCTTTCTTAAACGAATATGTCGTGCGATTTAAGTGTTTGTTTTTTTCGTCTTTTGATGGGAATTCCTTGGGTTGGCTCCGCTGCAATTCTCTCGCGTTTGTGCTTTTTTGGCTGGCTCGAGCGATAGACCTGAGCGTTATCTCGAGGATCACTATCGTCTACTATCTCAGAAACTTTCCGATGCATGGCAATCAGCCTTTCTTTGCCTCTGTCTCGTATGGACTCGCCTACGTTTTTGTTTGACAGCACGTCGCCGACCACTTGAACACCCGTTTTTAGCAGTTCCTTGCCAGCAGTTTTTAGAAAAGGTAATGCTTTTTTGGCTAACCCCCCGAAGAAGTTACCTAAGCCGTATCCGGATTGCGTTAAGTCTCCAGAGAAATACGGAAGTTTGCCGCCTGCTTGATTTGCATAATGACAGCAGTATGACCTCGAATCACACTTGTATGGAACTTTCATTTCATTAGTTCAAAAAGATATCTTTCTTTTTCCGTCTGAAATGGAGCTTCACAATAACTTTTCCGTATAGGAAAGGCACTAGTTCACCCTGGTCGTCGCACAAAGCAATCTCAATGGAGTTGATGGTCGAGCCGCTCGTTTCTGTGTAGTGAGGGTTTTGAAATACTTCATGCATATTGTCCCCGAGCCACCCCCTCACATTGAGAACCGCAAGCAAAGGAACATAAGAGTCGCCTACCAAAGTTTCTTTGACTAAGTCTGAATAAACATAAATCTGGTGCAGATTTGCGTTTAAATCGCTCGCTCTGTTACTTCTGAAAACATAGTCGTTAGCAGAAACCTGCGTCCCCGCCTTGTATCTGAAAACCTTTCTATCGAAACCCATTAGTTGTGCTAAATGGGAATGCACAGTTAACGTCTCTCCATGTCGCAGAGTAATTTTCATGATTCCTACTGACTCGAGGAATTTGACACGTCCGTAAAAAGGGGCAGTAGTAATTGCTTTAAATCTAGAGTTCATTTCATCTGCTAAGCTTTTGGGCGTGTAGAAGCCTTTTGCAATGCTCACGGCTACTTTATAGCTTCGTCTTAGACCGTGACCACATTTCACCTCAAAACGTGTCAGCGGTCCCTTTATATTATACCAGCTGTGCGGATAAAATATTTCACTCAAGGCACACTCCCATTGACCACCCGTTAGTTGAACGGGTCGCGGCATGGGGGTATGATAATGACTAATCTTGTTCTTTTCAAATTCGCCCGTTGTTTTTACATTACTTGGTAATACCATGTAGAAATTTGAAGTATGCTCCATTATCTGTAACTTATCCAACTAGCTACTTGATTACGACGACTCTTACGTGCAGGTGCTTTGATCCAGGCACGGGGGACACCAATTTCTAGCAAAATCTGCAAGAAGCTTTCGATACCTGGCGGTACATCGCTCTCGCTTGTCACCACAGCATCGTTTCTGATATATTTTAACAGGTCAATCAAGTTTGATCCGACAATGGTTGTACCGTTAATGACAACTTGAAGCTTTTCGTCCCATGAAATATTAGCGGGATGTTCTAATATAGTTTCTAAAATACTATTGACTGCAGGCTGATCAATGTCTTTGAACAATGCTCTTATAGACGATATATCGCTCTTTTTACTAACGCTGGGTTTACTTTTTAAAAGATTGGAAGTATCTAAGGTCACTGGGTATGGCTTTTTTCTCTTTTCCGAATGAAATTTCTTTTGTTGGGCATATAATTTCATTTTAGTGTCGACAGGCAATCGCGTATCGTGTAAGATGTCGGTTGGTGATTTTTCTTCTGCGTGTTTGTTTTTTGCTTGTTCAGCCTCAGTCTGTGCCACAAAGTCTTTGAAATTTAGTTGTTTAAAGACAGCTAATGGTATAATGATAGACTCTTTGAAATCGACCATAACGGTTCTTATTTAGTTCAGCAGGGTCGATAAAGCCGCTCCTATGACAGGAATCAAAGCCCCCCAAAATCCGCCAGACTGTTTTTTAAGAATTTGTTTCTTTACAGCTAAGCACGTTTTGTTGTCGGCTAAGCTTCTCAAAACAGTTCTGTACCTTTTACATTGTTTGTGAACACATTTGGTTATGGGAACGTTGCCGTGAAGAAGATTCAATATGATTTCACACACAGCCTTAATTTCAGAGGTGTCTGCAATGTCTACAAGAGCATTCCTGCGCTTTTTATTGTTTTTGTTGCGAACAAGTAAACCCAAAAAATCTTTCCTCTTTAAAACAGACTTGCCTGTCATCATGCCTGTTTCGTCTACCCGATTTCTCCGACCCATCACAGCGGGTTTGTTACTATTATGAAAGATAGAAACACCTCTGGTAGTTATTAAAGATGTCAGTTCTTAACCTAGCCTGAGGAGGAGTGTCTTGCTTTCCGTCGATTAAGATATAACGATGTGTGCGCAAAACGCTAGTTAAGAGAGTGGCTAACGCTTTTTTTCTGACGGGATCTAGGCGCGACGCTATTATGTAAGTGATACTGTTATCCAACGGATTTTGGAAGAGTATCATATAATGACAAGACCTTTGGCATGTGCGTCTTTGTTTACCTTCGTGAAACAGGTTTTGAAGAATCAGACACACACTCAGGTTTTCGTGGTGCCCTCTCTTGGTAAAAATGTCGCCTATTATATCCTCAGTAGAGGCTTGCCTTTGGAGATCATCGAATAAAAACAAGCCCGCATGATTTGGCAGGATATATTCATCTATATCATCGGGTAGCCCTTGCACAAATTTTATATTTGTATTTGGCAACGTCCCAACCAGTTGTTGAAATAGCGTTTCTGTTGATCCGCTAAACACCACGATATAATCATAATTACAGCTTATCAATCTTTCGGACTGTTTTAATAGATTTAAAACAAAAGTGCTCTTACCACATTGCGAAGGCCCTGCTACAATCATATTAAAGGGATGTTGTAAACGCGCATCAAACGAGGTCACGGGATGCTCCATCATATCTTGACTAGTCATTGATAATTACTTTAGTTAGTTCTGGTTCATAAAACGTGCCTTTGATGATCTCTTGATTTCTATCTTTTAAAATGTACGTAGGAGGATTTGTAAATAACCGGTCAGCGATGACGAAAATCTCTTTACTCCAGGATTGAACGTAGCCTTTTTCAAATATGTTTTTCTTTTTTTGAATTCTGACGGTATCGTTAATGTCAAATTTGAATGCCTTCTGGGCTTCGTGTAAGTATGTCTCATACAGTCTTTCCCAAATCAGTTTTTCATTAGATTTGTTGACACTTTGTGGCGAACAGCCTAAGATACGGTGCTTTCTCGTGTTATACCTGAATACTAAAAGTGGAAGGACGTCCACATACCTAAGTGTATTATTGGCTGTGAAATATTTCCACATGCTTTCTTTCAAAGTGCGATGCCATCTTTCAACTATTTGTTGCTTGACATCCTGATAAGTGACAAAATGTACAATCCTGTGTTTCTTACAGAAATTTTGGAAATCGGTTGACAAAAATTCAGTGCCTGAATCTGAAGAAATCTTAATTGGTTTACGCTTACTGTATTTGAATATTTGTTCAAATGCTTTAACAACAGCTTTTCCTGTCTTGCTTTTTATAGGAACGGCAAAAGCAAACCTTGAAAATGTATCAATTGCGGTCAGCAAATACTTCACTCCGCTATTTTCCTTTGAAATTTGATCCAAAACTACCAAGTCGGTCTGCCACTGATAATCAATACCCCTAGAAAGCACCTTTCGTCTAGGAAAGCGTTTAACAATTCGTCGATGTAACGTGTAAGGGTTTTGCTTATAAAGCCAATCTTGAACGTCGTGAAATGTGGCCCTTTTTCTTATTTTTTTTACGTAAGTGTACAAGTCGCGTGCAGTGCTAAAACTAGCTGGGTGCGAGGGATCATAGTATATTTGTTTTAGAATTCTTTCTAACCTTGCAGGTGGTGCTTGACGTCTTACCATCGTTATTGTTTTTTGCAAAACAAGAGGCAAGCCAAGGAAAACAGCATTTTCTTCTTTTTACCTTAACCGAATTGTCTGGTAAATCATCAGGGATGATGCAACAATAAACCTGACACTGAAAATTTTCGACGTTTGTTGTTTGACCCATTTAGCACAGTTAACGAAAAAATACCGGCATAAACCCGACCCTATTCCTATCATTACCGCCTTCTTCGCGTTTCAAGGCCAGCCATTCTGTGAGGAGATCGTGTATCCGTTCGTCTAAGCTTTTCACAGCAGCTTTGCGAGGTCGCCCCCGCTGTTGCTTCTTGGGGGAAGGAGCATCGCCATTTTTAACTCCTTTCGGTTTGGCGGAGCGTTTCTTTCCTGGCACTACTATCATATTTCCGCTTTTATCTTTTGGCTGTTTATCTTCCTCTACATCTGTGGTTTCGCCAACAGCAGTGTTCTTATTTCGTTTTCTCTGTGGCTCTGACGCAAAGGAGTCTTCGCTAGAAACGTCGCTCAACTCCAGATCTTTACTGATAAGATCTACCATATTGGAAGTAACTTTGCTGTTCCGTTTGACCCGTTCTTTAACGTATTTTTTTGAACAAGAATTGCACCTCGTTTTGTTTTCCGAGAAATACTTAGCGTCAGGAAATGGTCTATGGCAGCGAACACACTCCCTAAAACATTTAGCTTTGCAACTAATACAATATTTTTTGTTTGGCACTAGGTCAGCGTACCTTCGGCACCAGATGCAAACTTTCCTGGTCTTGCTCCAACTGTCAGAACTTGCGTCGCTACCGCTATTAGAGTTCATCTCATCATAGGAGATTTACAAGCTTTGCTAGTCTCTACTTAAGCTTGTCTTCCTGCTTCGGAGCAAGACTGACACCCTGTTTGTGGCATCACAGGAAATTAATAAATTTCGTTAGTTCATACTCAAGCTCACCTAAGCTTGTCTTGTCAGTGATATGAACTGCCTGGTGGCTTTTTGCCAGCTGAAATGAGTGGATATAGTCTAAATAATTTCTTGCGAGTACTCTCAGGTGTTCCCGATCACAAGGCAGTTCACCGGGTCTGGCTCTATTTTGTATACGCTGTTCACACACGTGTAGAGGAGTATTAATATAGAACACCCTATCCGGTTTCCTAAGTTCTTGGCGGGAATATTCGTCTAATAAAAAATCATGGGCAAAGTCGGTAATGTGACCTGACTCGTATAAAGTGCGTACAAACACAATACCCGAGTCGGGAGAACGTTCTGAAATTATTATATTAGCATGTTTTGCTTTTTGAAACTCTTTTTGGTAATATTCTTTCACGGTTCTGGAAAAATATGCCTGAACAATAGCCGCATATTTTCCTGGATTTGCATAGAGGAGTTGGAGCGGATTATGCGTTTTATAAGACATAAATGATGATACCGGTTCTAGTATGTAATACATATTTCCTGATGAATTTAATTTCGATGATAACTGCCTTAACAAAGTAGTTTTCCCTGCAGCTACTACGCCCTCGACGGCAACATATAAGCTCATTTTTCTTCGTTATCAGTTCCTGTGTCAGAACCAGAATCGGAGGTATTCTCTGAAGAAGAGTCACGCGCATTAATTTTTTGTAACTTATTTTGTTTTTCGCAAGAATGAATCAGGGTTTGTAATTGATCAACTTGTTTCAAAAACCTGACAAAATTTTTTTTCGACAAGCTAACTGATTTACCCTTATTTGAATCTGTTAAGTGAAGATAAACTTGACCGTTAAAAGCCGAGACGTCAACCCTATACCGCTTTCCAATTTTCATTCTCAGTCTTTTACCAGATTTCCTAGCACTTGCGCCTTGTTTTGAAGACTTGCCCATGGTATGGTACGGTTGTGTATCCAACACGGTTTACCCACACACCTACACGTTAGTGTCTTATTCACAGCAAAATATGAGGGTTGGCTGCCAGCTGCTCCTCTGGGACGCTGTGCAGCCGCATTCACAGGAAGGTTTCCACAGGCAATATAATCTCTCTCCATTCATCATGTCAAGATGCCAATTTTCCTTTCCTTCCGTGACGCATTATCTTTTTCATCAAAAGCTCTTTTTCTCCTTATTCTATAATGACCATAGGCTAGCGTATTTATATTGTCGTCTAACAAATATCTTTTGTCATCAAAAGCACTTAAGGTCAATTTCTTTCTGTGGACGGTATATAAATGGTGATTTTTACTCTGAATGGCATGAAATTCGTGTTCCATGAACATCACAGTCTTCAAACAATTTATGTAGTTTTCATGGGATATTTGTTTCATAGTAGATTGTGGTACACCTTTGGCTTTTTTCGTTAGTTTATCATCAAAAGTTTTAAATGAGTACATCTTTGACTTCAAACCACAAAACTCGATTAGCGGAACACCTGCTGTTTCGTCTTTAAACAATCCCGGCTTCTTTCTATGGCGGTCATCATATAAAAAATGATCTTTAGGGTAGTTCGAAAAGTCGAAATATCTTTTCATTTCTGTGAGATCTCGATAGATATCGTGTGTTTTGATGTGGTACATAAGAGAATCCGTATCGGTATACAACAATTTTACGCGATTGCCATATTTGGGGTATATGCATTTGTAATGGAATTCGTACATTTTGAGCTTGCTTAACTCCAGTATGCACAATCCAACATAAATAGGTTTGTTTAAACAGACTTCAGAATGTTTCATTTGGACTCCTACTAAATTTTTGTTAATTATTTTGCTGGAATGAAACGTTGGTTTTGATGACAAGGTTTTAAATGTCGCTGGACTGTTCACCAGGCGCACATTTATTCTCTTTTTGACATTCTCTAAGGTTTTCCCGTAAGCACTATTCGACATGAGCTTAAAGAAATTAGATTCAAAATCATTCGTTGATTTCTGCCTCATGAGCATATTAAAATCTATATAAGGACGCATCCAAGGACTTTGATGAAACGCGAGTACTCTGTAGATAGTCTTGAGTCGGAGTCCTAATTCAAGATACAATTTCAAATTACGATAATGAACGACGTACTTCGTTTTATCGTGCAAGTTGGGAATTAATTTCAGAGAATTTGTGCTTAATTTCAATTTTAATTTGGCACATATTCGTTTTGCTGCTGGAGAAAGCATGTCAGTAGACACTCGTATTTTTTCTGGCGCCAAAGGATAGCAGTTATGCGCATCGTGCAGTGATGGTGGATATTCGAGATCTACTTCCAGAATGTATCCTATTTTAGACTCGTCGGGCACCTTAATTAAATTCAATTGTTCGATCTCTTTCTTCGACAGCCATCGGAAGTTCCCAACACCCAACGGCTGCTTCATGCAGTAGCTGTACAAGGCAGTACAGTCGGTGTACAATATGTAACTATTTTCTTTTGACGGGTCATATTTTTCGCTGTAGGGATTATTGGCTTCACTATACCTAGTTGTCACAGAAGAAATACCCCCCTTTATTGCAGATTCCACCAAGTTGTATTGATCAATATCGCACAGAAGATCTAATTTTACTTTTGTCATTTTAAGACACGCATCCCAACTCAACTGTGGTGAACTAAAGTACTTTGACGGGTCTAATCCATAATACCGCATGCAGGTTTCCCTAAAGTTCTCAAAAATATCAGACAACAACAGTACATCAGATTTCAGGTAGACATCATGATAATCTCCCAAGGTTTTGCAATTAAAAGTACTCCAAACTGTTTTTGCGTGGGTGTAATCATCTTCGGAAATATGACTGTTTGTTAATTTATTGAAAAATTGTTCTTTCGGTGGTAGGGAATTTTCGTTTAACTTTTCAAAACAATCTAAATAATCGTAACAAAATATTCCCTTTTTCGTAATTAATTTCATTTTTTCCACATTTGGAAAATACTTTCTGGTTAGTCTGAAGGCATTTACTCCTTTATCCATAAGGTTTTTCGCCAGCTCCCCCAGACTGGCATCCATAAACTGGTAAGAGTCAATAAATAGGAAGTCTCCTATTTGTAATGCTAAGTATTTTTCAGAATTTTTCGGAATTACTTTGATCTGTTTTTCGCACAATCGCTCCATTTCACTAATCAGAAAGTGCAAATCGTAATTTGATGCATTATGAATCACTACAGGAATTTTTATGTTATTTAAACTGGCGTAGGTAAGATTGCATGCATTGCATGTTAAGCCACGGTAAATTCCCGTCAAATGACAATGATCCCTGCAGCCCGACTTTAAATGCTTCCCGCAAATGTAACATTTATATTCTAAAGCAAATTTATGTTTAGCTGCCGCGTCCCAGAGCATTGGTTTGTAACGCGTACACAAAGTTTTGAATATATAACGCTCCTGATCTCTCAAGCATTTATAAAACCGCTTAACGCAGTCTTTACCACGGTATAATATAAGCCCACTATTCAGCTCGTCTGCTACGCTGACTCTCAACATGCAAAAACTGGCAGGGTGATGAGATCTTTGGCTTAAAGTTTTTGTAGCCTGCCGAAATGGTCGTATCGACTTGGAATTGACAGCTTCGAAATCTGCATATATCACGAAAGGAGACATAATTTGCTTAGAATAATTTGAAAACATCAATTGTGTCCCTTTGACGGGAAGTTCATAGACCTGGCCTTGCGCGGAACATAGCTGACTATGTAACTGGAGTCTTTCCGAAGTGCGGAATGTACAAAGGCAGAAGCTACATATGTGAACTTTATTGCGCTTATTCTTTTGACCTTGGCGACATATCAAGGCCGATAAGTTCTTAATACAATAGAAATGACTTTTATAAAGCAGTAAATTAACATGAAATCTCTTGTCTCTGTACTCTGTCACGTAATATGGGTACACTATTTTATCATAAGCAAACACATTAATTGAAATGTCATTCTGCATTTCAAAACGTCTTATACCACGCACATTCACGGGAAAAGTGATGCCTTTTAAATTTAGTTTGTCTAAATGCTTTGAATAGTGACGCCATCTGTGAGGATTATCCTTCACAGGAAATACCGCTGCCAGAACGGAACTAATGAAACATTTTTTATCTGTCGCGTATACACTGACGCATGCCTTTTTATCAGCTATGTACTTGGGTAGAGACATTTCGCAGCAGCCGCCACTGAATAGAATAGTCTTATTCAATTTTAGTCTCAGCTCCAATATGCGAGTTAAAACCCACCCTGAACCTCTTTGAATAAATGAATCATACGACGCTATTATTTGTCGCATCAATGTCTTTATGCTTGCTGCCAGCCTTAACCGATTTCTGGAGAGGATGTGAACAATAGAAGTGGTAAACCATGGTTCAATTGTAATGAATTTTAGGTCCGGGTAGACCACCTTACCCAGTTTAACCAAGACACTAAGTTGACATTTTAAGGAGGGACACTTCAGCAACATATTCCGTACAGTTTTAACTATTGGCTTGAACGTATGACTCAAAAATAGGTCTAAATCGCGTCTAAGAGATTTCGGGGGCACATAGCAGTACTCAAGCACCGACTCTTTCAAAGCAGTCTTATATCCCCTCCAGCGCATGTCTACTGACGGAAATAACTCGAACACCAATTACACAACGTGTCACAAAAGTCGTATTTACAAACACATCCAAGCGCAGAAGACCTTCCCCGAGCTGGATACTCCTGTGTCACAGCAACATTCCCGTTCGTCTACACCATCAACTAACTCAGCACGACAAACATAAATAATTGAGCGATATAGCGTATGCAACTGACCTTTTTCCTAGTGCGAGGCAAGCCTGAATTGGGTACTTTCCACTGTGTTTTCAAGTTTCTTAGTTTCCATTCTGCAAATTAAAAAAGGCTGATTAACACACGGAAACACGAGACAAGCAACAATATCTGAATAAGACACAAATCGATATTACTTACCTTTCTATATCTTGTTAATTGATGCCCGTTATCATTTCTTGTACAACAACAAATGTAATTATGTTTATTCTTTTGGCTTGGTTTTCCTTCCTACAGGGGCTACTGTGCTTTTTGACAAAATACTGAGACAGTGTCTCGGACATAACAGACAATCAGTCGTCTGTTTAAAAAGTGAGTTATCCAGCTTTTGGAGCCACTCGTCCTGTTTTTCTACCCAATCTATATGTTTTTGCAGCCAATCTATGTTCGCCAATAACATTTTATTTTGTTTGTGTAACCAGCCTACATGAGTCATCAATATTTTGTTGATTTGCCGCTTAATCTCAGCAGAATTGCAATCGGTTTCATGGACACGATGCGCTGAGTTATTTATAGCTTCTTTAGACGAAGACGGATCAGCGGCTTCAATTGAAGTGGGAACAGCCGCTGGCAAGGTTGCCGGCATGGACAAACATTGCGCCGGTTCTGGCGTGTTTTTTCGCGGCCTTTTGGCTGGTACACTGTCCGACAGAAAAACGTCGTCATCTTCGCTAATGCTCTCGGTTGAAAGTCGTTTTCTTGGACTAGCCGGTACCAGATCTTTAACTGACCAATCAGCTAATTTCAGACTTTTTAAAATTAACATAACAGTTACCTCTGGGTTTTCGACGCCAAAATATATTGGCGATTTAGCATCGTACTGAATTCGTATCCCGACCTGCAAGTAGGCACTTAAGGTTGAGCAGACCGAGTTTAGCTGGTGTTCAGTAAAGCTGCCTTTGTTATATAATATCTTACGAAATTCTGAATTCATGAGTTTTAAGAATGTAGTTAAATTTACTTTTAGTAATTCTTGACATTTTGAAGATGCTTCAGTCTGTCCAATGATGTCCACTAATTGTCTTTTTCCTAATTTTGTTGTGAGCGCGTAATTTGTTCTATGTATGTAATTTTTTTCAAGCATTGAAACAAAACAATCTAATATTTTGGAAATCATTTTAGTTCTTTGATCAAATCCTCCCAAAAAGGAATATTTGCTATAGATGAAGTTATCACGGTGTATTTCCCACTAGGTATTATCTTGAGTAGCCCTCTAGTAGGTAGTTTTAATCTTATATATAAATATTGTGTATTGGTGACAGAAATATCAGTAAAAACTTTAACCAGATCATTACTAAACTGACATAATTCAAACTCCTTGAACTTTCTTAAAAATGTGCTACACACTTGTTTTAATAGCTCCCAACCGCGCTTGATACCAGCACCACTCAATTGTACGTTATTTATTCCATACACAACTTTCCAAACTTTTTCTTTCATCAACAATTCAACAACAACGGCTAGTCTTTGAAACAAAATGTGAATATCAAGCAAAGTTTTTTTAATTTCTTTAGTCAAATAAAAAACGAAATTACCACGTTTAGTGAGGCTAAACTTATTACCAAAATGGAAAAAATCTATCCGACCATTTAGCGAAGTAATGTACTTGTTCGCCAACGAATTTTGACCGGGTCCTGTGAACTTTGATATGTTCACATTGAAATTTTTTCCTTGACTATCAAGCAATCTCCCTCTAATTATCACCAAGTTGGTACTTAACATGAAACCTGCATTTAAATCTCAGAAAACATCCAGAAGATTATACATATTACATTTGCTTATTGAACGAGATTCAACGGATCCCCCAACCTGAAACAAAGACAGAAACCTAAAAGTAAGTGCCACAATACTGTTAAATCAGAACAAAATGATATGAAATTTACCTAGCCAATACAATGAAGTAATTCGGCAAATAATGTGTTAAAGTATACTCACACTATTCAGCCATAGCCGTTTGCACCACGCAATTCATTCGCTGGTCCATCAAATATCTGAAACAAAGTGGAATCGAATTTACATAACATGCTCACAAAAAAAAAAAAAAAAAAAACTGCCATGCACACTCAGAGATAAATTAATTCAAAACTTTTACAACGTGCAAACTTACCAAGTTACTGCAACGACTGATGCAAGTCGACTGTGGATATTTCGGAGAGTTCGTTCTTCTTGTGTTGTCAACTGTTCAACAAGTGAAGGCGCTTCGAAGTGCGCCGTCTTTTATAATGTATCTGGAACATTTCAAAATGAAAGTAAAGGGACGAAAAGTGGTTGTTGGGCTCCACAAGCAGTACATGATCCAATGAAATCACACTTACCTTACACCCCTCTGGCAAGTCCCACCAATAAGATGACGTATCCGGCTCTGCCAAATTTGGTAAGGAATGCAGAAGAGAAACGAAAAAAGACCCAAAATCTGCCAACTTCTCAAACCTTTCGTTTTCAATCCGCGCCCACATATATCTGAGCTAACTATTTCCAAGTAAATGATGAAAATTACCAATAATCCCTGGGTAATACGACTTATGAATTTGAACGTTAAATTTTCCTGAGACTAGCCGTTTCTTATGTACATACACACGATACAACTATAGCAAATGTTGGGATTGTACGCGCCTCTAACAAACTCCACCCAAGAAGATGTTGTATCCACCTCTAAAAATTTGCTAAGAAATTCAGAAAAGAAAAAATTAAAAATATAAAACAGTAAATGGCAGCTCCACAATGCTTCGTTTTCGATCCCCGTCTACATATATCTGCGCTAGCTATTTCCAAGTAAACGATTATGAATAAACGCTAGGTAATGCGAGTTGTGCATTTGAACTTCCAATTTTCCTGAGACTAGCCGTTTCTTACATACACATGAGAAAATTGTCGCAAAAGTTGGGAATTGTACGTGGTGAAAACTGGTAAGGAACTTAGGGCGGAGTCAGCGTTGTTAATCGAGGGGACGACATAACTGACTCGTCCCCGCTATAGTTCCCCAAGACCCCTCGACACATCCACCACGACGTTCGTGTGCCTTCTTACATTCACAACAGCTACTGATATAACGCCACAGTAAAGCATTTTTTTTTTTTTGGTAAAACCGATTTTTAAAAAAATCTACATACCGTGCGACCCGTAAAAACAATAAATGTTAAACAGAATAAGTGAAAAACAAACAAGCTTGTATGATAATTATCGTGGAAATTACCTGCAAAAAATCATTGACCTGACAATTTAATATTGTTACCGCAGTTATATTTCATGTATTCTGTTGTCAATACTGTATCTATCTCTGCATGTTATATATATCCAAAAGACAAAAATGCAAATATGTGTTAAACCAACGTGACAATGTACTAGATGCCAAATTTTGTGGTGGTCCAGAAATAGTCTTGAAGTCGCTAAATGCAAGTAAGAAACAGGATCAAGGTGGAGAAAAATTCAGCCTTATTTTGATTGCGACTTTCAAGACCAAGGACTTGCCAATTTAGGAAGCAACCATGAGCACACACTATAAAAAGCACTAAGGCGACTCGTGAAGTCGCTAAATGTAATGCGTATGCAGGTGGAGGTAAGAAATGTGATCAAGGTAAAGTTCAACCTTATTTTTATTGCGACTGACAACACCAGGAACTTGTACCGTACGAAGCACCAAGGAGATACATTTTTGGCAAGGTGATATGAGGACAGAGCGTGTTAAATATAGTCTTCCACATCAGTTTTGCCGGCAAAGCTAAAGCAGACTGGCCAAAAGTCATTTGTATATATATATATATATATATATGTCAATCCGCAAGACGTGCTTTATGTCTCAATCGGATTGTGCATTTTACATTATTTTTGTATCTTTTATTTAAACGTTATCATCGTGAAACGACGGGTATGAACTTTGCATGATACGGGAGAGAATGTATACATATATATGTATGTATATATATATATATGTCAATCCGCAAGACATGCTTTATGTCTCAATAGGATTGAGCATTTTACATCATTTTTGTTATCTTTTATTTAAACGTTATCGTCGTGAAAAGACGGGTATGAACTTTGCATGATACGGGAGAGAATGTATACATATATATATATGTCAATCCGCAAGACATGCTTTTTGTCTCAATCGGATTGTGCATTTAGCATTGAATTTGAACAATTAAATGCACATTGTTTATTGCCGATCATCAGTTTCCTATCGCGTCGCGATCAACTCTGCTTGACACTATGCAGTATAAATTTTAGTCTACCAGGTGTTACCTCAATGGATTTTTTCTGTGTTAAACCTAGCTGACAATGTACTGGATACCAAAATTTTGTGGTGGTCCAGAAATAGTCTTGAAGTCGCTAAATGCAAGTAAGAAACATGATCAAGGTGGAGAAAAATTCAACCTTATTTTTATTGCGACTTACAAGACCAGGAACTTGCCAATTGAAGCAACCACATAAAAAGCACTTAGGCGACCCGTGAAGTCGCTAAATGTAATGCGTATACAAGTGGAGGTAATAAATATGATCAAGGTGAAGTTCAACCTTATTTTCATTGCGACTGACAAGACCAGGAACTTGTACCGTACGAAGCACCAAGGAGATACACTTTTGGCAAGGTGATACGAGGACAGAGCGTGTTAAATATAGTCTTCCACATTTTTTGGCAAGGTGATATGAGGACAGAGCGTGTTAAACATAGTCTTCCACATCAGTTTTGCCTGCAAAGCTAAAGCAGGTTGTCTACCTGCCATTAATATTGTGAACATTAAGGGAATTGTCGTTATTCCAGACCTTTAAATTGAAGTATACAACTGTTTTTATTGTTAAAATTGTGGTCAATAATTTTATTTGTGTCACACCGGTGGACTCATCTTAAATATGTGACCAGCAGCTTCTGATGCTAACGTTCATGTTTAGATCATGAATTCAAAAGTGAACTTTTCACAAGTGTTTTATAGTGAGGAATCTTGCGTTTTACTGTATACAACATTTATTGAAAATAATCTTTATTCACAAGAGTTACAATAACCGGTCCTCCATGTGTCTACACATCCCCAAAGACACATAATAGCAGAATAGTACAAAATATTACTGATTCTCCCTGCTTTTTGCTATATATATATATATATAACCAATTTTTATTATATGAAATACCGGGGGATCCGGACTTGAGTGTTGGGTCGCCACACGCGTGAAAGCAGGCGGGCTGAGGCACTTCAAGACACGCTCGAGGAAGGTCATACATAATTCCCTGATGACTGGTGGTGATACTTTCATAAATTCATCAGTTAAGGGAACTTATTTTGGGCCCCACGAGATTAACCACTGGACTACATAAAACCCTTAGCAGGTACTGGGATGACAACCTACGGCAACTGATGGGAGGACGCCCCGAGGTTTTAAAGTTTTTTTGCGGTCTCCATCCCCGTGTTCCAGTACCCCCAAGTGTATACTGGGATGACAACCTACGGCAACTGATGTGAGGACGCCCCGAGGTTTTAAAGGCTTTTTGCGGTCTCCATCCCCCGTGTTCCAGTACCCCCAAGTACATATACTACTCCAGATGGTAAGTATGCAATGGAATGGAGATGAGACTTGATGGTTCGGGTAAGCCCTTGAAATAAGTAGTTGTGATGAATGAGTTGAATAAGATGCTTATCCAGCTGGCTTCATTTAGCTTTAAATTGACAATTTAATGGGTAAATAAAGATAAATCGTCTGTGGTGCTTTTTTGCAGTAAGAATTTTTTCACCTTTTGTTTGAATGTGGCCAGATGAAGTGTTGTTTTAATGTCCAAAGGGAGCGAGTTTCACTGTTTGGCACTTACATTATAAAAAGAAGCTGATTGGACAGATTTTACCTGTGGGAGAAAGAAATTTCTTTGGTTATTGCGTGTATTATGAGTATGGATCTGTGAGGTTCTAGTAAAAAACTGGTTAAGCTAAGAAGGACAATTGTCATCATATACCTTGTGTATATGAGTAAGACAGCTGTTTTGCCCTGTTTTCAATGTTAAGTAGTCCTTCTGATGCCAGTTCAGATGCTCCCACATGTACCATTGGCCCCCATCCCTTTATGAAACGCAAGACTTTATTTTGTGTAATTTGAACCTTTTTTTATTATAGTCAAAGTGACAGCTGATCAGAACAGAACATAATGTTTTCTTTACATGCTTATTCAAATTTCCGGCCTGTCGGTACAAAAATTTTAAGCGAGAGTTTGCTTTGTTTATGATATTACTGGCAGTTTTACTTCCACTCAGACATTGGTCTAAATATACACCTAAATAGGAGACCTCCGGGGAAGCATGGATGGTGATGCCTCTATGTGTTAATTTGAAATCCCTAATGGATTTCAATTTGTGCTTTGACCCAAAAAGAATTAACTCTGTCTTGCCCATATGTAGGGAAAGTTGATTTTCGATAAGCCAGTGATCGCATTGTTTCAGATTGGTTTCTAATATTTTTGATAGCTGTAAGGGATTGTTTCCAGATGCAAGCAAAGCGCTGTCATCAGCATACTGGATGAGCTGGCATTGCACGCTGCCTGGCATGTCGTTAACGTAGGCGAGGAATAAAAGCGGACCCAAGATACTACCTTGAGGAACGCCTTTCACAATCTGTTTAGGCTGTGACGATTTGCCACTAATAGTGACAACTTGGTTCCTTCCTGAGAGGTAGGACTGGAACCATTTGGTGGATGTGATGCCAAGTGCAGAAAGCTTTTGACATATGTCATGGTCTAAACAGTCAAAGGCTTTCTGGACGTCTAGGAGCACCATGCCAACCAAATTACCTTTTCCAATTTCCTGCCTTATATAATCTTGAAGAAATATCAAACAGGTGTCCGTTGAATGATTTCCACGGAAACCTGATTGATATTGATATAATAAGCTATGCTTTGTAAAATAATCGTTCAGTTGTGTAAAAATGGCCCTCTCGAGAATCTTCGATGTCACAGATAATATGCTGATTGGTCTATAATTATTTACATCTAACTTACTCTTTTTCTTATGGACGGGAGTAATCCGGGCCATTTTCATTTCATTTGGCACAGTTTCAGTGGTAATTGATAAGTTGATGATAAATGTGATAGGATCACTGATGATGATTGACGAGTCCTTTAGGAACCTTGCAGGAAGGCAATCTAAGCCTGTGCTTTTGCAAGGGTTAAGTTCACGGAGTTCTTTTGAAATAAAATCTTTACTTACTTCACTCAATGTAAAATTTGTATTGATGTTTGCATAATACCTTTGAAAAGTTTCTGAATCTGCGCCATAGTATTTGATCACAGCAGGCAGAGTATTCAGTAAATTGTTTGCAATGTTTGTGAAAAAATTCTTGATGTAATCTGCTACTTTACATTCTTCAAACACAATATTGCCATCTATGTCAACAGCAATATGACTACGCTCTTTCTGGTTTTGAGAGTAACCTAGAGATTTAAGGTATGTCCAGAGTTTTTTACGGTTGTTCTTGTGCTCTTCGACCTTGTTTAGCGTATATTCACTTTTGGTGTTTCTTATCACTCTGTGAATTTTATTTCTTAGAAACCTGTAATTTTTGTGGTCTTCCTCTCTTCTGTGTTTTCTATATTTGTAAAGCCAGGAGTCTCTTTGTCGTATCATGTCCAAAATTTCAGTTGTCATCAATGCTTCGGATCTGGCTTTAACCTTTACAACCCTGATTGGGGCAACAATATCTAAAATTTTGGTAAAAAGAAGTCTGAATGTGACCCATGCACTATCCACATCATTGCATTTATAGACCAACGACCAGTCAACCTTAGTCAACAAATCAATAAATGTGGTCTTACAGTAGTGCTTCATGGAGCGTATTTGAATTGTGTTATTAGTGCTCAGCTGACCTCTAACTACCTTCCTGGAGCAATATATCAAAAAATGGTCACTGAGACCAATAGGAATCACACCATGTTGACATATTTTTTCAGTATTGTTACAAAGGATATGATCCAAGCATGACGAAGTTTGGCCTATTCGAGTTGGCTCTTGTATAAGTTGCTTCAGATCAAATATTCAACCTCTGATAATTTCTATACATTAGAGAGTCTTTGTGGAGTGAGCAGATGTTAAAATTCTCCAAGTATAACCAACTCAAGATCTGTCCTTATTTTCTGGAGAGTAGTATCCAAATTTGCCAGAAAATTTGATTGCTTTGGAGGCCGGTAAATAGAACCTACAATGATGGGCTTTGTTTTAGGCAGGAGTATTTCTACCCACACAGCCTCCAAGTTATCATTCTCCAAATCTGTTCTTTGATTATGTGCTAAGTCAGATCGTACGTATACACAAGATCCTCCACCATGACTGTCTGTCACTCCTGTACGGTATGTACCCTGGTATGTTAATTTCACTGTCTGTGAACGAACTGTCTAGCCGTGTCTCTGTGATTGCAATGACAGCAGCTTTCGTTTCTTGTGCTAGGTGACGTAGTTCTGAAATTTTGGGTGGCAGTGATCTAACATTGAGGTGAAGGAAATGGAGACCTTTCCTCTTAAAACATTCAAAATTATGAAAGTCACTTTCCGAACGCTGTTCTGTGTATTGGGTGGGAGAGACCTGGGCAGTAGTGAAATCATCTATATCATCATCTTTGGGATCAGTGTCTTTGAATGGTAAAACATTGTACAAACATTTGTGACATACAAAGGAAAAACAGGTACCATTAGCCACATATGAATTATACAGGTCGACACTGATTGACTTGGTACAATGAATGTGAGTCCATTTCTCAAATGATCACAGTCAACAGCTTTGCTGCGTGAGGTGACGGCTTTGTTGCAATATGTACATGGAAACTTAGGCTGTCTGCTTTGGGGACCAGGATTACTTGCGATGTCACCTGCTAGAAGTAGAGTAAGTAGACTCATACGAAAGTTCTTATTTACAGAATATCTGTATTGTTGACATCTTTGACCTCGTTTGTTACCATGACTGTTTGTTTCTGTGAGGTCAACCATTATATTGTAAATGCACAGCTTGCCCATTGGGAGGGGGTAGTTCATGGTAGATTCGTCAGCTGTGTAGCAAAGTTCATCTTGGATCAAGCTAGCTATAAAATCTGGGCAATACAGAGAGCGGAAAGAAGTCCCATGTTCAGCCAGTATTGTGTACAAGTGTAAAGCCAGGATTAACCCTCCTATTCCAGCCATGGTAAGGGCGTTCCGGGTGACTGGCTTACTGGTTGGTAAACATGAATGGCTGTGTGTAGTGAAATGCCTGGGTAACCTGTCCAGTACCGAAACCACAGAAGGACTGCAGAGTGTAACTGATTGCAAAAGTCCTCAAATACTTGCCCGCTGTATCACTGATGTATATAATACGTATCCCAAAAATTTTACATTCACCAGTTTGTGCAGAAGCCGAGATATATGTGAAAAACTCAGGAGCCCGTCAGATCAGTTCTTATTGAGCTTCCTCGCCCGAGCACCGAGACGGCGCTCTCGCTCACGTCACCCGCCGGGCCCTCGACCAGCCGGTTCACCGTTCAGTTACCCGAGCCCCTCCGGCCGCCGCCTGGCAGGCGTCTTCTTGAGGTCGCGTTGAGCTCGCGTGAGACCGCCTATACATGGCCCAATGTCGACAGCACTAACAATACGTTCGTCTACGGTATTGACTCGACAACGCCGCCATTCACCATCACGCTCCCGACGGGGGCCTACGAACTCGCGGCCATCAACGACGAGCTTCAGAGACAACTCGCCGCCGCCGGGCACTGGGACGTGGCGAGCCAGACACATTTTATTAGCATCGAAGCGAATCTCGCAACGCAACGGGCCGCTGTGGTCATCACCAACCCGACCTATTACGTCGATATATCGGCCTCCGGGCTCCGCTCGATCCTCGGCTGGGGCGACAATCACGGTGTCTTAAACCAGCCTTACAACAAAACGCCCAACATCGTCCAGATCTCGAGGGTCAACGAGCTCCTCCTTCAGTGCCCGGGGCTCGTGGAGGGGGGTACGTCTCGACGTCCGCTGGCACGGCCTCGCGGGGCTACACACTCGCCAGCTTCTTCCCGAATGTCCCGCCGGGCTATAAGGTGTCATACGAGCCCCGCAGCTTTATCTGGCTTCCGGTCTCGGGCCCGCAGATCAACAAAGTCGACGTGCGTCTCAATGATCAGGATGGGGCCCTCATAGACCTCCGCGGTGAGCTCCTCACCATAACTCTGGTCGTCCGAGACCGAGCCGCCTAGGCGAGCCGCTATTTGAAGCCCTTCTCTTTTTTAGTCATATCACGACTGTTGCAAGCAACATGTATATACCAAGGCACTCAACCCTTCGAGTAGTCGGCGCCGGCCTCGGCCACCACCGCCGACTCATAGCCATCTCGCCCGCCGCTCACGGATCCGGGATCGGGGACGTCGTCCGCGGGATAGTGGGCCACATCCCCAGCATGATTCGAGGCATCGCCGGCAAGGCGGGCCAGGCGGTCGCAGCCGCTGCCAAGGGCGTCCGAGACCGAGCTGTGCAAGAAGCCCCCGCCTCCTGGAGCAAGGCAAGCAAGCCGCTCTGACTGCCCTGCAGAGCAAGGCCCGTGACCTCATCGCTAAAGCGCTACAGCGGGTGTCTGAGCGGGCGACCAAGGGGCTGCCGGCCGACCCATGGCAGGCAGCCCAGGCGGCCCTGCGCGCCCGGGCTTGAGAGCTGCTGTCCGACCGGCCAAACCTCGCGAATCTGGTGAGGGGAGAGGGCTATAGGGTAGCACAATACTCGGATGACGCCCGAATTAGAGCCGCCGGGGTGGGGGGGATATTGTGTGTGTGCCTAACGCAGAATGTTTACAGACGTGACTCCAGAAATATTAGACTTGGGCGATAAGCCCCTGAAATCGACCTCGATCGAACATGTGGAGTTCTACGAATATAGCGCCACCCAGCCGGATGCCCACCAAAACGTGGAGCTCTTCATCCGAAATACCGATCAATGGACACTCTCGTGCGAGAGCTGGTTAGAGATCGGGAGGCAGCTCACGAAGGCCGACAGCACTCCCTACGCCGCTTCCGACGAGGTAGCCCTCGAGAACACCTTGATTGGTCTCTTTGACATCCGCATGGTTGCCAACGGCAACGAGGTTGAAGCGCTCAACCAGGACCCCGATGTCGCGGCCCAGATTCAGGGCCTGGTCCGCTACAGCGATGACTTCGCAAAGACTGCCGGATCAGGCAGGTTCTGGTATAAGGACACCAGCGACAAGGCCGACAGCCAGCGGTATCAACTGGTGACCGAGGGCGGAAAAATTACCGGCGTAACGGCCACCAACCCGACTATAACCTGGGGTTCGCTCTGCGCAAAGGCATCACCAGCAACGGCGGGTTCTTCTCGGTAAAAATCCCCCTCAGCACCATCTTAGGCTTCTGCAGGGACGTGAGGAAGGTCATGTATGGGGTCAAGTGGCAGCTGTTCTTGCAGCGGCGGGCAACAGATGACGAGATGATCCATCCCAAGGACGGTGTTGACGTTGGCAAAGTCACTGAGCAAGCTATCCTGGTGGATGCCGACCGTCAGTTTGAGCGTCGAGGCCGCAGCGGCGGCCCAGGAGTGGATGCTCGCTCGCAGCAGTCTCACCGCCTATTGGCAGGCTGGGCAGATCGATAGCCTCGCCCAGCAGACGACCAGCAGTCTAAACTGGAAGATAACCGCCGTTTCGGGCTCCGAGCGGCCCAGACACGTCTTCATCGCCTTCCAAAAGAGCACTCGACGTGGGGATCAGAGACAATGCGGCCTCATCTTCGATAATTTGGACTTCAAGGACATCAGCCTCACGCACAGGACGACTCGCTATCCCCAGTCCAGTCTGGACCTCAATTTTACCGAGGGACGCTTCTCGAGGGTCTATGGCTGGCTGCTTGACTTCCTCGGCAGAGATCAAGATGTCGATTCGGGGTCTCAGATCTCTGCGGTCGATTTCTCGCTTCTCTAACCCATAATCCACTTTGACCTAGAGCACCAGGCCTAGGGCTTGAACTATTCGGTCAAGGAATCGACCGTGCGGGCGACCCTTGGGGCAACCTTCCCCTACTGCTACTCAGCCCACCCCTTCATCATGTCCGACCGCTTGATGCAGGTTCAGAGCAATAGCATGAAAATGAACTTCCTCTACCCCAGTGGTAGCAATTAGACTCCTCGTCCCCTTGCCACATACCCCGCAGACCAACATGACCTACATCACGCATAGAACCCGCCTCTCAGACAAACAGGTCGCCTCACTCAGGGCCGCCGTCAACGCCGGCCGGGCCGTAAACATACCGCTGTCGGCCGAGCAGGTCCGATCGAGCTCGGGCGTGCCGCTTATGCTGACCCAGACACAGGCCAGCCACCTGGCCAAGGCCCGAGCCTCGGGCAAAGGCTCAGAGCTGTCTCTCAGCAAGAGCCAGATTGAGGCGATGCGCAAGCACGGCGGTATCTTTCCCTTGCTCGCGGCTCTGCCTGCACTCAAAGCTCCGGCTGCCATCGCTGCGGGCAAGGCCGCGGCCCTAGGGGCAGCTGCTGCAGCCGGCGGCGCGGCTATCAAGGGGATCGCCGACAAGCTCGCTGCCGAGGTCTAGCCGCGAAGCCAAAAAACCTACACGCCGCTAAACAACATCGACATCGAGGCCGAGGCCCGCCGAGTCAAGATCCCCGGCTGGCAGGTTCACGTGCGTGATTCCCTCCCCGCTGGGCCGATAGAGGGCGAGCGCGCCGTGCTCATTCTCGACTCGTCGGTCGGCCCCGGGACCCACTGGACGGCCTGGGCCGTCGCCCCATAAAAGATACTCTACTTATTTCCTACGGTCTCCCCCCGCCCCGGGAGCTCTTAGCATACTGGCGCAACAGGTGGGGGCCGGACAAAAAGCCCCTGCTGTACAACTCTATTCCCATTCAACGCCGCCAGGACCCCCCGGTCTGCGGTCACCTCTGCATCGAATTCCTCAAGCGGGCCGGCTCCTCTGAGCCCTTCGGAGACCTGATGCGCTCCCTGCGCCGTGAGCGCGACGCCTAGTTGAAGGCACCCCCATTTTCAGGATAGTAGCATTATGAGCGTAAACGTATTCGGAGGAGGCCCCTCGACAGGAGGGGTCGATTTGTCGGATTACGCAAAAAAGACCGAAGTAGCCGCCGCAGTGGCTCCTAAGCTCAACCGAGCCGGGGGTGTGCTCGAGGGGAATCTAAACGCGAACGGATATAGGCTCAATGGGCTACCCTCTGGCATCCCCCAAGATTCGACAGAGGCCGCGCCCGTGGGCTATGTGATCGGGGTTGCTGCTACCAAGGTCAACCAGATCGGGGGCGATACTGTCGAGGGGCCTATATTCCTCGACGGCAACCTCACCCTGAATGCCGATAACTCACGGCGGGTGACTGGGATCACCCCGTCGGCCATTGTCAGCGGTTACGATGCCGTGTGCCGCGACTATGCGGATGACCGCTACATCCAAAAGGGCGGGACGATCACCAGTAACCTGCGCTGCGGTGCCGACCTTGCTTCTCCATCGGCTCCGGAAAGACCGTCACGGGGTCGCCGACCCTCGCGCGTCTCAAGACGTGGTTCCTCGCAGGTGGGCAGACCAGACCTACGTCCTGCGTGGTGGGGGGTTTTCAGCAGCTGTTTACAACGCTTGCGTTCAACGTCACGGCCAAGCAACCGCCTGTCAAGCGGTCGCACCATACCATAACTGGGATAGTGGCCCCAGAGGCCGACAGCGATGTCACGCCGAAGAGTTACGTGGACGCGGCCATTGCCGCGGCTGTCGCGCGACAACAATCATTCACCGACACGGCGGTGAAGGGGCCAGGCCAGCCGGCCGCGCCTGCAATATACCACTCCGCCGAGAGGGTCCCCCTCGATGCTAGAAAGGCGCTGGAGCTTACCAAACACGGAGACAAAAAGGTGAGCACGGCAATGATTCCCATGACAAAGGGCGCGGTCTATCGCGTAGGCCTATACGGACGAGTATACGCGACAACGGCGACTAAAAGGAGGCTGCCTCCGGCGTCGTCCATGTGTTCGGGCTCGGCACGGTCGCCTCCCAGCTGCTATCCGTTGATATCCCGGCCGACAAGCGTTCGTTTCACGGCGTGGACGTTGTCACGGCCGACGACGTGCAGACACTTCAGATAACGAGGGAGCGACTCTCGGGGTCTCACCTCAGCATAGCGTTCACGTCGAAAGGCTCATTTGAAGGTGGCAGGCTCACGCTATACCCGCATGCGCTAAAATGGAAAACACGCATCTCTATCCCAAAGTGCCCGATTCGGTCCCCGACCCGGCATCGCCAGAGGCGTCGGCGTCGCTGCTCAAGGAGCAGGAGGACGCCGAGTGCGTGATCACCTTGAGGCCGAGGCCCAGCGCTATGGCGATACCCGCCGCCGCTATAAGCGGGCGGCCAACGCCTTTACCTATCTTGGAACAGCGGCCGCCTGTGGTGCCGCAGGTGTGACAACCCTGGCCTCCGGCCTCGCTGCATACATGGTGCATTCACCCCCCCCCCCCCCTGTGCTTTCATCATCATTATCATCATCATCATCATCATCATCATCATCATCATCATCATCATCAATGATTCTTTAACAACACACAGACCTATAGCATGTCTTGTGCGAAGAGATGCAGCCTTTGTGTCGTTGAGAAACCGGATCAACTGACGAAGTTGAACATCAATATTTACAATGTGGCCATGGCCATGAAATCTGAGCTGGTTCAGACTGCTAACAAAATTAACATGAGAGGCATCTGTTAGGGATACATAGGTCTACTATGTATACGGGTGGCCGCCTATCACTGCACTACAGCGATCGCCTGGTTACCCCACCACTGTGGTGGGGGTGGTCAGGCGATCGCTGTGGTCCAGTGAGGGGCGGCCACCCATGCTTGTTCCTGCAGACCTGTATCACTCTCACCATTGAGCTCAGTGAGCCGAGACTCAGGGTCAGTCACTGCAGGCCACCGCGGCCCACCAACCATCGTGGAACAGGCGATACATCAGTCGTTAACATGAGTTTTAAAATTTGACTGTCAGGTTCGTTTCTAAGTAGGTCTATAGATAGGTCTAGCATAGCGTGAGGTAGGCCTAAAACCGGAATTTGCTGAAAAGCCCATTTTGCGTTTGTTTGTTTCTCTTTAGTCTGCAAAGTAGACGTTTTAACTCCAGCGAGACAAAATCAGAGTCTTAAAGTCAAGTTTTTCCCAAAACAAAAGGCAAGTTTCTCCCAAGAGTTCTACGAATATAAAAAAAGTGTCAATTTAGCTCCGGCTGGTGAGCTGAGTACCTGCACTGAAGTTTGGTCATTTCTCTCTCTCTCTCTCTCTCTCTCTCTCTCTCTCTCTCTCTCTCTCTCTCTCTCTCTCTCTCTCTCTCTCTTCTCTCTCTCTCTCTCTCTCCTCTCTCTCTCTCTCTCTCTCTCTCTCTCTCTCTCTCTCTCTCTCTCTCTCTCTCTCTCTCCTCTCTCTCTCTCTCTCTCTCTCTCTCTCTCTCTCTCTCTCTCATCTCTCTCTCTCTCTCTCTCTCTCTCTCTCTCTCTCTCTCTCTCTCTCTCGTCAGTAGCCTACACTCTTTCAGGCAGATGATGGGGGATTGGTAATGAAAGGGAGCACTGGGTGTACTGCTTCAAATGTCTGCCTGTCTGCCACCATGAAAGACAAACAATGAAAATGGCCTAACGCTGTCTGCACCAAAATTATTGTGTCCTTTTTACTCTACCACTGAATAAATACAAAGTAAACTCCAGACAAGTTTTCACATTATAGAAAGCGTATAGCACACGATGCGCAGGGCTTGCTAGTCCGGCATAATTTGGGGCTCATCTGACATTAATTGGTTTTGTTTTGTTTTTGCTTTTGCTTGGTTTATGACTACTGGGTCACACAAAGTCAGAAAATGCCGGGTGACATCTTGTCATCCTTGAACATTTTCAAAATGTTGATCGTTATTCATTTAGCCGCCCCCACCATATTTGGTTTATTTCAGCACACATTGATCATATATTTCATAATAATCATTCAAATTAATGGATGACCTCTAATTCCAAATATATAGCACAAAACAAAACAAAAAAGGTGTTCCATACAGTACTGTGACCTTGAAGTGACCTTGACCTTCACATGACCTCCACCTGTTAATTGTTCTATAAGTTTGACACTATTTTGCTTTTTCCTGTTTTTGTACAGTGTATGTGGTATAGATGTAAAACAATTAGTAAATGTATTATCATGAAAATTCTCTGACTTTGACCTTGCCCTTGATAGGCCTTCAGTTTTCAAAAGTTGGTTTCCAGGCACTTATGAATTTTCGTAATATGGCAAATCATGTTTGTTTTATTTGCAGGTGAAGAGGTAGTGGCTGACAAATAAGTTCCGTTTTTCTTATAGGTAAGCAGTTGCGGCAGCCCATGAAGCAATCGGTATAGGTTCACAATACTGTCGAACTACTTTTTAATGAGCTAATTATAGCAGATGTAATGATCTTGACTGTTGAGTGCTTCTAAATCAAGGTCAAGGAGGATCATCACTCTCAAGCTTCCATATACAAATGTTGTATGACAAGATTGAAAATTAGGTATTCCATTATAAGTATTTTTGTATACATGTGAACACAAATTAGGGGTCCCCTACATTGTGGAACCAAATGCCCCCTCCCCACCCCATAACTTGGTACTTAGATATATGCAAGAGGCCCAAATATCGAAAGCCCAAAGCTCCCACCATTATAACAAACTAAAAGGTACTTATTTGAAGTTTTTAATAGGCCAAATATTCTAGAACTAAACGGTCGCTTCCCTATTTATACCCACATCAAGGCACTAAATACAAATAAAAGGCCCAAATATTCATGAAAGAAATACTGGTCCAATTATAACTTTTATACTCAGAGCCCTACCATACGTAAATCAAAGTTAAATTTCTCATTTTCTATGAGAAAGTAAATAATTATAATATTAAGAAATTGTGTTGATTGAAATTTATGTTACAGAATGGTTTGACTGCTGAGTTGTATCAAACATTTCTTGGACAGTATGTCAATTTTCACTTTAATAGTATGGAGTCACCTGGTCTCAATCCTGTATCGATTATAATGCCATTCACATGATCCACGGCTATGTTTTTATATTTTTCGCTGAACCTGTTCTGACACTGAGCTGCCGAACTACTTTGACTAGCACTTTTTACATTGAGTCGACTGTAACATGACCAGTTTTGCACTATTAACATCATCAATGTCACAACTGCAGTTAAGAAGATGTATCATGAAGTGTGACAAAAATCAAATGTAAAATGGGGCCCAAATATTCGGGAGGGGCCCACTTTTTCAGTCTGTCATGCTAACGTAAGCAGCATTAAAAGTGAAGATAAACTTTACGAACTTCACTTCTTGGTTAAGACTGAGAAAACTTATGTTATTACTCTCTCTGAAACTTGGCTGCTCGACACTGGCTTTCTTAACGGTCTGTTGACTATATAGATGATTTCCAACCTCCCTTACGCAAGGATCGAGAATCAGGCAACGGCGGAGGTGTTGCACTTTGTGTCAAAAACCATCTACCTTTCACTAGACGCACTGATCTCGAATCGCCCAACAGTGAATGCATCTGACTTGAAATCACATACAAATGGTATGGTACTCATATAGGCGTACCGTATATCATCACCCTTCTGGCCAGTCTGCAGTTGAAAGAGACCCAGGCCCTCCCGACCCCGCCTTCCAAAATGAATACCAAGAATGAAAAACAGCCTATATTGTAACCCCTGAGGTGTGTCAAGAAATACATATTTGTACAGTCTCTGAATGTCACCGTCAAAAATTGTTTCTTTTCCACATGATGTGTCTTCGCCATCCTTCCTTAATTTTGCCAGGTAGCCACTGAAGACTTTATTTGCAGACTGAAACTCGCTGTCCGCCATCAAGTTTATTTGACGGTCAAATGAAGGGAAGGTCAGGTGTCGGTTTAAGCCAGATCTGATCGACACATATGAACATTTTCCATATTTTTCTTTCTTTTTGTTGCGGATCCCAAAGTAAAACCTTCTGAGGAGGCCTGCTAGTTCATCAGCTGGAAGATGCTCAAATTCTCTACTTCCATGGTTTTGAATCAACCAATCTGAAACAAAGCGATAATTATCTTTGAAAAATTCACTTCTTTGACGAAAATAATGGTTTAGTATCAGTTGGTGTTCTCTAATAGGAAACCAATCCTCCAGATAAAAATTAAACAAGCTTTCCTTTTTTTTCCCCAAATTAATGATAATTTAATCGTCTGTGGAGTGCGACGATTGAAAATTTATTAATCTATTCCATGCCAAAATCATGTAGGTCTGTATATGTGTGTAGGCCTACTTACAGCGAAAATTTAATGCTATTTTATGGTTGGGCTTTTTAAAACTCATTACAATAGGCCTAAATTAGCAAGGCTTTTATATTAGGGAATCTGGTTGACGGTTTGGGAAAAAAAGTCGAAAATGTGAATTGTGGATGGATGACTGACGAATGGACTAGCCCTAAAAGCTCAGCTTACCGACATGTCACCTGACCTGAAAACAGAGGTCTACAGCAACACCGCCTGCTTAACAAGTTTGTTTCACCCTTCTAAATTTCCATCACGTTTCAGAAAAATCTGAACGACAATTTTTGCCGAAGTCGAAAATTGTGAAATCACACGATTAAAAAAAAATCCACAGCGTCTGGCCGGTGAATAAATTTGTCTAGGGGCCCCAGAAGTGTCCGTATGCAATTGCAAAATCGCGAAGATTTTGTAAGAGTTTACCGAATAGTTCATAAAAAAATCCAGTAAAAAAATCAAAATCACCGGATCCTGTCCACTTCAACAAACATGGTGAGGACCTACTTAGGATAGATCCCCAAGTTTGACAAAGATCTGGTCAGAGTCGAAAATGTGAAATGTGAACGTTGCGACGACGGACACAAAACAGAAACTATTGGAAATAACCACTGGCAAAACTCAATGAACAATTCCAAAAGAATTCTAATTTGTTTCAATGATATACGTGTTTAAAACAGACTTACATGTGACCAAATGTCAAAAGTAGGAAATGTGGCTGTCCGTCACTTCTGGCTCCATTCCAGGCTGTGCTCCTTTCAACAGTTAAGGTGGTTTCAGATGTGCTGCAAACCCAACAATATGGACCCGAGGGCCCTACTATTAATACATGGTCATAATGCAACAGCCAAAATACAATTCAAAATACAATTTATTAGGTTAAAGAGTTTCACTCTTTTCTATCAAACTTAACGAGAAAATGCACTTACTTTAGGAGAACTGCAGCAGAAGTTTTAATATTCTGGGGAACATTCACACGAGGCAACCGGCAAAGTATGGAAACTCACACACCCATCTGTCAAACACAAGCACATTAATTATTTATAGAATGTCAAAAAATAACTCCCCAAATCAGGATAAGGTATATTACCATATTGAAGGGCCACGGGTTACAGAAGATTGAATTAAAAAAATGCAATTTACTGACATGTCCCATGTCCATCAACACCGAAAACATCCAAAGTCCAAACTATAGGCTTCAGATTACAATTCTGAGTAATAAAAGACTAAGCCTGCGATAGCAAACTGCAAACATTTCAATGATTGGAACGCCCTTGATAAAGAGTCACCTGGTGGCCGTATGCAGAAGTCTGGGCACAATTTTACTTTCAGTCAGTTGGGACAGCCACAACTTTCGTCTAATGTACAGATACCTGACGTTTACAATGCTAATGCCCGTCACAGCCTGTAATAAAAAATATAAAGGAAACTGGACATTATTTGTTTGTCATCAGCAAATCATAAAATGAACAGACATACTGTTGTAAAGCCTGACAAAGATCCAGTAAATTAAGGTTCAAATCAATACTTTACAAAAATAAGAGAGCCTTTACAATTTAAAGCACATTGTCCAAACCAAGAAGAAAGTTTTACACACACTATTACAAATTATCTGAAATTAAATTCATGCATTTCCCCAACAAACAGAATCAATAAGAAATTGCGATTTCAGCTGCGTATCAAAATATTCTAATCACAGCGAAATAAACTTACAGCCGTAGAAGTCTATCATTGTACTCTTTTTCGCAATGCATGTCATGACTTTTGACCTCGACCACGTGACCAGCCACAAAGGTCAATCTAAAATTCTTAATTTATACATACAAACATCCAGTGATCATCGTGGTCTTGCCTGTATTTTGCACCTTACCTCACTTTAAAAACAAAATGGACAAATCTGCACAAGAACCAAATTTGCAAATCAGAAAAAAAAAAATACAAAAAGACACAGGGATGTCATTTACTTACACAAGAAAAATGTACGTGAATATGGACACGCGACTAAGTATTCTTAACCGTAATAGATTCAGACACTTCAAATTTGTATCATGCCTGCGCACAATAACCTGGCGAACTGCCAAATTCAAACCCAATTGTTTCTCTAGACGGTCATCGAAAACCACGAAGTCTATACAAATAGCTTCTCTCCAGGAATTAAAATCTCATTAACAGTTTTAACCTGGCTATTTTGCAACTATCACCAAAAGAATCTGCAGAATTCCATTACGCTGCCCAACTCTATAAAATGTAAAATGTTTACACATCGCTAAGAAACTATTTTTTCAATGTCTTTAGTGCGGGAAAAAGCAGTATTTCAGCACAAAGCTGTAAATCTCTTAAATCTGTTGTTTTAAAACAAAATTCCCTACCTCACTTTCATTTTTAACACACAACGCTATCACACCTGCATCACATATACATACTAGCATTTTTCCCTAGTCTTAACCTGCCAAATAGAGAGTCCCCACAGTTTTCTTTTACAGAATCACAAAAAGCGCCTCTATTGCAAAACTTTCATGAGAAATTCAGACTTCATTCTCTTTTACATATCTGAATCTTAGGTACAAAGCCTTCAGATATAACATTATATGCAGTGTATTAGTACAGAAAGAAGGTCGTATCTTTCACGTCATGCAGGAAATACTTGGGCCGTTTTCCTATCGAACAGCACCTACACGTACACCATAATACAGATCTAATGCATGGTACAGCCGCAAAGCTAATTTTCCACATGTTAGCACAATATATCTCGGGCAGACTTAACCCAACAGTGACACAAGAGAGAAAAGTGATATAAAATTAGGGGGGTACACTGCTCTCATATCATACACAGGGAACCTATTTGGCGATAAAAGTACAAGGTTTGTAGTTTATTCTCTGCAACATGTGCTGTGTATTTTAACACCTTTGTTTTCTCCAGGTAAAACAGCTAATTTCCATATAATACTCAACGGATTCACGCTGTCGTATTTGACCCGACACTTATTAGTGAAACCATTCAAACACCTTCGACAAAACAAGAGAACAGCGACAGTCCTGTGCTCAGCTGACCTTACAAGTACAGACTGAAGTGGTCCTGTGAGCTTCCGAATGATACTAATCTCAGCGTTAAGACCATCATCACTGTTGCTAACATATAGCTACCCCCTTACCAATCGTTCCAAATTTTGAAAACTTGTTAAAAACTAGAATAGGACAACACCACCATAAAGTGAAAAAATTTGGTGGAGATTATGTCCGCGTACATTCCGTAAGGGTTTAAAGGGTATAAAACTCACTTTTGGAGAAAAGGTCACGAAAAGTAAAAATGCATTGAAAAATTTTTAAATGAAAGGCAAGAAAATAGTCACAGCGCCATCTGTTGCACCAATTGAGATTTACAGGTCCGCAGAGGTGTTAGCATGAAGCGATTTGCTTGGCAGTTTCAGAGAAAATTTTTTTATAGGATTTTATTGAAAAAGAAAAAGATAATCCGTAAAAACTCAACATCATCGGAGCGTAAGCATTTTAACAAATGTGGTACAAACCTACCTAAAGTACATCTTCACTAAGTTTAAAGTGAATGTGGCTGACGGTTTCCGAGAAATTGTCGAAAATGTAAATTTCCATTGCAATCCCCATTGACTTACATGGTAATCAATAGGAATACATTCATTTCCCGATAGGTACCCGAAATTGACAAAAAATCATCAAAAAGTGGAGATTTCATTCCTAATAATTCATTCGACAAATTACCACCATTTCTCTCTACATAAACTTGACTAATGTCTGTTATTCTTATCAAGGGCACGAGAGAAAAACCCGGTCATAAAAGTGCATGAAACTGAATTCTAAATAAATATGCAACGCGATTGTGAATTCCACTATGTGTACAAAAGCGACAATCTGGTAAGTTTGAAGTGGTTCATCATTAAACACATTTTAATCACTTCAGATCATTTTATAATGTAATAATGTAACCTTATAATGATGCATGGGAACAATAATACATAAAACGACGTGGCTCACACACCGATTCCAGGTTCAAGTGAATCTGTTTGCAATTGTCCAACTCTGGTCAGGTTCAGGTGCGGTCAGATTAAGTGTAAGATAAGGCCTGAGATGACTGTTTTCTCCTGAATAAAGACTCGAGAAAGACCTGAGCGCCCAAAGGGCGCGAAGGCTTTCTTGAGTCTCTATACAGGAGAAAACAGTCAGCGAAGGTCTTATCCTACATAGTGCATGGTCCTGCACAGAATATATGCTTGGTACCACATAAGGAAATAAACATACAAATACTTGCATGTTAAAAAAAAATGCATACTAAAAAAAAAAATAAAAAAAAAAGGAATGAAATGAGATTCCTATCCCCCATGCTGATATCTGAGTAAACTCTTCCAGTCCGAAAGGTGATGTAACAACCCTATTGTTAGCTTCCTTGAAATTGAATGTGATCAGTTTTCAGCTGAAGACGAATGTGCTTTCTGAACAAACCAGTCTGTCAACTGTTTAAAGTTTTTGACTTCCATTGCACGTGTAGTAGCTGTTGCACATGACTGGCTGCACAAAATAAAAATGAACTGGTCAAAAATAAACTATTACAGGGGAACTGCCCACTTGCCCAAGTCGCATGTTCTGGCCCCTTGTGGTTCTGGGGATCTGGACGCAGAAAGCAGGGTCTCATGATTTTCACGTTGTGTGAACAGGTAACATTCCCGAGGACTCTATGGACAACATTTTATTGCGAGCCCTTGACTTGGCAGAGCAAAACCAGACAAGACGTACAAATATATCCACAGACCCCTCAGACAACATACCGTCACTGGCACTGGAAAACACAGCATTTCAGCTCGGTGCGAGTAAAAACGGCGTACGCGAGGTAATTTAAATTTAAATTTTAATACCGGAAAAGTAAGTTTGCAGCTTCTGGCCGCTGTCCATTTGTTGCATCTGCCAGTGGCTAATTGCATGTTCTGTCTGATCGTCCTCAGACACCTTTGGAAATAACAGTTTTTTGTGTTCGTCATGGTTTTTCTGATGGATGCTATCAGAATTCAAGTTGCATATTAATTTTTGTATCATTTTTGCTCTCAGTTCATTAGGATAATGAAAAAATTTACGGAAATATATTTTTTTGGCAATTGTATGTATTCGCTCAGCTTCTCAGTAGGGTAACCTTTGTTTCAACAGGTCAGCGGGTAAGTTCATTAGCATACCCAACTGAACAAAACGTTCGGGGGGGGGGGGGGTTATTGAAAATAAAAACCTCTACAAAACAAAAGAACCATACACTATTATTCATGAGTCTGGCTTCATATACACACAATAGAAATACACTTAGCACTCTCCTTACCCTTGATTATTGTATAACATCAAGGAGTCCCTCTACCCTCCTATGAACATTTTCTATGCTTTATTTGTCCACTTCATGCACTGACACATTCACGTTTGGCTGGTTATTGAGTTTGCTGATAACATTTGGGGGGGGGGGTAAAATAGGAAAAGCACAAGAAAAAAATCTTAATCGGGGAAAAAAAGAATTGCTCGAGCTGGTGGAGGAGGAGATTCATCATCTGAAGTAAAAAAAAAGGAAGAAAAAGAAACTAAGCCTGGGAGCTCGTGGCCAAACAATTCCAAGTGCAGGCATGGGGAGTAGGAGAGAAATGCACAGCAGTTAAAAACGGGGGGGGGGGGGACCTTAAAACACGTACTTAATCATGTGTGGCAACCAAAATTTCAAGTAGCACGGATACAGTATTGTTGGTGAATCTGAATCTGTCCAAAAAAATCCCATCACTATAATCCACAATATGGTTACTTCTGCCTCTTAAAACTGGACCTCGTGGTGTATATTAGGCGGGCTATCAAATCCAGCCTATCAATAAAATTAAATATAATTTGTCATATTTGTACAATTTTTCCCAAAATAATACCTCCAGTGTGAAGGTAAACTACCTCCTACCCAGGTTCAGATTTGTAGGTCAATTTGAGTATGGCTTCAACTTAGAAAAATGCAAATAACGCCCAAGTGTTATCTGTACTTCAGATAACTTGAGTTAGGATCACCCTGATGTAAGCTTTTACAAAAGAGTACAAATTTGATCTAAGACTTCGGATCACTTTTAGCTGGGATCTGACCTAAAACTGACTTGTGCAACCGACCATAGGATTATATCCATCGATATCATGTGATCAGGACTTTAGTATCACGACTTCAGTCAATACATTTTAAACCACGTGACTAAGACGCGGCCAATCCGCACTCTTTCACCGTGAGCGTAAATCTCACTAACACAGGCGAAAATCTTGGCAGCGTTGATACAATGTCGTACCCACCCGACTACTGCTTCAATAGCTCGATTATATACAACTGATTCACCACTAAACACCCATAACAGACGATTAAACAACTATAAAACAGCTAAATTGTTCCCCAGGAAACTTGCCCCTTCGCGTTACTGGTTCTTCACTGTCCACGCAGAAATACAACTGCGAATACAGTCGTCAATACATTTTATAATTCAGGAACTCTACTTGCCCCTTCCTCTATGCTTCGTTTTAGTCGCTACACTCTACTTCCACAGAGACAATTACGCTTCTGCTGTGGTTTCAATACAACCGTCATAATCAACATTTCAGAGAACAACTCCCATGGATTCCTTTTCACAAAAATCAAACACTATCTACAATATATGAACTTTTCACAAAATATGAGTTTTTTTTCTCTCAGGAAAAATGCGAGTTTTAAATTCCAGACAATCGTTAAAATTGCCTGCCGACATACAAAACTACATTTTCTCATGTGCATAAAAAGGCTAAAACCTACACATAACATTTTGTATTTCCCGACCTATTGCCATGGCGTGGGGAAAAAAATTAAAAAAAGCACCATCTTGCAAATCACCTGATCAAGAATTAAGCAGTTTCCCAGATCCTATTAAAAAATTACCCTGACATTGTTTTAAAAAAAAGTTACAGAATCGTTAGAAAAAGAACTAATGCTCACCCACCAGGGTGAATGACACATAGCAATACTTAATGGCGCCAAGTCCGGGGTTTGCAGTCCAGCATGTAACCAATACGACCAGAACTGTAACTGACGGCAGAGACTACCTATTAACTATACTTACATGATGAATGACAAAAATCCATGTACTTAACTATGGAATTACAGAGGTGCCAAGTTGCCCAACATATAAAACGGGAGTCCTATTACATTATAATGGAGGAAACCGGTGATTACATTATAATGGAGGGAACCAGTGAAAAAGCGGGAGACGGACAAATTTGGGTGATTTATATCATTAGAAAAACGAGAGATCTCCCGCCAAATCGGGAGACTTGGCACCTCTGAAATTAGTATGAAATGTCTACATCACCTGAAGTCTTCAAACGGAGAAGTCCCTCTTTGGGCAGCGTAGCGAACTGAAGCGTTCAGCGGCATAATTGAAGTGCGGGGTGCTCTGACCCATCTGTCACCTCTATATATACACCTGGAACCGGCCTTGAAAAGCGAAGTCTCACGTGCCTATAAAATAAAAAGACAAAAGGAAAACTCTCTGCCCTGACCACGGACCCATGAAGCTGGTTCCGGCCTGTCCCGTTATTACAATGTGGTGCCCCTTTCCAGCGAATAAATGTGCGCTACTTTGTTCATCACACATTTCTAATCCACACAACATTGGACAGAGGGAATAAACAGGAGTTTTGTTCTCATGTAACACTTTACTTTTTTAACCTTCAGCACTCCCAATTATTTTGACGCTGCCAGTGGTTTCGTCTGAGACAAAATTAAAACAAATCCGCTTGAAAGAACTGAACTGAAAATGTATATATTCAAGAAATATGTTTTTGATTGATAAAAATCTGTTAATGTGTGAAAAGGGTGTATCAAAATTGAGTTATGTGAAAGGGTTGAAATTTAAACATTTTTTAGGTACAAATAAAAATATACAAATACGTGGGGGTACATTTTGCTTTTCTCTTTCACAGCCATTCATACCTTTTAATTTAGATTTTAGTGATTCGGTCTACAGTCAACAACTTTCATTGAGACGATTACGGCTTGCAGCACTCAAGGCACGGTGAGCAAGGTTATTGACCTCTAACAACTTTCAATTGTAGAACTACAGATTTATACTAGTGGTGTCCTCAGAGCCTTTGCCAAATTCAACGAAACGGCAAGCTGAGTCTTTTATATAATGCAGGCATGACAGGGTACTGCATTATTATTTCTTCTATTACAAATGGAATCGAGAATCGAGAATCGAAATTCTAATTCATATAATAAATCTAGAAATATACGATCAGTAAATCATGTTGCTATCGTTACTCCAGATCCACCGATCCACCACCTGTTCATTTTTTTTCGTGGGGGGGGGAGGGCATCTTGAATTTAAAAGACACTGAACTTTTAAATGATTAATCATAACAATTGTCAGGAGGATACCTTGCCACTGGTCGTTGATTGGTTGAGCCGCTGTATCTGCTGAAGGTTTTACAGATCTTTACCTGTTTTTGGATCACTGGGGATTTGACAATCAAATCTGTCATCATTTTGAATTGCCAGTGACTGCACACATCTACTTTTAATGCTCATACAGATGGATTTTTAAAAAAAATCTAAATTGGATATTTATATCAAAATCTGCATGAATTACCAGTGGCTGGTCAATTAATCCTATTCATCAGGTGCCAGCACAAATCAAGACTCGACTACGGTGTTTACCTAACTGGTCAACAATAGACCCATGACATTTTCGGCAAACAATTGGGTCCTTCAATACCTGGTCCTGGGACAGGAGAAAAAGGTTCTCCAGAGACAATGACAAGCTTGGCTGTGCAGAAGTGTCTGTCTACTTGTTGCTATGCACTCTGATATTCACAGGGCATGTACTTAGTGATCATGATCCACACTGGAATCAATACACAATGGATCTATCTGTGAACTGTTCTAAACTAGGCAAAATTAATAACCCTCCGCTTAAATAATTTAATAGTGTACCCATACTTTTTTAGGTAATTTAAAGATACGCACATGTATCTGTAGCATAATCCTTTGATTACATCATGTGTAAAGATGAGCAGAGTTGGAGCCCATGCTTGACTGCACATGGGCTGAATGTGACACAAAGTCAAAAAGTGCACTTTGCAGAAAGGATCATGTGTGGTCTTTCCTGTCCCTGTAAGGACCCTCCTGACCATTGATTTTTCTCACCATACCTGTGTAATGTGGCCAGACACTGTGCCAATCATGGGTATAAAGGCATGGGTTTTTTTGTGTCAGTTATGGATTCGCCATCACTGGTCAAACTGTGAACATCACGATGCCAAGGCTATCCAAAATGGACAGGGCAAGAGCCATAGGTTGCATTGAAGCCGGTGAAAGTTGCAGAGCTGTCGCACGGGCAATGGGTGTGAACCACAAATCCATCAATGAGTTGTTGATAAAATACCGAAACACAAATGATGATGCAGATTTACCACGCCCAGGAAGGCCAAAGCTGACCACCCATCAACAAGACCGTTTCATCGTCAATGCAGCACTGAGGAGTAGGAGCCGCACAGGTCCTGATATTCAGAGCCAGCTGGAGAGAGCTAATCCTCACCAAAGACGCATGTCCACCCAGACTGTTCGTAACAGACTGCATGCTGCTGGTTTAAGGTCCCGGAGCATGGTGAAAAGCCGCTTCTTACCCCACGTCACAAGGTTGCTCGGTTGCAGTGGACAAGAGAACATGTCCGTACAACACATGCAGGATGGAGCAATGTTCTCTTCACTGATGAGTGTTGCTTTTCCCTCCACAGAAGTGATGGACATGTTCGTGCATGGAGATGGTGAGGGGAGAGACATGCTGCTTGTTGTGTTAGGCCCACAGTTGCATATGGATGGGGCAGCATCATGGTGTGGGCGGGCATCTCTGCTAATGGCAAGGTAGACCTCGTCATCATGGAAGGAACAATGACAAGCAGACGGTACATAACGGATGACCTGGAACCCCATGTTATTCCACATGTGGGTGCCATTGGAGACAACTTCATGCTGATGCACGACAATGCCAGGCCACATGTTTCAGCTGTGGTTTGTGATTACCTGGATAGTGAGAGTGTTGAGGTGATGGAATGGCCAGCATGGTCATCCGACCTCAACCCGATTGAGCACCTGTGGAGCCATATGAAAAGAAATGTGTACCAGAAGATGGGTCCTAACTCACACTTCGCAGATCTACGGCGTTATCTTCTGGAGGAGTGGGACAGTATACCTCAGGCACTTGTGAGAAAGCTCGTCTACAGCATGCGAAAACGCTGCCAACAGTGCATTGACAACCATGGTGGCTACACATCCTATTGAATGGACATTTAAAGGTGCTTTATGTGACACAGTGATGAGTCAATTTCTGCTCTATTGAACTCAGAAAATGCCTTAACTTTAAGTACAGTCTGTGATAACTTTTGATGCAACCAAGCACCATCTGTGATAACTTCTGATGGGACTCTGCACTCAGTTCATATGCATGTTTGAGCGCTCTACAGGTACTCTTGCGAACTTGTGATTCAGACTTTGTCTGCTTATTGACACTGTGCAATGAAGCTTAACTTCATTTGATCAGAATTTCCTCTACAGGTCTACTCTAAAGTGTATACAGAATAAATGAAACATTGAATATATTCAAAATATGTGTGTGTTTTTTTTATATAAGAATTGCTTTTAGTGGAGGGTTATTAATTTTGCCTAGTTTATATACCTGCCAGGGTCACACACCCAGCTGACCCAAGCCATTCTATTATTAAATGTTCAGGCTACAGACTTGTTTGCAAACACACCACTGTACGATTTTTGATATGATACAGCCCATGTGCATTTTTGACATGATGGGCACAGTTCATGTACCTGTAAGTATACTTCTTGGAGGTGACATCCATCCCCAACCCGGACCAATCAGAAACCCATGTGGTGTTTGCACTAGACCAGTTGCCAGTAATCACGGAGCTTTGGAATGTGATGATTGTCGAATATGGATACATGTTAAGTGCTCCAACATTTCAACTGAGCTCTTTCAATACCTGCACAAAAATGGGCAAAACTTTGACTGGAGGTGTCCAAAGTGCATAACTTATGACTTGCCATTTGAAAATACCACGCACATCTCTTTAGGTTCGACATATACGTTTTTCCTTGATGAACTACCTTTTCATAATACATCTTATGTTTCCCAAGGAAATCTCAGTGGAATTTCTTCCATCTATGATGTCTCTATTAATGACAGCAGTCTTGACCTCAGAAATGTTTCAAATGTCTCTATTAATGACAGTAGTGGCGACCTCAGAAATGCGTCAAATGTAAGTGATCAACATAGTCAATCTAATTTATCACATTTTCATGAATTAAGCGAAAATAGACTCTCTTGCACTATGAACTTTGCATTAGGTTTGATCAATATGTAGAGCATTAGAAATAAATTCTCTGAATTACTTACATACTTACTCAATCAACAGAGCAATTGGGAAAAAGGGCATGGCCCTATGCAAATCCCTCTTGCAGAAAGTGAGACAAAATATACAGGACAGACAGAACAAACCAGAACAAACAGAAGGAAGGACAAACATGGACAAGACAGAAAGTGGGGCGTCAGCTAAAAAAAAAAAGAAAAAGATATTCATAAATTTACTAACTAGGGAATCAATGATAGGAAGAAGAACAACAACAAACCCAAGCAGAGCAATCATACCCACGGGAATCCCATAAAAGATACAGCGTAAATTTAACCAATGCCTACAGTTCTAAAACGCTCAGTGGCAGATATATATTCGTGGACAGCTAAAAAAATGTCTGTATTTTCTTCAAAAGAGCAATCGGGTGAGCCATGAAGCAGAATCTGAAGGGTAAATGGAGCAATATGGACAATTTTAGAGTGTAAACTTCGCCGAAATTGGTCAAATTTTGGACAAGTGAAAAAATAATGAAAGGTATCTTCAATAGATGAACCGCAAACGCAGTCAGGTGAATCTTTTACCCCAATTTTGAACAGATAGGAGTTAAGAGGGCTGGCTCCTAAACGAAGACGAGTGTGTTGAATAGCGTTAAATCTGTTGCCGACAGTAAACAATTCTGGATATTTAGAGGATCGGGACACCGCTTTATAAATCTTGGATTTAAATACAGATACAGAGTTTGAGTTACGTGTTGCAAGTGGTAGCTGATTCCAGAGTCTAACAGTAGAAGGAAAGAATGACTTATGGAATAAATCTGTTCGAGCTTGGAAATGGGAAAGGTCGAATGGGCGACGGGTATTGAAAGATGGCACACTGGAAGGTATAAGAGAGCATAACATATAAATCTTGGATTTAAATACAGATACAGAGTTTGAGTTACGTGTTGCAAGTGGTAGCTGATTCCAGAGTCTAACAGTAGAAGGAAAGAATGACTTATGGAATATATCTGTTCGAGCTTGGAAATGGGAAAGGTCGAATGGGCGACGGGTATTGAAAGATGGCACACTGGAAGGTATAAGAGAGCATAACATATCTGGTACAAGCTTATTAACAATTTTGTACATAAAGACTAGTTTGGCTGACTCTCTACGCTGAACCAAAGTGTGCCAGCCAACTTCTTCATATAACCTTTCAATGCTTGTTCCGTGCATAGCACCCGTCACAATGCGAGCAGCCGAAAGTTGAACATCTTCAAGTCTTTCAATATCTGAATTAGTGCAGCCACTCCACACTGGACTAGCATACTCCAAAATCGGCCGAATGAAAGAAATATATATTGTCTCTAATGTTCTTTGATCCAAAATATATTTCAAACCTTTCATAATGTTAATCAATTTATTCGCTTTTATTATAATTTCATTTATGTGGCCATTCCATCGGAGATCTGAACGTAATTATACTGCAAGATGTTTGTGTTAGAAATTGTCATCCAGAACATGACCTTGAAAAATAATTGGCGGGTGAGAGGGAGAAACACTTTTCCGAGAAACCAGCATGGATTGAGTTTTTTGAGCAATAAAAGTTACAAGCCAATCTTTAGACCACCATTCAATGTCGGACAGATCGGCATTGAGTGTATCTGCTGCAGTAATAGGGTTTTCAACAGTAAGGTAAAGAGACGTATCGTCAGCGAACATTTTTATATTACATCGAATAATATCTACAATATCATTGATATATATAAGAAAAAGTAAAGGCCCGAGGATAGAGCCCTGAAGCACACCTGCTTGGATATGTCCCCAAGAAGAAGACTGACCATTGATAACCACCCGTTGATAACGATTCGAATGATAATTGCCAAACCAATGCAAGAGATTTCCAGAAACTCCGGCTTTACTGAGCTTGTACAATAACGCAGGGTGCCACACTTTGTCAAAAGCTTTACTAATATCTAAAAAAATAACTCTAACTTCCTTTTGTTGATCAACAGCAAGACATAGTTGATGGTAAAGAGCAAGCAGCTGCTTGACTGTAGAGTCGCCTGGTATAAAGCCTGACTGGTGGGCAGAAATTATCAAGTTTTCACGAAACAAATTAAAAACATGTTTAAACACAATTTTTTCAAAAACTTTGCCAGTACAACTAAGGAGAGATATTGGTCTATAATTGTTGCATAAGGATTCAGTGCCTTTTTTATACAGCGGTGACACATTAGCATTTTTCTATTTTGAAGGAAAATCCTTCTTGGAAAGTGAGAGATTGAAAAGGTGAGCAAGGGAAAAAGAAATTGCAGGAGCAGCTTCTCTAAGAAGCTTTGCACTGATGCCATCCGGACCAGATGCTTTAGACGTATCAAGGCTGTGAAGAGTTTCGCGCACTTCGGACTCAGTTATTGTTATAGAATTCAGGCAGGCATCAGGTGGGTCAGAAATTCCGGGTGGAGTGGCTGTGCTACAATCCATATTTGGGGTTACCTTGCTGAAAGAAAGGCATTTATATGCAGACAATAATTTGTACAGGTTTACCAGATGTATCGCTCACAACGATCGGTAGTATTCTTTCACTGTATGCATCTAGCAAACGAAAGTTAAACCCATTTGATGACCTGCAAATTGCAGCCAAACCCCCAAAAGGACGACCTGAAAAAGAACCATCGATATCATGCATTGAAGTTTTTGCAAATACTTCAAATTCACCGCTACTACATTGCTCATTCACGGTGTCACGATAACGGTGCCATCCAATGACATTTTTGCGAAATCTTCATTTCAACTCGGACTTGTGTCCAGTGTAAATGCAGCCAAGCATGGACGCCTGTGTTTTTAAAAATCACAGATAATGTGGACAACATGTAATGTCCCACATGTCAACAAAAAAATTGGAGATTTATCTGAAAACATGTAAAATACAGATTTTTTAAAAAAGGATGGAGAGTTACTTTTGTTGCCCAGTTTTAGTTCCCTTACATTTTATTGGTCATTATGAAATCAGAAGCTCGATACGGTGGACAAAGTTGATATACTTGCGCGTGACTTTTACTCTGAATGCTAGCTACGACCAACAACTGTTTAGCAACAGGTGTGCTACATCAAGGCCAGTGATACACAGGCATGTCAACGCCGGCATGCCCTATGCAGGGATAGACACCTCTACAAAAACGTATACTTGGAAGACCGTTGGAATACCGTCTTTTACATATGGAATGAATTGTACACATTTGACAAAGCAAAATATGTCTAAGTTAGAATCCGCCTATTCTCTATTAATCAAGGATGCCTTGAATTGGGCAAATTTCATATGCATAGCTGTCTTCATGCGGCCATGGATATCCCATCTGTTTCGGATACGGTGAAGGCAGACATCGTTTCTTCAGCTTACAAGGCGTGTAAAAGCAGTTCCTATGTTCGCTCTAGATTTTTCCAAGTATTATCTACTTATGTGGTCACACGAAGATCCATCCCGTGAAATTTATGTGATGAAATGTTAAATTATGGGATTCCGTATCGTTCCCTTTTTAAGAATTTTGGTATATCATACGAGGGGGTCCCGGTGGATCGATGGGCCATGCCGGTATCACCAATTCGTTGAGACTCCTTCTCAACCAACCCGGATTAATCGCAGAGATTCCAAAGAGCAAAAAGCTGATCTCACTCCTGACTCGATAATATAATAATAAGTACAAAAAAAATGGTTTTTCGTACATTTTATCAAATCAATGTTTAATTCACCCATTATTACCACTATTGTGACCAGGGAACGGTCATTGTTTACATATAATTTAATTTAAACATATTTATTTATACTGGATTACCCTACAGTACATATAACTACTAGTATAATGGGTTTTCCAGACACGGAGAGACACACATTATATGTACAGCACATACAAGACAGTTATAAACTATGCTACCAAACGAATTGTATACATCGGAAATGTTGCCGTCACCATATACAAATATCAATCGTCAAAGAGATCACATGCAAATGTCAATATACAAATATCAATAGTCAAAGAGACAATATACAAATATCAATGGTCAAAGAGACAATATACAAATATCAATAGTCAAAGAGACAATATACAAATATCAATGGCCAAAGAGACAATATACAAATATCAATAGTCAAAGAGACAATATACAAATATCAATAGTCAAAGAGACAATATACAAATATCAATGGTCAAAGAGACAATATACAAATATCAATAGTCAAAGAGACAATATACAAATATCAATGGTCAAAGAGACAATATACAAATATCAATAGTCAAAGAGACAATGTACAAATATCAATGGTCAAAGAGACAATATACAAATATCAATGGTCAAAGAGACAATATACAAATATCAATAGTCAAAGAGACAATATACAAATATCAATGGTCAAAGAGACAATATACAAATATCAATAATCAAAGAGACAATATACAAATATCAATAGTCAAAGAGACAATATACAAATATCAATGGTCAAAGAGACAATATACAAATATCAATGGTCAAAGAGACAATATACAAATATCAATAGTCAAAGAGACAATATACAAATATCAATGGTCAAAGAGACAATATACAAATATCAATAATCAAAGAGACAATATACAAATATCAATAGTCAAAGAGACAATATACAAATATCAATGGTCAAAGAGACAATATACGAATATCAATAGTCAAAGAGACAATGTACAAATATCAATGGTCAAAGAGACAATATACAAATATCAATGGTCAAAGAGACAATATACAAATATCAATGGTCAAAGAGACAATATACAAATATCAATAGTCAAAGAGACAATATACAAATATCAATAATCAAAGAGACAATATACAAATATCAATGGTCAAAGAGACAATATACAAATATCAATGGTCAAAGAGACAATATACAAATATCAATAGTCAAAGAGACAATATACAAATATCAATGGTCAAAGAGACAATATACAAATATCAATAATCAAAGAGACAATATACAAATATCAATAGTCAAAGAGACAATATACAAATATCAATGGTCAAAGAGACAATATACAAATATCAATGGTCAAAGAGACAATATACAAATATCAATAGTCAAAGAGACAATATACAAATATCAATGGTCAAAGAGACAATATACAAATATCAATAATCAAAGAGACAATATACAAATATCAATAGTCAAAGAGACAATATACAAATATCAATGGTCAAAGAGACAATATACGAATATCAATAGTCAAAGAGACAATATACGAATATCAATAGTCAAAGAGACAATATGCAAATATCAATAGTCAAAGAGACAATATACAAATATCAATGGTCAAAGATGCATTAAAGACTGATTGCATATATGCTGTACATTTTGAGGCAATAAAATGGATAATATTATGTACAAGTGTTTTAGTGGCCTTTCTGTTACAACGCAAGCGTTAAACAGATGCGTCTGACAGTGTTAGTGTCATGTACTGAAAATTACTCACACATTTCATAATTGCAGATACAGAAGAACCATATCAAAAACAAATAACTTTCTGTATTAGATTGCAACAATACATTTTGGCACTAACTATATTTGCGCGGGAATCTCTTGGTAAAAGAATTTATTCAGTTTAAGGAAACGTTGGCCGCAGATGTCATCAAGGCTTCGAACTTAATTCAACCGTCCTATAATGCCAGTGGTGTTATATTTATGCAATTATCTGTTCCAAGCACATAGAAAGAATTATTTTTTACAAAGTCGCTCTTTCGTGTTAGACTGATAATTAAGATGGCTTCTGGCCGCAGACATGTGGCTTTTCCAAGGGACAAAAGATTGAGCACGCAATTCGTCGGAGGGCGAAGAGACTATTGGCCAACTTGGGGCGGGCGGGGGGCAGCTTGGGGGCCAACAGTCTCTTCGCCCTCCGACCGCTTGCACGCTCAACCTTTTGCCCCTTGGAAAGGGGATGGGGTGGGGTGGGGGAGGCCAACAGTCTTTTCGCGCTCCGACGACTTGTGCGTTTAACCGTTTGCCCCTCGGAAAGGCCACCAAGGGGGCCAACAGTCTCTTCGCCCTCCCACCACTTGCGCGCTCAACTTTTTGCCCCTCGCTGAGGGCCATATGTCTACGGCTAGATGGCTTCCAACTTTTCATTGACAAAGTTTTTCCAGACATGTGAACAAAAGTGATCTTTTCCAATTTTTAATAAACCTGTGAAACATTTCGAGCAATGAATAAACGCTTGAGGCACTTTGTTTCCAAACAATCATTTAGAATAATGGTAAGCTCTCCTTGTTCCATGTAGAATAATGGTGAATCTTGTAATTCTTAGACTGCGGGAGACAAATATTCAAACCACCTCGTGAAACAATTTTGAATGTACTACAGTCCATGCATTGATGGAGAATAACTATCGTTTGTACATGGAAGCTCTCACCAATCTATCTGTGTAATGAATTTATAAACGTAAATCACAAAATATTTTTGTGAGAAACATCTGGATTATGTATATCATCAAAGACAAGCATGTCACGGGTGATTGCTTCATAACCATCTATATTGAGGCATTCATAGAAAAGAAATAAATCAAACACATAAATAATTATAGTTCACACCGGCTGAAATCATACACATCAAGTATGATTTTGAAGCTAGTACTCCGTCCCATACGTAACAGGATTTAAGCAGAAATGAACATAAAGGTGTGACAGTCACGCCAGATGTACTTCAAATGGCTTCCTCTCACCGGTCACTCATTCAGGAAGACTTTTTGCAATAACTGTTTTCATTTCAATCTTATAACGGAAATTTGAAGCATTCATTAAAAAATTATGGCCCCGTTATTGGTTCTCTGATGAAGAAAATAAGTCAGGATTTATTTATTTTATGTCCAAATAATCGGAAATAAGAGTCAAAGTTGAATGTTGCTGTTTTGGAACTGAAACTAAGCGTAAGGGTCCGAAAGTGTTGAAAGCTTTTGGAAAAGAAATCTACAAGTATTTTTTGTTTTGTTTTGTTTTCAGTATTACAAATACCACTGACAAAGGGTTCTTGCTGCTTTGAAGTTCCATTCTAGATCACACTTTATTATTTCTTTGTATGATTTGCCGAGGTAAGGGAAAAATGTCTTTTCATGATCGTCCTTGGTATTTGTACCGTCAAATGTTCGTTCTTAACAAGCACCACTGAACATTTAACAATGAACGCAAACTTCTTTTTCTTACCTGTATGTCATAGAAAAGCAAAGCAGGTGTAGCACGGCAATTAACATTTGATTGGTTGAGGAACAACGTACATCGTATTACACACATGGCAAACAACATGCATATATTTATATCACTTTGTATTCATATTTTATGGTCCAGAGCCTTTCAAAGCGGATACATTATCTGTTTGAAAACTGTAACTAAATTGAAAGATTCCGTCGTCAGCTTTCTGATGCTTGTGTTGTTATATGCCCCTTGCTTCTGTCAACATGTTTGGAGAAAACAATACTTGTTGTCTATGCTGTACTTTGCTTCTCTTCAAATTTTACAGGTAGTGTATGAGGTAAAAGACATAAAAGGAACCCTACAAGGATGTAAATGTATTTCATTGTTTTACGCTTACTTTCTGGCACATGAAATATGAAGTGGAAATATGAACACAATGGTGAAAATTCTTCAAAGGCCAAAGGTCTTCAGAATCGTAACATAACTAAAGAATCAGTGTGTATTCCCCGTCACGATAAGAGTTTTGAGACTATAAACGCACTGAAAATTAGTCTAGTAGTGTCAATCTGATAATTAAATATGGTGAAGTGTGAGGAAATGGTTCGTTTATAAAGATTTTAAATTAAATACTATTACTTTAAAAAATAAGCAAAAATAGTTTTGTCTTACAGTGTAAAATTTTGCTGTAATTTTTACAGTGCTTAACTGTAAGATGCACAGCATGTTATTGTAGCCCTATGTTGCAGAATGTTACTGTAAGTTTCACACTATATTACTGTAATGACTGCAAGTTACACTACTTTTCTGTAAATTTTACACTACTGAGTATGCTGTTACTTCTTTTGGTTACCTTAAGGTACTCTACTGTAAATGGCACTATATGCATTTAATCACGAAATAAGTTACAGTACTTTATTTTAGTCTGTACAGTAAATTACTGTAAGAACTGTAATGGACCGCACTATACTCTAGACGTGGTGCATTTTGGGAGTTGTGACGCACTAACATTTTTAATTCCCGCGTTTCTAACAAGCCGTTTGACGTTTCGTGGTTGAGGCACCGCTAGGCTACTGAACCCGCGATATTATTGGGTGAGTCACAAATTTTCTTTATCTTAAATCTTTGGGATGTTTTGTTTTCTTAACGTTTGTAAGTAAACACCAGGGTAAAATAGATCGTGGATTGAATGACAGATGGTACATAAAGACCACATGGAAGTGCGTTTGCCACTGCGGCACAAGTTCCCATGTCTGACTCAGGAAATTAAGGTAGCGGCCACTTTTCGACTACATCGGCAATATAGTGACTCATCATAAAATGATTTTTTTCCCATTTTCATGAAGTCCATTATCTAAACTTTGTGCTCACCAAAAATGACTTTAAAAAAATATTTATATGAGAAAAATTAAGAAAAACATCAAGTTTGGTCTATTAATTACACGTGCTTGGTCTGTTTGTTGAATTATGTTAATTGATCGCCAAGTTTAGATAGTACTCGGCCGCCGCCCATGGCCCTGACAACGCGGAAATGCGGTCGACTGTGACTAATGAGACAATGGGACATCGCTTGAATGAATTGACTTTGCCACATGGTATGAAGACGAAAAGATGTTACTTCTACCCCTCCTATATCGACCGAGAAATTTTCTGTTCTTTTTGTTTATCTTATGGCCTATGATTGAAATAAAATAACTCTTGACGACCCATTTTGACGATCGCCCTTTGTCAAAATGGCGGCTCGATCGAGGGACACGGAAGATTACAGCAAAGGCGGCCGAACGAAGGATTGCACGAAAATCATCATTCATCATGCAATAATAATACTACGAGTATTAAAATGATAAAAGCTTGCTGATGTTCTTATCAGTTTGTTACGTGATGAGTAAACACAATTGATGATCGGTGAATTTCAGTAAATGCAATACTGCACGCAAGTTCCTGTGATGACATATCCTTTGATCTCAGGCGGCACTTCGTTGTCTGCGTGGTTCGTGTGTTGACTACATTCCAGGAAAACATTGCAGTGGTGGTTTAAACCTTACAATGGACACTTGTCGCAAATTATGGTGAAACTAATGGATTCCCTTATTTTTATATATTCTTTCTTGCTGCTGCATGCGTTTATCTCTATAATATGTATACCAGCACTTAGATCGAATCAGGCAAAACTACAAGTATCTCTCGTACTGTCAGCTGAATGTGGGTAAATTTTTACACTAGCACTGGTGTCCAACGGTTTGCGAGAGAGAGAGAGAGAGAGAGAGAGAGAGAGAGAGAGAGAGAGAGAGAGAGAGAGAGAGAGAGAGAGAGAGAGAGAGAGAGAGAGAGAGAGAGAGAGAGAGAGAGAGAGAGAGAGAGAGAGAGAGAGAGAGAGAGAGAGAGAGAGAGAGAGAGAGAGAGAGAGAGTTCATACTCCCACCACTCTCTGTGACAGGATTGGGATGTATGCTGAAGGAGATTATATGTCTGCTCTTAGATTTACACTTAAATAGGCCAGAAGTCTATTTTTCATGGTAATAGATTTGCTCGGTCATCGGTATTTGCTAAATAATAGGGTCAAACTGAATTTTCACAGGACTCTAGAAGTAACAGCTTCATTAATTGAGTTTTGAATGTTCATTTTTTTCTATGCATGTAAAAAGCAGTAATGTTTGTGATAAATGATGCTCACTGCTTCATTTTGCTCATTGTTTATGCAAATTTACTATAAAATTGGATTTTAAACAAAGACTACCTGGATCAAAAGGTGATGAAAATACAGTAACATACAGTAGAAATTACTTTAACATACAGTAGAAATTAGAGTAAACTACATGAATTTACAGTAACATACTGTAGGAATTGCGTTCCTATTATTAGAGTTGTAGATTCAAATTGTTTCATGTTACGAATTTATTTGCGCATTATCAGGAATTGTAGCTCTGTATTACATCAAAATACAAAAAGAAATAAAACGTAGCAACAGACAAAATGGCAGCACACCCTGTTGGAAAGTTGAAGCTTTATGGTATCCATAAGCATTGCTATGCAATTTCTAGGTAATTGGCCTAGCGGTTTCAGAGTTTCATTTTCTCCTTAAAGTAAAATTTTCATAAGATTTCTGAAAAGCACCAAATGAGCATCACAACTAGCAAATCTGATTTTACCTGGAATCCTTGTCTCAGGGTTAGTCGGAATTTTAATTTAGCTGTTTTCTTTCACTGTTGCATATGTCAGTTCAGGTAATTTCACTAAGTCTTGCCCTAACAAGAAGAGCTTGTATTGTACTATTTATTTGTTATTAATTCACGTTCTTCCATTTATTGAATTCAAGTACAATGTCTGTACCATATAAGTTGAAAGCGCACACCTACCATCACAAAAGAGCGTATCCGGAAATTTTAGCGAAACGTAGTGGGTGGCTTTCAGCTGATGACTCGCAAATACAAGTTTCATTCAAGCAGCTGCCATCACAAAAGAGCGTATCGGAAATTTTAGCGAAACATTCTTGATGGCCTCTTGCTAAATACCCGCTGATAAATTAATTTCACTGCTAAAGCCTTGAATTTTCAAACTTTTTTCATCTAACCTGAACCTGATAAAAGCGATTAGGCCTAATTGAAGTATAGCTGTGCACGTAGACAGTGACCGGATTGGGTATGGAGCGTCGACAGATTGAATTGTTTTGGGGGATTCGAACTCCACGGAGGATGTGACTCTCTTGCTCCTGTTTGCACAAGATCCGCTGACGGACACGTCAGTTGACTTAAAAGTGGCAGGGCACTTAACAGTCTATGTGTGGCGGAAATCTGTTTTAAAAAAAGTTTTTGCTATCCTTTGCGGTCAACACAAAGTCCGTTTGATGCTGCAGATGAAGCCATGATATAGTGGATAAGTAAAGCTCTGGCTTAACAATGGGTCGTAGACACTGGGCCTCTGATACTGGGCTATAGTTTTGAAAATTGAGGTTTCAATATACCAAGAAAATGAATGTAAAACTGGTACTGGAAACAATCGACCTAATGAAACTGCAAAATTACTTAAGCCATATATCTGTGGTCCAACAGTACGGTTCCTAGGTCAATCATGATAATAATAATAATAATAATAATAATAATAATAATAATAATAATAATAATAATAATAATAATAATAAAATAATAATAATAATAATAATAATAATAATAATAATAATAATAATAATAATAATAATAATAATAATAATAATAATAATAATAATAATAATAATAATAATAATAATTTATTCGGAAAACTACCCCTTTACAGCGTGGGCATCAATGGAATGGGGTTTATTCCATGATGGGTCCAAGTATATTACAATAAGCCGTCTATATTACAAAGTAAGGATTTGTGTAAAGATTTGTGTGTGGTAGGGCTGCATCTACGTTCAGCATTGAGCCGTACGTGGAACAGCATCCATTTACCATTTGAAATTTACTTTTTACATGCGCATGCAACCATCAATAGGCTTCTCATAGCTCCATGTATATATACATATATATTGTCCATTACATTCTTTTGAAAAATTAACCTTCCCTTAACACTAATCACACATACATTTTGGATGCTACCTCTTCAAAATACCAAATCGCGAATTCTGCACCCAATGCCAATGGTTTGTAAATAATAAATAAATAAATAAATAAATAATTTTATCAGGAAAACTACCCCTTTACACCGGGGGCATCGATGGAACAGGGTTTATTCCATGATGCATCCAAGTATCTTACCCATTTAAAGTTTGCTTTCAACAGGTGTAACCAATCATCAATATCATAATTTTTGTCCCCCGCGCTAAAACTAGAGATAAACCACTCATTGGGAGAAAACTCTAGAAAGCGTAAGGACAAGTACATCGTGCACTTTTGGTTTACAATGTAGAAAATAAATGTTTATCATCGTCATATTTACAATGTATAAAATTAAAGTACACTTCAAAATGATATAAAAATAGCTCCTAGGCACCCAGACGTTATTGTCATTTGTATTTAAATTTCTCGTTTCTAGCAAATATTTTAATGAGATTTGTATGTAACACCATTCATGACGGCACGCCCTAGGTCAATAGCTTTCGGTGGCGCGGTTTCGACGCAATATGCAATGAAAATTGAATTTCTTTGTGTTTCATAGAAGCTCTGAGTAAAGTGCACCAGACAGGCTGAAGAAGTTTCGTAAAACTGTCGACTTTTTTTGGGGGGGGGCTTTTTAACTTGTTTCATTTGTTTTCACCGTGTTAAATTGTGCACCACGTGAGTATGAAATAAAGATATTTAAAGATATATTACATACTGATTGAGTCGTACAGCGACCAGTAATTGGTTAATGTTTTCTCTTACCACTCACGCACGAAACGACTTGACATCCCATAATGCAAAGACCAGTGCACACTCATACGCCTCATGATATCCCATGTAGCTAATGCGTAACAAATAAACCACGGCTACAGTTGTGAGCGTTAGATGCTCCAAATGACACTGATGCTTGTAGGTGGAAACTGTGCACTGGTACTTGTAAAAACTCATTTCAAAAATTTATATACATGCTTGGTCCACTAGCTTGCATTAAAACATGTGGCAATCAAGTATTTAGACCAACATCTCATTACTTCCATTAGGTATAAATCTAACTTGAAAATTATCTTTGTGATGTAGATGAGATGTTAATATTGGGCCTTATTCTCATTTCAGGTTTTTCTCGTGATGACAGAACAATGATGGGCCTTTTGATAGTTTGCAAAATATTCAAGAGGTCTAATCATCAGAGTTGTGAAAGCTCCTGCAATAATTTTGCTTCTCTGTTCTACTTCAGATGTCCGTGTCAAATGAGCTGTCCATGATTTCCACATTGGTAGAAACTGGTGCATAGGAGGTGTATGGTCTTCAGTGACATCAGACTTCAAAAAATCCAAGTTGTGTCACCTTCCTCCCGCTTATAAACAAAAGATGTGTGAAGATTCAAACAGCCTTATACAACATGTACATAACATTGAAGCACTAAAGTATATAAGATCCATGTCATCCTTGCAATACTATTGACTGTTTCAGCTTGTACTCCTTTTTCCTTTAAGCGACAGAAATGCCGTCACTCAGGAAAAAAAAAGGAAAACTTGTTTCTTTTCATCTTCTTATAATGCTGTACAATACTGCCTTAAAATCTATATCCTACAGTAACTTTATACTACACAAATCACAATTGTGATCACTAAAAAGCATAAAATTCCTATATTCAGTTGGTACTAAAATCTTGCAAGCAGAAGAATGTTTCAACTGACTTTGTGTTGAGCGTCAGAAAAGCCATCGCTCTAGAAAACAGCACATTCCTCCAATCCTGCCTCGTCTTCCAGCTGTGTTGTGCTGTGCCATATTACTGCTTGACAGAATTTATGTTTTGTTGCAGGTGTCTTCATGATTCCTGATATACAGCATCCTTCTGGTGACGTCATGAAGTAATATACATAAAATAGGCTGATAAAATTTCCATTTTTTTGTAGAAAGAGAGCATTTAACTAAAATTCTCCTCATACACAGGTATAAGTATGCACTTATTATCTGTGACTCATCTCTTTATGTTGCCAGAAACACCGTCAATTTACAGAGACTCCAATCATCATTGTGCCCACCTTACTTGCACAATATGCACAATGTGCACAGAGTAGCAGATATACTGGTCAGGATATCGACATTTTTAATAAAAGATTTCACAGCCTGGGTGACTTGTCTGTGTAAACTGTCAATCACAGATACTATAAATGTGTATTTCAGTGGACTGTATGCTACATACATACTGTAAACAAAATCTAGAAATGGGTGGGAGACAACATTTTTGGAACTGGTTGTTGAATTTCGTGGTTTTGGGAGAGGACAGATTTCCGAAAATCAAAATTCGTGACCCCTTGTTCCTGACATTGTCTGTAACTGCAACTCAGTGCTAGATACTTAATATCCGCAGGATATTATTTGCCTCAATGAAACTAATTTGGATGGATCTATACAGAATGATGATATTTGTTTACCTGGCTTTAACCCCATTACACGTGATGGGGAGAGACATGGGGGAGGCATATAGATTTATACGCGTGATTATTTTAGTGTGGAAATCAGAAACGACCAGTGTAATCCATCTTTTGAATCAACTCAGCGTTAACAAACTCAAACTTTTTGTTGTAAAGTTTGACAGACTACCTGGGCAAGATGTAGCAAAATTTAATAACTTGCTCGATTCTTTTCATGGTTGAGTAATTAAACATCACTATCAGTTTTGTAAGGCTATAGACGAGCAGAAAGAAATTAGAGTCGTCTTCTGAGTTATAACAAAAGGCATTCGATCGAGTTAACCATCCAGCTTTACCACATAAACTGGCCCATTCTGGTTTTACTGGGGAGTTCCTGGGATGGTTTCAAAGTTCTTTTACAAATGAAGAGCAAAGGGTGGCTATAAATAGGGAATCGTCTACCTGGGGCTACATTGAGGTTGGTTTGTCGCAAGGCTCAGTCCTAGGTTCTCTTCTTTTTATCATGTATATAAATGATATACTTGATGTCATTCACACTAATGTTCGTTTATTTGCTGATGACACTGTACTCTATGTCTCAGTTGAGGATTCTGTATCAGCTTCGAATGAAATCAACGAAGATTTGCAATCTGCTTCTAGATGGTGCCGTGACTGGCTTCTGACATCCAATCCAAGCAAAACAAAGTAAATGCTAATAACTAGAAAATGCCATAATGTGACCCATCCTGCTCTTTTATGAAGAAACAACTATTGCAAATGTCAAAGAACATAAACATCTCGGTCTCTTACTGCAAACAAACTTGTCTTGGTCTTCACATATCAATTCTATTTATACTAAAGCTATGAAAATGGTTGGAATATTACGTAATCTGTAGCATAAACTAATCAGACGTTCACTTGAGATTTTGTATTTTTCGGACATATGCCCAGTCTTGAAGTATGGAAACGTAACATTCACTAATTGTTCTCGAGCCAATGAAACAAAACTGGGAAATATGAAACTGACAGCTGCCCGTGCAGTAACAGGGACAAGGCGTTTTACTATCCATAGTCAAATTCATAAGGAGAAAGGAATGCATAACACTGGCTGTTCTAAGGGACAAACAGAAATGGGTATTAATGTACAAGACTATCAATTGGATTACTCCAATGTACATGTATAATTTGATTCCGGAAACAGTAGATAGTACAACAAGATACAATGTCATCATGCATTCTAAATTCACTCTATTTCGAACCTGCAGAGATCCGTTTAGTAACTCTTTTTCCCCGTCAACCATAAAGCTGCGGAACAATTTACCGATTGAAATCAAAAGAAGTGAGTTTGTAGAAGAATTTAAATTTGAACTGAATAAGGAGAGACCAAAAGGCAGTGATTTATATTATGTTGGAATAAGGAAAGAAAATATAGTGCTTGCGCAGTTACACATTAGATGTAGTTCTCTGAATGCTGAAATGTTTAAAATAAGTGTAGTTTCAACACCACAATGTTACTGTGGCACAGGAACCGAAGATATTTTCCACTATTTTTGGAATGTCCTCAGTAAACTGTACAATGAAATTCTTGACATAATACAGTAATACCTCATGCCTGTTTCACAGTTAAAACCTTGTTATACGGAACAGAAAACTGCAACATGTCTACTAAACTCGAAATTTACCATGCTCTTAAAAGGTACTTACAAGGAACAAAACGATTCCCATAGCATAACCATCAGTGGTATATTTATTTTTCCATGGTAGGGAACCACGAAACCGCAATGACTAGTGACTTTACTACCTGTGCTGTAAAATGTGATGTGAATCTTTTAGATGTTTTGTTCATGAATTTTCCTGAAAGACGTCCATGATATATATATATATATATATATATATATATATATATATATATATATATATATATACGAAAGGGTTCATACAGAACATTTTTTTCTCTCAAGAAATGAAATATAAACAATTTATGACAAGTTATCTGAGGTCGAAAATATGAGAAAGAGAAAGGGTATACAAGAAAGCCAAAAAAAGCTTGAAGGATTATCATATAAATGCAGCGTTTTACTGGCAAAGGTACCACCAACTCCGAGATAATTTTGTTACTGTCCTAAGAAAAACTAAATATGACTATTTTTCAAAATTTAGCGACATCTTAACGAATAAATCAACAGAAAACAAAGAAATAGTGGTCAACATTAAAACCTTGTGGTTGGCAGTCAGGTAAACCTATTCCACTTCTTATTGTTAACAACTCAGTCCTCTTTGACACTGCTGATAAAGCTCCTGCTGTAAATATTTTTTCTCATCCCAGTGGGTCACAGATTGACATGACTGAACGGTTCTCCTGCCCTGGAAGATAAAACCAACCAAAAACTCAGTCATTTCAGTATCTTCGAATATGAGTTTCCAAATATTATATCAAAGCTCAAAATTTCTAAAACAGGTGGTCCAAATAACCTCCCAAATAAAGCATTACGGTTATTTGCACCATGCATAGCTGGTGTCTTAACAAACTTATTTACTCTGTCATTGAAAAAGCTACCTTTCGGAAAGAGGCTTATGTTGTAAGTCTATATATTTAGTATGATGATTACTTACCGAGAAATTACAGACCCATATCACTTTTGTGCTCATTTGCCAAGGTGTTTGAAAGTGTGGAGAGAGGAGACTTTATAATTTCTTGACCTCGAACAACCTGTTAACTGCTTGCAACTCCAGATTTAAGAAACTTGACACTGCAGTCAATCAACTCATCAACATTGTTCATGTTACTAGTGAAGCTTTAGACGAAAGCAAACATGTGGGTATAATTTTTTGGCATGTCTTAAGCGCATTTAATAGAGTTTGGCATAGGGGTGTGCTAGCTAAACACAAACAACTGGGAACTCGCGATCCATTGTTCTGTTGGATCCAATCACACTTGACAAACAGGAAACATAGAGCTGCCCTGGATGGACTGGCATCTGATTGGGCGACCATACTGACTGGTGTCCCCCAGGGTAGTGCCCTCCGTACCTTATTATTTGTAGTTTTCATAAATGATCTGGTGCATGACTTTACGTGTAAAGTTTACAATTTTTCTGACGACACATCACTTCTGAAAATCATTAAAATTCTGACCAGCCAGTAATAATTTAAAATGAGAATCTTACTGTTCAGAATTGGGGAGTCAAATATTAAGTGGACTTGAACCCTTCAAAAACAGAATATATGGTCAATTTTTTTAGTACTAACTTCTATTTCTAAGTAAAGAACAGCAACCACTTACCTGTAACTGTCATGAATAAATAGGCTAAAAATAGCATAAACACATGGGTGTTATACTAACCCATTATCTGTCATGGGACAAACATTTTCTTTCAATATGTAAGAAATCTGTTGCAAGAATGGGCAGATTAAGAAAATGTATTCTTACGCTACCGCATGGATCTCTTCAAACAATATACACATCTAGCATCCAGCCTATCCTAGAATACGCATTTCAAGTTATTGGCAGTTGTTCAGTAAAAACGAGTGCTTTGTTGGAATCGGTTCAGTACAAAGCTGTACTTGCTGTGAAGGAAGTAATAAACACGTCCAGTCGGGTCAAAGTTTTAAGATATTTTGGGTGGTTGAGTTTAGCAAATAAAGAAAATAATTCAAATTAGCTGTCTAGTTCAAAATAGTAAAAGGTCTGTGTCCTGCTCATGTGAGTGGCTTTCTTGCTGCTCAAAATTTAGATTGTCACAATGATCACTCACATAATATGAATGATGGGATGACGTCACACTGTATGACAAGCTTGCCTGGCAAGTGCTTGCAAAGTTTGTGATTTTCTATTGAACATTGTCCTTGCTTAGTATACATTTTTTGTGGTGTTATTTACAATGTATTAGAGCACTTGTTCATCAATACACTGGATTGCCGGGTTTGATGGGTATGGCGTATTGTGGACTCAATTTGTAGTCTACTCATCTGAATTTTCTACCACGATAAGAGTTCAGAACCATGCCCATGGAGGAGTCAATCTGGTGCAGGTCAGGGATATAGCAGAAGTGGGCCCACATACAATAGCATGGACAAGAGCGAGCTTGTTGCTGCCCAGTCGAAAGCTGGTCAAACACCACTCCGCCAGTAAATCTGGGCCTTTCAAGTGCCCGTGGACTTCACCATCATACACAGGTCTGTCACCGCCTGCATCCAGAATTCGCGGTGATGATGCTGATGGTGCCAGTGACTTCCTCAAGGTATTGACTGATCCCTGTGTTGAGCAGTACTTTAGAAAGCTCATCCATGACAAAGTTAAAGTCGGGGTACACTCACAATCAGATAGTCAGTGAAAGAATATGTATGAGCTTGAGTTAAAAGTTAAGCAAACTGAGAAACAGCTTACAGACTCCCGTGCTAAATATCAGTCTAAGATTAAAGAGCTGGAAGACAAGATAAAGGAGTTGGAATAGGGTCAAGATGAGCTTGAACAATGCAATTCCCTGCATATATGGTCAAAAGAGGTGGAAGTTGACGGCGAGGACACTGACAAAATATTACTAGATGTGGCCCGCAAGCTTAACATACAGCCAGATCCAAAGGAGATAGATCGGTCACATAGGGTAAGCAGATGCATCCATGGGAAATCACGTGCCTTTATTGTTAAGTTTGTCAGCTGCAATTCAAGAAACGATATTTACAATGCCAGTAAAAAACAACTCAGGCATCTTCATATCTGAAGATCTGACCAAGATCCATGCAAAGATAATGTTCATTGCTCGTGGGTTAAAAAGAGACCCCAAAAAATTACTCCTGGTGGTCAAAAGACAGCCGCTTGTTTATACGTGAATGTAACCATTGGGGGGAAGCCCAGACCAAGGATGTGTGATCCAAATTTTTGAGAAGACAGACCTTGATCCATACAGAGGCTGATTTGGATCCATAGAGACTGGTCACTATACTTAAAATGTGTCTGTCATAAATTAAAAATATATCGAACCATGTTTAGCATGATGATTCGGAGCTGAAGGTGGAAAACAGTGTTGTCTATGTTATGTTCCCTTCAAGTTACCGCTTGAATATGCCTTCTACTCGATACTTCTTAAGTCATAATGCCATAATTGTGTAGTATTCTACCCTATTTTCATAAGGCCGTTAGGTATTAAGTTCATTCTGTTATGTGCCTACTCTTAAGAGATAAACTACCTTCTACTTCTACTTTATAATACCACCATATCCTACCAGAGAAAACACTATTGTGCTTATATGTATGGGTATACGACTCCTATACTCTCTCACACCTAACCACTAACTCAGGTTTGACATGTATAGGTGTATGTGTGTGTTTTCGTGTGTATGTGTATACATGGGTGTATGAAGGTATATATATATATATATATATATATATATATATGTGTGTGTGTGTGCATGTGTATGCATATTTATACATGTGTAAGTGTATGTATGTATGTATATATATATATATATATATATATATATATATATATATATATATATATATATATATATACATACATGTAACGATGCATAAAAAGCTGACATTCTGTAATGAAAGTTCAATCGATCTTCTTTCAGCTTTCTCATCTGGATGCATTTAAAGAGGTATGATGCCGGAAAGGTATTTCCATGAAATTGTGTACTGCGTTTCTGTATGTTTTCATGTACGTTTCGTGGACTGTGATACCCCTTCCCCTCGACCGCTAATTATTCCTTTAGTTCGTATAGCATATTGTTTACCGTTGCATTAGCATGCACTTATGCATTGTTTCCCAGGTTCTTACATTTGAACAGAATTGTTATGTTAATGGTGTGTGCTTTAACTACTTCCTGGTGCCAAGAGCTCTTAAATCATTATATATTAGTGTGATTATTTTATTATGAAGTCAATAATTTACGTAATAGTGACCAATGCACCTCATGAAGACAAGTGCTTACGAAGGTATCCTATCTAAAGTGTGTATATTTCAAGCAGTAAATATATTTTCTTATCAATTTTCAGGGCATGTAGATGATAATTCTATTCTATATCCACGTCAACTTACATGAATTAGTATCGTTTGGTAATATGTTATACCGATATTTATCTGTTTTATTCATTATAACAGTGTTGCTTTGTCTCACAGTTAAGCAAGGATGCGCATCATAGGTTTTAGTAAGAATGCAGTTAGCTTGGTCCAGTGATACATGACACATGAATGCAAAAATACATCATCACGTGCTTGTAGTCTTGAATACACCAATCCCATGTTTATGTATTGTGTATACTATATTTTTCTCGTTGCTCAAATGTTATATTGCTTTAGCAAAGTTCACATGGTTAAGAATGTGTAATCCAGATATTCTTCAACCATGGTTGTCGGTTGTAACTGTTTATATCCTTCCTTCAGCTTTCTTTGTGTTGTATGTTTCCATATTGCAATGTATTTCAGGAGTATTTGTGTACATTATCTGTGTCTTTCTTTGCTGGAGCTTCTCAATACATGTATAATCTACTCAGGTGGACGTTCATGTATATTCTTTAAACCAGGCTTTCCAACAATATAATTGTCATATGCAAATATGTCCAAATACTATTATGTCTCATAGCATCAATTAAACTTGCACCTTTCCAATCCATATAAATATGGAAGATATATCTCAGCTACCATGTGCATGCTACCGTATTATTAGAAATACTCATGAATTATCTACCTGTACGACATTCAATTTGCATATCACTTTGTTATGGCCACTATCAATATCGACTCCGGTATTTGGGAGTACATTTCATATGTGATGTTGTGCAGGTTCTACAACTTGTATTACAGGTATTCATATGCCTTTTCTTACTGCGTATTTCCAAAATTTCACATGTAACGTCAGTTCCTTCTGTATTTTCGTGTTATTCGTTTTGTTACCATGGTATATTGTCCGAATTTTTCCATACATCTATTGCTCATAAACTGCACCATAAATCCCCTTACCGACCTATTAACACACACCAAATTAACCCCTGTCTACTGCCACTCACCTCTGGCATTTCACCGCTTATTGCACATTCACAGCAGCTCATTGTAGATGCCGTTTTTTCCTTCCCTTCTATCATTCGTCATGGGGATCAGCATTGATCATTAAAGAGTGGCAACTGGCCTTTTTCACAACTGTTGGTGAACCCCCCGTAAGTATGTTTGCTCCAAGTATACTGCTGAAACCGAAGTAATCCTTTCTGTCTCATGTGCTTAGTTCCAATGAACGCGATTCTACTAGGCTTCACGTGTCTATAACACGTACTGTTTATAGAACCTCAAGGGACCGTAGTGATGACCTAAACTTATTCATTAGTGAGAGTACTCCCATTATCGAGGCCTTGTCTAAAGAAAAATTGACAAATTTATTGTTGGAGGTTTTAACATTGATGTATTACAGGTAAACTTGAGGGAAAAGATTTCGGAGTACGTGGACATCATACTTAACAATAGTTTTGTACCCAAAATTACTTTGCCACCACGTCTATCTGAAAGAGGTGCTAATTCAATTGATAACATTTTCTGTAGCACATCTCAGTCTAAAAAGTTTTGCCACTCAGGCATCATTTTGCTATCAGACCATTTCCCCTACTTCACTTGTTTAAATCAAAACCTGAACTTACCTGGCCCTCCTAAATTTGTCAGTATTAAAAATAGAGATAACCAATCTTTGAATAACTTTTATTGTGAATTAGCAAATTTTGATTTTATGCAATTTTCAATTGCTGATCCTTCCCAAGATCACAATGTAAATTACAATACACTTGAACGCATTGTTTGCCAGGCCAAAGATACATTCACCTATTAACACTGTCAAATTCAACAAATACAAGCATAAACATTCCCCTTGGATGACAAATGGTCTCCTCAAATCTCCGAAATTTCGTAACTGTCTTTATAAAATACTGAAAACAACGCCACAAAATACCTTTTTTGTTATACCACAAAACAAAATCTTAAGATTTACAATAAAATTCTTGACAAATTAATTCGACATCTGGAACAGGAGTTTTATGATCGTCAATTTGCAAAGATAAAAATGACTCAAAGAAGACATGGGAAACTATCCAGTCATTTCTCCATATTAAAAAGAGTAAGAAAGATTTCCTTTCTTTCTTTAAAATTGAAAACATAAAAGAGTCCTACAAACAAGAAATTGCTGAACGTTTCAATTCATTCTTCACTTATATAGGTCCCAAACCTGCTGGGGAGACACACGTGCCTCACCTACCTCACCTCTGAGCTTTTCTTAAAGGAACTGTTGTAAACTAGTTTTCTTTTACACATATTACCCATACTGATGTCCAGAGCATTCTGAATACTTTCAAAGGAAATAATAGCTCTTGGCATGATCGTTTAACTATGAAACTTAGTAAAGGCACAAGTGCTTCACTAGCAAAGCCCTTGTCCACAACTACATATCAGTCTCTCAATTCTAGTATTTTCTTTGACAAATTGAAAATAGCAAAAGTTGTACCCATAAATAAAAAAGATGATAGCGCCCTAATAGATAATCATCAACCCGTCTCCCTGCTCCATGTGATGTAAAAAATTTTTGAAAAAGTTGTATACAGCCAAATTCATGATTACCTTAAATCTAATCTTTTACTTTACAAAATTCAGGATGGGCTCCAAAATTACATTCCACCGAAACAGCTACATTGGAATTTTTTCATCGAATTTATAACAATTTTGAAGCTGGTGAAACAACAATTAGTGTATTTTAGACCTGTCGAAAGCATTTTACACGTTAGATCATACCATTCTTGTAAAAAAAAGCTAATTTACTATGGCACAAGAGTTATTCCATTAAATGGTTTGAAAGTTATCCCTCTGATCGAATTTTGTCGATTATGATGGTATATGCTCTACAACATTACCTATACTACCGGAGTACCACAAGGGTCCATCCTTAGACCCTTTTGTTTCTCATCTACATGAATGATATGCACTCAGCTTTTGATAACTTTGAGTCAATTCTCTATGCAGATGACACAACATTACTGAAGTCTCTCCCTTCTTTCAACTTATGTACTAGTTCCATGGACCAAAATCTTTCCAAAAATATAAATTCCAAATTACAGGGGTACATGAATGGTAAGCAGCAAACAGATTAAGTTTAAATATCTCAAAAACTAAGTATATGATCTTCCATTTTCCTCAAAGAAAAGTGTTTGCTAGATTTAGACCTCAAAATCAAGGACACTAAAATTGAAAGGGTGAATGAATTTAATTTTGTAGGCCTGCAGATTCATAAACATCTTTCATGGGCACCACATATAACTACAATTGGCAAAAAACTCTCCCCAGTCAATGGTACTCTCAGGAGACTTTATTCCTATCCACCTATTTTGGTGCCTCTTCTCATATATAATTTTCTCTTCATACCTCATCTCAATTACTCTATTTTAGCTTGGGATCATTCCTCTGACAGAATTTTTACATTACAGAAAAAGGCAATAAGATGTATATGTAACACCACTTTTCTTTCACATGCCGAACCTTTGTTCAAAATCCTGAATGCCTTTAAACTCAAAGACATGTTACGTATGAAAGGCCTTAAATTTTACTATAGGTATCTAAACAACCAACTTCCTCTTTACTTTAACGTGTTTTTGACTCAAACTGCTACTCACTTGCATAATACCAGAAACATAGATGTTCCTCGATCAGCTATCCCTGTCAGAAGTTCCACACAACACTCAATACATTTCTACATCCCTAGTTTGATAAAAGCAACTTCTTCAAATATAACAGACCAACTCTCTACTCACTCTTACACTGGGTTTTCAAAAGATGTAAAATTGCAGTTTATCAATGAATACTCTGAAATATGTTCAGTTGTAAATTGCTATTTATGTGACAGAAATTAATCGAAAGTTTGATATGGCACATTTTTAATTTCATTTATATTTTTGTTTTTTTCAGTCCCACCATGGCTTGAATTACCTCTTCCCTCAGTCCAAGATGACCAGTGTTTATATTATACACAACCAGGTGGTACTGTTTTGATCCTATGTTTTCTAGGTAGCTCCAGTGATAGCGGAATTATATGTTGCTTAACTGGAGTTATCCTGACAGTATATATATTTGAATGCTATTTTGTGTACTGTAACTACTGTTTGACGATGTAACCTTATCTAACTCTAATAACATTCTGTCTCATTTGTTCTTTGTCATACAGTTGTCAAATAAAGGCTTTAAGCCATTTGAGTCCTTGAGTCCACCAAAGACACAGAAAACCTGCTTGATCTTATTATCACTGACTCTCCTGGCCTGGTATTTAACAGTGATGTTCGTACTCCTCTTTCAAATTCTGTTTATGCGATCGTATTCTGCACTTCCTCGCTATCACACTTTAAAGACTATCCATTCAAACGTCATGTTTGGGATTATAATAAATCCAATTTCCCTGAACTTTATTCTACTCTCTCACAGCACCTTGGAACACAGCCCATGAAGTTAATGATAACCTTGACAACATCGTTTTATACTGGTCAGAATTGCGTCTTTCCACTGCCAAGGAATGTATACCCTTTAGAGAAGTCACAGACAACCTCTGACAACCTTGGATTACTATCATGTTAAAAAAACTTATTCATTTCCACAATCGGGCATGGAAGCGTTTTAAGAATATAGCCAACATACCACGTCCCTATACACTCGAGGTTTCAACGAAAGGAAGACAAGTTTTACCAGTTTTACAAGAAGTCACATAAGCATGTCCTTAACAAAGTTCGAAAATCAATGCGAACTTACTTTAATAAATTACGTTCTATACTGGACGATAGCGAAATAAATCCAAAACAATGGTGGAGGGTATCGAAGTCTGTCTTGGGATCTAAAATGCACCAGGATATTTCTGCAATAATTGAAAACGACCAAATCATATCTTGCAATATAAAAAAGTGACATTTGTAATACCTATTTTGCCAGTTAATGCACAACTTCTTCTTGCACTGACTCCCCACCAATGCCTGAATTTAGTCACCGTACTGAGACTAGACTAACTGAAATCACGTTTGGTGAGCAGGATGTTATGAAAGTATTATTAACCGGGCCTCACGATATTGGCAACATCTTTCTCAAAATACTGCTTATTCCATCTGTAACCCTCTTACAAAAATATTTAAACTTTGTTTTAACCAAGCTTACTTTCCCTCATCCTGGAAACACTCCAATATTTGTCCTGTCTTCAAAAAGTCTAATAGACAAACAAAAAGTAACTATAGGCCAATATCCTTACTCTGTAATGTTTCTAAAGTCTTTGAGTGCATAATGCCCTCTATGAATATTTTACTGTCAAAAATCTCCTTACATCCAAACATTCAGGTTTTAAGGCAGGAGACTCAACAATCAATCAACTTGTCTACCTACTTCATATTATCTACGATGGTCTAGAGTTATCAAAAGAGACCAGAATGGTATATCTTGACGTCTCTAAGGTGTTCGACAAGATATGGCACCCTGGACTCCTCTTTAAACTTAAGCAGCTTGGCATATCCGATCATCTTCTTACCTGGGTCGAAAGCTATCTTCCCAATCGCCCCCAAACAGTTACTATTCATGATAAATCTTCTGCTTGGCTTCCTATCCAGGTTGGGGTGCCTGAGGGCTCTATCCTCGGGCCCCTCCTATCCTTGGTTTATGTAAATGACCTACTGGACAATCTCACATGTGAAGTGAGATTGTTCACTGATGATACTGGCATACTCAAAATTGTCAATAACCCTGTTCAATCCTCACGCCACCTGAACACCAACCTGTCTTTAATACATTACTGGGGCAGGCTACGGTGAGTGTTGTGCAATGCCACCAAATAACTAACTGTTATATTTTCTATGAAACAAGTGAAATCTCATCATCTGCCTGTTTTCTTGTGTGTGTCTCCGATTCCTGAGGCAGACAGTCATATCCATCTTGGTATCACCCTGAGTGGTGACTTATCTTGGCATGCCCATATCACATGGTTTGCCAATAAAGCTGGTCAAAGAATATCTTTCCTCCATAGGTTCAAGCATAAACTATCACGCAAATCCCTGGTCAAATCTGTACTGGTACTTTGAAACATACATCATATGTTAACCTACTTCATGAACTTGGGTCGTCAACTCTTGCAGACAGACGTACATATTTCAAGCTTGTCCTCTTTTACAAAATATACTACAAGCTGACTCCTTCATATCTGTCTAATCTGGTACCCCCTCCTCTGGTTGGTCGTGCCCTCCGACATTCAATGTCAGTGCGCCCTGTTAGATGTAAAACATGGCGTCTGTGTAACTCTTTTCTCAAAATGCCATCAAACAATGGAATAACCTGCCTTCCGACATTAAAGATTCACTTTCTCTACATATATTCAAATCAAAACTTAAAAGTACTATCTCAGCCACATACAATGTTCCTGAGTTCTATTTCCATGATGCATTTGCTAATATTTGCCAAACGCAATTACTTCTAGTATTCCTTGCACTAAATTCTGACCTTCACAAAGTTAACATCTTCCTGACCCATCCTATGCCTGTTCTTATCCCACTGAAGACTCCAAGCATTTTCTTCTCTTCTGTCCCAATTACACTGTTCAGAGAAACATATTACTTGATACTGTTATTCCTTTGATTGCTCCGGGGTTTAGCCTGCATCTTATAATCCATATTGGTAGGGATAGATTATTTGAAATATTTCTCGGTGTCAGTAACGAGCTTTATAGTTGCCTAAATATCCAGATCTGTGATGCACTCCAGCATTACATTATTGATACCAGGCGCTTTAACGACTAAATGTTTCCGTTACGTTAATGATTATCGGTTGGACCATGCAAATTTATTTGTATCACTTTTTTCCTTATTATGTAAATATTGAACTCAACTTCATGCTGGTTTAACTTGTATTTTATAGGTAATCAAATCTTGATATTCGTACAGAGTTTTCACAGATATTATACATTGGTAACATTTGTATTGTCATGTGTGTCTTGTACATACCTACTGTGTGTCTCCATGTTCTAAATAACCAATGGATTAAAAATTTCGATGTACTATAGGGCTATCCAGACTAAATAAATACGTTTAAACTAAAGTAATAATCGTCATGTGTCTATGACTTGAACTAATCTCTTTCTGGTAGTTTAACTCCTTCCACTTTTTCAAGTTTGAAGTCTGTTTCCCAACATATTCGTGATGCTCGGTCTCGTAACTGCTTTAAAACTCACATTATGAAAATGTTCTTCCCTGCTGATCTCGACCACCTACACTGTGCGTTACAGTCGTTGTAATGTCAAAATCTTAATGAGTAGATTGAGAGTAGAATTTAGTGCTCTCAATGCATCCTAAAATATTAAACCTATATTCTCAATTGACGGCTAGTTATGCTGAATCTGTTTTTGCACTACCGATGGAACCGGAAATTCAAAGGTGTTGCATACACATATTCAAGCGTTTTTGGCAAAAAGTTTTTGTAAAACTTGGAATATTTAAAAAATGGAGATAAATAGGTCATATTTATTCGATTATGACCCCATTTCGTGTATCTGCAAAAACTTATAGTGATTTTTCAAAACTGTATGTGTTTGTTCACAATGGTGATGCAAAATTGGAAAATAATTGGTTTTGTGAAATTAATATATATTTGTTGCATACACAGACACAGACACAGACACAGACACAGACACACACATATGCACACACACAGACACACACACACACACATATATATATGTATATATATATATATATATATATATATATATATATATATATATATATATATATATATATATATATCGCGAAATGAAAAATTATTGTTCATGCTTTCTTTGTGAAAAAATGCGCATGGTAACCAACGAAATAAATTCCATGCCAGCTAAGCGACAGACATGAGCTTGGATCAAATTGGGTTGACGATTTTTTACATCTTTAATCCCAGCCGGATACTTTGAATGCATGACAATAGCAAAATATATTGAACACATACGGAGACGCTTTGAAATAAGAGAAATTGTATCTTCGGGAAAAAAATTCAGAACTGCAATAAAATGCCCAGCAGCACATTCAGCCTTTTTAGCTTCTGTCAGAGTAATAACACATTCAGTCACAAATACTGAAAAGACACTACTCAAATTACAAAAGCGATAGGGCTATGATAAAACCAAAAGCAATATTGCTGCAAATATAAAGTAAAGTCTGTTCATTTCAAATTGATTATGCCATTGGGGATGACAGCGTGATCGATATGCACTTTAAGAAAGCCAAACCAGCCAGAAAGTAAAAACGATCACTGTATAGATAATTCAAGGGAAGAAAAAGGTTGCAACACTTGCGAAAGGGTTAGTACTGATGATAATTTTGCCTCTGTGACCTTTTGAAGCCCAGAAAACAAATGTTTCAAGGTATGACGCCGATGCAATGCTTAATGCACTAAATTAACATACACATAAGTTTCCCATTAAATTACAAATCAATTTTATGTATCTAAAATCATTTATGGACATATAAAAGTTATTTCTAGAGGTCCAAAATTAAGTATATCTATAACTGACTGATATATCTAAAATTCAATTCTATAAATAGTAACAAATCAAAAGTCATGGTCATTGGAAAGAGTATCAACGAGGAAAAACGTTTGGCATCAGGAAATTCTTTGCTTACTGTGTGTTCCTCCTTCAAATACACTCCTGATTACAGTGTGTGTGTGTGTGTGTGTGTGTGTGTGTGTGTGTGTGTGTGTGTGTGTGTGTGTGTGTGTGTGTGGTGAGAGAGAGAACGCTTGCATAATTGGGGTAAAATGGGACAAATGAGATGTTTTATGTGGAATTCGAGGCCTTAAATTAAGCTCACTGCCAGCAGTTTGCTGCAGTTTGCTGCAGTTTGCTGCAGTTTGCTGGCTATTGTATCATACATGATGTTAACTGGTTATTATTATATGTATACATGAGGTTAATTCCTGAACACCCCATTGTAGGTATACATACAGTTAACCCCTGATCTGGCTATAATATGTATACATGCAGTTAGATCCTGAACGGACTATTGTAAGTACATGAATTGGCTATCATGTGTACATGAACTGACGTTTATACGTACAGGATGTTTATGTGCAGTGTACACCTGAACTGACTATTATTTGCATGCAAGCAGTTAAACTCTGAACTGACTATTATTTGCATACATGCAGTTAAACTCTGAACTGACAATTATTTGCATACAAGCAGTTAAACTCTGAACTAACTATTATTTGCATACAAGCAGTTAAAACCCTGAACTGACTATTTCACTATGCATGTATGCTTTGAAGCTGCTGATGTTACAGATCAGTGATAAAGCTTGTTAATCTTAATATGTATGAAGCAAGTTACTGAGACAAGACAAATTGTGGAAACTAGTATACTGTCAATTCATTTAGGTTTCAATGAGTTTTGATATTCGCTTGGTTAGCTGATGTTTAGGAGCTGCTGAGGTAAGAACCCGGTGAAGAAATCTTTTATCACGGTACAAATAGGAGTTGAAACAAAACAGTGCATTTGGAGTTTCAGTGATGGGTCCAAAATGCGGAAGCTGCCAAAGTTGGAGTCCGAGGGCAGTACCTCAAGATATGTTATTTGTCACTCAGTTGACATCAACCTGTTAATCGGCATGTTCTATATATTACAGTAATTAATATGCTGGTAAGGCCATGGGCAGAACACAAGCATATTATCTACCCAAGCCATGTACATGACCTTTTATTTTTTTTATGTTAGACTGGATTTTTTAAAAAAAAATTCACGTTACCTTCAGGTTGTTGTTAACACTAGACTAAAATTCCTGTTACAAGCTCACAGTCTATGTGGGCTTAGCTGGACATGATTATTACGCTATAGTGCTAGGTTCTCTTTAAGAGTTTCATCTAGTGACAGCAATTTTGAAGGATCAGTTTGCTGCTTCTTAATTCTCTTGAGTGTGTGTAGTCTAGCTAGCTACTTAGGAACATGTAGTTTTTACTGTGGTATGATAGTGAACCAGAGTGAACCTCCGTCATTTTACTATTGTTTTGACAAGCATCAGGTGCTATATGCATAATACAATGTGTCGGGAAGGACACAAGCATAAACATATTGTAATATCAGTTCTGTCAATGTATTATTCTTGGATGTAAGATTGGGTTTTTATTCATTCATCTGTCTTTCTACCTATATTATATTGAATACCCGGTTATGCATGTAGTACACTTTAAGTTTGGCATGATGGAACTCCGTGTTACTCGAAGGAATTTTTATCTGGTAAGAGCTATTTGAACGAAGCCTATAATATTGACTTCTTTGGGGGGTCCGTGCACTTCGACCAATTACTGGAAAACATGTAATTTAGAGTATGATACAATAATGAATTAGACTTAACTTCCTGGTGGCTTTCTTTTTCAGGAGGGGGGGGGGCTACTATTTAGCGCTGTCCATATATTCTTCTTTGATATTGAGTACAGTAGAAGTTTAGTCTTACTGCGAGTCGTGGCAGCTGCAATTATTTCTAAAATGGTATTAAGGAAATGAACCTGGCAAAAATTGTAGCTAAGTTGCTCCAGTAACAATTTTGCATGTATTACTCTGCTTAATTTGGTGGTTCTTGTAATAGCGGTGATATAATAGGAGGGGGTTTCATTTTGTCACCTTGTAGTAATTTTTTATGTACACCAGGTCAGAGCAAATTTAATTAGTGGCCAGGTTTGTAGTAATTTGATGACTCTTTTCCTGATAATGATTATTGGAAATTCATTCAACTAATAGTGATGACAATGGACGCTATATTATTATAGATGTGACGGTAGGTAATACCAGAGTGCCTCTGGCAAATGTCTATGCACCTAATGAAGACCATGAAGAATTTTTTGACAATCTGATAGGAATGTTTGAGAGCATGCCAAATAATAACCGTATCATTGGAGGCGATTTTAATTTAGCTAACTGTTCATGAGTATGTAACTACAATAAAACATGTAATACTAGAGGCAATAAAGGTAAATAATGAGGCTAACCCAGCACTGTTGTGGGAGACAATTTAATGTTAGATCAGAATGGCAACTATCAAATATGCATCACCCAAGGAAAAAATGAGACAAAAGCAAATAAAAGAATTAGAAAACAAGATAAGTAGCCTAGAAACTAAATTACAAGAAAAATAATATATAAGCAGATAATGATCTAAAAAAAGAAATTGAGGAAATAAAAATTAAGCTGAATAAAGAGGCTGAATATAAAACTATTTGTGCACGTGTAAAATGTAAGCCTATATGATATGAAAAGGGTGAAAAGTCAAATTAATATATTTTTTTAATTAAAAAAGGCGAAATTATAACAACAAAACAATAGGGCAGCTGAGGCTACCCAGTGGCCAAGTAACAAGTGACAAAAGAAGACAAATTTAAAATCAGGATGCAACCTTTTAAATATTCCAGTAAGAACCCACCAGAAATTAATAGGGAAAATATATTGCAGGACACAGAGAAAGTACCAAAATTATATGAGGGAGACAAAGAGAGTTGTGAAGGTCCCATAATACTAGAAAAATTGAAAAATGTAATAAAAACTTGTAAAAACAATAAAAATGCGGGAACAGATGGGTTACCCATTAAATTTTATAAGATGTTCTGGCTAGAAACAAAAGAAGTATTCATGGACGCTATACAGGTCACACCCCAAAAAGAGAGAATTATCAATTTTCAAAAACAAGGAATTATAACGTTGTTACCAGAAAAGAGACAAACATCCTTTGAATTTAAAAAATTGGAGACTAATTTCATTACTTAACACTGATTATAAACTAATTTCAAAATGCATTGCACATAGAGTTAAAATGTGTTAATAAAGATCATTGATAGTGAGTGACTAGATAGGTTTCATGAAAAACAGACATGTAGGGGAATATCATGAGATTACTAGACTTATTAGAATATACAGACATGGAAAATATCTAACCATTGGCAGTCTTCATAGAATTTGAGAAAGCACTTGATTTGTTGGAATAGAAGTTTGTGGATTCAGTATTGCACTTTTGTTTGTTTGTTTGTTTGTTTGTTTGGGTTTTTTTGGGGGTGGGGTGGGGGTGGACAATCATTATGCCAATGGATCAAAACCTTATACAACAACATTACCAGTCAAGTTAATAATAACTGGTGGGCAACAGAACCATTTAAAATATCCACAGGAGTACGCCAAGGATGCCCTCTTTCACCATATATCTTTATTTTATATGCAGAAATTTTAGCTATAAGTATTAGACAAAATCAAAACATAGAGGGAGTTGCAATAGGAGAAACAGAATGTAAAATTAGTCAGTATGCAGATGGTACTTGTTTGACAATCATGGCAACAAAAGAGAGCCTTACAGAAGTAATCCGTGTATTTGCACATTTTGAAACATATTCAGGTCTGAAAGTTAATTATGATAAAACGGAAATAGTGCCCATAGGAACTATTAAAGGACAAAATTTTAAAATATATGTAGGTAAAAATTTGAAATGGAATGAAGGTCCTGTGGTTCTATTGGGAGTCAAAATAAGCCATGAAAAAAAAACACATTATTATGTCATAATTATAACCCCCTGATACAAAAAGTAAAACCACAACTCCATATATGGTCCCAGATGAATGTATATCTGTATGGTAAAATTACAGTCATAAAAACTTTTGCATTATCTGATCTTATTTAAATTACGTTTGTTTTGCAAACCGCACAGAAAGTCTGGTTTTTGGAATGAAGCAGAGGAAAAGGATTTTTTAAACTTATATATTTTCTCTGAATTTGTATGGAATGGGCCGAATAAGGACAAAATTAAAAGAAAGATACTTATACAATCTTATGAAAATGGAGGACTTAAGATGTCATATATTTTATAACATAATTTGGCATCAAAGTTATGTTTCGTGAAAAGGTTGGTTCAGCCAGGTGTTGACAGTCAATGGAAAAAGTTAATAGGTGTACAACTCCTGGGATGGGTGATAATATATGGAAGTATAATATAGAAAAAAAGCTGTAGATTATATATTTGATAAAGTTCACAGTACTTTCTGGAAAGAAATTATTTGGTACATCTCTTTTATAAGGATCGAGGGCAAAGCAATTTTCTTGAAGAAATGGCATGAAAGTGGGGTTCAGACAATAACCGATTTGGCAAAGGCAGATGGATCATTTCTAGACTTTGAGCAATTCTGTAGAAAGTATGTGAATGTAAAAATATCTTTTTTTTTCATTTTTCAAGGTCTTTTACATGCTATACCAAACTACTGAAAACAACAAGTTCTGCAACCTTATTTCGAATGTTGTCAACAAAGTGAGAATTGCAAGTATTTGATTGAAAAAAAATTTCAAACAGAAAAATTGTCCAAGATGCTTTATCTAAATTTGTTAGGGAAAGTACCAAGGCCGGTGAGTCGTCTACAAAAAAGATGGATGGAAGATTTAAGGGTTAATGTTGAGGTTGAGTATGTACAGAATTGTTGTTCGCAGATTTATAAATGTTATATATCATCAAATATAAGAGCCTTTCAGTATAAGTCTTTCCGGCGAATTATATTTACAAATAATAGACTCAGTGAAATGCATAAAAAGGAAAGTCCACTATGTACATTTTGTAATGAAGTTGGTGAGAGCCTTGTTCATTTTTTCTATGATTGCGAAGTATCACAGGAATTTTGCGCTGAGGCCATCAACTGGTTGTCAGACTTATCAGGAACTAATGTAAATTTATCAAGAACTGAAATTTTGCTAAGCATTGAATTTATCAATGAAAATATCTGGTCTCTGTGTTGTATAGTAGGGAAAATGTATGTATACCAAGGTCACCAAATGAACAGTAAACCTTATATTGGAATTTTTTAAAAGAATAGAAGATATCGAACATATTGAATTTTTGATAGCTAAAAACAATGATAAATTGAATATTCATAGAAACAAATGGATGGTGATAGGTTTGTGGAGAGAAGAAAATTAATGTATGTTTAGTTCTATTGTTGAATTTTTAATCATTGACCGAGGGTGTGAAATGAATTGAGGCAGATTCAGATAATGTATAGAACCAGTGTATTTGTGAACAGTATAATTTTCTGTAAATAAAAAAAAACAATGTATATAAAATAGTTTGCTGCACCAACTGAATTGCTCTCGTCTTTTTTAGCAGGGATGAATTAAGGAATTTTGTTCTCAGAGCCTGTACGAAATTCGGTCTACAAGAAACATACTTAAAGAAAACAATCTACAAAATTGAAGAAATACACGTGTTGAATTTTGCAACAGTATTTGGAAAAGTGACTATATTTCCTCAGTTAAGATGTGGTGTCAGGCTAAATAACAGCCAGGAAGGTCTTTCTACACCTAAGTCAATTCAGTACGCTTTTCTAAGGCGACAAAAAAAACAAAAAACAAAAAAAACAAAAACAAAAACAAAACACAAGAGGGCTGTGTGAACAGCCCATGCTCAGCTGACCTTGACATTCATCACACTTATAGCTCTATGAACTTGGGAAAGGATCAAGGTCACCCATGTTCTGAGTAAGTCTTACCTTTATACAAGAACACTAACATGTGCAACATCAAGGTTCAAGTAGTTCTCAAATTATAATGAAGAGAAAAATTCATGTATGTTGCACTGTGACCCCAGAAACGAGGTCAAGGTCATTCATGTACTGTCTAAGCATGACTCAAACAGAACCATTAACATGTGCAGCATCACAGTACTAACTCAAAACAGATCTCAAGTTATCAAGTAAGCGGTAAATTCCGTGTCAGTTGTCCTGTGAATTAGCATTAGAATGACCATTGACTTACATAGTAATCAATAGGAAAGCTGCACTGACCCATAAGTACCCAAATTGAAAATCCTTAAAAATCAGGAATCCAAAGCAGTGCCACCTAATAAACAACTTTGTTTGACCCATCCACAAGTACATTTCCATCACATTTCAGCTTAATCTGAGTAACGGTTCTGAGAACAAGTGAAAAATAGCAAAACCATACAAAAAATTCATAAAATAATTAGACAAAAATTGCAGCGGCACCTGGTGAACAAATTGGGAACAAGGTGACATAAAAAAAATAAAATATCCAAAAATCAACTGAGCGTGACCATTTGGACAAACTTGGTAGAGATCCACCCAAGGCACATCCCCACCAAGTTTGAAGTAAATCTGGCCCACATTATTTAAGTTATAACCATAATAAGAAATTCCCATGTTGAACTTTCTTATTAAACCTTGTGTTAAGATTCTTGAAAAAAAAGGAAAAAACTCCAAAAATCACTGGAGCATGACCATTTGTACAACCTGGTAGAAACCCACCCAAGGTATATTGCCGCCAAGTTTGAAGTTAATCTGTATGACGGTTTTAGAGAAGAAGTCGAAAATGTGAATTAGCATTAGAATGCTCATTGACTTCTATAGTAATCAATAGGAAAGCTGCATTGACCGATAAGTACCCGAATTGAAAAAATATCGTTAAAAATCAATAATCTCCAGTATTCCCACATAATGAACAACTTTGTTTGACCCTTCCACAAGGAACATAGCCACCGTGTTTCAACTTAATCTGAGTGACGGTTCTGGAGAAGAAGTCGAAATTAGCTATGACACACAAAAATTCACAAAAAAAAATATAGAAAAATATTGCAGCGCCACCTGGTGAACAAATTAAGAACTAGGAGTCCCAGGGAGTGTTCCTGTGTGATATCAAAGGAATTGGGTGAGCGGTTTCGGAGAAAAAGAATTTTTAAGATTTGTCCCTCCCCCCAAAAACCAAAAAAATCATTAAAAATAAAAAAATCACTGGATCGTGACCATTTGTACAACTTGGTAGAGACGCACCCAAGGCACATCCCCACCAAGTTTGAAGTGGATCTGGCTGACGGTTTTTGAGAAGAAGTCGAAAATGTGAATTGTGGACGGACGGACGACGACGGACGACGGATGGCCTACCCTCCTAAAAGCTCAGCTAACTTATCAGCTGAGCTAAAAAAAACGTTTTTCTAAGGCAGTATAGAATGTGATCCAGCAGTGGTACCTACTAAAGGCGAGTTAAGTTAGCTTCCGATCGATGTTTTTCTGAATCAGCATCGTATTAAACAATTCCATTATATGACATACGACTTCAGGGAGGCGCGGCTTTGTAAGCGTTTTTTTTTTTAAAGATCTGGCTTCTTTCTCATTTGACAAAAACTCCACTTCCTGGCTTTGGCTGAGGCATATTTTATTTATAAGAAACGTGATCGAGAAAGCGGCATGGCCCCGTATGAATCCCTTTCGTACAAAAGACACGAAAAATAGTTGATGTACGACAAAGATATTGAAATGAATATCACTGCACGAAAACAAAACGGCAAAGCCACATAGAAAGAGTTATAGACAAGGGAAGATGAGAGAGAGAGAGAGAGAGAGAGAGAGAGAGAGAGAGAGAGAGAGAGAGAGAGAGAGAGAGAGAGAGAGAGAGAGAGAGAGAGAGAGAGAAAGAGAGAGTACCGGGGCCTTCATGAATACACACTTCGGTACTCGCGGTATAAATACTCAATGGCATGCCCGTCAAGTGGCCACCACAGGTGTGCTAGATGACTGAATACAAGAATGAAGGGCATCGGAATATATTTTGTCAAACAGCAGTGTGTGCACTGTGAACGCTGCCAAAGAGATTACAACACCTTGTAATTTATCTCGCTCAGCCCTGAACGGTGGGCGTTGAAGGAAATAATGGAAAATATCGTCGTCAGCACTACGACAGGCACGCCTGAGGCGGTCAACAAGACCATTTCGAAGCAAGTCTGCCTCAAGCATGCTACATTTCATACGGAATCGCGTATGTCAATCGGTTAATCGTCCAGATGCAACGTAAACTGCGGCTGGCGGAAAAGCATTCCAGAGAGGAGCAGTTGAAGGAAAGAAAGATACATCAAATAAATTAGTGCAAGCACGAATTAAAGACAAGTTATGATTAATTCTACCATTGCACCGATTTCTCTGATGACCAGAAGTTGGCAGTAAATCTCTCAAATACTGTGGTGCATTGTCATTTAGAATTTTGATGAGTAAGATTAATTTACTTCTACTTCTGTCAATATTTTTCAAACCCCGATGCCTGATAAATCCGGTTTAAGGCTACTCGGCAAGGCAGCATCATTTCTCCACGTCTCTTCGATACATTCTTTAATGATCTCTCAGACAAGCTGGACAACGTAAATCACGGTATTCGTATAAAAGAGGAGAAAGTCAATAGTTTTGCTTATGCCGTCTATGTTACGCTGGTAGCTGGCATAGCATCTGGCCTACAAGCTCTGATTGCTACATGTTATGAATATTCTAGTCGATGGAGATTTAATTTTAAAGCAGCTAAGTCAAATATATGATTACTGGTCGTAAATATACTTTTTCGGAGGGCCAAGAACCTAGCTAGTCTTTAGGTAACTTAAAATTAGATACAGTCGATAAACTTCAAGCTCTTGGTGTCACTTATGCGACTGACTACTCTTACGATGCTCATGTATAAAATAGAATAGCCTGTTTCAGACGCTCCATTTACAAGTATGCTGCAACAGGTAGGACTTACCCTGATCTCCTTACAAATGTTAAAACTTTTCTTTGGAATTGAGTCGCGGTACCCTCTTTGTCTTACGGCTTGAAGCAGTTAACCTTGCTAAAAGGACCGACCTGGAATCAGGACAAGGAACTACTGGAAAAAATTGTTTTGGGGATTAAATAGCAAGAGGTTTCGTCATTTATCTTTACTTCATGCTCTTATTAATGTTTCCAAACTGCAACAACTTACAACGACGGAAACTGTTTCTCTAGCTTGTCGAGTTTTTGAAGTTCCTTCCAAGTATAAAAATATTTGTATTCGCTTTTTAACCCGCTTTATTACCACTGGAAAAGCTCCAGCTGACTCCACTGTTTACCGGCTGTAAATCTCGGGATTGTCGCCCTCGCGGGCCCTCTTGGGGTTGCCTGTCAATGTCTTTATAGACGACCCAATAGTCCGAGCTGGCGACGGAGTATCCGACAGTATAACGGCCCATTTAGGGGGTATTTCAATTATGACATATTCTTCTAATTTTCTTCATGTTATGTGATATTTTTCTTCTGTTATTGGAAATTAATATTCCAAATTGCAGTTATCTGACATTTGGAAATTCTCAGTTATCTGTTATTCAAATGTTTTCAGATTAGATATATGATATAAACACAATTTTTATACTTGTAATGCTGATATGCAAAAACCCGAAAATGGCCCTGGTATACGTTTTCTGATCAGTTCTGATGGTTACTGAAGCAGAGATTGCATGGAATATAAACATGCTTCTCTTTCAACTAAATCCTTTTAACCTGCATTTGGTAATATGCAATTATTATCTGGTTATGAGTATTTTGTGACTGTGCTCTAAGTTTCGGGTGCTTTCCTTAGGTTGGACAGGCTGGCCAGTTTTAATTTATATTATTATTAGCTTGTCCCGCCTGAGGGCGGCCTCCAATCCTCTACATAGTGTACCAATATGTTTTCATGTTTTAAATCCCGGTCATGATTTTTTAGTTGTTGTTATTGTGCTTTTATGCGTATTGGGTATGTATTGTCGCTATTCATGTATCAATTGTATTGATTTATGAGTATTTTAATTTTCCTCAGAAATGAGGGTCTAATAAAGAAAATACTTCAAATAAAAAACCAAATGTGGAACAGGTTTTGCATGAATTTTAATCCCCTATTGTCAATTGAACTAGGAAGTTATCATTATGAAATGTCGGAAAGAACTCTATTTGTGGAGAAAGCGTGTACTGAAAAAGAGTACTCTTTGCATTATATTCAAAATGATTAAAATGTTGAGCCATCCCTCGTGCTAATTACCCTGGTCATGAGAGTCGTTGTTGTTGTCATATATCTGGTTCACAATTGCAATCCGTCGTTCAGTTGCATCCGGGTCCTTTAGTACCTTATAAGTTTAGTTGTTTATCGGTGATAGGAGGGGTCCTATTTGCAATTTAGTATTGTATATAACAATACAGAGTTTTTAACGTTACCAGCATAGTACTATATTTTCACTTCTTTTGGAGGTAGTTTGGTTTGCGGACATGACTCCGCTTCGTCCGGCTGCTGGTCCATTCAACCAAACAACAATAACAATTTCAATCGCCGAATTCCAAACAGGAGCTGATTTAGTCAGGCGCAGGAAATCTGATACAAAATATACGTTTTAAGAATTCTGACTTAGTAGTATCTTGGGAGTGCCTTAGTATCCGTGGTTGAGACACCAAGACATATTTATTCCGTATGCACAATGTTTTAATTAGCTGGTAATTATCGTTGGTAAGTTTTTGGCAATTGGTGCTTTTGACCTTTTCAACAGCATGAGTATGATACGTAGTATTGTTAATGTAATCTATGTTTATGTTATTTTATAAGCTGTTCATCCAATAATCGATCATTCTCAGCCTTAGGATAAAAAACGCTAAATACTGTAAGGTATCAACACAATTTAGGCAGAATATTTCAAAATGACCCGTAAATTATCACAACGAAAATGATATCTGCAAAAAATAATAATGAAACAATCATACCTAATGCGAATGTGATAAAAAATTATGTAAACTCAGGGATAAAATGTGTGACTCAATAAAGTCAATCGAGGAAGTTATTGATACTATAGTATTCTTATGTACAGATTGAAGGAAATTTCGGTATCAAATCTAGTATTGTATATTTCTAGTTTTAATGCGGGCTAACCACACAGGCTTGTTGGTGTAGATACACATATTTGTCTGTGTGTGTGTGTGTGTGTGTGTGTGTGTGTGTGTGTGTGCGTATGTGTGTTTATAAATTTATTAGAAAACATTCCAAGATAACTACGTGCAATGATCACACGCTGGTCCGGAAACTTTTTCAAAAAATTGTATTAGCGTCAAATGTTATTTTGACCCAATCTAAACCGCTGACTTGCTATGAGCGATAAAAAATGGCAGTGACCTCATAAAGAGAGAGCATAATGCGCAGGAACGTGGTACTCTTTGAGTTTTCTACTGTTCCAATGCCGGCAGGGACCAAACCGGACTTGTTCTTGAAGAATTTTGGGCAGAAGTTGTGGCTATTATCTGGCAACACCTTTGGAGGTGGAAGTACGTATTCAATTCTTGCAAGATATCTTGCGTAGAAAAAGCGTATAACCCCACGAAGCCATCCTCAAGGACACTCCCTGATTTCTTTCATGTGTGCAGTAAATCATTTTGAGACTCCATCTGTATTTACGATTATTTCAAAGAATGTTTGCTCGTGCCGATAAGGGAAATGGTTTATTGGTTTAAACATATTTTATTGACAATGCGATTAGGGAGAAGACAAAGCATAAATTAATCCCTCTCACAGTGTTTAATTATAAATTTCTTTTTCAATTTTGCCCTTTAAACTTGAATACTTAAGTGCCAAACCTTGTGGGAGAAAAATTATTTTACCTTTTTTTTATTTGTTCCGAAGAGAAGCTCGTATTTTTTTAGTATTCATTCCGAAAGGGAGTCTCACATTTGGTTTTGCACTTCTGAGAGCATTGTACTTGTGTTTGTTAATGTTGCAAAAGACAGTATAACACATAGGTTTGCACTTAGGAGTATAGCTCTTTACTTTGTACTTGTTCTGAAGGAAAGCATTGCATTTGTTTTTGTACTCATTCGAAAAGAGAACATCACAGTTGTCTCTGCTTGATTTATGCAGGGACGTGCTATTTAAACCTAAATAGCACGTCCCTGATTTATGCAAGACCGTCTTGCCTTTGTGCTTGTTTTAAAGAATTGTATTGCAATTGTTTGAAACTTATTTTAAGAGTATTCCGCTTGCTGCCAATTTTATACTTATTCTAAAATTTATTTTGCCATTATTCGAACAGAGAATTTTGGCTTGCTTTAGTAATTGTTCTGAAAGAGTGTTTGTATTTGGCAGTAAAAGTAAGTGGATGTCTTATATGCAAGGTGATACCTGTAATATGTTTCTTGATGGAAAACCAGTTGAAAAGGTAGAATTATTTGTACATCTTTGGCATACCGTTCGACCAACTTCCTTCACTTCATCCATTGAACGAAATATTGGAATTTTTTTCAGAGGTAAACTTTTCAATGGCGCAGTTTGGAAAAATTTCTGCCTGCCTACGTCACAGGTTGTTTCAGTCCTACAGTACATCTTTTCATGGGTCACAACTCTGGGATTATTCAGTTAAGGAAGTCGATAGGGTATTCGTTACCTGGCCTAATGCAGTTAGGTTTCTATGGAAAGTACCTAGAAGAACTCCCTCTGTTCTTCTTCCATTAATTTACGTGATGTGCCGATAGAAGAGCAAATGTACAGACGACCCCTTAAATTCATTCACAGCGTAACTCACAGTGATAACCATGTTATAAAAACATGAGGTAGGTTAGTGTTTTAAAAATCCCGTTCTCCAGTAAGAAGATCATTTAATTTCCTGTCAAACAAATATAAAATTGATAGAGGAACCACGTTGGATGAAGAATTATTCCGAGTTTATTTGTTAAATCCTGTGTAAAGTACCCTGATAAAGTAAAAGCACATTGCTCTGTCATCCGTGAACTATGCGACATACGCGACCAGTGTACTACGGGTGTCTAGCGACCATATGAGGCAAAGTTACTCATTGAAGGATTGTGCACAGAGATGTAGTTTAATGTATATATATATATATATATATATATATATATATATATATATATATATGCCTGTTGTTATTTTCTAGTACTATAGTGACTTGTGTATCCATTGTATTTACATGCTGTGGCTGTCTCAGATTGGCTGGAAATTGCACTGTCGTGAATACTGCTTATTCAATTACCACTTGCCACTCAGGTATGCGGATTGGATTGATACGGTTCCATTCAGTGGTTATGGTGCTCGTCGATAAAACATGGGTTTCCTTGTGTCTCTGTGGTTCCAATCGTTTACTCAGCGGTTCAAAGCGCTTCCCAGCATTACGACAGCCGGGAAACGCCGACATCAAATTAAGCATCAGTCGCTCAGCTTTTGCCAGCGTTTCTTGGCTTTCCCGGCCGCAGCCAGCGGTTGGCAGCGTTCGATATCCTTTAAACGCTGGGAAGCGCTGGCTGACACTATCAGATACTACTTACAAGCCGATAGGAGAGGTCACAATTACCAATTATCTGTGTATTCAAATGAATACACAATCCAATACTCAGAATTCTTCAGGGCTAGAGATGTGTATAACCATTGGATTGCCTGTTAAATTAACATCAAATGAAAGGACCATTTTTAAAGCTGCAAGAATAAAATTTTATGTGAACATTTCAGCTATGTACATAATTTTATCACACTACTTTCGTTATTTCTCCAACGAGTGGTTTGAAAGGTATTAAGCTGTAAAGTACAATGAAAAGTAATAGGAATGCACAACTCTAGCCCTGAATTATGTCCATACATTGAAATCCTAAATACACTTACCTCTTTCATTTTTTTTTACATACTCTTGGACTAAAGCACAACATAACATGACTCAGTATGTCATTATATGTACTTATGTTCCTGAGTACCACCTGTTTAGTGTACAATAATTTGCATATCTGACCCCTAAATTACAATAATGGGATATTTTGTTATCGTAATTAAATATTGATGACTAAGTACACAACAGTAATCAGTAGTTTGGAATCATGTATCTATTATTCTATATTACATACAGCTTTCCAAACTGTACATATGTGCATCCTAGACATCGTCCCTGACCCTACTGTATCTGGCGCCCATATCAATAGTTGGGGAATATCTGGCGTGTCACTTTTCATGCAATCAAATTTCTTTCTCTTCTTTTCTCCTGCAAACGCAACAAAGATACACCCAACATTGTATCTTGAGAGCTCGGCAATACCTGAATGTACGAACCGTACACACTTAGGCATCACACTGTCCCATGATTTAACATGGCACATTCATATAAATCGTATCGTTACGAAAGCTAGCAAGCGTCTCTCTATACTAAAAAGGCTTAAATTCAAACTTTCTAGGAAAACTCTTGAAAATTTAAATATGTCTATGATCCGCCCTATCCTGGACTACGGGTGTACTCTCTTTGACAATTGCAGTCAAGATTTGTCTGACCTCCTGGATGGGATACAGTACGAAGCTGCAAAATATTGTTCTGGTGCTCTCAAGTACACGTTTCATGAAAGACTGTTGTCTGAACTTGGATGGGAACCACTTCATGCTCGGAGAAAATTTAACAAGCTGCTGCTTCTATACAAAATATTAAACAAAATTACACCGCAATACCTTTTTAACATGCTACCAAACTACGTACTTGCGAATACACGGCGCACCCTTCGTAACTGACATGATCTTAGAGAAATTATATGTCGAACTAGTCGATGTTATGGTTCATTCCTGCCGTCTACTCTTAGAGTATGGAATGATCTCCACAGTGATGTAAGAGAATCTCCGTCGCTTTCTCAATTGAAAGAAAAGCTAAAAAAAACTAGTATTCTTCCAACACGACATTCTCAAGTATTTGCTCGAGGGGACCGTTTTCCTTACATAATTCACACTTAGCTCCGCCTCGGTCGCTCAAGTCTACATTCTCACCTATTTGAATACAAAATTATTCCTTCCCCGGCCTCCTCTTGTCAACACCAATGCGAAGATACACACCACTTCTTTTTTAACTGTCCACCCTATGCTAATCCTAGGAAAAAAAATCTAAATACTGCTGATTACTAGATTACTAGAAATCATCTTATCCGGTAGCACCCACCTTTCGGACGGCTTAAATTCCACCATTTTCTCAGCTATACAACTGCACTTTGTCGAAACAAGGAGATTAGTCAATTCATTATTTCAGATTCTCAGCAGTACGGTAGCTGTGTGATGCAGCGAAAAGGTTATCCTCTAAATATCATGTGCTCGTAGTTTTGTATTTTCTTATAGTTTCGCAGTTTTGTGCTAAAGCAAGGTGAACTGTACTTCTTGTAATGTCCTGTGCGTTTTGTACATATATTTAGTGTGTGCTCTTTGTACTGGAGATCCTCTAGATTAGTTACAATGTAACCTCTAGGTCATCCAGTTTGGTAAATAATTATGTTTACAATATAGTATGTGTAGTCTCTTTTCCCACAGAGTCCTAGTATATATCTTGGAGATCTCTCTGCTTCATTCCTGATTACTTTAGGTCACCTAAGCCACCTTAAATTTAATGGTTCCAGGGGTACTTTGACAATGGCGACGTCGAGCCTTACTGCCCACTGCCAGGCCGGACCAGGTCAAATATACAAATATACACATAGGCATGCAGAAAGTGGTCAGTATCAGAGTTGAGTGTATACATGGATCAATTGCGACATCAACGTGTTGATCAATTTTGTTTATAGCGATGCTGTGTACAGCGTACGTGTACAAAAGATCAATAAATACATGATTTGGTGACTCTGTGTACTTACACCAAGAACAAATTAATTTAATCACATAAGCAAGGTATATATTTGGCAACTACGCTTGAAGCAGAAAATAATATACTTTAAAACCATAATAGTACTCTTGGTCACACTTAATGTAGATACATGGTATATTACGGTCCACTTTTCAACATTGAAGAGAAAAATTACTTTGGATGTCAGTACAAGCACAAGGAATCTTTGTATTCGCCCTTTCCTTTCAACTTAAGCTGAATTCACATTTTACATTATGTCAGTAAGATGCACATCAAAGACTATCAGACAGTGTTAGCCAGTGTTTCCCGGCGTTTCCCAGTGTCAACCATGGGTTAACCGCGAAAGAACGCCCATGAAACGCCTCAAACAGCGTGTATTTGCAGTCCAGTGCAGTTTCAGTCAGCCCTAAACACATCTACCCACGTGCATGGGCGGTATAATGCGAGCTTATGCGTTCTTGGTCGGTTTGGCTTACGATTCGATGCCTTCCTGTGCGGTCCTATGCGTTGTTAGGTGTTTGTAAGCGTTCCTACGCAATCTAAAGCGGTATCACGCGGTTTGGCGTGTTTTACCACGAGTTGGAGGGATTTTTGGTGAGAGAGATATTCGAACTGCAAACAAAACACTGCACCAACGGGACGCCCTGCTCGATCCGTTAAATTTTTCCTGCCAAAAAGAAACACATGAATAAGCGCAAGGACGCACAAAAAAACCGCACTAAAACGCATGAAAACGCATCAGAGCACATAAGAAACGCAACACAAAAACAAAAACAAAAACAAAACAAAAACAAAAACAAAAAACAACACCCCCCCAAGAAAAAAACAAACAAACAAAACCGCGCAATTTCCCACAACGCATGCAAACCGCACCTCAAAACGCGACAATACCCCAAAGAGTGCAGCAAGCTTAACGGTAACCAGGGTAATCGCCGAAACCCACGTTTTACCACTGAGCGCTGTTACCAATGATGTAGCCCAAGCCCAAAAGTTTTGACAGGTAATTGCAGCATGCACATTTCTCAGAATGATCATAATTTAAACAATTTTGGTGTGATTCACTTCAAACTTGGGAGGGGTTTATTTTTACTGGGTCTCTGCCAATTTTGCACAAACGGTCACGCAATTGATTCTTGGTTTTTCTTATAAATTTCTTGAGTCCATTTTGTGAAAATCTTAAAATGTCTCCCCCAAACCGCTTGGCAAATTGCTTTGAAACTGCTTATGGACATTTTAAAGACCCCAGACCTTAAATTGTTTCGCAGGGGTCGCTGCAGGTTTTTTCATGAATTACTGTGTGGTTTTGCTATTGTCGACTTCTACATCCAAACCACAAGCTGGATTCCAACTTGGTGTGAACATACTCGATTCAATTTCCACTATATCTATTCACTACATAGTGCTGTTGTCATTTCCTGATTTTTTGGACGAAGATTCAAAATTGTTATTTACCGGTGAAGGTACATGTACGTGTGAACATTCTTACTGCAGGAAAAGTGGCAAATCTGGCTGATTGGTTTATATCTGGGTAATGATGGATCATAGGCATATATCGTGATAATAGTGGACCCTATCACTCTTCATTTGAAAACAAACCTGAAGACTTTGATATTGCAAACAGTGATATCTTCCAAAAAGGTCAGCTTGACAGTGTACGATGGGTAACATTGATGTCATATACAGTAAAATATCCAATTAAGACCACCTCCATCTCTATATTAAGACCACCAATTTACAGACCCATTTTTGTTTATCCATCATTAAATAGTCTCCCCATTGGGACTACTCCCCTATTCAGACCAGATTTTCCAGTCCCTTATGTGGTCTTAATAGGGAGATTCCACTGTATTCAGGACCACACGACACCGTAGTTGCTTACGCTGCTCTTTGGATATGGGAGGAATTATTTGAGGTAGCCCGGTAATTGTGATAGTGTACATGGTCCTGTTGTACATGGTCCTGTTGTACATGGTCCTGTTATACATGGTCCTGTTGTACTTAGTCCTTTTGTACAGCTTAAGGGTTAAAATGAAATGCGCATGGTTTTCTTCAATCCATTTTTCAAGGTCACTTGATCAATGAATTTAGTGATATAAGTTGTAACTTTAGATTTATTGAGCCATTGTTTTCGTGGTCACTTGAAAAATATACATATTTGCATGAAGATGGTGGTTTTACAGAAAGGTGACATTGATCTTGGGTCACAGAAACACTCAAGACTTTACATCTAAGGTCAGTTTAGTACGGTGCTATTAGAGCCCTACTCTCTTCGTATTTGTTCTAACAGAGGGTATTGCGGTTGTTTTTTATTCTATTTTTTATAGTTTGTTGTTGGCATCTGCGCACTAGGGATTGTCGTGGCATGAATTTACTGCAGGAAATGAGCTGAGGCTTTGTACGTAAATCGTGGTTAAAATTAAGAGTCCGTGTGATGCTTTATTGAATTCATTCATGGATTCCAGGAGTATCTGGATCATTGTATGCTTCACGTTATGTGCAGCATAATGCTTTTATTGAAGTTCATCATGTCTGATATGACCACGTTTTTTGCCGAATGTTTCTTTTACTTGTTTCCATCTTTTTCGGGATGAGGCTGGAAGGTTCAGGTGCAAAATTGTGAATGTCAAATTTCCAACTGTCAGTAACAACAGAGAAAAACGAAACAATGTAGGTCAAAATAGGAAAATTGCTCCTAAACATTATGAGACAAGCTTCGCCAGACAGTATTAATGTCTTTCATTGGCCACATTTTCTTCATAAAAATTTCCCACGAGCAGGCATTTGTCTCCTCAAAACAACAGAAGCAACATATTTTAAAGCCACGCTTGTGCGCATGCAAGTATCTTTCAGCATTACTTAAATAATTAGCGAAATTTGCAGATCCATTCCTTTCAAAGGCTGTCATCGTGACTGACCAATATATCCATCACTGCTGGACATCTTCTGCTGTTCAGCCTTTAAGGCAAATAATTAATGCGCTCGGGACTAGTTCCGTGTGAGTTACAAGATCCGTGTTCCGAGGCCGAGGACTGACCACAACACGTACCTCAAAGCGGTGTATTTACATTCTTATGTTAGGCTGACATTAGAAAAGTCTTATTCTATGTTGAATACTACGTTTATTTGATAAGTCTTCACTGAACAGTATAGTCACGCATATATGTTACTTGGTACCTCTTCAAAATATCCAATCGGTAATATCGCATATAAACTTGGCTGACATATTCATTTTTATTAATTCCTCACACAACGGTTTGTGAACAAGAACAACAGGTTTTTTTTGTTTGTTTGTTTGTTTGTTTTTTTGAGATCCATAAAATAATATGAGACCATAAAAATACACTTGAAAACATTCGAAATCACCACTGGTTGTATGATATATGGCTCTAGAAGCCTACTGATTGATGTATCTGGGGACCTACCGTAAAAGTCAGCTGCTGGGTTTGATTACAGTTTGGGCTCTGCAGCTCTCTGGCGCTAAGATTAGAAATTCGTAGAGACAACATTTCGTGGACTTTATTTTTCAAGAAGGGATAAAAGTGTCATGATACGAAGCGAATATCTGCAATAAGGATGTAAACTTTAGCCTTTTATTCTGTTTTGCACCTGAATCATAAACAAAACTCCAGAAAGGTACTGAAATTCGAGTAACATCAAGAGATGAGAGCTTCCAAATCCACCATTTAAACAAAATTAAACACATACAATATTCTTCCCTCTGCATATGACACCCATCGGTAAACTGGTGTTCAGTCACACACATGTAGTTTGCTACATTTACCTGGTCGTTTGCCTACTGAACAGATTAAGTTTCGTTTATTCTCCACCTCAAACTGAGCGCAAAAAGAAAGACGAAACTTGGTCTGATCATCAGGTTATCAGGGTGTCCACTGATGTTAATCTGCAGCTTTATGGATTGTTTTAAATTGACAGACCCACTCAAAGATACTCTGGACTTTGCCTAAAGTAAATAACTTATTCAGCACTGTATAGTGCAGTGCCTGAAAGGAAAGTTAGCTGTCTCCACCTTGTATGTGAACAAGGAACTGTATATTTCGGCTTGACTGTTGACAGATCGTCTGAGATACAAGTTTCATCAAACAGTCGACTTAGGATTTTTTATTTTTTTGGCATGCAAACGTTTTCCTCGAAGCCAGGGGTAACATAAAATCGATCCATCCTTCTCAAATGTTCTATCTTAAATAAGATATAACCAGTACACAGAGTTAGTAACGTTCATGCCAAATAAAAGGACACCTAATCATTGATCTTTTCATTTCATGTTAAAGCGCGATTGCACAAGCTTGGCATAAGACGGAACAAACAAAGTGTTTGGTACAAGGATCAACATTACGAAAACTTTCAAATTATAAAGCCAAGAGACAGCCTATTATAAGTCTTCAGCAACTGAATGAAGTACAGAAATTAGCCGCCAGTGCCAGGCGTTTGGAGTAGTGACACGGAAGACAGATTTGTTACTGTTATATTTTAAAAGCGCTTTCAGGGCGTTATCAGCATCGCACTGTTTACTATCATTGATACCAGCCACAGACCATGATGAGTCTACCCATCACTGAGAGTAACAACAATTCTGATATATTGAATGTATCTACGAACATGACAACCCCTGAGAACACCACGGCTAAATACGAATATCCCAGCGCCTGGAGCAGTCATTTTAGCCTGTCTTTGTTTATGGTCATAGGATACCTACTCTGTATGATTCCAGGAATCATGGGAAACCTACTTGTCATTTTCTCAATCCTCACCAACAAAGGTCTGCGATCTGTGGCAAACATGTTCATCGTTAACTTGGCTTTTGCGGACTTCTGCATCGTTTCCATGATCGAGCCTTTCTCTCTTCTACCAATTTTGATTGACGCCAAGATATATGACAAGAACCCAACTTTTTGTGCCATCTTTGGTTTAATCTGCCTCTACGCTTGCTGTGCTTCGCCGGCTTCACTTGCTTTCATAGGCTTCAACCGCTACGTCTGCGTGTGTCACAATCGCCTCTACACCTACATTTTCAGTCGAAAAGGTAACATCATCGTCTTTTCACTTCTCTGGGCCTATTGTCTGTCAACTGTGATTGTGGTTCCAATTGGATGGGGGAAACTGGTCTTTGATCCAAACGCTATGTTATGTACGGCAGACCGAAACACAGCTCCGGACTATGCAACTATGGTCGCGTTCATAGACATGTGGATCCCTATCATATTTGTAGCCATTTTCTACGTGATGATCTTTTGTTCTGTACATCATTCCAAAACAAAGCTCCGAAAATTCAGCAACGATAGCAGCGACACTTTGATGAGCAAGGCTCATCTGGACCAGGAATTGAAGTTAGCCAAGACTCTGCTGGCAGTTTTCTTGACATTTCTCCTCTGTATTGCTCCTTGGGCTGTTCTCATGGTTCTCGACTCCACGTCCGAAATGCTGACGAAAGAAAAAATTAACCGGAGGGCCGCTTTCCACATCAGCGCCCTTCTCTACCACCTAAACAGTTCCATCAACCCCATTCTGTACGGAGTGACCAACCCTCGCTTCAGGAAAGGCTACTGGCAGTTCCTGCGCAAGATTGGCCTCTGTGTACCCGAGGCGTGGCTCTCCAACACTGGGGTACAGAAGTCCAACAGTATCTCTACGGCCAAGCCAACAAAATCGAGTACCCTGTCTGTGTCAGAAACAATACCTTAAATGCAGTCGTTTCTTTTCAAGGGTCCGAAAATGGCGTCTTTAAATGCTCGTTGACAACAAGGCGGTAACGCCCATTAATTCCACTTGCATTCTCCTATGAAGAGGTAACTGTGCAATTTCAGCCAGGTTAGAAAGCAAATGCAATGGCTGTACTAGACAAAATATCAAGATCGAGTCCGTAGACTGAATGATTTTGTATTTTTGTTAGTAAGTCAGTCCTTCAAATTTCAAATGCAACACACACACAGAACGCGGAATGAAAACTGAAAATTATTTATATTGATTACTAGCAATTATGAACTAACTTGCAAAGTAAAAACAATAGTAATAGTCTTCAAGTAATCGCGACCAGGCCAGAGTAAACATGTTCTCTTAGTTCTTTTATTTTTTCCGACAAAATGTATATGCCACATAATCTGATTATACAGAGAGCAATCATCACGATTCACCTCACGGCTGTTTCATTTTACTGTACATGTATCTGAAATTGTCGGATTATAGCAATGCTCAGAATGTATAGTTTTACCTGCGTATTTGGAAAGTACTATGAATAATTGACGCAGGGCAACAAATTTCTTCACGAAAGAAATTGTTATTCATTTTTTACTCTGCCCAGATGGCTGGTCGCTCCAAGTTCTATGTTGATTCGCATTATACATATGTGTATATGCTTTACACAACGTTTTATTTCCCCTTTAGTGGCGTTGCTAGCAATCAATTCTTGAAGGAGTTATTTTTTAAAAAGCGGTCAATCATGACGGTAAAACACATTTAAAAGTGTAGGTGAAGCGAGTTTCCGTTTCATAGTTTGCCATGTGACTCATGTCTAATAGAGCTTTTAGAAACCGAAAGAGCGAAGCTCAAGCTTGACTTTCAGTGCAAAAGTTGAGATAATAAAATTAAGTATATCTCTTCATCAATGCGCGTCCTCTTTATTGTTACCAAAGTTTTCAACATGGCAAAGATACGCTGAATATAAGGGAACTGATAACGGTTGGTTAAAGTAAAGATACTTTTAAAGGTATGGAAATCTGTGAATGCCAAGATAATGACTTTGGGATTGCTATTCAGAAGACACACGGTGAGACCTACTGAAAATTAATACATTTTTATTTATTTTTTTTTTTTTTAATTCTTCGTGTCTGGCTAGTTACGGTAAAGACGTTACATTTGTGTGATATCTGCTGCTTGTATAATAATCTGTCGAGCAATAGGTTAAATGCTTGACCCTCTGGTTCTTGTTCCTGCAAAAGGGCAGTGTGTTTGTATGTGACACTTTACGGCAAGTTGCCAACGGTTTAAGAGCACTTGCAATAAGTAACTGTAAGCACAGGGACCAAAAGAAGAGAAACGAAGCATTTTAGTGTGATGGAAACGCGAGACAATATTATTGTTTTCACATGTTTTGCGGTTTTTTAGCCAGCAGAGTTTATGAAAACCATTTCCATCCGTTGTCTATCTGTCCGTCAGTTCGTCACGGTTAGACTTTTTACATTTTCGACTTCTCAAAAACCATTTTATGGAATGTTTTGCTTTTGCACATGGATGTTTCCTAGGTGGCTCTCTACCAGGTTTGCGAAAGAGATGATGATGCAATGATGTTTTATGTTTTTGTGAAATTTATTTTTGAAAAAAGTGCAAATTTCTTCTTTTCATAAACTGCTGGACCAGTTGCTTTGATATTGCATACAGGCTCACCTAGGGTCATGTAGCTCATGTTTTCGCCACCAACAGTGCTGCGATTTTTTTTCTATTTCTTTATGAATGTTTGTGTGGTAAGGCTATGTTGTACCCAGATAACAAAATAAACTGACATCAAAGGCGGTAATGTTAAAGGTAGAAAGAACATCCATTTCAAACATGATGGAACAAATGTCCCACATTTTCCTAAAAAAAAAAAATCGATCGACCCTGGCTGAAAGATTTAATCCAGAAAGTGGCCGGGGTGTGCCGTTATTTTGCAGTAAAACTCAAGCACAGCATTTTATTTCTAATTGTCTGGAGGGTTCACGTGGGCCGGGGAAACAGCATAGGTGCATAGCCACAGTTCTTCGGTGAATAGCATAGGCTTGATTGCTTGGTGATGGTTATCGTAATATTTGGATAGGTTCCAGGTGTCTATTCTCCGAGTTACCAGTGCAAAAGTTTAAAGTACTTTTAAAACATGACTTACTATCACAACTTTAATCTGCCTGCTCGGTTGCGTGTGACGCAGTTATCACCGCTAGTTACAAATCCAGATGCGACACAATATCCTGGCAATACAAATCATGGGGGCGGGGGTCATCACCTATTGACATTAATTTGCTCAAAGCGTGTCAAAGAATATGAAAGTGAGAAAAAATCAGAAAACGAAGCGAGTTCCAGGTCGACCTACGTTGCAATATACACACAAAATACTGACGTTGCTACATCACAATCCCTTTATGGGCCTCGTCCTAATGCTACTGGCACATTTGTAGAACCTGTTCGACTGAGCTTTTATATTATTATCTTTATTATAGATATATGAAACCGGAACAGGGTCTCTAATCCTGCACTTTTAAGAAAACAATTTGAATGAACGTTGCAAAGAAGTTTTAAGAAAATATTTTTAACTTGCTACCCTAACAACCACACTTTAAGGCTTCTGAACTTGAACTCCGGGTTCAAGTTCAGATTCATGATGACAAGTTATTTTTTGCGTCCTCTACAGTAATACCCTCGCTGCGCCTGGGCATTACTTGACGCGGATGCACGGCACCCTAGCCTATTCATTATTCCGTAATTCTAACATGGGCGATGCCTACAACGACATCTAAGAATTTTGGTTGTGGTATTGCAGTTATTTCAGTACCATACCGGCGAAGTCGTCGGCAACAGTCGGCCAAACTCTGTCAGCTACCTAATTAATCCCGTTAATACGGCACGATAATTTTAAAAGTTGGCCAATAAAAATCCAAAACTGTTCAGGGTACTGAAAAGTTAAAGCACGCTCTCCATTAAAAAGCTGACGCGTCGAATTATACCTGGCTTAAAAATAGAATTATATAATTTACAAATGGCCTTTAAAATTACAGTTGTGTCTGTTGTGTTGCCTTCAGGGTTGTGTCTTTCTCTTGTCAGTAAATGGCGTTAAGCAAAGCTAAGACTTAGATTTTCAACAGAGCAGAATTCATTAGCTATGGAATAGGAGCCACCTATTGGCGGATTGTTCAACTGGGCCTGGCTTTTCTGGTAGAGTAAGATGAGCACCTTGAAGAAAACACTCTTTGATAAAATTTAAATGTTAAATTTAAAAATTTTGACTAAAAAATCAATTGAAAAAATGTAAAAAAGAAAAAAAAGGCATATACCCAGCAGTAACAGGTCTAGCTGAAAATGCAACAGAAGCTGAGTGAACAGTGTAAATCCCATTCATCTCATTTCCTTTGAAAGCCGTTTTCTCAATATTATCAAAGGACACTGATCAAACATTGATGGGATTTAATTGTTCCAGTGTTGCTCGCAAACAATTCATATTTGCTTAAGGCTAATTGTTAAAGTGCCAACGACAAAAACGGGTCTCAGATTTTGGGAACTTGGCTCAAGTTTTTCCAGGCAAACCATTCAAATGTTATTACCTTTGATGTTTAAATGATGAACCTCCTTTTCAGTTTTAAACGTTAATACTTCAAAAGCAACTACATGTGTGAAGCAAACTAGATCAATTTTTGAACATGTATATATACTCCATTTTCTTCAAAATTTCTTTCAAAGGGATTATAAATGAAGAAGAGTATAATTACAATGCGTTAATACACATCGTGTCATATCACTCACATTTCCATTTATAGGATCCCAAGTCCGTAGCTTTCAGAACGGATGTACATTGTAGTAACTCTCATGTGCATTCTTCGTTTTGCCGGGCATTTGTGAAATACACTCGTGGGGGTCATATCTCCTGAAGTGCATACAGATACTCTCCAAATAACATGGTACCTAATAACGATCGATCATTGTGTATGATGTCATAACCCGTAATTGCCTCGATTCATTATATTTTGAAATCATATTCGATAACATAACACATGTACGTTGGGAAGTCTCCCATAGTTATATCAAAGTTGGTTTATCTTTCGCTTACACCAGGAGAGCCAAATTGCCGAGAAAGCGCCACCCTCGGCGCTTTTTGCCGAGAAATGCCGAGGAAATTTGTACAAAGATCCTTTTCTCCGCATTTCTCGGCAATTTTGCCGAGAAACGCCGAGGTCGACTGCAATGCTACTCTCCGCTCGGTGTTTCTCGGCAAAATTTCCGAGAACGCCGAGGTGCCTTTCTCTCTTATTGTTACCTCGGCGTTTCTCGGAAAAAATGCCGAGAAACGCCAAGGTACCTTTCACCCTACTCCTTAGCTCGGCGATTCTTGGCATTTTCACCGACAAATGCTGAGGTAATGGCTAGAGTGAAAAGCATATCGGCGTTCCTTGGCATGTTGGCCGAGATGTGCTTGAGTATGGATTGGAGACTTGAATTCCTTGGTGTTTTCCGACATTCTAGGAAGAAGATATACATGACAAGTATTGGTAGGCATTTTTGGGCAATGCAAAACAAGACACCATTTATTCATTGTAGAACATAAATGATTTTACTCAACTATTTATGAGAATCATTAATACCTGCTAGTAAGTGACATTTTAACCAAGTCAAGGAATAGGAGAGACGCAAATCCTTCATTCAGATTCTACAGGATTCTATCATGGGCAGCAGGCAAAAGCCAATCAGATAGATGCATTTTAATCATTGACCAATGCTATTTTCAGCACTAACCATGGCACCACCAAGCAATTTATAATGAACTATTTTTTTGGTTTGTTTTAGGAGGGTGAATAATATTTATCTATCCAAAAGAAATTATAATTTTGTGTTTCCATGATTTAAATTTGCAGCAAACACTTTGGGGTGTTAAAATTTGTCTTGATATGCCGCAACGCTTTGTTTACAGACATGCAGCACCATATGTTGACGGAATTGCAAACTTCTATTTGGAACTGTTGACCTACCGTTTCCACTATTTGGCATTCCTAATCGATTCTAAATGTGATGCTAAAGTTAAAAACAGTGTTTACTCACAGTCCAACAGTTTTTGCGTGCATGCGTGTGTGTGTGATGCTCTAAGGTTGGGAGAATCAATCAAACTTTTTGCTTGCGTTAACTTACAAACACTTAAAAATTCAGAGTGGCAATTTTAATTGGCACAATGGCAAGGAAGTGCCACTTTACTCGGAGATCAGCTGGGTGGCTGGTAGCCCTGTGTAGGCCTGCTATGCGAAAAGTGCTGGATCGGGGGGGGGGGGCGTAATTATCAGAGTTAAATTAAGTCTAGCCACGATAGAATAAACTTAAGATGGAAGCTGTGAAGCTAGTGCGCAGTGAGACTGGCAACTTTGAATCGCAATCACCCATTTATTTTTTTCACAAGTACATTAAACCTATATATTTTCTGATTACTACATATCCATAGATTTATATCCATGGAGTTTTTTTTTGCAGGATTGGAGTATTTTTGAGATTTTATAGCATTCTTTCTGACTTGGTAGGATTTTCACATTTTTCGAGCAGCAGTCACACAATTTTTTTTCCAGTTGAAATCAGAGGAAATTTAAATCATGTATCCATGTCCAGGATTGAATTCAATGGTAAGTCCTGAAATAGCATTTATAAAAAGTTATAAAATTTTTAATTTAGTGCTGACAGGTTGTTCATTTTCCTTCTATAAATTGCTCCAAAAGTCATGAAGGGGGTTGCCAGAAAAAAAACCCCTGGGAACCTTTCCTGTATATGATAGTTTGCCTTAAATGTCCGTTGATTTTAATGTGATAGGGCAATTCGTACGTTTGTGAGGCGAGATACAAATTGCAGAGGTAGAGCAAAAACAGTTCCGAGAAAATCCCATTGAAAGAAAAAGTTGCCAATTCTTACGCATTTATGGCTGTAATATGACACATACTAATTTCTTCTGCCCTGTGTTTTAATTGGTTTAAACATATTTTATTCAAAAGAAAACAATCAGGAAGGAGGACAGAGCACTATACATATCCTTCTTGCAAAGAAGAGACAAGAGCACACGACATAAGTAACATACATTCCAGGTTGACGCCGCTCGTCTCGTCCGAGGGCTCGACGAGGGGCGCAAGGAGTAAACAGGTAGAAGAGAGACATGACTAAACAGTCACAGATAGAGGAGCTATAATGCGATAATCAAAATAGTAATGATTCAGAAAAAAATATTAATCTACGTTATTGTTTCACCTTGAAAGCATTTAGTCTTTTCAATATATTCTTGTACTGATAAAAAGATACGGATGTTTTCTAGTAGGGAACATTTATCATGACCATATAAAACAGTATTAATTGAAAATGGTGCTACCAAACTGATAGAAGTGCGCTAAATGCAGCAGTTATGCGACTTAAGCCCTTGTTGCACGGGGTGACTCATTGCATGCGCACCCTCGCATGCGACATGGCCTGTTGCGCAACACGCAGGCCACACGACATTGATTACATGCTCAGGGGCATAGTTATGTGTGTTTGTAGCAAGGTGTCTCATGTGGAAGCTATAGCTTATGGTGAGGTTTTTCTGCTTACATATTATATATATATATATATATATATATATATATATATATATATATATATATATATATATATATATATACATACATACACACACACACACACACTCACACACATATATATATATATATATACATATATATATATACATATATATATATATATATACATATATATATATACATATATATATATATACTAACAAGCTGCATTATATCTCCGGTATTTATAGGTAATTACAGATACACGAAGCCTTCGTCAAATTGACAAAGGGACTTCTATAATTTCCTACAGTATGATGCACCGCCATTACTACTGCAGCATGCTATGATGATATATCAAAAAAATTACCGAGGATACAAGAATTAATTCGCCCTACAAACTACTCTTTTCAGCAGTATCATTATATGAAAGAGAATATTACTTTTATCAGATTTCGTATTAACTTAAACAGATAGTGTCCCATCACTCAGTCGTTTTAAATAAATCATTTCATGGAACAATCAAAATATTGCAATCAACCAACAAATTTTGTCCCCTTTATTTGTAAAGGATTGTGAACAGTTTTGTATCAGTTGCATATATCTGCTATGATTCGAAAAATGGTAAATATGGCTCAGGATTATTTCATGAGTAATAAATTTGAAAAACTATTCAGACTAAATCATGTATAAAACCAGCTTCTTTGCATCAGATGCCAAGAAATATGGATGATGATGATGCTCATATGGTAGTTTTAATGGCAGCAGTAACTGGTGCTGCGTACTATGCATTAAAAAGGAAAAAAAAAAAAAAAACTTGAACAGACAACAGGCAAAATATCGTACTCAAAACGTGAAATTCATTCCAATGAGTGCACCCAAGTGTAACTGTCAACATTTGAGACAATTGAGCAAGTTCAGAAAATCAAGACTTTAACAGCCAAAATGAATTTACAAACAGGTCGTCAGCGAGAAACCGTCCACTCTCGTGTAGTAATGATTGAGTTAACGCTGTTCTGGGAAGATATACATTCTATACAACTGTGTTACGTCGTTAAACTGGTTGAAATTGGTGTTGCTATCAATACTTGGAGATTCGGTACGATACTGTGGAGAGCACCATGAAGACTGATCATATTTATCCAGCATTCCGAAAGAATAGAAGTAAAACTAGAGGATCAGGACTGATCCTGGGCTTAGGTGAATCACAAGACATTAAAATTCATTAAAAAAAAACAACAAACAAAAAAAACAAACAAACAAAAACAAAAAACAAACAAACAAACAAACAACAAACCCCCCCAACAACCCCCCCAAATCGCAGCGCCACCTGGTGAAATAATTAACAACTATGGTTCCCTGGGAATGTCTCTGTATGATTTAGAAGCAATTTAGTAAGCGATTTTGGAGATTTTGGCCCCCAAAACCTGAAAAATTCATTAAAAAAAAAATCCAAAAAATTAAATTCAATGGACCATGACCATTTGAACAAAACTTGGTAGAGACCCAACCAAGGTATATTCCCGTCAAGTTTGAAGTGACTCTGGTGGATAGTCATGGAGGAGACGTTACAAATATTGATTTCCAATGCAATCCCCATTGGCTTACATAGAAAGCAACAGGAATGCATGCATTAACCGTTAAGTACCCGAAATGAAAAATTCGTTTAAAATCAGACATCCACAGTATCACTACTTAGTGAACAACTTTGTTTATCCCTCCTACAAGCTACATATCCACTAAGTTTCAGGACAATCTCAGTAACGGTTTTGGAGAAGAAGTCGAAAGTAGCCTAAACAAACAAAAATTTGTTTAAAAAAAAAAAAAATGCAGTGCCATTTCTTGAACAAATTAAGGTCTGGGGGTCCCCTGAAGTGTTCCTATGCAATTTCTATGCAACTGGCTTGGCATTTCATAGGAGAAGATTTTTTAAGAAGTTGTTAAAAAAAAAAAGAACCACCAACCCCCCAAATCATAAAATAGTGCAAAATTCCATGGACCACAACCATTTAAACAACTTGGTAAAACCCACCCAAGGTACATTCCCACCAAGTTTGAAGAGAATCTGGTTGACGGTTACGGAGAAGAACGACAAGTACCCCAACTGAAAAAAACATTAAAAATCAGGGATCCACAGTATCACCACTTAGTGAACAGCTTTGTGTACCCCTCCCACAAGGTATATATCCACTACGTTTTGGAACAACCTCAGTGGCGGGTCTGGAGAAAAGTCGAAAACAGCCTGAGCACACAAAAGCTTGTAAAAAGATAAAAATAACAAGAGGATCATGATGATCCTGTGCTCAGCTGACATGCATCTGCTTATTTAAAAATAAATACCCAAAAATTTATGCAAAAATCAATGCAGTGTGAACATTTGAATAACATATGTACAGACCTGTCAAAGGTACAATTCTACAAAGTGTGACATAAATATCGCGAAAAATATCTAAGTTGTTTTTCTTACTTAGAAATCTCCATGTTTAAGTTTCGTATAAATTTGTTTTATTTTGTACTTTTTCAAAAAATGAATGAAAATATGAACCGCGTCAACCTTTTGAGCGACTTTGTTTGACCCTTCTACAAGGAACATATCCACCAAGTTATAGCGTAATCCGAGTGACGGTTCTGGAAAAGAAGTCGAAAATAGCAAAAACACACAAAAAATCATAAAAAATTAGGAAAATATCGCAGCGCCACCTGGTGAACAGATTAAGAACTAGGAATCCCAGGGAGTGTCCCTGTGGGATATCAAAGCAATTGGGTGGGCGGTTTGGGAGAAGAAGATTTTTGTAAGATTTGCCCGAAAAAAGAACCAAAAAAATCACGAAAAATTCAAAAATCACTGGAGCGTGACCATTTGAACAAACTTGGTAGACATTCACTCAATGCACATCCCCACCAAGTTTGAAGTAAATCTGGCCAAAATTATTTAAGTTATAACCGTTACAAGAAATTCCCATGTTAAACTTTCCTATTAAAACTTTTGTGAAGATTTTTGAAAAAAAAAATCATAAAAAACCCAAAATTCTTTGGAACATGACCATTGGAACAAACTTGGTAGACACTCACCCAAGGTATATCCCCATTGAGTTTGAAGTAAATCTGGAGGACAGTTTTGGAGAAGAAGTTTAAAATACAAATTAGCCTTAGAATGCCCATTGACTTACATGGTAATCAATATAAAAGGTACATTTACCGAAAAGGAGCCGAAATGAAACTAAATATATGTAGCTGCTTGCTTAATTGTCTGTTTCGGAGAGCAAATCCCTTCATGTGATATGTGAGAGTTATAACATGAAAGGGGACGATTATGGCTTATAACTGTCGAGTGGCGAAGCCACGAGACAGTTGTAATAGCCATAATCGTCCCCTTTCATGTTAAAACACATTTGTCATTGGGTGGTAGGAATGGTCATTTGTGTTTAGGTTGGATCAGTGATTTCATGATTGAAAGCGCATTATCTGTCAGTTACGCAATCAAATTCTTACACACACGTGTGACAGTGTCATTTCACTTCTGAGTCACTTCATTCGTGATTTCGCTCAGGCGTTCAGGCAGTTCGTGAATCTGCTAGCTGCCACAAAATGGAAGATGACGTGTCTCTCATTGAACTTGATAATATTGCAACTCAGCAATTATTTTTCCAAAGAAATGACGGCACCGGCAGTACTGGGAGGTATGTTGGTTTTTATTTGTAGTGTTTTTACAATTTCACAATCAAAGTTTGCTTTGCGTTCATGATATGCTACTGCATCAAGACTACTGACCCGGAGAAGTTTTGTGACTGATGGTATAATGCGTGCTGGTACTTGAATGGAAAGTTTTTATCATGAAAATTCAGGTAAATCATTTCAAATATTATTGTTAGACATTGAAAGGGTTAATTCGGAAAAAGTGAGTTATAGGTTTTACTTAATTCACTCTTTTTGCGGGCCCTTTTTGCGATTATTGAGGGTGAAGGTCAGCCCAAAAAAGATGCATTATCAAGTTTCATAATACATTCTTTTTCATAATCAATGGTTATGGGATATAATCAACAATTTTTGAGCCTTATGATTGGCTAATTCCTACCAGGCATATGACAAGTACATTTGATTCAGCATTTATCAAAGATACAAATTGACAGTGTACAAAAGGTCAGAATTGACTTTATTCAGGAAACAAAATTGAATAGGGCGACCTGACTTGTCCATGGTAGTACATGTATTATCAATTGACATACCTTGCTGTTTCAATGGCTGCCGATGTACAGTGGCAGCACTCACTTACAGTCACAAAGTCTGATATCGCATAACTTTGTCAAAAAATTAACATATCCACATTATTTTCGCAAACTTTCATTGTCTAATGTCCATGTTTTGATAAAATTTTAAGCAATTCTATCATGCTGTTCTGGAGAAGTCGAAAATAGCCTTAACACGCAAAAATTCATAAAAAAATAGGAAAAAATCGCAGCCCCACCTGGTGGCCAAAATGAGAACTAGTTGACCCCAAATGACCCTATGTGCAATATCAAAGCAATTGGCTTCGTAGTTCTTAAGATGAAGAAATTTTAATTTTTTTCAAAAAAAATAAAATTAAAAATTCATAAAAAATAGTAAAATTATTGCATCATCATCTCCATCTCAAACTTGGTAGAGGTCCACCTGGGGATTATCCATGTGCAAAATCAAAACATTCTATACAGTGGTTTTTGAGAAGAAGTCGAAAATATAAAAAGTCTAACGACTGACGGAAGGACGGACGGAAAGACAGACGGACGACGGACGCAAACGGCTTCTATAAGCTCTGCTGACTGACAAGTCAGCAGAAATTGCAGCGCCAACTCTTGAACAAATTTAAGTCTCGGGGGATTCCCAGAAGTGTTGCTATGTAATTTCAAACTAATTGGCTTGGCAGTTTAGGAAAAGAAGATTTTTGAAGATTTTGCCGGAAAAAAAAACAAAACTAGAGGGTTGTGTGAACAGCCTATGCTCAGCTGACCTAAGCTTGTTGACAAATCAAAGTTGCAACTGAATAGATCTGCGTTGAGTTTAAGCTGAGTGCATATGACATTTTGAAGTATTTGTAAGACTTGCTTAAAGAAAAAACTTATTAAAATGTGAAATAGAATTAGCATTAAACTGCCCATTGACTTACATAGTAATTAATAGGAAGGGTGCATTTTCCGATAAGTACCCAAGTTGAAAAAAAATCGTTAAAAATCAGAAATCTATAGCAGTGCCACTTAGTGTTTGACGCTTTCACTAAGAACATATCCACAAAGTTTCAGCTTAATCCAAGTGCCGGTTCTGCAGACGAAGTCAAAAACAGCAAAAACGCACACATAAATCTTTTACAAAATCGAGAAAGATTGCAGCGCCACCTGGTGAACAAATTACGAACTATGAGTCCTTAGGAGTGTTCCTATGATTTCAAGCCAATTGAGTGAGCGGTTTCGGAGAAGCTTTTTAAAATTTGGCCAATAAAAGAACAATCAACAAACAAACAAACAAATAAATAAATAAATAAATAAATAAATAAATAAATAAATAAATAAATAAATAAAAATTAAAATAGAAAAATCCAAAAATTACTGGAGCGTGACCATTTCAACAGACTAGGTGGAGACCAACGCGAGGTACATTGCCACCAAGTTTGGGGTTAATCTGGCTTTTGGAGAAGTCGAAAAATATATGTGAAAAAACAGACGACGCACAACTCAGCCTCCTAAAACCTCAACCTGACTAGGCAGTCAGCTGAGCTAAAAATGCATGAAAAAAATCCAAAAATCAATGGACTGTGACAAATTCAACAGACGTAGTAGAGACCCACCAAGGAACATCCCCACCAAGTTTCAAGTGAAAATGGCTGATGGTTTGGGAGACGTCGAAAATGTGAATTGTGGACGGACGACAGACGACGGATCTACAGATTATGCTATAAGCTCTGGTGATATTGATAACTGAGCTAAAAATCATCATATTGACAGTAAAGCCAGTGATTTCCGGAAAGTTTAGGACACACACAGGTGTAACCATATACGTAAGCAACTTTAGTGACAGGATTCACATGTGTTCGTCCTCAGATCCTATGAACTTTCAAACATATTGTTCGACCATTTATTTTTCTTTTTGAAGATAAGCATTAATGATCGTGGCAATCGCGAGTTTCTGTTTGCAAGGCCCAATTGAAAGAAAAAAATCAATCTTTTCTCGACTTAATTCGCCTGAAGCGCGCCCAGAAAAAAGTGCTGACCTTTATACTATACCATCTCTCTCTCTCTCTCTCTCTCTCTCTCTCTCTCTCTCTCTCTCTCTCTCTCTTTCTCTTTCTCTCTCTCTCTCTCTCTCTCCATCTGTAGATATGCTGGTACTTGAACAAATATCATTTTAAGAGGAATTTGAATGTGGAATTTGTTGTCATTCAGATGACCACATAAAACAGTTATTCCCTCGTAAATCTTTACATCAGGTTTTGTCTTCTCAACAAAGGCAAAACAAATTTTGTGACTTAAACAAACTGATGAATGAAAAGGGGTATTGAAGTGGACAAATTGGTTTTCTTCACCAGAGAAGGCGTTGTTCCATGTTCCCATTTGCTCTGCATCCCAGCGACTAATCAGTACCTTCAAGCGCTGTACAGCAAAGTTTCAACAACAGACGGTTGCAGCCCATGCGGCAACTTGTCACTTATTTTGGCTATATTTGCATTCCACATCACCAAATTGCAATCAAATGGGAAGAGTCTACATCAGGCTACCTGCAAAACCCGATTTTGTTCAGGTGGAGGATTCTTAATTCAAGAGCAAACAATATCTCAGAAGTAAGCCATCATGAATCTTTATTTCATTCAACACTCTTGGATCATCCACAATCATACTAGAAAATGTACAAACATTGCATTATCCATGATATGCAAAATATTAATGTTTGTGTGCAATGCTACCGCAAAAGGATTCCAGACCCTCACTTCGTAACGGAATCCCGTTGTGTTTGCAGACCGCACGTCAACATCAAACTCTACACCCATTTGTTTTGGTTATTTTAACATTTTTGTGTGCAAACGTTCCAGGCAATATTTACTGCAGTCACACATAACGCTCCCTTTTGCCTGGTCAGCTGTCTCTCAGGTGTAATGTACACAGCTGTAAGGTTTACTCAGCAAGAAAATCCTTTATGTGATCGTTGGCGTCTATGTATTAAACGGATGTATATATATATATATGATTTTAGTCTACCGCTATGATATATTATCAAATGTTGCCTCCTGAATTTGAACATAAACCGTTGTGGCACATAAGAGGAAGACACTGATATCTTAATAGCAACTGATGATTACGCAGGTATTAAAAACAAAAGATATTGCAGGAATACACAAGGTTCCATTCAGTATTCATCCGGCCACAGATACTGTTTAAGCTAGTTAATCTGGTGACCATAATCTTGAATAATAACTGTGGTAGGAATCATTATATTATCAAGAACAGTATTTCCCTGTAGCTATTTGTTTTGGCTGATTTGTTGATGGTATATAACAAGGGAATATTATTGCAACACAGGCTAAATGCCAACTTTGTCAAAGATCGTAGAATTAGAAAAGATCAGTTCTGTGTCTGAAATGCAAATGCCGTAAAAAAATTTAACATGTGGAAATAGGTACATTTACATTATATACATATTTAGCACAAAAAACAAACAAACAAAAAACAAAAAAACAAAAAAAAAAAAAAACAAAAAACAAAAAACAAACAAACAAACAAACAAACAAAAAATAAAAAACAAAACAAGAAAAGCTGAACAATGCGTACTGGAGGATTTTTGTCTGCAATTTCGAGAAATATAAGTTTAAACATTAAATCCAGTGGTAAAGTTGATTATTTATTTGATGACATTGCAAGATTATCAATTTTGGTTAAAGGCGGCCAAATGATGATGTTATTTTGTTAACTGCCCATATAATAACTAGCTTGCTTGATTCTAGCATTATGGGTCAGTTGATAAGATGCATGTTTCACAAGTCTTCACACATTATCATCATTACTGTTACGCCTTGACTGGAAAGACCCCCGCCGTGCAATATATTTTTCGGGGCAAAGCCAGAGGTCAATTGTAGCCTATCAATGAGGCGAATCTTGTTTGTGCTTACCACCGATTGGATGAGCCAGCTGAGAGGCCTGGGAGCTGACGATCCAATATGACTGCTGTCAGCCGTGCTGACAGCAGTCAATACCGCGTAAATAATCCATTATAGTTGGCCTACAAATGAAACATAAATCTTAAAAAAAATGATCTGAAAGTTCTGCCATCTTATAAATTTTGTAAAAAACACTTATCCAAAATTTAAAATACCATTTTGCTGGTAGCAGTGTGCGGTTTCATTCCCATAAAAAATACTGTTTCCCATTTTGGCTGTTTGTGCTATTTTCTGTTTTTCTGTAAAAACAGGAGGTAAAATTAACGTTTTTTAATTAAGCAATTAAAATTCAATTTCTTCACAATTAAAGAGATTTCATCATTTTTAATAGCTTAACCCAAATGCATACTTTTAAAAATATATATCTTATTTGATTTAGGGTCTAGTGTATAGAAGGACATGTTTGGAGCAAAGTCTTGTTTTCTGCGTAAGTGCTGTAAAAGTGTACCACGCCCTTAAACCTTGCACAATTTCGCAATAATAAAATCATTGAGAATTCACCTGTCGCCTGACCGCAGTATTTCATACAGTGGCAAATATCACGGTGCACACACTTCTTTTTGTGTCCAGCATAAATTGAATCCACAGTATTCTGTGCACTTGTGTGGGACTGAAATCCATGGGACTATGTATAATCACTCTCCTGGCTGGATCAAGGTTAAATCAGCAGCTTTCCTTAGTGACGGTTGAGCGCCATTTGCCCAACCAGATACAAGAAAACCTGCTGCATGCTATAATAATGCCTTCTATGTGCAATTCTCACCCAAAATGTTTTATTGGTGTGCATGTCAGCAAAAACACTGCCGTAGACAACAGTCTAAATCCTGGTGCTTTGGGCAATTTGAGCATGGCCCATACTGAACGGTCTATTTATGGTTTTCAGTAGTGGAACCCAAGTCTAATGGTCTACATAATATAGCACAGTGGACAACACTGTTCAAGTCATTGGTCATTGCTTTCCATTATAACAATTTCTCACTTTTCCACATTGCAGTCAATCCTATACCTTGTCCACTGGGCCACCCGACAAAATATACCGCCACTCCACACGTCTACATTATAATAGTACTTAACTCTGGTCTGCTGGTCCACACAATACAGTATACCCACTAGTCAAGTGGGCCAAACTATACAGTACTATAACCCCAGACCACTGGTACATACCATATAGTATACATATAATCTCTGGTGCACAGTTTACAATATACCCCTAGACCCCTGCTGCACACTCTAATCAGTTTGGTCCACACTCTACAACATACACCTGGTCCACTGTATCACTCTTTACAATATACCCCTACTCCACCCGTCCACATTTTACGGTTTACCCATCATCATCTGGTCACCGTACCTGCATGCCCCGAATACACATGTCAACACCATTGTTGACTCATCATCGGCTTATCTACACCGGAGTTTCCCCCACTGATCCACAATATAGCGTACATACAGTTCATGTTACTCCACGTCCGGCCCTCTGTGCACAGATGATGTCGCCTTCATTTGCATGTACAAGCGATATCACTGACAAGGTTCTTGTTTATCACGAACAAGAAATTCTTCACGTTATCTTTCAAAATACAACCTGGTAATATCCAAAGTATAACGAACATGATATCATTTGACCGTAAATGCAGTATAAAATTAACCTAAACAGTTGTCTATCTTTATTTTTTCACAATGAACATCAAACAACTATCATACCACATTTCACTACGTAAAAATAAATTACGTCAAAAGGCACACATAATTTTCAAGTTGGCATGAAAATCAACTAAGCACGTACTATTACAAATGAAAAATTCTCCGCAATAGCATATGTTTACAACGAAGGGAACCAAAAGTGCACCTCCACCACGTGACCAATAGATAAGGATGAAGCCATCGGAGGAACCAAAAAGTGAGCTCCTTCGATTGATTAGTGGTTGGCAAGGGGAAGTGTTGTGAGATCCTATGTCCTGGTTGCCCCGTCTGTTGATGACATACGCTACTTCATTCACATCACATTGAATTGTCAGCACTAAGTACTTAAACCCGCCATATGAAAACAATTATAAAATGAGAATATTTGTCAACAGCACTACAGCAGACAAATTGATCTGAACACAAATTGGAATAAATGCGACGCGAACAATTTTAAAATGACTCTCAAAACTTTGATAACAATTCGCCCTTTGGATAATTCTGAACAAGATCCACTTGTTGACACATATGACTAATTAATTGATAATTTATAGTGGCATTTGTGTCAAGTTGTCTTCAGAAAGATATCAAAATGAACAACAAAGTGATTCAATACGTATCAAACACTCATGCAAATTCCACCACTTCAACATCCTAGCACCATGTGTACAACCTTAACATACCCCCACAGTATGTGTATAAACTTGCCTTGCACAGAAATTTGAAATCAGAAAAAGCTCCCGAATTTGAATTCAACTGATTGAATTTAAACTTTCCTGATATCAAGACTATAAATCTAAACTTTCTTTCCGTAAATGGAATACCATCAACCAAATTGATAGCCTAATCAAATTCAAATGTTTAAAACACTATTACACCAGTTGAAAGTCCACCGCTTGCGTGATAATGTTACTCTCTTCCGTTTTGTTAATCTCTTATGTGTACTTTGTAAACAAGCTGTAATTCCGCTGTCATGGGGGTTATACTGCAATCTGTTCTTTTCCGCCTTCACTTTCTTTGACTTTATCGATTGGATCTAATTCAGCTGTCACGGGAACTTCTTCCTTGGCCCAGTCCTGTAATTCTCCAGAGCCCATGATGAAGTACAAGGTACATCCAGCCACCAATACAGCAGAAGTTATAAAGAACACAGTTTGCCACTGTTGCCTTGTTTGCTGCAAGCAGGCCAGTAATATGTAACAAAATTAAGAGCTTGAAGGTCCTATTGATTGATCATGTTCAAATTTGATGCATGGGTGACTCATGGGTTGTTCTCACCATACGGTGCGTTTAAAAAAAAAAAATGGACGTGAAAATAATACTTTTCTTCAAATTCTTATTTTAAAAACTCACTGAGCCTTCAATCGTCGCTTTCCGTTCATTTCCGACACCCACAAAGCGGGAAAGGCTAGTGACGTCACAAACGCAACACCGCTGGCTGACAGGGAAGACTCCGACCATGATTGCGAGCTATGGCTGTCAAGTGTCACTTGTGGTAGCGAGATATAAATGTGGTGCAAATCAGCATGGACAACTTTACGGCCCTGTAACTTTTGACCTGTTCACATGAACATAGTAAAAGTATACATTTTTGGATTTACCTAGCACTGAACTATATGTCCCGAAACATCGGGACAATACTGATTGTAATTGTTGAAAAAACGAACCATGAAGAAGAGCATGTCGTTTATCTCGGACCCCATACAGCGGTCCTGGCTAATAACTTTTTTAATATGTGCAAGAAACTTGTAACAAGTTTGTCATTTTATTGGCAATATATCAAAATTCAAAGGTGTCCTTTTATTTGGTTGTGTGTATTTTATTTGCGTAAGTGCAGGCATTCAAACACGGGAGCACCCCTTGATCAGCTGGATGCATGTGCATTGACATTCTATACAAGATTAAAAACCAACTAGTATGCGCACAGAAACATAAAAGGACACTTTTAAACTCCGCATAATTACCTTTCTAACCCCGTTTATTTGAAGGAAATCGGCCGGTGAGTTTTTGTGAAATAAAATTAGCGAGTTCGAGGCCTTTCAGCTGTGTTCAGGAACGGAAATCAAAGGTTCACTCGTCATTTTTCAACCAGGTCTGAGAACAATAACTCACGCGATTTTACCAAAAAAAACTCATGGATTTTTGCACAGTGAGAGTTCAGAGTGTGTTTGAACAAACATGATAACTGTCACTGATGTTGTTTACTTCTAAAGAGCTTAATCGTGTTGTTTATTTGCTATATGCGATTTGATCACACAAAATGGTTTCCCTGTCAAGCGTGCCGCTTTGCTACGCTTCATTTTGATTGGCCAACGCGGCGACGCGGGATGCCAATCATCGTTGTGTGGCCTCTGCTTGACGACGGCGCGCTGCATTTCCATAGCACTGATATCACAGCTTGCTTGCCGTATTTTTTGAAGGCTTTGTGAAAAAAATCACAACTTATCTTCAAAGCATGGCAAATTTTTTATATGATTGTGCGTTCTGTGAGCATATGACAGTTGAGTATTGGATGCAAAGGAAAGTACACGTACAAGACAAATTGGCAGTCACAACGAGGAGAAAAAAATATTTTAAAATGTACGATGGACCCGCAAAAAGGCAAAGGCTAAGCTCAGAGTACAACCAAGGGCATTGGGGCAATAACAAGGGACCAATAGAGTTATTCAGTAATTGAAAGTAATTCATACACAACTGGACACTAGGCCTCTATGCTTAGGCTCTATGTAAGTGTACTGTTCAACATGGTAACGTTTCATTAGGTAGGCTCCTACTACTTATATATAGTACTTTCAAAGGATCAAATAAAATGGGATATTTTGTCGCAAGAAGTAAGCTGTACCTTTATTTGCCCACAACAATTCTTGTGTTGTAGCATCTATTGCTGGCCGCATCGCCGATTTTTCCTTCCTAACTTTTAGCATTTTGAGACTGATTGCGCTAGTTTAGTGATACAACTCCCGACGAACGTACTAAGATAAGACCACCAATGCAATGACCAATTTGCAGGTGCTGGTTCTGAGCTCGCAAGAACTTCAGATACAATTTACACAAAGGCTTTAATTTTTCTGTTGAATTTAAATATAAAGAGAACTTGTGGGTGAATTGTTAAATCTGATTAGAACTATTGGTTTCTTTGGGTGAGAAAACAATCGCTCTCACGCCGGTAATGAAAGACGGCGTTGAAACAGCAATGCCTTTGAAGTCGGATAAGGACGTGCAGTCATGTCATGATCTCGGCTGACTGTACGGCCTGTCTTTAACACTTTTTTGGGGATTAAATGTGAAAAATTCAAGATAGCATAAAGAAAACAACAAAGTACATGTAACAAGAGCTGCCTAATGCAGAAATCATGATGATGATGATGATGATAATGAAAATAAAAATTCCAAAAATCATTGGAGCATGATGATGATGATGATAATAATAATAATGAAAATAAAAATTCCAAAAATCATTGGAGCATGACCATTTGAACACAGTTAGTAGATACCGTAGATATCTACCCGATGTACATCCCCACTAAGTTTGAAGTGAATCTGGCCAATAGTTTTGGAGAAGTTGAAAATGTGAATTAGCTTTGCAATCACCATTGACTTTGCATAGTTATCAACAGGAATGTGTGCAGTTTGACCTTTCAAGGCCACTGAGGTTGAAAATAAACCATACAAATTGAAAGCTAATAGGTTATTTCCTATTAATGTTTGATAATAACTTGGTAAAGGAAAATAAGATTCGCGGCAGTGGCAGTGGCGGAGACGGCGGACGACGGGACTAAACACTATATGGCCACGGGGATGCATAATTAATGTTACTGAGTCGACCAGTCTGCAGCTCATACTATAACTTCTACAAAATTAAAATTGTAACGATTTCAGGCTTCGATTTGAGGCTCAGGCAAGCCAAGCTGTATCTCATCGCGGCATCACTTTTGGGTGCACTAGCCATATGTACAGAAGCTTCAGCAGCCTCGATAGATAATGTATCAACAGGAACACAGTATAAGGACATGGCCACCTTTTGTCAAAGTAGCACCGAGGGGATCCCCCCCCCCCCCGCTCTGATGGCTTATGATAATGCTAGATCTATGCGCCGCCCCCCCCCTCCCCAATTTGCTACAGCTGTCAGTGCTGACAGGGGTCCGGGCTCTGAGACCTTGGGATTTGGGTCCAGGTTATCCATTTTCGAACTTGTCTGAGACCTTATGTAGGATTAAAACCATGTGCAATAAGAAAGGTCTATGTCAAGTTATTGCGTGAAAACTGAACTCACATAAATGGCTCTGTTATCTTGGGAATCAGGTCAAGGCCACCCATCTTCAAACTCCTCCAAGACCTTAGGCAGGACTTTTAGCACGTGCAATATGAAAGCCCTACGCCAAAAACTTTTTGAGTTGTCGAGTGAAAACTGTCAGGAAGGATGCAAGGACGCAAACACGCAGTGACACAGGGACAAAGTAATAACTATGTGTCCCTTCCTTCTTGGGGGGGGGGGGGGGGGAGTGTGCATAAACATGAAATATGCAATATACCAACAAAATGTAAGCTTTTGTGAAGAAAAGAGCTGGTCCTGTTTCCTAAATACCCACTCAGCTTAAAATCATCATGTTTAAGTTATGTGTTCTTTATTTCCATAATTGTCACTGTCGCGGTAACCATCAATAACCCAACATCATGGCGAATGCTTAATAGCTTATCGCCATTAACTTGCGATAGAACAAGCGATTTTGGCGGGAAATTATTATACACGTGTCGCATTGCTGTACATGCAAGAAGTGTATCAGTGAATACGGTAAACATTTGAAGATCGTGAAAACATTTATGGCAGAGTGGAAATTTTAGATGGGGGGCAGTACGTTCTAAACCCAAAACTTTTTAAAGTATTTTGTATTTAAAATGTTACCCTCCTGTATTCTGACAATTTTAACACTTTAAAAAGAGTTTATACTTCTTTTTAAAAACAGTACCCTTTTGTTGGACTACTTGGGTATGACGAAGACAGTCATTTCCTGGCTTAGAAAGCTACTGTCACTACTGCCAAGCAGCCTTTGGAGTAAGGACATGGCAAACTGGACGCCCACGCAATGGCTTCGTGACCAACAAATCAACCAACCAAACAACTAAATAAATGGTAATCCTCTCCAAATGATATGAAAATGCCAGTCATAGAATTCATGTGTTCGATAAGAAATATGGACATTTGCCGTTCTTCACGACGCTTGAAAACCCAAAAGAATGTACAGAAGTAACAGAAACATGCAAAAAAGCGGCCCCACGCTAGCGGAGTCCGTTCCCCGCAACAAGTCCAAAAGGACAGCGTCTGGAGTACCGAAACACAGCAAACTTACAATGCCCATTGGTGTAAGTACTAACCTCCGAAGTTATAATACCAACTACTAGTGGTGCAAAGAATCCACAGCCGGCACCAATAGAGTTGGTGATGCCCATGAGAATGCCAGCGTACTTTGGCGCAATGTCAACGTGATTGACCACGAAACTGCTGAACTGGGTTCCATAGATGCCAACACTCAAGCATAGTAGTGCCACAGCGAGGCGCCACCTGGTGCAGTCCAGGAAACCTAGCCCCAAGAGGACGACCGCTGGGATCATTTTACCTGCAAGATAGTGTCTTCTCAATGACATTAATAGCAACAAATTGAACATCTTGCACGCGAATTTTTGCCATCTCTTCTGGTATTTATTTAATATTCTTCTTGTTTAATGATCGTTACTGTGTTCACAAGTTTCACTGTGAAATTTTAATTTGACTTTCAAACAAGAATTTTTGGCAAAGGTCTTCAAAATGATATGCCCTCAAATAGCACACCTTTCTGCCAGTCAATGGTGCTTGTATTTTTTGCCGATGTAATGGCCTAAAAGCGCCCAGGTATAAACTGTCGACTGCTTTATTGTTTTACCCAAACTCTTTGTTAAGACAAAACATTTTCGTGTACTGAGAAAAGACACCATGAAGCGCACATTCAGCAGCTTGCCTCCCTGCAGGTCGGATGCACCCAAGTCTTATTGTATCCTGGAAAGTGTCAATACTATATTGCAATCAGTCTATCAGTTTCAATACATTGTATTGGGAGCTGTGTATTCTTTACGTACTTGTTGAATTCTAATAGCTGCACGTGATGAAAATGTCCTTCCTGAAAACAACTAATTTTCGTAATATTTCGTTCATTAAATGAAGCAAAACAAAACAAATGCATTTAACTGCATGCATGAAGTGCAGAAAAGAGAAGTGCGGCTCTTTACCAATGCCTTCCATGAGTTTCCTGGTCCATGTTGTATTAAGTAGGCCTCTAGACCTGATGGCGTCAGCCGTGATGCCTGCCGACACCACGGCAACCCACTGACATATATACGGCAGCGATGAAAAGAGTCCGTTCTGAAATAAAAAAAAAACCGCAACACACGTGTGTTATGAATGTGTATTTGCCATTACGATGGCTGTCACGTTAGAGACATGTTGCAGCTGTCCCAGCGTGTTGAGCTGCGGAGTCAAAAACGCTACGCAGAAATCATTGTTGTGCGGTCTGAAAGTCTGAAGGCAGAGGCTGTCAAAAGCTGAATGCCTTTTACCCTTGTCCTTATTTAGATATGGTACCTCAATGTAAGAATAATATCACTGACTTGGGTGTTCACATTTTAATCAATAGTTTAGTAAGGTAGTTCGTTATGTACTTCAGCCTGGTTGACAAGGACAGGTTCTCAGTCCTGCTTTCCTACAGCCTGAGTAAAGGGCTTCCACAAAGTGTCTGCCAATGTCTGGCCATTCAACTCTACGGGAACTAACGCCGACGCACCAGCAAGACACTTTTAAATTTAACCATTAACATTAACACAAATGTTTCCGGTGTCGCAAACATTGTCTGCTTCCTTTTCATCATGAATTATCTTTTGCCGTTATCCATGCCAAAAGCTTTCCGCCGCACACTTTGTACCTGGAATTCTGGGTACAGAGTGTGCCGCGGAAAGCATTTGTTGATGCATCGGCGTTAGTTCTTTTATCTTGGGGTACCAAGAGTGTGTCTTGCTTTTTCTGATTTCATCCATAGCCTTTGCCATATCAATTAAAATGTAGCACATGTATAACAAACGCTTTGTTTGAGCCATCGTCTTGGTACTAGAAAGTTTTTAGTGTTAAATAGTAACCATGGGGTTAGGATCCACCATTATCGAGATACAAACCAATATGCCAGTTTGATCTATGACGTTTACCACACCAAGAGAAACCCCGAAAGTACTTTCCTTTCAATGTATAATGGTACCCATGGGCCTAGGCTCCAACATTACCGAGGTATAGATCAATTTGTCACAGCTGCCTCTATCCCTATAGTAACAATGCTACTATGTAAATGTAATTTGCCGATAATTCCTTAAATGGGTCAAAAATCAGGAAATGCCAGCCGCATGGTGTAGCGAGAAAATTTAGTGCAAATAGAGCCAGGTACATTCACATCAATTATGAAGAGAATCCAAGATGTGATTTGGGAGAAAGATCGAAGACAGTGAAAAAACAAAACAAAAAATTAAAAAAACAAAAAAAACAAAACCCCCCACCCCCACCCCGCCCCCACAAATAGAAGAGAACTATAAGAGTCGTGTGTTTAGCTGACCTCTCACGCAAAAAGGGAACGGAAACTGTGATCTTTGGAATAAGCTCAAGGTCACTTTCTCGCACACTGTCATGTACAAATGTCAAAATTCTGGCATAATGGTCCATAAAGAGCTAGCTAATACAGGTCCGAGCCCAAACAGTTTTCATATTATGAAGTATAGAGTAAAACTTATGGTATGTGCCTGTGACCTTGGGAATGAGGTCAAGGTCACGTATTGTGTAATTCTGGTACACAATGAGAGTCCCCAGCATCAACTCCTTGCTCAAAGACTTCACAAATTTTAAAGTGAACAATAAAAATTGAGTAAGTGCTACTGTGACCTTGGAATGAGGGCAAGGTCACGTATTGTGTACTTCTGGTACACATTGAGAGCCCCCAGCATCAACTCCTTGCTCAAAGAGTTCACAAGTTTTAAAGTGAACAATGAAAATTTAGTAAGTGCCACTGTGACCTTGGAATGAGGTCAAGGTCATCCATGTTTTGTGTATGTTTTGCATTTATGCCTACATGTGTCCCTTTGGAATTTCCATACAACTGGTGAAGCACTTTTAGAAAAGAAGATTTTACCAAAAACAAATAAATTTAAACGATCTAAACATCACTGGTGCATAACCATTTTACCAATCTTGGCAGACATCCATCCAAGGAACATCCCATCAAGTTTAAAGTGAATCTGGTTGAGGGTTTTTGGGAAAGAATTTGAAGATATAAATTACCAGTACTATCCCCATTGGCTCAAATACTAATCAATAGGATTGTATGCATTAAGCAACAAGTGCCCACATTAAAAAAAAAAACATTACGAATTAAAGATAATCAATATCACCAACTAGTGTTAAATGTTCCTTGCCCCATCCACAGGTTACAATTCCACCAAGTTTCAGCTAAATTGGAGTGACGCTTCAAAAAAGTCGAAATGGCCAAACACACACACACATACTCACACACACACAAATAGTCTCCCACCTGTTGAACAAATTAAAGTCCTGGGGTTCCCAGAAGTGTCCATTGACCGAACGTTTTAAAGAAGCCTTTTTAAGATTTTACTAAGAATTTGAACGAAAAAAAATCACTACAAAAACTTTAAACATCGCTGCAACGTGACTGTTTGAACAAACTTGCCAGATATCAGCCCACGATACATCCCAGTCAAGTTTGAAATGAATCTGATTGACTGATTCGGAGAAGCCCAAAACATGAATTGCCATTACAGCCCCGTTGACTTGCAGAGTAATCAATAGGAATGTATGCATTAAGTGACATGTATCCGAATTGCAAAAATGAGAGAGAAGAAAAACAACAAGGGATCCACCACATCACCACGTAGTGAACATCTTTGATTCATCCTTTCACAGTCAAGGGACATTTTCAGCAAGTTTCAGAACAAACCGTTGTGACTTATTTGTAAAAGAAGTCAAAAATAGCAAAAGCGGACAAAATTTCATGAAAAAGAGAAACTTGCACCGCCACCTGGCAAACAAATCAAAGTCTGGGGGTATCGAGATGAATCCTTTTGCAATTTCGCAGCCTGAGAGGTTTCAAAGTTTTTTTTTTAAAGATATTGCCAAACCAAATGAACAGAAAAATCCCAAATTCACTGCAACGTGACCATATGAACAAAGTTTGTAGAGACCTATCCATGATACATCCCCTTTAAGTCTCAAGTGTATTGACTGATGGTTTTGGAGAAGTCAAAAATGTTATCGCAGGCAGACGACAAAGGGTTGACTGGCGGACTCGCACACATAATTCCTGATTTCAATTATTCGTTAAAAATCAGGAAATGTCGGCATGGCCAGGTAGTGTACACACATGGTGCAGATTCAGTCCAGGTACTTTCCTACCAAGTTTGGCGGATATCAAATATGCGGTTTAGGAGAAGCTAAAAATAATGACTAAATTAAAAATAAATAAACAAATAAAATGGAACAGTTACAGCACACCTGTCAAATAAATGAAGGTCTAGGAGACTCCACACGTGTGGGTGCAATTTTGAAGTCAATCAGCCATGCGATTTTGGAGAAGATTGTTTGAGATTTCACCAAAATATACTCCCCCCCCCCAAACAAAAAACATTAAAAAATGAAAAGTCACCGGAAAGTGGCCATTTAAAAGACTCAATAGAGCCATACTGAAGGTACATCCCCGCTATGTTTGAAGTTAATCTGTCTGACGGTTTTGGAGAAGAGTCAAAAACGTGAATTACTGTTGCAATCCTCATCAACAAGCATAGTAATCAACAGCAACGTATGTATTAACCGACAACTACGCTAATTGCAACATAGTAAAAAATCGAGGTTCTGCATATAAACCACCCAGTTAACAACTTTATTTGACCCTTTCACATAGTTCATCCCCACCAAGTGTCAGCACAATCTGAAAGGTGGTTCTGTAGAAGTCGAAAGCAGCTTCAATACACACAAAAATTCTCAAAAAGATAGAAAAAAAATGGCAGCGCCACCTATTGAACAAATTAAGGTGGAAGCTGCGAAGCTAGTGCGCAGTGAGACTAGCAACTTTGGATCGATATTACCCATTTAATTTTTTCACAAGTACATTAAACCTATATATTTTCTGATTATTACATATCCATACATTTGTATCCATAGGGTGTTTTTGCAGGATTGGAATTTTTTAGATTTGCTAGCATTCTTTCTGACTTGGTAGGTTTTTCACATTTTTCGAGCAGAAGTCACACAAATTTTTTTTCCCAGTTTAAATCAAAAGAGATTTAAAATATATATCCATGTCCAGGATCGAATTTAATGGTTAGTCCTGAAATAGCATAAATAGAAAGTTATAAATTTTTTGATTTAGTCCTGACAGGTTGTTCATTTTCTTTCTATAAATTGCTCCAAAAGTTAGGGAAGGGGTTGCCAGAAAAAAAAATCCTGGGAACCGGTCCTGGATATGATATTTTTCTTTTAATGTCCGTTGATTTTAATGTGATAGGGCACTTCGTATGTTTGTGATTCGAGATGCAAATTATAGAGGTTGAGCAAAAAACAGTTCTGAGAAAATCGCATTGAAAGAAAAAAGTTGCCAATTCTTATGCATTTATGGCTGTAATATGACACATACTAATTTCTTCTATCCTGTATTTTAATTATTGTGTGAAATAAACTTGTACCTTTACCTCCGTGATGTTGTCATTAAAAAAAGTAAATTTTGTGCCTTAAATCTTGACTTGTTTAACTTGGGAACACCACACTTGGCTTGTTTGGTGTGGGTTCACATGCGGCTTTCCATATTTGGGGACCAGTAAGTAGATTGTGCTAATTTGTTTTTACATCAATAGAGAATTTCAAAGTAACCAGAACAATAGTAGTGATTAGTCTGAACTGGCCCATTCTTCTCTCCAGGGTTAATGGTTTCCTGTGAGTGACCCTTGTCAATGGCTCAATTGGTTTCCAGGGGTCATGGACTAATGACTGTGCAAACAATGACATGGTTCTTTATCATGCCCATGCAAACAAACCTATGTGCCCGGCACTGCTTAAACTTTTCAGTGTAAAAAAAAAAAATTGAAATTAATTTTCCCATATAAATTTTATGTTCACATATCTGAGTTTCGGGGAGCATGTAGTTTAAGTATCAGACTAACCAAGAATTACATGAAAAAGTGATTAGAGGTTATCCAAAGGTGCTAGCTTCAGATCTTCTGCCTTAAGGTCAGGTGTACCCTGGAGAGTCCCTGTGGAATGTGCAAGCAGTTTTGGAGATTTTTTTCATATTTTGCCATAAAATGAGCCAAAAGATTATAAAAAACCCCAAATCACAGGAGCTTGACCATGTGAGTACGTTCGACAGAAATCTGCCCAAGGCAGATACCCACCAAGTTTGACGAGGCTGTGGCTAATGGTTTCAGAGAACTTGAAAATGTAAATTTAAACAGACGACGGTGGACCCACAAACGGCAAAACTACTTTTGCAACCCAAGAACACGCTGGCTACTGAACGTGAACGTGTTTGATGGCTTTATGAACTACTGTATGCTGTCACTCCTCACAGGACATCACTGGCTTTGCCCCTGGTGCAAACAAAGGCCGCGTTAAGCAGGCAAGTGTTTCTTGTATAATTGTATTAATACCAGTATGGGAGACATAAACATATTGCAAATTTGACATTGAACTACACGTGCCAGTCAAAACGTCCTCTAATTTTGACACAAAAGTTTCAAAAGGAGCAAGGCTCTCTCTCTCTCTCTCTCTCTCTCTCTCTCTCTCTCTCTCTCTCTCTCTCTCTCTCTCTCTCTCTCTCTCTCTCTCTCTCTCTCTCTCTCTCTCTCTCTCTCTCTCTCTCTCTCTCTCTCTCTCTCAAATGTATTTCTAACAATAAAATGCGTTGGTCTGAAGCAGGTTTCCCACCTGCTGAAATTAATTGTTGAAAAACACGTGTATATAGCCCAAGCGTAACGGCAGTACTGGTCAATATATGCATCATATTCCAGTGATGTATCTCAGGACTCGAGTCTCTTGTCCTCGGAATATATCAACATGATCAAACTTGTCCTGAATTTAAAAGTGGGCCGTGTGTGTGTGTGTGTGTGGTGGGTGGGTGGGGGGTAAACTACTAATAGAAACCTATTCAAAGGGTGCAGCTGCTGGATACCCACTCATACAGGTGTGAACGTAGGCCTACGAATGTTTTTTCTTACCTTTGCTTGAAAAAAGGCAAGACAAATGGAGCACGGTCAAGACAGCACATTCGGCTTGAGCACAAGAACCAAAAAGTTTGTAAAATTTCAACATAATATTATTGTCACTTACCGATTTTATATCAAATTTGAGTACTTCCTTCATATATGTCGGTGTGTTGGTTTCAAAAGTGTACAAACCCCAATCACAAGAGACGTTAGCTATCACTATGGCCCACACTGCCGGCGATGTCAGTATAGCGCGCCAGGGTATGTTCATGTCCTGTCATGGAAAGAGAGAAAGACGGGGAAAAAAACACTCGTTAGCTCACATGCGTTATGTGACAGATTGATTGGCGACCATTCAGATAATTCAGTTGATATTGCCTACAGAGAGATCTTAGAATTAACCCGGACCTGATGCCAATATATTCGCATGTAACTTTTGCCCATTAATCTCTACCAGAAAATGGTCCGATTCATAAATGTCGTCTGCTTCTTATTCTGTTATTGGCTGGTGCTGAAGTTGTCAATAACTTCTTCCATCTCTTTATTTATTATTGTAAATTGATTATGTGCTCAGGTGTATTAATGTCGAGTTTATTTTGATATCGTGGATATGTTGGGTACCCTGCTCTTAATGGGTTTTATATTTGGTAATTCGACGAGTATGGACCTTGACTTAAACATTATATACATGTTTGTGTGTTTTGCACCCGGATTAAGAGGCCTATTGCTGAATAATGCAATTGTCAAAATTGTCTCTTATTTTCATCAACGGTATTCTATTGTACTTTGTTCCTGTTGTTACGTAAAATGCCTCATCATGTGTAACTGAGTCTGAGGTGTAGCCAATGACAGTTCAATCAGCCTTCACGAGTGTTATGAGCGATTAGTCAACAGCTGTCTTCAGTGCACTTTCTATGGCTGCCAAGAGTGTGATGAGTAAGTTGGGCGCCAAGAGTTTGGAGAGGAAGGTTGGGCGCCAAGAGAGTGTGCTGAGTAAAGCTGTCGACTCAATCCAGTCCCCAGACGGTTAAAACACAGGGACACAAAGAAATAAAGCTTACCAAACATGTCGACGTATTTGAAGAACACTGACAGTTCCGAAAAGACTTATGAGGCTAACTATTACGCAACCGACAAGGGGGTGACGTGCTGGTCGGAGGCGGAGGTTTGATTGTTCACTCGGTCACTGTGTCAAGCTTTCCATGATCAGTATTTTCGTATTTACTCCTCTGAAGACTGAGTCAACAACTTTCTTTGACACACTTAGGGCGCAAAATGTCACAATATACCCCTAGTGCCGGGACAGCTGTTGATTTATAGCTTTCATCATTCTACGTAAAAAGACGCTGATGACGGTTACAACACTAGACCACTTGTTACTGTCAATGGAAGAAAGTTCTATGCCGATAAATCGGCGTCATGACTCAAGATTTGAGAATCTACACTGTAGACAAATGGGTCCATATTACTTAGTAAATGAAGGCTTACTATTGTTTTTTGCCTTTTTTCCATTGTAGTCATTCGACTCAAGTGGCGCCAAAATAAGCCACCATGTATTCTGACTATCCCACAAAATAGATCAGTTTATATATTATGTTTAGGGTTCTTTGAAAGAAGGTAGAACATATAAATAAAAGAATACAGTCTGGTGTATATTGCTGGCATTGGGAAGCAGGAAGCCCAAGTTATGAGTTTATACACATTTGGATTACCTTTTTGTCTATTTTGGCTTGGCCTTGCAGACTTTTCAGAATATACTGTTGTTCTGTTATGAGTTTATACACATTTGGATTACCTTTTTGTCTATTTTGGCTTGGCCTTGCAGACTTTTCAGAATATACTGTTGTTCTGCAGAAGAAATTCTAGGATGATCCCCCGGATTGTCCGTGACCAGCAACCACCACACAATGACCCAGATGATACCTAAGGCTCCTGTTCAAATAACCATAGAGTCATAATGGACGCTAGCTTGACTTCTGTGCTTACCTGCACAATGCCCGTTCAGATAAGCAAAAAGACGGCAATATGCTGCATTCAAGTATGAACTGAATCTTACAAATTAAATGAAGTGAGTCATTCCAATCTGAGACTACATTGTCCGTGTAGACCATTGCAGAACAAAAAGCCACGTGCAACATATTCCATGTTGACGTCTTGTCCGCAGGTAAATTCCTAATACCCCTAATAAACCAGTGGCTAAAAGGTCAACTTGGATCAGTATTTAACAAATGCAAGTAAAACTGTGTTCCTGTCGGTAACTGTAGTTTTCATTAATGAGCCCACATGTACGGTTGTTCTTAGTTTTTGACCACTGGGTCCAATCCGGGCTCCAGTTGTATTCTCAAGGCAATGTTCCTTTACAGAGAACACGGTCAGAAGATACCAGTTCGCAATACACATTTGACCAGTTGATGACAAAAACTAAGCAATATCCGCAAGTAAAATATGTCAATACCGTCGTGTAACTTGTTCATTATATTTACATCATTATTAATTACAGTTAGGCGATAGTTTATAGGTGACGTACCTAGCAAGTAGAATATGGAGGGCCATCCGCCGTCAAAGCCGTACTCGCACAGGAATCCAGCAAAAGGCAGCGTCAACACGTTGCCAACATTTGGACCTGGACATGACGGACAAAAAATGTCATTTTACTCTTTAAGTGCCAAGAACGGCTAAAGTCGATCTACTTAAGTCAAAGTAGTCTGAATTATGATAAGGACCCAGGTTCTTATTCCTCGTAAGAAGACTTTTCATTCAAGTACCAGCTTGCCTATAGTTCCAGAAAGAAAAGCTGTTGACTCAGTCCAAAATTTGGCACTTTAAGAGTTAATTGTGGTAAAAATTGAGACACTCAATGCAACTCAAAATTACACTTTCATACAACTGGTCTTTTCAGTTTATCAGCAGAACAATAATTTTCACTGCTGGTAATCAATGTACTTCAAGGGCTGGTCTTTTCCCATAGCATACCGTTAATTCTGCCACAATGCTATTACCGGTACCTAATCTAATCTCTTTCCACATTAAACCAGCACATCTCTTACCATCTGATATTTGAATTTTCATCTTAGATTATCGGTAAAGTAATGTGCTAGTTACGCACCCTATGACTAGTCTTATTTCCATTTGAAACTTGGCTTCATCGCATTGGCACCCGAATCAAAAACGGGGCGATTAGAATGCCGTTGCTATGGCAACAAGTTTCAGACTGGGATCAAGGGTCGAAAGCACATTTTGCCAAATAACACTCCTACCACCAGTCTGTTTAAATATACGAAAATATGTTAACAAATTCAAAAGGGTTTTTAACAGCTCCTCAACGAGACGTGATCATGCGTAAGGTAATGAAACGCCATACAATTATACAGACCTACTTAGAATTATTGTCTCCTAAACAGACTTAATTTGTATTACTTTTTTAAAACTTTCTTTCTTTTTTGTCCCTGGAGAAATTACTAGACCCAAGACAAGATCAGAAGGCCTGCATGGAGACTAAACCTACAACTGTAGAGAAGCATATAAAAAAAACTGTTCAAAAGATTAAAATCCCATCCAGCACAAGCTCCGCGTATTATAACGTAGCAGCAAATTTATGCGACATCGCTTTCAGTTTGACCATGACTTAGGTTTAACAAGTCATTCAAGCTTGTATGGGCCAATATGTAAGTTTTCCTGATGGACCGATTTTAGTCAATCTGAAAAGTTGAAAGACGATCCTGCCAGAAAATGCACGTTATTAATGTGGCAAAAACCTGACTTCGATTAAATTTTTAATAAACTATTGGTTTTTATCTATCTATCTATCTATCTATCTATCTATCTATCTATCTATCTATCTATCTATCTATCTATCTATCTATCTATCTATCTATCTATCTATCTATCTATCTATCTATCTATCTATCTATCTATCTATCTATCTATCTATCTATCTATCCATCCATCCATCCATCCATCCATCCATCCATCCATCCATCCATCCATCCATCCATCCATCTATCTATCTATCTATCTATCTATCCGTTCATTCAATTCATTCATTGATCCATTCATTTTCGGGAATATAAGGCTGCGAAACATGCTTGATGGTTTTAAGTCGATAGTTCGTTCATAAATTCATCTGGTTGTTGAAGCCTTGATTTTTCAAATTTTGAATCGAACGTGATAATATTGATTAGCTGATGTATAGATTTAGACATACACGTTACTATGGCGCGGAGAGAGATCGGATTATGATTTTTTTAGAACTAAACAGAAGATGTGACACTGTTGCTCCTGTTTGTATTTTATATGCATGATCTGTGATACTACTCTTGCAATGCTTTGAAAGTTTCCGACACGTATAATACATTTTTTCGGCAACAAAACACAGTATTTTTACAAAGCAAAACACGTTATCCAACTAAAGTTCTAGAGATGTGTTATTAGAATGCAAGCTATATTATATGTCTCTACTTTCTGATCGAAATATATCTTATACAAATGGTATGGTGGCAAAGAGGAAAACTAATACACTTTATGTTAAAATACCTGCATATGCTATGCCAGCCAGTTTTGAGCGTTCCAGGGGCGGAGCCCAGTAACCCCACAGAGCATGCATCGCTGGATAAGTGCAACCCTGAGGAAAAAACCAATGAAATTATGATACAAGCGTTTCATCAATTCAAGCTGGTAGTGAACATTCAAAACAATGTATGGAAACATCTTTAGATCAATGTAATGTTGCCCTATATGTTTTAAAACATCAGACTTTGGAACAGGGTCCCGTTTTAATTTAAGGTAGTTAAGCTTAATATAGCATTCTCTGCACATACAAACAAGAAATCAAGATAGAAAATTGTAGTGCCTTCAATTTAAATAGCTACAACGTGGGTTTTACTTCAATGTGCAACTCTATGGCAGTCATCTATGTCACATTATAAAGCAGCCATAGTCTTCCAGTTCGCTTAATTGATTGGGTCACAGTGTCACCAATAGTCATGAAATTCTTTTCTTCGGTGACCATCCACGACTTCAAGTCTGGAAAACTACAAATAGACTTCACTAGAGAAGACCACGGTTATGTAGTTTCTGCACCGAGTATGCTAATTGTACCCTGTACAGATACAAATAAATCAAGAGAGATTGGCACCAGCCGCTCATTGCTCAAAGGTCAAAATTCAAACTTTGAGTGCTAAGTTTATTATGTCTGGGTGCCAACCCAGACATTTTGTTTTTCCAATCTTTCTTTCTTTCTTTCTTTCTTTCTTTTTTTCTTTCTTTCTTTCTCACCAAACTTGCCATGGTGAATGACCTATCAGTGAAATAAGGCACCAGACTTGGTATGGTATTGATGAATAAAATTATGCAAATGAGGGGCAATTGAAATTTTGAAAGCTCCAAATCTTCTAAACTATTGGAGATGGACACCAAGTTCTAACTTACACATATAGGTTTGAGACAACTGACAAATCCAATAGCATGCAAACAAAATGTAATGTACGCTAAATTCACCAGATTTCTCCCCAATCCACATACAGGCCTTGAACTGCTTGCTGCATGAGCTTTGTGGCAATTTGAGCACGAGAGGATTAAATTCGTCACAAGAAGTTTTCTTAATAGACCAACATGCTTTACATGTATTAACTCTTGCCTGGTCAGTGTAAGACTGAATCAATAACTTTCATGGACATTGGCTGGGTACAATGTGCCCAACCCACAGCAAGGAAAGCTATTGGCTTGGGGTGTCATCATGATATAGGTGTCATCAATCTTCGATTCTTAGTTAAAGATTTTCTATAAGTGAGTAATTTAAGTAAAACTGAGAAGCAGGTGATAATTTCCGTGCAATTTATGTACAGGTGCTTTGGAGTTATTTCTTGTGGAAAGGTGATAAAAAGGCCTTTTGCTTTTAAGTGCCTGGTAAAGTCATGTTTTATGCAGCTCACTAGCTGAGCACTGCATTAGACAGCAACCAAGGCTTACTCCAGCCTGGTTTGCATTCAGTTAACTCTTTCAATATCAGTTTTGACCAAATTTAATATGCTCCAAATTTACATAATAATAAGCAGCTTTGTATTCTTCATCAACCAACCATTTATTCAAGTATCAGCATGTCTGAAGTTGAAGAGACCATAAGAATCAAATGGTCGTGTCAACAGCTTCTCCCAGCATGCTTTGGGCACATTACACAACCACATCAAGCTATTGCTTGACCTCCATGGTGCCAGGCAACCATTTTGCATTTATAATTAATTAGCTTGAACCGGTCTCACAGCTTTCTATCCATGCATGCTGAGTGTACGCTTTCGAATGTTTTGGGCCTTGTAGCAAATTGGGGCGGGGGGGGGGGGAACTCCCAACATCTGTGTAATGAGGTTCTCACGGGGCGGGGGGGGGGGGGGAACTCCCAACATCTGTGTAATGAGGTTCTCAACAAAATACAGAGTATCTCTTTCTGTTCACACAGGAACAGATTGACTCCATGCTGCCATATGTACCAGACAGGCTTTTGTTTGCACTAGTGCAGAACAGACCTGTCAATGCAACTGGTGCCCTAGCTGGCCTGTTTTTGCTTGAGGCAATGTCAGTCTGCTGATCTTATCAGTCCCAAGGGAACTCAAGCTTCAGACTTCTAGGCAGAACAAGCATGAGTGTACCATCTGTGAAAAATAGACAACATACAGAGCTGGGTCGGCCAGACCAAGGAGGGTAGAATTCGTGTCATCTCAGTGGACACTTTCGTGCCTTTGTTTTCTTGTAACCAGTGAGATGAAGCCTGTTCTTCATAGCCAATACTGAGACAGTATAGTTTTGTCTTGGTTCACAGGTACATGTTTATGTAATTTCTTGACAGCTTCTGTTAGCTTTGTTTATGTAATAAAGAAAGAAAGACAGTTTTGTATTGCATGTATACACTGTACACATTCTAGAAGGGCTGACCCTCTCAGGAGTGGGCACTTTTCTCTGGTCCCAAGAGTTGCCACTTTAGAGGGGTTTCACTGTATTAGTAAACACAGGAATTTATTTTCTTTCTTTCTTTCTTTTTTACAACCAACTTGGTCTGGAGATTTTCTCAAGCACTATTTTTCCGAAAACCACGAAACTTGCTATGGTGACTGACCTAACCAGTGAAATTGTGCATTTCATTTTGGAATAGTCATGATGTTTAAAGTATGCAAAATTAGGGTCAATTAAAATTTTAAAAGCTCCATATCTTCCAAAATATTGCAGATACTCCAAATGTCAATGTGCATGTATAGGTTTGTGACACCTGCCAATATAATGGACAGTATAAGTTAAATAGAATTTCTAATTATGCTAATAAGGGTCTTTGAAAAGTTTCAAAGTTGAATATCTGTAAAATTATTATACATAGACATGCCATTCCAACTTCAATTTATAGGTTTGTGGCAAAGCCGCATCCAATAAAACATGAACCAAAGTTGTAGGGTTTTAACTTAAGCAAATTAGGTAAACATGCAAAATGTAAATCTTGCATAGCTTCAAAACTATTATGGATAGAGGTGCCATTCCTACTTCAATGTATGGGTTTGTGGCAAAGCCCCATCCAATGAACCATATACCAAAGTTGTAGGCTTTAAATTTTTTTCTCAAATTCGGCAAATACACAAAATTAAAATGATGAATAGTTTCAAGACTATTATAGATACTAGCTTCATTCAAATTTCATTTTATACGTTTGTGACATGGCCACATCAAATGAACCAAGAACCAAAGTTGTAGCCTTCTACTTTATAAAAATTAGGCTAATATACGAAATTAAGATAATGTTGAACAATTGCAAAGTGCAGCATTTCAAACTGTTTTCATTTTGAAGGCACCCAGACAGATTTTCAGTGAAGCAAATCTTCTTTTCTAGTTCTTTGCTATGTTTGTAAAAGGCGAGGTTAATTTCTTTCGCGTTGCTACAAAAACATGCAGCACTGTCCAACGGCGGCACTGTCTAACTGCGGCACTGTGTCTAACGGCGGCACTGTCTAACGGCGGCACACAAATCATGCCGCAGTTGCCTTACAGACACCGGACTAAGGGTCCATACTCTGTGAATAACGCATGGGCAATCGGTAGGCTGATAGTTGAATTACAGCTTTTACAAAGAATCTTAGTGAACAGTTCTTATCTAAATCCAGCCAAGAGAACCTGTGAGTGTCGCTGATATGATATGAGATAAGCATCAGATAACCTGTCAATGATGAGTGTGAAACATCAATATGGTCCATGTTAAAAGATGGGCCCTGTTCGCTGAACGGCTAAAGAGTCTTTAATCACAAACATGGGTCAGCCAGAATACACAATTTATTATTAGCCAACGAAGTGAGCATACCTGAGTCGGTGGTACCCTGCCAACCTGGGTCACACTAAGAAATTAATTAAAGCATACACGTGAAAATATAACCAGAGGGTTGTGTGAACAGCCCGTGCTCAGGTGACCTAAGCTTGTTCACAAAATCAAAGCTGCAACTGAATATTCAGCACAATCTAATTGACAGTTTCGGAGAAAACGCCGATAATAGCATTAACATACAGAAATCCATGTAGAGGAGTATAACCCGGTGTAATGTGAAGTCCTAGCACTAAAACTTCTTATGTATCATGCCAAAAGCAAAATCAACTATGACAGCTCTGCGACCTTGGGAATTACGTCAAAGTCACCCATCTCCAAGTGTAACCTTGCCCTGATAGAGGACTTTAATAGGAGACATCCGTATTTAACTGTGATCCTGCTCACTTCCTATGTTGCCGGGGCAACAGACTGATGCTTCCACCATGATCAGGGCAGATCTGTATTATATACTACATAAACATCCATAAATAGCACCTTTTCATCCAAAAGAGAACTCATTTCTAATCAATTTAGGCATCCTTTATGTTTCAAATATATGTTAAAACATTTTCTTAAGATTATTCTGTGTTTGTGTTTTTTATTATATTGAGAAAGTAGTTTTGACCATGCTAAATACATAGATCTGCCCAGATGCAGGTGACTCCCTCTTTTGCTCAATAGGTGTTAGAGTAGGACCGCATTCAAGTACGAATACATCCTATTCCGTGTAATATCCACGTCATAGCTCAAAAACTTCTTAACATGTCATGCGGAAAGCAAATTCCACAAGAATGGTCCTGTGACCTTGGAAATTAGTTCCAGGTCGTCCCCCCCCAAACATAACCTTGCCCTTAAAGAGTTAAAAAGTTCTTGACATATTATGCAGAAAGCAAATTCCACTCTGTTAAATCCAACACCACTGAAGCATGACAAATTGAATAGACATGGTAGAAATACATTTAAGGTACACTACCACAAAGTTTAAAGCGAATCCCGCAAACAGTTTCGGAGAAGTCAAAAATGTGAATTAGCATTAGGATGCCCATTGACTGACACAGTAATCAATACAAAAGATGCATATACTGGGAAGTACTCGAATAAAAAAAAATGTTAAAAATCAGGAATCTACGGCAGTGCCACATGGTGAACAACTTTGTTTGACCGTTTCACAAGGAACATATCCACCAAAGTTTCCGCTTAATCTGAGTGACGGTTCTGGGGAAGAAGTCGAAAGTAGTGAAAACACACAAATATAGTGAAAAAAGTAGAAAAAATAGCAGCACGACCTGGTGAACAAATTAAGGACTAGGAGTCTCCAGGAGTGTATCTGTGTGATATCACAGCAATTGGGTGGACGGTTTCTTCGGAGATTTTTTAAGATTTTCCCCCAAAGAAGCACCAAAAAAAAAAAAAAAAAAAAAAATCCAAATACCGCTGGAGCGTGACGATTTGAACAACTTGGTAGAGACCCACCTAAGGTACATTGCCACCAAGTTTGAAGTGAATCTGACTGACGGTTTCAGAGAAGAAGCCCAAAATGTGAATTGTGAACGGACGGCAGACGGCGGACAACGGACGAAGAGTGATGGCATAAGCTCTGCTGGCTGACAAGCCAGCTGAACTAAAAAATGACCGGCCGTTTCTCATGTAAAACGCGAACTGTTCTTGTTTCAGGCTTTGTGTTAATGTCTGCTTTCCATGTTGTACGGGCCATATAGTTATATATATAAAGATGTTATACAGACCATAGGCATCCTTTTTACACTTTTCACGTTTCTAAAAATATTCATATTGTGGGCGGCATTGGCAATAGCTATTGCTATGTCCGGAATGTGTAGTCCTACCGATAAGTTGTACTTTTAACCCACATACAGTTTGCCAAAAGTGAAAAAAAACACTATAGTACGATAAAATACCTGACGCACGTCAAGATTTTTAATGTGTTATAAAAGTAGCGTTTTGATGTTAGATTCACAGATAGAGACCCTTTTTTTCACGTTTTGGACAAATTAACTACCACAAAATTGCTTTCCCTTACCCGCGATGTGTATTGTGTGCTGTATACCTAGCTGTGTTGCACGGTGGGGCTGGTGTACGTTATAAACTCTTCCCAGATGCAAGGAGAAAGGCAATGAAAACTAGAAAGGAAGATTTGCTGCAAAGCAAATCTGTCTGTGTGCCTTCCAAAGTTGTAAATATTAAAAGTACAACTTTTGTGCTTTGGTACTTCACATTCCATTAAGCTTACGGCTGGATGAAAATTTCCCAAGTCCAAATGACCTTGACCTTTAACCTTTACAGGTTACATGTAAATTGCAAAAATGTACATTGTTACAATACCCACAATTTAAAGTCCATCATCATTAAAATTGGATGGAAATTGGCCAAGTTATGGCTGAGTGAAACTTTCAAAGGTCCAAGTGACCTTGAACTTTGAACTTTGGAGATCACATGTAAATTTCCAAAATGTGCAGGGTTGCAATAGCGACAATTTGATCAAAATTGGATAAAAATTGACCAAGTTATGGCTAGAAGAATGCCACCATCGAAAGTGGCCTTTGACCTTGAAATGACCTTTGACCTTGAGATGAACTCCACCTGAAGTGAACCTCGACCTTTAGAATGATATTTTGACTTAAAAAATTGGCCTTTGACCTTGACATGACCTTGACATTTGAGATGACCTTTGGCTTGCTACGATCGAACTCCTATACACTTGGAACTATATCTACTATAGTATATAAGATATTGAAGATCTAAAACTTTAATTACCCCTTATTTGCATAATTTTGAAAAGTATGACCTCTCATTATAAAAAAAGGCAAGACTTAAAAAATATGCAGTGTTACAATAGCTCCAATTTGAGCCCAATATGATCAAAATTGGATAAAAATTGACCAAGTTATGCCTAGAAGAAAGCCACCATTGAAAGTGACCTTTGACTTTGAAATGACCTTTGACCTTGAAATGACCTCCACCTGAAGTGGTCCTTGACCTTGAAAATGACATTTTGGCTTTACAATGACATTTTGACCTAAAACTGACTTTTGACCTTGACATGACCTTTGACCTTGACATGACCTTGACATTTGAGATGACCTTTGCCTTGATATGATCGAACTCCAATACACTCGGAACTACATCTACTATAGTACATAAGATATTGAAGATTTAAAACTTTAATTAGGCCTCATTTGCATAATTTTGAAAAGCATGACCTCTCACTATAAAAAGACCTGACTTCACCTATAGAAGTATAAATGTGCCACGTTTGGAGTTTCTACATATAATACTTTTCAAATGAAATGTCGGACAAATTTACCGGTAAAGAAAGAAAGAAAGAAAGAAAGAAAGAAAGAAAGAAAGAAAGAATTCCTAGAAAAACAGTATGTCTGTGTTGGCACACAGACATAACAACAATAACTCCCGTCATGGTAACTAACTCAACGTACTGTGTTTGTCAAATATATCTCTCCGCACTGCTGGCGAAGCTTTTCTACTCTTGAAGACTATTTCAACTTACTTTTAGCAGTACAAAATTTGACAAAAATGTAAATATTGATGTTGTTCGTGCCGAACGGAGTTTAGTTAACCTACCGCTCCCATCCCTGAAATTCCTCGGAGTAGCATGACAACTCCGTAGTGAAGTCTAGATCCAAATGGTACTAGAATTGTTGCAATGGACATTGCTGCCATCGAGACAGTGAAGACAATCTTGCCACCGAACCGTGTGGATAGAATTCCTCCTGGAAATTGAAACACCAGGTATCCGATAAAAAAGGAACCGAAGATTAACCCCTGCACAGATTTACCCCATACAAACGGCCCATCCTGCAAATATATATGACATCATTGTATTGTGTAGACAATTTTTCTCATTAGGTATAACACTAATTTAAATTGTATTTAAATCGTCCATATTTATCAACGTTTACATTTTATCATCGTATTTTGGGGTACATTTTGAGATAGTTTACATTTTGATTTCACTTGTGGTGACGTCAAAATGATAACCCAATTCAAATGTTCACTACATCCCAATGAAAAGAAATCCAATGCCAGTTAACATAGGATACGACTGATATTGTTATTTATTTTTTATTTATGAAGAAAGAAACCCACTGTTTCAACTGTGGCATTAGCTGGCATGACGCCACACTGGTCCCCGTTTAGTTGACTGGATTCTGCGGAGGCATTAGACATGTTATCTACGCCATTTGCCTGTGCATCACGCTGCACCCGTAGGGCTGTGTGGTTGACCATACACACCATGGCAACGCTTATGCTGATACGCTGGGCGTTCATGGTCATAAATCCGAAGAAGCCAATCACGGCTAAGCCAAGTCTGGTCGATGTCCACCATGGCACTACAAAAGTTACAAGATATCTTCAGTGAAAAGTATGGCTTGTTGTCATCAAAGTCTAAATGATCACTGAAAGGGACCACCTGGCAAGTTGCCACAAATCAAACATGGCATGAAGTGTCACGTAGTCTTCCTTGAACGGCAAATGTACTTCAAAAGTGTTTTGGGCTTGACTGAGAACCACAATTTTACGAAATTTAATAGTGATGTCCGGATATTACCCCAAAAAATATATATATTTCGTGGATGCCAACCAGTAAGCCGCCCGCCCACAAACCGACTAGAACTGGTTCAAGGTATGAGTCTCTCTCAATGACTTTTTTTTTATGAAAAACGAAAAAAGTGAGAATTGTATATGAACCCTATCAAAACAGCATGTCCCAGATAGACAAATTTCCCAGGGCATTAGCGCTGAACCAGCCCATTAGAAAGAGTTGACTCAGTCTTGGTTCAAGAGAATTGGTTAAATTAATCATACACAATTTATATCATGCCTTATTTTTAAGTCATCTGCATACGCTTATCTAAGTTCTAACACTTCTGTATTAGATTTGCTTCCGCGTTTACATTTCATGCCTCAAGGTATTTCAATTCATGTATACCTCTCCCTTCTGAAGTCACTGCTTTCTGTTTTCTCCGTGTTTTGTACTTTGCAAAATGCCGTTTTTCTCATTTCTATCTTGGCTGCTTACAAAGGCCAAAAGTCTAAGGTCATCATCCCTACCCAAAGGCTCTGTCCGATCAACTGGCCAAAAATATGTACCATAGAAACATTTCATTTTTAAAAAAGGACTGGATGACCAGCCCGTCCTCATCTGACCTTGACATGCAATAAGTGATAACTCCAACCCTGGTTTTCCGGTACCCATACGCGTTCCTACGCAAATTTGGTTTAAACACATTTTATTCAAAGAAGCAATTGGGAAGGAGGGCATGGCCCTATGTCAATCCCTCTCGCAAGAAAAGGACGCATGCACAGTACAAACGAAACAACAGGCCATAGAACAAAGGGAAGTAGACACCACAGTCACAAAGCACAGATAGGGGGCTCGCTGGAGCTAGCAGATGGTAATATTGTTTACATGTAGTAAAATAATGACAATAATCGTCCTCAGAGTATAAATTATTTTTGTTGCAATCATAACCATTACCATAAAGCTACTAGATCGGCGTTTCAGGTCCAAAGCGTTTGCTCTCCTCAATGAATTCCTGTACTGCTAAGAATATCATAATATTTTGGTTGAAATCACATTCACTGTTTCCAAATAATAAAGTATTTGTAAAAAAGGGAGCAAAGGCCTTGATTGTAGTGTGTAAGACGTCACGAGCAACGGTATATCGGGGACAGGTAAGGAAAAAATGCCACACGCTTTCAGAGGCAGCACCACATGAACAGGCTGGTGAATCTGTAACGCCGATTTTGGACAGGTGTTCATTTAACTGACTGCGACCCATGCGTAACCTGCAGTGTAAGATAGATAAATATCTTTTGCCGACAACTAAAAGCTCTGGGTATTTTACGGGGTGCGCGCGGGGCTCGAAGAGTTTCTTTTTGAATTGTGCCAAGGTAGGTAAATTACGAGTTTCTAATGGCAGGTGATTCCATAACCTAGTTGCAGATGGAAAGAAAGATTTATCGAAAAGAACTGTCCAAGTATTGGATAGTTCAGGTAATTCGCCACGTTCTCTAAGGTTGTAAGGGGGGTTATCATTGATACCTGGTACATTTGGCAAAGCATTAAACAAATAATCAGGCGTTAATCTGTGTACAATTTTGTACATCATAATCAATTTTGATTTCTCTCGTCGTTTAGACAGGGTCTCCCAGCCAGTTTCTTCATATAGTTTAGCGTTGGGAGTACTTTTCATTGCTCCAGTCACGATACGAGCCGCAGTCAGTTGTAAGTCCTCCAATAATTTTTCATCAGCCAGTGCACAGCCATCCCAGACGACACTACCATACTCCAAAACAGGTCTCACAAAGGATTTACAAATAACCTCAAGAGTATCACGATCAAGGGTATACTGCAGAGATTTCATAATGTTTAAGTGTTTTGTAGCTTTAGTAGCTATATGTTTAATATGCACGTTCCATTTCAGATCAGATTTTAAAAAGAGGCCCAGATGTTTGTGTTCAGGTCCGTTCTCCAATTGGTGCCCTTGAAAGATAAGAGGTGGATGGTCGGGGGGGGGGGGTTCCTTTTTAAAAGGATGAGCATGGTGTCGGTTTTGAGGGCGTTAAAAGAAATTAGCCATTCTTTGGACCATTCATCTAACGAGGAAAGATCGCCATTAAGGACCGTAGCTGCGTATTCAGGATCGTCAAACGTGAGGTAGAGAGACATATCATCGGCAAAAAGCTTTACTTCTGCGTTTACAACATTTACAATGTCATTGATATTAATTAGAAACAGTAAGGGACCTAAAACAGATCCTTCTGGAACACCAGCAGTTATGTATCCCCAATCGGATGATTGCCCATTCAAAACTACTCTCTGCCTTTGGTCCTGCCGGTGGTCTCCGAACCATGACAAAAGATTATCAATTATGCCATTTTTTCCAACTTATGGAAAAGCCCGTTATGCCAAACCTTATCAAACGCCTTACTTATATCTAAAAAAAACAATTCGTACATTTTTTTGCTCATCGACAGCCAAACATAATTCGTGATATAGCAAAAGTAATTGGTTTACTATAGAATCACCAGGTATAAAACCGGACTGGTTTGCAGAAATTACCATATTATCCCGAAAGAAATTGAATACATGTTTGAGATCAACTTTTTCCAAAACTTTTCCCGTACAACTTAGAAGAGATATGGGGCGGTAATTCGTACCTAAATTGTCATCACCCTTTTTGTGTAAGAGTGTCACGAGAGCTTCCTTCCAGATAGAAGGGAAATGTTTTTGGTTCAAAGATAGGTTAAATAACTTGGTGAGAGGTTTATAAATAATGGGTGCAGCTTCTTTAAACAACTTAGGGCTTATTTCATCGGGACCAGTTGCTTTGGAGGTGTCAAGACTTACAAGTAAGTCAAAAACTTCTTTTTCACTGATATTCAGATTTCCAATTGCTCTGATAGGGTGATCTGCAGGTGTGGGATTTTGAACTGTGGTGGTGTCGAGTAGGCTTTGATTTAGGAAAAATGAATTGAAAATTTCTGCTTTAGATGCACTTTCAGATATATGCTTGCCTTCGTACAATAAGGATGCTATCATATGACGATGATTTCTATTTAAAAAGTGTTTTACGGTCCTCCACCAGACTTTATCCTTCTTCCTGGAGTTTTTTAAGGAGTTTAATTTTTTGTTATATTCTTCCTCAGCCAAACGTATGTGTTCTTGATATTGGTTGCGATGTTGGTTGTTAGTAGCCCACAGCGCGTCTCGACTCGGAGTATTGTTACCTTTTTTAGCTTTGGAATAACAAAGCATGACCTTACGCTTTTCAGCGCGCAAAGCAGATGTGTACCACGGTAAGTCGTTAGGACGGATAGTAACTTTATTTGGAATACACTCTTTGGCAGCATGCAAAAAGCTTTTGTCCAGTTAGTACAACACTCATCAACATCGTCAGATAATAAACAGTTATCCCAGGTGATTTTGCTAAGGTTGTTGCGAAAATGATCAAAATTTGCCTTACCATATTCCCAAATTAGTCTTTTATAAGCGGGTTCTTTTTTACGTCTAAACAGTAATTTGGCGGACACTATACTGTGATCACAATTGGCAATGGGTGGTAGAACGTCAGGTTCATGGATATAATTGGGGAACATGGGATATTACTGGATCTAAACAGCTGGAGCTGTTATTAGTTACACGGGTGGGTTCCTTAATATGAGGGACCAAGAAGTTCGCTGTACAGAATTGGTCAAGTTTTTTACCAGGTGCTGTTGAGAAATCAGCGTTAAGACCGCCTGTCATTATGATGTTTTGTAGGCCAGTAGCTCTGGCTAGATCCAGGCTGGATTGCAACTTTTCCCAAAAAGAAACTGGCGAATCCGGAGGTCTGTATGACTCCCAGTAGGAATTTATTATTATGAATTTTTATTTCGCTCCATAATTATTCTGCGTCAGGACTTTCCAAGTCGTGACGCCTAGACACTAAGAGCTGTTGTGATACATAAAGACCGACGCCCCCAACGTGTCCGTGACAAAAAGGTTTCCGAGAGAGCTATTATATCATGATTAGGAACTACATCAGCTTTTAAGCAACAAATTTTTTCTTGAGACAGGCTGCGGACATTGATGTGACACAGAGTTGTGTCACAGAAAATAGCGGGTTTTCCCGGGTTTAAATGGATGTCCCCTGCCAATAAAATTAGAAGTGGCGAAATAATAAGTAGGTAAATGTCAACATTGTAATTTGTCCTTGCTAAAATGGAGTCATGAATATAAAATACCATTACTCTATGGCGATAGGCATAAAAACAGCGGTTGTTACATAAGCCAGCTAGCCATGCATAAAATAGGGAGTACCCATGTAAGAAAAATTTGAAGCAATCAGCCCAGCAATTTTAGAGAGGAATATTTGCCGAAATATTGCCCCCCCCCCCAAAAAAAGAAATAAATCAAAAGAATCATCAAATCAAAAAATTACTGGAGCACAATCATTTGAACACACTTGGTAGAGACCTGCCAAAGATATATCACGTATATCCCCACTATATTTCAAATTGATCTGGCTGAGGGATGAGGAGACGAAATCGAATATTAAAGTCCGTTACAAGTGCAATCCCCGTTGACGTATATTACATTATCAATAATCAATAGGAAAATATGCATTGACAAAATACAAGAATTGAAAAGCTTTTAGAATTCAAGGATCCGCTGCATCAGCAATCAGTGAACAACTCTGTTAGACTCTTGCACCAGTAGAAAATAGTGACCACCCACAAAATTCTTCAGAAAATAGCAAAAAACAAAAACAAAATAAACAAAAAAGAAAAATCCCAACGCCAAAAGTGGAAAATATGAACTATCTTTGCAATCCCCACTGACTTTCATTGTAATTAATGAGAATATATTCAAAACTTACCAGTACCCAAATTGAGAAATTCGTTACTGATCAGGGATCCAGCGCATCACTGCCTAGTGCACAACACCATTTGATCTTCCACAAGGTACATTTTCACTAGGTTTCAGCAAATTTTTGCGAGATGGGTTTTGTCCCCACGTTACTTTAGGACCTGTCGCTTAACCTATATACCCTACATACAATCAAATTGACCTCCCCATCAACAAACCACTCAACACTTAAACCCCTTAAAGTAGTCAAAACAGGCTGGAGGTACGATTATTATTATAGTTGAAAGACAATTTGCATGAGAATTGCAAGGGGCCTTGTCCCAACAAAAGACGTTCAGACTGACTTAACATGTTGTTGTGCAACATGTACCTCTCTTATGTTCAAGTCAGCGAAGAAATCAACTCATCATTCTTTGAATATTTACTCAACGAACGAAAATTAACGTTTACATTGCAAGTTCATTTCTTTTTGGAGAGTGCCACTCGTATTAATAATATTCTTATTCACGTTGTTGTTCACTGTGACGTCTTTAGGTGTAATTCTACTCACGGCCATTTCTGATGCATGATATACATTTGTTATAGACGTACCAACTGGTAATTTTTGTCTTCTTATCCACCACGCATTTGTTTCTCAAGTACGTTTATTTTCTGCTATGACAACATGCAGATTTCTTACGTCATGCCGAACATTTTCAAGTAATTTCAAGGCGATTGTATGGTAACATGCATATGGCAAATCTAAACTGTACATGTACGTTAACTTATTTTAGTTTTGTGTTTCAACTCGGCTTGACCCCAATGCACATGAGATTTTGGCATCACCATGCTGCCAAAAGTTCTTTGCGACTCAACATAAAATGACGACCTCATTTAACAAGGCCACCCCGGTATTACTCGAAAGGACCAGCCAAATACGGTTCCTGGGGGTGTAGCACCATGTTTCTAAAGCCCTTACGGTTTCACATCATCCTAATCTTAAAGTCCAATATGTTGAAATTTTGTGATCTGAAATAAGACAATACAATAAATTCTTCAAAGTTGTTTTCCTTTACAATCCGCTTAATCGTAACATTTCCTTTGAAGACAAACTACGAGAAAGTCTTCACCTTACTGGATTCTCAATGGACACCTCAATGCAGATTTTAACATATATTCTGGTATTAGATCATACCACTTCTGTAAAACAAATCTACTTGAAAGTCATGTAAACGAACAAACTCGAATTACACAAACATCTACCTCCTGCTTCGATCAAACAGCCGGTTGTAATCACCGAAAAGCAATTGTGATCATCATGTTGTAGAAATCAATTTACACTTTGGGCGTAAAAACTTGTCTTACCTCAGTCATACTGGGATATAACAAGAGGGCTGTGTGAACAGGTCATGCTCAGCTGACCTAGAGATTCATCAAACTTGTGGCTCTGTGAACTCGGGATAGGATCACGGTCCCCCATGTACTGAGTAACTCTAACCTTTATGAAAGAACACTAACATGTGCAACATTAAGATATCAGTTTATGTAGTTCTAAAGTTATAGTGACGTGTAAAATTCATGCATGTTGTACTCTGACCTCAGAAATGAGGTCAAGGTCACTAATGTATTATCTAAGCGTGACCTTCATAGAGAAATATTAATATATACAACACTAAGGTCCTAACTCAAAATAGATATCAAGTTATCAAGAGGACAGTAAACTTCTGTCAGTTGTCCTTTGACCTTTGGAATGAAGGCAAGGTCACCCAATGGACTGTCTGAGTATGACCCTCAAGAGAATCATAACCATATATAGCCAAACTGCAGGCTGGAATAGTTCTCGAGTTACCATCTGTGGAATTGAATACACCTAAGTGGTCCTGTGACCTTGAGAATGATGTCAAAGTCACCCATATACTCTGTAACTCATGCCCTCAATTGTTCCTATGCAATTTTAAATCAACTGGCCAAGTGGTTTTGGAGAATATTTCTTTTCCAATTTGGCCAAAAATGAAAAGAACAATCACTGGAGCGTGACCATTTGAAAAAACTTAGTAGAGACCCACCCTAATTACATCCCCACAAAGTTTGAAGTGAATCTGGTTAGCGGTTTCAGACAAGCAGTCAAAAGCATGAGTTATGATTGCAATCCCCATTCACTTACATTGTAATCAATAGGACTGCATGTATTAACCAATAAGTACCCGAATTTCAATATATATATATATATATATATATATATATATATATATATATATATATATATATATATATATATATATATATATATATATATATATATATATATATATATATATATATGTATATATATTAAAAAATGAGGGACTCACAGCGACGCAAGCTTGTGAGCAATTTTGTTTGGCCCATCTACAAAGAACATTTCCACCGAGTTTCCACATATGGTGAGTGGCGCTTTTGGAGAACAAGTCGAAACAAGGAAAGATGATTTGCTGCATAGCAAATCAGTGTGTGTGTCTTCAAAGCACCTTGGTATGGCAATGTACAACTATTCCATAAAACAGGAGTAGATGTTAGAATGGCATCTCTATCTATTATAGCTTTGAAGTTATTCAAGATTTAAAATTTCTAATGGTTAACATAATTTAAATTGCTACAACTTTTATTTTTAATTCATTAGGTGATTAGGTGCCAATGGTCAACAACCCCCTAGTAGAGGTTGGAATGACATCTCTATTATACTGTTTAAGATATTTAAGATTGAAAATTTCAAATTAAGAAAGAAAGAAAGAAAGAAAGGAAGAAAGAAAGAAAGGAAAGAAAGAAAAAGAAAGAAAGGAAGAAAGAAAGAAAGGAAAGAAAAAAAGAAAGAAAGAAAGAAAGAAAGAAAGAAAGAAAGAAAGAAAGAAAGAAAGAAAGAAAAGTGTGTGTTGACACACACACACACTTTAATGATAGAATGCATGAGCAGGGATCTTGAGCATTTCCTGGACTGTGTAATTGTATATAAATAATGTAGCCCAAAATGTTTTCTTTAAGAGCCACTGAACTGACTGGTGTCCATAAAGAAAACATTAACTTATGATTAAATTACCAAACAGCTATTCAATCAATGCAGCCAATGTTTATATGACAAAATTAACCCATTCAGTGATGAACCCAAAGGATATGCTCTTTGCTAATTCTTTAAAATTTGCATTGCTAATATAATGTGTGAAACAAATAAAAAAGGTCAGAATATCACAAATCACGAGCAGATATTATACTCTATTATGATTGTCAGACATTTTAAATCAGAACCCCCTCATTTAAAAGATAAGAATACTCAGTATATCCCTTTGATACAAATTTTACTGACAGTAAATGGAGACTCCTGTCCTGAATGAGTCCAGGGATGCCTCATTTTCAAAGGGTCATTTTGATGTCACATCTTGTAAAATATATACCAGGATTATGGCTTGTTTGCTGTTTAATTGAGATGTGCCACCCCTGTAAAAATGTCCCACAGGTCTTACGATGTTGATAAAGGCTGTGGATTATGAGTAAAATCTATTGGGGGTAATGAAATACACATAAACTGAAGGAGAAAAGGGTAGGGTTTATTTTGATGTGGTTACACTTGCCAGGACTTTGGAATAAGCTGGCCATTTGGTACCAAGCATTCACTGTCACTGGTCATGTGTGTTTGGTGGGGTGGCAGACACATAGCAGGGCCAGCTCCACAGTAAAATGGTGTCCCTTTAGCCGGATTATCTTGTAAAAAATCCAATTATTTGACGCTACAAAAGTGAAAATAAAACCCATATAAATGTCTACAGCAGCACCCATCTGGACCTGTTTACAAACACCACTAATTATAGCAGCCGGGTTGAGTGGCAGGGCAAAGAGGTCAGTGATAGGCTTTTTGGCCCACCAGCACTGTAGTCACAACTAATGAGACGGCCCCCAGAGCTCAAGTTAGGTGGAATGCACTGTATAGCATCTTGAAGATTTAAAACTTTAATTAGCCCTCATTTGCACAATTTTGAAAAGCATGACCTCTCACTATAAAAAGGCCAGACTTTATCTATAGAAGTATAATTGTGCCAAGTTTGGAGTTTCTACGTGTTATACTTTTCAAATGAAATGTCGGACAAATTTGCCTGTAAAGAAAGAAAGAAAGAAAGAAAGAATTCCTAGAAAAAACAATATGTCTGTGTTGGCACACAGACAAAATAAACGTGATTATTGCACTCAATGACATATGAATATCAACATCAATAAGACTAAAGTTACTGAATTCATTACATCAGGCAAGCTCTGCAGTCGTTTGTTTACGTACGGGAGACTGTGTGTAGAGAATGTTAGGCAGTATGAATATTTCGGTGTTTATGTGAGCAACAGCAGCAAGTGGACTACAACAAGACAGCAAATACCTGCCTTCCGTGTTACTCAAATCTACCTGCAGCTTTACAGTGACGTTCCTCTTCATTGAACGATTTTTTTTGTCAGCTCTGTTTCCGGAACCCTCAACTTGCATTTATGGACAACACGGATTTGTTCCTCCGTAGAGACAAAATACACCTGGCAGAGACAGCTGAGAACATTGTTGCTCGGAAAGTACTGTTGCAGAAAGACTGAAATCATCTCTGCCTCTCATCCGAGCCTCTCAGCACATTTGATATACAGAAGCACCTCAAAACAGTGGTAAATTTTATTGTGTGGTGAGTTAAATGCACGAACTGGTATAGTGATTTTATTACTGCTGTTACTGGTATAGACACGTGTATCTCTAGATTTGCTAAAGTTCCTGTTTTTGATTGTGAAAACTGTGATACCTGATTACCCCCCCCCCCCCCCCATTCTTAGATAAAACACATATGCTGATTTGCAATGGCCGCGTAGGATGGCACAAAGCATTGGGTAAATTGAACTGCTTTACAGCCCATGGTAAAAGTGTGGCTGACTATGTGCTATCAAGCTATGCATGTGTACATCTTATTAAATATTTTGAGGTTGAATCTCTCTGAGTGGGATCTGACCACTGCCCTATAGAATTTCATCTGAATGTAAATTGTAAGCGATCCACACCTGAGTCACAGGCAGGCCATACTAAGCTCTATTATAAGTGAGATGCCACCAGCCAACTCAAATACTGTGAAAAGCTAACCTCCGATATGGCATGCACCAAACTTTCAGAATTTGCCTGTCTGATTACTGGTGACACTTCGGTTGAGGAGGCCTGCGATGGCTATTATGAATACATAGTACATGCAATTGAGAGTACCTATGGCACATGTAAAACTCATAATACAAAAGTATTTCCATCTAACCGATGATTCGATGAGGAGTGTAAGCAATTAAAATTCAAACCGAATACTTTTACTAAAACAAACGATCTGTCTATACCCTGGAAACTTGTGGTTAATGTATTGCAATAGAGAACAAAAGGGTCGTACAGAGAAACGAAGAAAACACTTATTTGATACTAGAGAAAGACTTGAGAACATGCTATTCAACAATCCTAATGACCATTGGCGCTTCCTTAAGGTGGCGAGATACAAATCACCCGAAATTTCGGCCCAAAAATGTTTTTGGATCTTTGTATGGATGATTATCTTATGTATCTGTCATGTAAAAATCACCCCAAACTGCAAAAACAGAGAAAAATGGGGCTATTTAGTAGAGCTACTTGCTGAGCGTTGACAGTCACGCCGATCGTGTTTATTGTTAGTGTGAAGGGGATGGGCTTGAGAAAGTGGTCACATGACCGGCCGTGGCAACAGCTCGTTTAAAAATGGTCTCGCTCAAAAACAATCAAATGATAATATAGGTTTACAAGATTTCTATAAATATTCTTTTAAAACTGCTACACCTTCGCATACTGACTACTTTGATTTACAGTTTATAAGTGCCCCTAAACACATAGGTGTGGATGATTTAGAAAATGTTGAGGATTATTAAAAAATACAGATGATACAAGGTATTCTCAATGGACTTATTACAGAAGATGAGCTTAAGCGGCATCTAAAGAAGTTAAAAACAAAAACATAAATCCTCTGGAATTGATGGCATTTCAGCAGAATTCCTGAAATATAGTGAAATTCTCTTCACTCAGCTCCTGTCATGTCTGTATAACTATATGCTGAAATGTGGGGATTTTTCATCTTAGTGGTCCCAGGGTATTGTGTGTCCGCTTTTTAAAAAGGTAACAAATTGGACCCAGCAGACTACAGAAAAGTTACAGTGCCTGTTACCCTTGGGAAACTATTCGAAGCTTTACTGAATGGCACACTTAAGCTTAAGGATGGCATGTTTGAAGATGACGATGTGTTTAAGTGTGGCTTTGTAAACATAGAAGCACGGTTGATAATGTCTTTATTCTTTCGACCATCATTAAAAAGCAAAAATTTTTAGGGAAAACCATTGATTGTATGCTTTGTATATTTCACCAAAGCCTTTGATTTTGTTAATCGGGATGCTTTAATGTACAAGCTCAGACAGAAAGGTGTTTCAGGTAACTTCTTACACGTCTTAAAAATATGTTTGAAAAATCCACAAACAACGATAAGTGGCAAGGTCTCTTAAGTAACAGTTTCCAGTGCCCTCAGGGTGTCTTGCAAGGGGGAATTTAAGTCCCAAACTTTTCAGTGAGTACCTCTCATATACTGGAAACTCTTTAACTCCTTATCATTACTGATTCCAATGTCTTGTTCTGGACTCTGGAACCCTTGCCCCAATCTCAAATTCTGACCACTGTGTAATCTTTTGTTCTTTCTCCCTTTCCCTTCATAAGGAGAAGGCTTTCAAACGATCAGTATGGGACTATCCTACTTAAGAACACAGCTGATTCGATCTGTAAACCAATTACAAAAATCGTTCAACTTTCTCTTAGTCTTTCCCCCTTTCCCAATGATTGGAAGAGGTCCAACACATGTCCAGTCTTCAGAAAGGCCAACAGACAGATTAAAAACAATTTTCGTCCTATTTCATTGCTCTGTAATGTTTCAAAAGCGTTTGGACTACTGGTTTTTAATGAACTTTATGAATACTTGACACAAAATAACCTACTCACTTCCAAAGATTCTGGCTTTAAGGCCAATGACTCCACTGTCAATCAGCTTGTGTATATCCTTCAGAATATCTACAACGGTCTAGAACAGTCCAAAGAAGCCATAATGGTGTTTCTAGATGTCTCCAAGGCGTTTGATGAGGTTTGGCATAATGGCCTCCTTTTTAAACTTCGACAACTCGGCATCTCTGATAATCTTGTAGCCTGGATTGATAGTTATATCTCAACCCGATTCCAACGAGTGATTATTCATGGCCAATCTTCATCACGGCTACGTATCGAAGCTGGTGTGCCCCTGCGTTCCATTTTGGGCCCACTTCTTTTTCTGGTCTATATTAATGACTTAGTTGACAATATTATATGCGATGTCAGACTTTTTGCTGATGACACCAGTCTACTTGAAGTTGTTAATAACCCCATCAAAGCTTCTAATCACCTGAACATTAATCTCTCCATTACACATCACTGGGGAAAGTTGTGGCGTGTTATCTTTAATGCTTTAAAGTCTCTTTCTTTGATACTTTCAACTAAACTTGTTAAACCACACCATCCATCCGTTCGTCTCAGAGACTCTGAAATACCTGAGGCAAACTCACACACGCATCTTGGTATTACTCTCAGTAGCAATTTATCCTGCATGCTCACATTACTCGTATTACCACCAAAGCTAGCCTGCGAATTGCCCTTCTGCGTAGATTTAAATATAAACTTTCCCACAAAGCTCTGATCAAACTCGATATCACTTTGATTCGACCAATTCTTGAATATGGTTGGTGCTCTTTGACAACTGTGGTCACGGCCTTTCTGATCTTATTGAATCCATACAGTTTGAAGCTGCTAAAATATGCACAGGTGCATTAAGACACACATCACATGCCAATCTCCTACGTGAACTTGGTTGGACAACACTCGCCTGCAGAAGGAAGTACTTTAAGTTACATCTTCTTTACAAAATGTATCACAACTTAACACCCTCCTATCTCTCTCAACTAATACCTCTAACTACTAATGCTCGGAGCCTTCGCAACTCTAGCTCCATACGTCCCATTAATTGCAAAACTAATTGCTTAGACAAATCCTTCCCTCCTGATACTATTAAGCTGTGGAACAATCTTCCTTCTGACATAAGAGACTCAATTTCCCTCCAAATATTTAAATCAAAACTGAAAGCAACTCTACTTGCAGTGGACTATGTTCCTGTTTACTATACCCAAGGACACAGATTTGCCAACATTTGTCATACACAGCTTCGTCTTGGATTCTTGAGACTTAACTTTGATCTCTTTAAAGTCAACATCATCCCACAACCTACATGTTCCTGTTCCTACACCACTGAAGATCTGCAACATTTTCTGTTCTTTTTTTTGTCCAAAGTATTCAACTAACAGAATTAAACTTCTAAACTCCGTCATCTCTATGATTGCTCCCGGCGTCCACCCGAATCTGATTATACACACAGCGAGTGACAAACTAGCTCATATCCTTCTCTTTGGCAGCGACGAATTGTCCATTCCCCTCAACATACAAATTTGTGATGCTTTCCACAGATACATCGTAGACACAAGACGCTTCATATTTAAGCTCTGTTATGCATAAGCAGTCATATCAATTGAGTTAGTTGCTGACTTACACAAATTTATTTCTCAAGTGTCCTATACGAAATTTCCTACCGCTGGTCTGTATTATTGTGAACAGGGGCGTATGTGTGTGCATTCTACCTGTATTGAACTATCTTTCTTTGTTTTGCATCTTGGTGACTTTTTCATTTTGATTCCTGTATGGGCGGTACAAATCTGAAACATGTGTCCGGCTTCCTTGTTAATTGGGTAACTTTGTTCATGTTTTGTCCTGTGTGTTTTGATATATATACATTTTGTGTGTCACTCCATGTTCTGGAGAACCCCCCGATTAGTGACATCTCGATGTACTACAGGGCGGTTCAGTTGAAATGAATATGTTTAAACTAAATTAAGTAGTAAGGCTGGTGTATACCTGGATGAACTATTGTTCTACTACCTCCTTTATGCAGATGATTTGGTTCTGTTTTCTGAGACAGAGATTGGTCTTCAAACACAAACAAAAATGTTACAAGAATACAGTCAAAAATGGCATCTCAAACTTGGCTTATCTAAAACAACAATATTGGTTGTCAACAAAAGAATTATATTCATGCATTCATTTTAATAATCAATTGCTTGAAGTAGTTTCACAGTTCAAGTACTCAGGGGTAATATTTTATTCACACAAAAGGCAAATCCTGCATTTCACCATACCTGGCTGAGCAAGCAAACCAAAGTCTCTTTTGTAGTATGAAAATGTACTACGGGTCACTGGGCAAGGCTTCCCCAAAATGATTATTTAAACTGTTTGATACCCAGATGCTCCCTATCCTGGAATATGGGTGTGAACTGTGGTCCTCTGTAAGACCCCATGATATTGTTGAAGGTGTACAGCTGGGTTCTCTGAAAAGATTGTTGGGTGTTACCTTGACACCCAGACAGGGTGCCTATATGGATACAGGTAGATTTCCACTCCACTTAAGGCAGCGAGTGATTAGTGAAATATTGGTTATACATCCTACAATGACCAACTGATTATGTCTTAAAGGCAGATTACAATAATTTATTTGAAATACATATTGCTGGTCAAAATAACTGGTGCTCAACATTATCAGGGATTCTTTCTGAATGCAATCTTGATGTACACTGGCACAATCAGACAGTGGAAGATGCATATGCCTCTATAAAAATGTTAAAAGAAAAACTGCATGGTAGCTATGTGAACGATTGTGAGTCCAAGCTTTGTTTGCTTGACAATACCAAAAAAAAAGAAAAAAAGAGCTTTTCTTAACATGAATTCTGTTTGGAACCCTACTTACTGACTGTACCAAGTTTCCGGTATATCCAATGTATTGCTCACTTTAGATTTAGCTCACACAATCTTAACATTGAACTTGGTCTTCACAAAAAGCCCCCAAACCTGCAGTGGACCGTTTTTGTATGAGATGTAACTTGGGAGTCCTCATTTCGACTACTGTGTTCGGTGTTTACTGCTCAAAGATCTGAACTCTTGTGTATTTGTGGTCTCTCTGATCTCAATATGCATGGGAGGTTTATTTCGCTCATGCCCAGTAGACTTCCGGGTGTGATTTTCAAGCTATGTAAATTTCTACACAAATGTCTCCCGAAGTGATTTCCACAATACTTACACCTGAACTTTACCTTACTCATGTAACTTTGTTTAAATGCATATAGACTCTTTTTGGCGCTATTTATTATGTATATGTACTATAATTATAAAAATATTCCAAGAGTACTTAAACACAGCCATACAGCATATTATATACATGTAGTACGGCCACTCATGCAGATATTATTAGTTTTGTAAACTTTGATGTAGCTGTACATGGTGACAGAAATCTCAGGTGCTGATAATTGTCTTATTGACTGATCACTTACTATTTAACGATGCTGTTCAAGAGATCTTAACGTTTATGCATTTTACACTTAATTACGTGTATAAATGGGTCTGACATGTACACTAGGTTCAATTTCCCTATTTCTGCTAATATTAGTAGTATGTGCTGTTCACTTAAGGGAAAACAACAAATCAATATGTGCAACAGTCTTGTGCTTCTCAGGTGCTGTGGTACTTTCACGCTTTCAGCCATGTTTATTTTAGAAAAAAAGGGAGTGAATCTTTATTTGTAGACTTTTGTTTACTTCTTTGAACCACCCATTAGTGTATGAAGTGGTAGAGGTACTGCATACTCATGATAATAGCAGTATGCTATTTGACACTTTAGTGCTGTAGAAGGATCAAAGACATTATGAGTCTTTAGCTTGTTGACTTGTGTTTCTAACTGTAGATTAGAGTTTCCTCAATCACAGTAGATTAATCATGTTTGACAACCATGATGTAAACTACATAATAGTAATTTTAGTCTCTAGTGGCTTCTATTTTCTCTATCATCAGTACACTTGTCAAGTTGACAACTTTGTGGTGAGCTACATATCAGAATTGTCCGTGATATGTGTATGTACTGCATTCTTGAAGTACACTATTGGACAATCTGATGCTGTAAACTATTACTCTTACAGACATTATGAGTCCTCAGTGGATGTATCTCTTTGCAGTAGATTGCTGGACACTTTGGTGCTGTGGAACTACCACACTTACAGACCTTACGAGCGTTCAAGTTGTTAACATAATCTTCTTCTTTCTTTTTCCTTTGATTTCTTTATTGTGGTAGAAGTGTCCCACTGGATGTTACAGTGAAGCGTGAGTTTGAGAACTGCATTTCATGGATCATGTGCATGGCTTCTGAGTCAACGTTGACTCTGGCAATGTCAATAAAACTACTAACTAATGCTAACATTACAAAGCACAGATGAATCAATTTGCTTTAAAAATGTCACTCGGGTTTGATAGTGACAATGGCTTACGATTATGACAGCAATCAGCTTGTATGGCTGGCTGCGAATTATGGAGTCCCGTGAACATCCCAAAGTTAAAAATGAGTGGTGATATGAGAATAATACAAGAGATGAAATATACGTCTACAAGAGAATACATTTACGCCAATGTAAGTATATGTTACATGTTGGTTCTGAGGTACCTAATTTGGCCACCTATGGTGATTCATGTTAACATATGGTAACAGATTGTAAAATAGATATTTCATCTCCAGGGCTCTACTGATGATACTTTGATATGTGCAGCTTTTGTGGAAACGTCCAAAATGATTAAGGTGGAAAACACATGGGCCTACAATGTTGATCAAGCTATGGTAAATTATGGGAGCTCACTCTCTGAGTGTGACTTTCATGTGGTTAGCAATATGAAGGAGCATTAAGCTAAAATGTGATGGTGCATTTTGGAAAAGAATCAGAGTTGTTGGTAACAAACTATGATGCTGCAAGTGGTACAAAGATAGGTTTGAGTTTGAAAAGTATCTGAATATAGTGAGAAGCCCTGGTTACAGGAAGACACTTCCTAAATTCAGATATAAGCGCACATACGCTGGAAGTTATTATTATGTAATTATACCATTGTCATTATTATTTCATTATTATATTGATTCAATTGAGTATATTGGTACGCACAGTGTCAACCTTGTAGACCAGTTAATATGGCATATTAGGGGTTAACTGCATTGGCACCCCTGCCACAGGCCTACAATTGAGACTAGTGCCCTAACAGTATATATGTAGGATGCAGGTACTATTGACCGGTTTGGTCATTTACAGATAGTAAGTAAATGATGTTATACAATGTTGAATAGCCAAAAGAATTTTTATATAATAGTTTTACATATATATATATATATATATATATATATGTTATGGAGGAGTGCTGAATGACTCCTCCCACCGGTGAGCCATGTGCTAGTAACCTCTGGCTCCATATTACTTTGAAGATGCTTTGCTATTCTGATTAATGTAGTTTACCGGTTTGGATATTGTATTCTAATCCTATAAATTTCAAATTAGCTTGATACTCGATTTGAGTTTTGATACATGTTTACACATGTAACAAAACTGAAGAAGGGGAACGTATGTAAAGTACTGCAGCGACTTTTTTTGGCAAACCTCTAAATATCAAAGTCCTGCAGTGACTTTAATTATATTTCTAATATTCAGTGATTTTAATTATATTTCTAATATCAAGAATTTCAAAAGTAAGAAGAAAGGGTTACTGGCAGTAAAAGTTGCACACTAGCTAAATTGTAGTTATTTGTGGATAGGTGATGGAACCATCTTATGTAGTATTTACTTTAAGCAGTTCAGATGCACGTGGGTCATTAACAAGTCATTAATCACCACACAGCGAGAAGCCAATAAGACTGTAAAAATACGTTCTGGTCGTTAAATAGTCATTTAGTAATTACCTGATGAAGAGTCAACAAGGCATCAGGTCCATCCTTGCTTATTTAGTCATGAAGTCGTAAATATCACATTAAGCTATTTGGTTAACCAGACATTCAGATATTATTGTAAACATTGAAGTATTTATTAAAAACAGGTAACTGGTAAAAATATACGTTCTTTAAACAGTACGAGACTTCACTGGCGCTTCTCGGTGCTGATCTAAGAAAGATTACATGAGTTCATTAGTCATTGTCGTAATGAGTGTATTATCAAAACAGAACCCACGACAGCATATTGGTGACTCAGTAAACGTGACGTGTATTCTACATAAGCTATGTACATCAGAAATAAACAGCCTTTCTTACCATCTTGGCCACTGAACGAACGTGTTGGGTTGTCTCTCCCCTGCTTGCCTGCGCGACTGTATTATTTTATCATACCTGAACTATGGAACAGTGAATCTTCAGAAGTGACGCGAATCAGCGCGTTTGCCAACAAGCCCTAACATTATAAAGAAAGTAAAGGACATCTCTCTCTGCTCGGGACTGTCAACTTTACAACGGAGTAAGACCAGAAAACAGGCTATGCAAGGCAGTGTGATGACAGTTATAGAGGATGGACTATATTTTTTTGATAAAGAGTAGAAAACATGAATTTTACCGTCAGCATTTATGATCCCACTGTGTTACAAGGATCATACAATTTAATCTGCTCTCCCTAAAAGACAAATTGAACTTCATTATCACGTCATCAGATTATCCGGTAATTCAAACAGCACAAGACATTTGTAATCAATACACAATAAACCTGAATGTTGTAGCAGGAAACTTGCAGTGATATCTTTGTGTACCTTGACAGATCTTGCAATGTAAAAAGTGGTGAGCCATCTTGGGTGACTGACACAGACATACTTTTTTATATTAATATTGGCTATTATTATTATGACGTGGCACATGTACCTTTATATATAGTAGAACAGACCATGCGCAAAGATCTCAGTGTAGCGATGATTCTGTTGCCTGTGTATTGCCATCGCCCCCGGAGGCTGAAATTTTTACAATAAACTGTCTGCCCTTGCAATGCCTCAATACGAGCCATGCATATTAATATCCCGCAATAAAGCACGGGGCTAAAGTTTGTCAATCACTGAGGACACACGGGCATATAATATTACTGTCACAGACAGGGCTAGGTACCACTTTCTCATAAAATTAGCGTCCTTTAGAGAAATTAAAATTTACAAGTACCAGTCATATTCATTTAGTGCTTCCTAAATTGGTTACAAGAATAAATTTCCATCCGCCTGTACTAAGTATTCTTTATTTCCAAAATATTAGTAATATCTTGCTACCCAGCGCTGGCAGCGGCCGGTACCTTGCCAGGCGAGAGTATGGCCACTAAGACAGCCATGAATGCAGTTGTGGCGGAAAATTAAAAAAAAAAAACCCATGCCTCGTATTGCATTTTTATAATGATCAAAACCACGTCCATTCACCACCCATATGCGTACAGTGTAATTTAGTTCATTTATGACATTATTTTTTTTACATATGCAGCATAAATCATTATTCGTGAATTTTGTGAACAGCCTCCAACGACGGGCATTTGAACGTATGTGTACTGTGGCTGCGCCTCCATCAGGTGCCTTCTAAGTCAAGCCCCTCCCATATATATATATATATATATATATATATATATATATATATATATATATATATATATATATATATAAATATATGTATGTCTGTATTGGGTGGTTTATGAGCAATTATACATTCCCCAATATATATACATACATACATATATATACATATATATATATATATATATATATAAATATATATATATATATATATATATATATATATATATATATATATATATATATATATATATATATATATATATATATATATATACCCACACAATGGAATAGGTCCTACAGCCGGTTTATGGGTCACGCCTATTGTCTGCGGGTCAATTATAATCATCCAACCGGACCGTGAGCAGTATATACCGAGTATAGTTCTGGGCATTTATAGCTTCCCATAAAATCTGGGCAGATTTGCTAATTTGTATGTTTCTGAAACCCCCTAGGTAGCGCATTGAATTTAAGGCAAACATAATTTATGGGCATATTTCAACTACGGATAAACCGAACAACTGCCCACAAGACGTTCTGAGGATTACAATTCTGCATCTAGCACATTAACTCCTCTTTCAACTTGACCATTTTTTTTCTACTTGAAGTTGCATTCATATTGACTTTTACTTCTAATACAGATTTATTTTTATATGCTACTTATTTAAGAGTACAGGTTTTATGTTGCCACAATTCCCTGATAAGCTGTGATTTACAAAAAATTTTTGGCCATAATCCACGCTCTAACAATTAACTTAAAAACACCAGTAGTATACCAACCAGAGCACACAATCAGTTATGATGATTTATCATACCATGAGGCATGAAGCGATGAAGTTTTATAAAATATCAACAACAAAGACAAAGATAAGTCACAAGTGACAATTTATCTTAACCGAGAGTAATTCATTTCAATATTGTGTCATGAAACCGTCCTAGTTTATGGATCTGTGCGAAACGGTATGCGTGAAATTTTGAATCTAAAAACTTTTGAACGATTAAAAGTAGCAATTGGCACAGTGTTTTCGCGAGAATGGGCAAAAATGAGCTGTATATATATATATATATATATATATATATATATATATATATATATATATATATATGTGTGTGTGTGTGTGTGTATACATACATACATACATACATACATACATACATACATACATGTATATGACGATCATTACTCCTTAACCTGTGTAATATATCCATGTAGCATTACAGGAATATGATAACCTTGTTGACATCCTCAGGCAGAGAGGCCACCGCATCCATAACACGGCAAACGACCCTGCATCCCTGCCGAAATGCACATTTTCTCGGAGTATGAGATTGAGAATCTATAGCTCTAGTTAATATCACTGTGGTCAGTTCATGAGAAACTCTGTATTTGTTTTCAGCTTCGTGCACAATGTGGACCATCTGGAACTGCTTAGAACCACAAACATTCCCATGACCCCGTGGGTATCTTGTGACGTTTTGGGCTCATTTCACTTAACAAAATGTACAGCGGGCGGGCGGCTATCATTGAAATCTTAAAGAGTACTGTGTGACCCGGTATGGTAACTGCCCGCATCGACTCAGATTTGTCTGCACTGTCCCGCTGGTGGGTGAGGCAGAGTATAAACCTATTCCTCGTTATTACACATGGTGAGGTTCCTCACCAATGCAGAGTCGAGATTTCCATCACTGAAGATAGCGAAAATAGCCACTCCGCGCTTTGCACTGGTTGCCGTAATAATACCATGCAGCATGCACGAGTGAGTCAGGCTTGCACGCACGCTGGGATGGAACGTGCGGGAAAACATAAATATCAGATTACTTCCAATTCGGGGCAGGGCGAGGGGGGGGGGGGGGAAGGCAAATTAGTAGTCTACATTGAAACATACATGATTGTTGAATAATTAAATTCTGACTGTTTGTCTGCATTTGATCGGCAAAAATGGATGAATCTGGTTTCTACGTGTCCAACCTCAACATGCACGACGCAGTTAGTTTGCCTTTGGCGGTGAGAGCACAAGTGAAGCCATGGACTTCAATGAATCAGAGCTTGTTGTATCTGGTTACCACACGCGGGCCGCCTAGGACAAGCCGGTCATTGAAGGCGTGCGTAAAGCATGCCCATGTCGCATTTTACAGTTAGTGGTAGATAAAATATGCTGATGAATATCTACACCATTGTGTCTCGATCACTTGATCTATCAGCTATAGCCACACAACAACTTCAACGGCCATACCTTTCTTTTTATCGTGCTCGCCCATGCTTTTGCCTGCTGTTCTCGGCCAACTTTATCTGGAGATGTTGCTCATGTGATAGACAGCACCACACGTCATTGGCTTACACGTCAATGAACTCTGTATGTCCCTATGGTGGGAAATACGAGTAGAATCCAACGTGTGCCGCTAAAGGTCTTGGACCGGTATTAAAATCAAACCTAATCGAGTTACATGTTAAATTGGCTATATTCGCCGGCTTGTTTCTGAAATTGAAAAGTTTCGTTGACACTGTACCTGTCATTTTGCTCAAAGAATACTTCAATTGTATTTGTGTCTTTTTGCCCAGAACCATTTCCTAGTAGTCAATATCCTATTCCGCAGTTCGAACTCTTTACTCTCCATAAGCTAACCTGTCCCTGTCTAACTTGTATACATATGGAATTACTATCGTCTATATTGCACACGTTCCTCTGTAAAATTTTGACATAGGCTGTATCAGCCCAAATAAATTAAAGGGTCTTCAGCGGGTAACTACTCAACATGTTTCGGAGCCTTTTTCAATGACAGTAATATTATCAATAGAAAATGGGGTCAAAACCAATTAACTTTTTCGCTACTTGCGCACTTGTTTATGCTTACCTCCATAGTTACAGCTCCCAAGCAAACCTTAGTGAAATAATAGCCCAACAAGATTTCTGGTTTAAGGGTTAAATGTTGAAGTGACACCCTTCCCAAACCCACAGATAATCAGGCATATTTATTGCCTTTATATGACAAGAAATGGATACAAGAGTTTCTCTGCTAATTTTTAATAGCCCGTCACCTGAGTTCCTGTGTTCATTGGTTAAATTGAGTGAATGTTCTGACACACCTGCACCCACATCATATTTACTGGTCCAAGCCTAAACCTTTCATTTTTGACGCCCACATTTTATGCGACTTTGTGCAGGCCCACCGTCTCCTGAAACATATCAAAATATTGAGAATGTTGATTAAATAATTAAACATGTTTTCAACATACAAAAGGCATATGGGATTATAATGAGGGTAATTACAATATTTTTAGAATCAAGCTGTCTGAGATTGACTTGTTTTGAAAGTACTAGCACCGATAAAGTATGTAAAAAGTGGACTAATGCCTTCCTAGCCACGTCAAAGGAATCTTTAGCCAATAAAGAAGTAATATCAGGTCAAATGATTCTCTATGGTACACTGTTTATCTTCGGTGGTCAAAATGGAAAGTCAAACGAATTCACATATGAGCAAAATCGTCTGCTCCTCTGTGGCTTTACTTCAGGCAGTTACGTAATGAGTATATCAAAGACTTGAGGCAGGCAGAAAAACAAAATTATAAAAAGCTGAAAGACTCGATAAATCACAAGCATCAAAGAAAAAGAGCTGGAGGAATACAGTTAAAAGTTTTCTTAGCAAAAACCAAGCCCATGACACCCCGGCATTATATCATGATGGTCAAACTTTCCACGACAATGAAGCCAAGGCTCAAACTTAGAATGATTTTTTCCTATCTCAATGCACCGTGGATGGATCAAATTTTTCTCTGCCAGCGGATATTGAGAGCGACTTTGACACTCTCTAAATTTTGATTATCAACTAAGGGAAGGTTAGAGCTATTTTAGAAAGTCTTGATGCTTCTAAGGCAAGTGGCCCGGACGGTATCAGTTTTCGACTCCTTAAAGAAGCTGCAACTGTTGTTGCGAAATCTTACAAACTATCCAATCTGCCTTTGTCCTATCACAGATTTCCAACCGAATGGAATAGAAGAGATCAAACGTGGTTCCAGTTTTCAAAAAAGGAGACCCTAGTCTTTGTTGCAATTAAAGACCTATTTTGCTATTGAGTTGCATAAGTAAGTGTTTGAACGAGTAATATTTAAACATATTTATAATTATTTTAGAGATAATGTTGTTTTATCCGATTGTCAGTCTGGATTCTCTCCTTTCGTGATAAGATTATGGAACGAGTTGCCTTTGACTGTACGTTATGCTGAGTCTACTCATGATTTAAATAAGAGTCTTAACTATATCAGTGATTTTGGTAAACCAAACGAGCTTAATTTTCTACATTGGTAATCGTCGATTAGCTGTTAAGCTTATTCATGCTTGGCTACGAATGAAATACAGCAGCCTACATAATGGAGACCTTTATAGGAAAGGGCTGGTGGACCCCTCCGAGTGTGCCTGTGGCAATGCAAACGAAGATTTTTTTAAAAATTTTCTTTGCGAGTGTGACAAATAGAGATTACATAGAGACACATTATAAGGCACAGTTATTTGATTAACACCATTCATAATCCAGAAACTACTTTGTGGCTCCATAAATTGCTGTTTTACCGAAAATGAAATCATTTACAGGCCGTCCAACAGTGTGTAAATGACACAGGTAGACTCGGGGCAGAGAAATGAAAGTTGGTATAACAGTATTTATGTTTGTGTAATCTACACAGCTAGCGAAAGACCGATTCATATATTCCTCTTTGGCAGCAAAGAACTACCTGATCTTCTCAACATACAGATATCTGATGCCGTATAAATTATGTAGTTGAAAGCACACAGTTTGTTTTCTAATCCCTTCCATAATCATGCAGTTTTATTCTCTCCTCACTGTTAAGTCATTCACACCAAATTATATAAGAAACACACTCCCTATGATGTGTATCTTATGACGTATAGTTTTGAATTAACCAAAATTATAATTTTATATATATATACTTATTGATTTACTGGCAATAATTACGCCCAGCTTCCATTGTCAATAGTGAATAGTATGCCAAGTGTCATTACGTTACATTATATTTTCAATCTGAGCCTTTCGGTGTCCTATTGACTATTGATATTTGTATATGATGATATCGCTATTTTCTCATGTATATGTGTATGGTAACACATATTGTGTAATGTCTTGTGCGTATTGTATATACATATTTTTGTGCGGCTCACCATGTCTGGAGAACCCATTGTTATTAGTAATTTTTGTACTATAGGGTAATCCAGTATAAATAAAAATGTTTAAACTAAACTATATTTAAACACAAAGCAGTTACAATAGTGAAGAATTTTTGCTAAAATTTTATACACTTCAGTGTACATAATTATCCATAGCATAAGCCAGTATCATAGTTTATAGGTGGGTTGTTTATGTTTTGCCAGGAAACTTTAGGCCAGGGAGTTATGCAGTAGCAGTAATGGGAAGCTTGCACATTCATAGTTCCATTATTCCTACTAGGGCGGCGCTATTGTGCTGGGGAGTTCAGAGGCACATGCACACCCAGCACCACAGTGAAAACCCATGGCCAGTATGGGCAAACATTAGAGCCATTCCTTATGCATTTAGTATCATATATAAGCATTATTCCCCCTAGTGGGACTAATGGAACTGTGAATGTGCAAGGTTCCAAGTCCAACCTATGTTGCAAATACATGTATTATAAAGATTTTTTTTGCATTGTCAAAATGTTCAAATGACATTATTTCAGCACCATGGGGACACAAAAAAAAGAATGGATGCTTAAAGACTAAGGGGCACCCAAAAGGCATAATATGGTATTCGTAATCCTTGCTACAGTGTTTGTCATGCCGATGGTCACGTTTCTAATAGATGTACTCTCACAATACCAAGTTACACTGGGATGTGCATGCACTGAGTACTTTAGGCACCCTACTTTTTGTGTTAATTGGAAGTTGTATAAATTAAAACATATGACGGTTTATATCAAATCTGATTGCTTGATTTGCCACGTTGTTAGGACACGAATGTTTTGTTTATTCATCTCTGCCTCTCCCCACTCAAAATATTAATCAGGGACTGACATAAACCTAAACAATCCTTAACCAGATTGAAAACTGAATTTTAAAATTTGAAATTTTAGCCATAGCCTTAAATAATTGACATTAAAAAGGATAGCTACTTACGATTGGGAAGCTTGCACATTCACAGTTCCGTTATTCTCACTAGGGGGAAATAATGCTTATATATGATAATAAATGCATAATGAATGGCTCTAATGTTTGCCCATACTGGGTTTTCACTGTGGTGCTTGGTGTGCATATGCCTTGGAACTCCCCAGCATGGTAGCGCCGTCCAAGTGGGAATAATGGAACTATGAATGTGCAAGCTTCCCATTGGGTAATCCCTTGGAACCCATGGGGAACCCCCACAGAAGGCTGGGAGGTGTTTGTTTACTTGGCTGTCTGCAAGCCATCCAGATGGTTCTCCGGCGCAGGGGTCGCGCGCAGAGCTCGGGCCCAGCATGGGTATATAAGGGGGGGCTTTCCCCCAGCATCCCACAAAAGACTGAGGTGGAAGGGGGGGAGCTTTGTTTACTTGGCTGCCTGCCAGCCACCCAGATAGTCCTCGGGCGCAGGGGGTCGGGCGCAGAGGTCGGGCGCAGAGGTCGGGCGCCGAGCTTGGGCGCAGAGGTCGGGTGCAGAGTTTGGGCCCAGTGGTCGGGCGCAGAGGTCGGGCGTAGGTCGGGTATATAAGAGAGGCCTTCCCCCTGCATAGGCATATCAAAACAAGTACAACTATGTGAACAAGT